>CM073770.1:84368250-85081496 GCA_037158775.1 Hetaerina titia
TATGGATAATGTAAATCTAACAAGGAACTTTATGGAACTGGTTCACGCATGTTGAAGCAATATGGAATTTTATACCTTTCGTTGCTTGCTTAGCCTTACTCTGCTATACTGAATGCAAAAAGGCTGGGGATGAAGCATAAATATTACTTTAGATCGAATTGAGACATTTAGAGGAGACAAAGTACATTAGAGATATGAACAAAACATTCCTGTCACATACTCAATTATGGGGAATAATATAATTATTATATAGTAATTGTATGTTGCAAAAAAACATTGAACAACAGTTGACTGAGCTAATTAGGTGAATACCGCGCCAACCCTCTTACCCAAAAGTTGTGGGTTCGAGTCCCGATTCTGGCACGGTTGCGGCTTGATAAAACAAGGACGAAGAGACTGAAGACTATTTAGGAGACAGGAGAATAAAATTAAATGAGCAGTCAATATTGAATGAATTCCTTACAAATATCGCGAGGGAAGAAGTCAAACGTCTTAAAGGCACCGAAAAGTAAAAGAGAAAAACTCAATTGTCACAACCTATTGATTATAGGTAATCGAAGAAAATTATTGAAGGAAATAGCTACTTAGGAGTATTAAGGTTGAAGTACGGGGATCATGTTTTTGAAGTAATAAATGCATTTACATCCTAATCTTCAAGCTTCCACAGGGATTTGTGGCAAAATGTGTAATTATTGATCCATGGGTCCGAAATTATACCTGTATTTCCTGTGATGTCGTCTTGTGGTCCCGAATCGTGCGAGGGATAAATGGTTCCTTATAGCGATCGATTCTGCAGGCAATTTCCGTAAACACTGTGGTCTCGCCCACGAATGCAAGGATTATTCATTTCCTTGTCTGAGCGAAACACCAATGATAAATTTCTTACTGCATCCTAAGGTGCAATTATTTGTTAGATGATAGCATATGTAATTACATGCGTGTAGAATGAAAGGAGGTAGATATGTACTTTCATGCATGTAAAATGATAGGATTTTTGCAATAATGTGTGCACCACTGTGGGTGTTGGTTTGCATGTATGTGCTGGTTTCGAATGCGGGTTTTTTTCTCCCTTTTATGAGTGGTGACCTAACACCCCCCGCCACACGCCCTTGCGGGGTATTACGTGGATGGATATGTAAATGATTTATTCTTTTCTTAAGTTTTTTTCCGTTGTCCACTTGCAAAGTCTACCACCAAAGACCATCCAACAAAAAACTAACGCTTACTCTTCGTTCAAAACAACAATCTATTGGTGAATAGTGTGCCAGGAACACCTTGGACGATTGTGAAAAAAACAATTCCAGGATTATTTTCAAGCTTTTTGATATTTGTTTCGAATCTACTTGTTATTAATCTCTCCTAAGATGCTTCTAAAATATACGAAGCAGAGAACCACAAATAGCGTACGGAGTGCTGGGATTAATTTTGGCCCTGCCCTTGGCCGGGATAAGGCAACGTCTTGTGAGGTGACTTGGCGGGCGAGAAAATGACCGCATCCAGGGGGTGACGAGGTGAACGGAGTGTCGTCGTTGCATCACGCGTGACCCCTTCGGAAGGCAAGAGCACGGGGCGTGAGAATGGAAACGTTTGAAGCGCAGATACGAGGTTCGTGCCCGGGATGCCAAGGTCATGGCCACGGCAATTGTTTCAGCTCGGAGTAGTCTCGCCATGGCTCTAGCGACCATTACAAAATCCTTCCATCGAGTTGGTTTCTCGACCAATGTTGCCCAAACAAGCTCGGGGGAAGGGGCGGGCACGGGGATGGGAGGGAGGAGGGGAGCGGCTGTTCACCCTCTCCGTCCTTACACAATGCGAGCCTATTTCGGCCCCCAAGGGTACCACTGAATAAATAAATAAATACACAAATAAGCCTTGTACTTATTTATACACTCTCAACACTCACATCCGTAGGGAAACGGCAGTCCAATGCAAAATTTTACCATTTAATCGAATCATTCCTATTGTAACTATTAGTGTGTCCCATCGTCAACAGCACAACTAGTGCAAATGTTTTGATAAAAAGATAATCGCTTTCTGTTAACTATTCAAAAAAATCCTTGGGAATATTTAGGAATCGTGAAGTAATACATTTATGCATAGCAAAAGAGCACAACACGTAATTAGAGCCCTAAGGTTTTGAATCGCCAAAAACCGTATCTTTGTAAACGATGGAAAATTAAGTACATCGACAAAAAGAAAGTAGAGGTAAGTTTGAAAGTAAGATGAAGTAAGTAAGAATGTATGTGCCACTGAAGGTATAGGTATGCATGGATAAGTTGATTTGGCATGTGGCCTTATTCCCTTTTACAGATGGTGATCTAACACCCCCCGCCACACACCCTTGCGGGGTATTATGTAGATGTAGATGAAGAATGATCAAATAGTAGCATTTTTCGGCTTGATATTTATTTGAACCACGACCGGGCTCGATGTACCACGTTGTAATTGTTTCTTGTTGCAGTGATTTTTTTTCTCTCATTTTTTTCTTCAATATTTCTTACTTCTGAATTATTAATCAGTAATTTTATTTAAATAAATTTTTCTCCACATTTATGTGCAGTTCCCCTTTTGTTTCTTCTCTTATTTTTCATGCATTGTTTTATTTTATTTTTTTATTTAGCAAATTGTAACATTAGCATTATCTATCTGTAGGTTCTCGGAGGTTTTTCACAATCCCCCTCATGTGTGGGTGTTTTATTGCATTGGGTTTTTTCGTCAAGGATAAAAGCCTTATTCTTTACGTTTTTTTTCCACAATTTTGCATATCTTTCTACACTCTTTGTACTCATGCATATTGATTGTAAATCGCTTGTCATTTTCCACTTCTTTTTTATATTATTTAGCACTGAAATTTAATTAAATTTTAATGTAATGTACGTATTTGACGATGGGTTAGATGGAAGAAGGGACTGCCACAATATCAATCTCTCCCGAATAAATCTCATATTTTGCATCGAAGAAAGACTTCGCATGTTTATGACAATTTCATTCTCGCTGTAGATCGTAAATGCGTCATTGTGTCAAGGGAAGTTTGAATAGGCTGTCTGTTGCCACGGGGTAAAGCATTTTTTCTCCCTCACTCAATAGCTGTTAGTCACTAAGTGGAATATCCGTTACCGTGCAATTGTCTGCCATTATTATTTGTTTTCCCAGCTTGTACCATTGTGAACTGATCGGGGGAAACCCCATCTCAACGGAAGGGGACATATCGTAATTCCCATTTCTTCCGCGTCCATGTCACCGCGCAAACGCGTGCGCGCGTTAACAGAGTAAGGGATTGGGGGGGGGGGGGTTGGGTGGGGGGGTGTTTGAATCGACGCAGGGTTTCGGGTGCATTCACGGAAGACGACCATTCGTGTCACATGCCGGAACCAGAACCATAAGTGCCACTCGATATCACTCGCCTTTGTAAAAGTGAATATTCCGGGATCAGTGAGAAGATAAAAATTAACCATCCAACTCTTCAGAAAAAAATGAAGTCCAAGAAAAACTAAATGCGGCCAGTCCGTCACTTTCTCCATAAATTATCCCTTGTCTCCTTTATTTGTAAATTGTGAACGGAGATGGTGACTCTGAAGGAGATGTTTCACTCAACCCGGAAGAATGAGATTTAATCTCCTCTCTCAGCAGTCTAATACTTTCTAATATTAAATAATTAGTCAGAGATTAGATGGTCAGAGATTATAATCTCTGACCATCGAATGAGAGATATTCGTGAAACCTTTCAATTTTCCTGAATAATAGAAAATGCCTTCAATTTGAAAATGAAAAATAGGGGTACTTATTGTACGCACGGAATAATAGGTGAACATATACCATTTGAAGATTTACGCAACAAAAGCCCAGGTACATATCATTCTTTATGCACATATTTTCTTCGCAGAGATCTCGAATTGAGAGGCTTTCTTGAGAAATGCGATTGTTTCATCGCACGAAAAACGTAAACAGATCCAGCGGTGAAACCAGATAATAGAGGCAGCGGGGGCAATGCCCTCGTATTCTGTTATCGTGCGATCCCCCAAGGGCCCTCTTCATTGAGGAAGTCGATGCAGGATTAGGCCGTTTAGCCGCAGATAGATCTCGTGCTGGAGCCCGGAGAAAAGAGCATTTTACACTTACAGTGAAAGCTACTTTTCCGCTCTTCACTCATTCATATCTCTCGGGAAATCACACCTGGTGTGTGAGCTAAGGGTCCTCCCAAAGTCAGTCAAAGGGTAAACTAGTGTAACCATCTTCTATTCGCAGAAAAGGATGCTATTTCCGTGTTTGGAAAAGGGAAAATAAGTCATCTTGGCCTTCGAAAAAAATACGAAAAAGAGGATAAACTTGTGGAATAAAATATGAAGAAACATTTGCTTCGCCAGTGATGGGGCCGTTTAAGTATTACTAGTGAAATCATTCATATCATTATCAATGGTTTATTGAGATTTCGCTAAAACAGGCTGGCATATGGTACCTAATACTACCTGAACGTGTCTGTTTGTGCGTGCGTGAATTCTTTGGTAAGAATAGGTTCCATTCTGGCTGAATGTTGTGAAGGTAATATGAAAGAAGCAAGCGAAAAACTGCAAATTCCCATGATTGCATCATTTCTCAATGCAAGAAAAATGGCAGATAATTTTACTCGACATCCTCGGTCGTTTTGACTCAACTCTATTATCTTGTGGGTAACTTTCGCAATTCGGAAAAAAAGAAGGTAATCCTGACATTTAAAAAACCTGATAAAAATCCGTCTAGATAGAAATTATAGACAAAAAATCCTCGTGAAAGACGACGACTGGTAGCCTGGTAGTTATGCCCGGCACCTCCATCCACGGACGGGTGACTTCAGTTTTATGGCCGCTTCACATCCTGAGTCGGGATTTAACAGTTTCATGTAGTATAGATTACATTTCCTTTACGTTCTCAATTTCGTCCTAGTAAGAGATGAAGTTTTTCGTAGTTCGCATCACGTATAAGAGCAAATAATTCCGTTTTTACTCCCGGTCCCAGACGACAAACGGTTGGCATTGCTCGGTTATCTCAAGGAGGAGGTGAGGGAATAAGTATGGTTCATAAGCGAGTATTAATATTTGATCGCCAATTACTTCATGATTTAAATGTCGCGTTCCAGCATCGAAATTCGAGGAAGATCGCTGATCAAAAGGATGCGTCTAAGTGTAAAGTCAGCAAAGACAACCATAAAACTCTAGAGTAAATAAAAAGAGCTGACTCTGACTTGTGTAATAATTAATAATTATTAATAAAAATGACTCAATAATAACTGTGAAAAAATTAGTGTCATAAGTCTTTAAAGGAGCTTATCCATAGTTCCACAGGTCGTTCGGTGAAAAAACGAAATAGAACTAACCATCACTAAAAAGAGCGAGACTTGAGTAGAGAAAATATTGCTTGAGGTCAATGGTCGAGTCCGATATATTATATTAGTGACGATGCTCTTGAAAATTGAAAAATCATCATATTATTACAGCTACTAAGTACTTCATATCTTTGAAAAATTTTATTTTCCTTAATTTTACGCCTGCATATTTCCGACTACAGTGCAACACAGAGTTCCACACCCATTTGCTTGGCCCCTTCCATGACACTTCACTTTTTTCCCTCTCGCTCCGATACAAGTTTTTACCTAACATTATTTTCCGTAATACCTACTCCAAAATAATTGCAAAACATTCATTGGAATTTATTTTACTCTGCCATTCAATCTTATTGTTATTTTTCGTTTCATAGCCATTCCTATCATTGTTTATGCTTGGTGGATTCATTTAATTACTGCTATTTGGTATCATGGGGTTTTGGCTCTGTTCTGTAATTGGAGTTATTTAAAATAAATAATGACAAGTGAAAAAATATATATTCTCTTCCGTACGTTTTGATGAATTATTAAGAATCATATGGTTTCCACATCTACATCTACTTAATACCCCGCTAGCGGCCGAAAGGGCGTGTGGCGGTGGTTGTTAGGGCACCACCCGTAATTAAGAAAAAAAAGCTTACAAAAGCCACAAATGCATACAAGCCACAAACAAAACATTGCATAAATGTATGCAAAAACCCTTAAAACCCACACACATGCAAACAACAAACTACCAACTAACATACACATCTACAGATACACCTAATATCTTTGCAATGTTTAATTTTGTTCCGAATTGTAAACTAAATGTTTTTAATATTTCTAGAGTGACTTAGGTTTCTTACTATTATGATTTCTGATTGTTTAGGGATATATGTGCAAAAGTATACCATTAAAAAAAGGGTGCTGTAAGAAACAAATCACCAAGTCGGAAGGAGAAGGTGATAGGAAAAGACTAAGGCACACTGGTCCAGAGAATGGGGGATAACAATGAATTGTGAATCCAGTACTTTTTCTATCACCGTCGAACGCGACGAATGGCGTCAATGCGGAATGTCGTCCCTGGATCGAAATGAATCGAAAAATAAATATCCGTCTCGCGCGACGCGATTCAATTCGCCAAACAGATGCCGCCGGGAACGATGACTGGACCCGCTTGGCCACCGCCTTCCCAGCCGCCTTCGTTTGTAAACAACATGGGCGATTGCGGGCGGGCGAGTGGGAGTCGCCCAAGGGGAAAAACCGGGTAATCCGGAGAAAGGGCAGAGAGAGGAAGTGGGGGAGTAATGATACGATATCTGTTTATTTACCCGAATAAGCCGGGGCTATAAGACCTTTTCCCCTCGCCCAAGGTTCCCCAAAATATGGGAATACATAACACGCGTATTATGAGTGGTGAAACCTTTGGCATTAAGTACCTACTTCATTCTGTACCTTATTGCATGTTGAATCCTAGTGGTGTTTAAAAGAGCAAGGGAATCGCTGCAGCAGGTGAACCACAAAAAAAATATAAATAGAACAGAAATAGTGCGTAAAATGGTCACGAAAAGTAAATAAATAACATCAAGAGAGAAAGAAATATTTTTTCCCCGAAATAAAGCGAAATGATAGAAAGAATGATAAAATATCGTAGATAAGACACTCAAGACTATATAGTACTCGGGGAAATTTTTGGTTATCGGCTATAAGGAACTTCTCATCTACAATAACGCATACGATTTAAAAATAAAGGCGCTTAGAGGCTGCATAATGGCTATCACGAAAGATTTAAATAGCATGTCTGAACCTCCCTCCATGAGTCACCCAAAGATTAGCTTTGGCTAGAGTACTTAGGTGCACGTAGTCGGAGAGCCTGGTGTTGAGAGAATTTTGGAAGCGGAGGCTTTGTGGTTCAATCTAGGACAGGATTTGCTCTGCCAGGGTACAATATTTGCGATAAAGGCGTTCGCGAGCCTTTAGACACTCAAGGTCGAAGAAAATATCCCTTGTGTCGTGGAAGAGCGTGTCCACGAGCTCATAAATTAGGGTGTGAAACAGATGCCATAGGCATACTGGGTAAATTCCGAAAGTAATGCAATTATGTCCCGCGCCGTTCCTATTGCTTGGAGTGGGATATAACTATTTAGAGTAGGTGGGGAAAACACTAAGATTTGCCGCGATACCGGTCTCAGTGCTCTCTAAGCTGTGAATGCGGCAGGACGTCAGTTATTCTAAACCTCTGCGCGCTGACTGTGTCACGAAAAAAATGGAACCGACTTTCACGTTTTGTGCTAAACTGAAAAAATATCTTGAGGAGACTAACAAAATGGTTCGTAAGTTTTACAGGGGCTCTTCTCTGTCCTACTCAAAAGTTTCGAGGTGGTTAAAGGCCTTTAAGGAAGGCCGGGAAGAGGTTCACGACGAACAACGCTTTGGGCGGCCAGCAACCAGCTCAACCGACAACAATGTGGCTCGTGTTTGACAATTGTTGGGCTCTGACCGTCGATTGAGTATCAAGATGGTTGCCAATGAACTGAACTTGTCGTCTACTGTCGTATTTCGCAATTGTTACTGCATATTTAGAGATGAGGAAAGTGTGCGCTAAGCTCGTGCCCAAGGTGTTATTAGACGACCAAAATACCAACCGAGCGAAAATATCAAGTATACCTTTGCAATGTATTGAAAATGAACCTGATTATTTGGACAACGTCATCACTGGTGATGAAACCTGGGTTTTTGAATACGAGCCATAAACAAAACGTCAAAGCTCTGAGTGGTACACCCATCAGTCCCATAAGCCCAAAAAGGCAAGAAGAATGTATTTTCCACAGTAAGGAGTGGTCCATAAGGAGTTTATTCCTCAAGGGCATACAGTTAACGCTGCCTACTACGTGGATGTGCTAGAAAGACTCCGAAAAAGGGTCATCAGGACGAGAAAAGACAGCTCCACTACATGGAAACTCCATCACGACAACGCGCTACGAATCCGCGAGTTCCTGGCCAAACACAAGGTGCTAACGCTGCTCCACCCCTCCTATAGTTCTGACGTCGCCCCAGCAGACCGCTTTTTGTTCCCTCGGATTAAGGTATTCCTTAAAGGAACCCCTTTTTCGTTCATAGAAGAGATCCAATCAGCCGTAACGAAGACCTTGCGAGAGGTCCCCGAAGACACCTTCCATGGCGCATGCATTTACATCTACTCATTACCCCGCAAGCCGCCGCAAGGGAGTGTGGTAGGGAGTGTAAGGGCACCACTCGTAATTAAGAAAAAAAACCGCAAGCAAAAGCCACAAATTCATACAGTCCACAAACAATGCATTGTATACATTCGTGCAAAACCATTATAACCCACACACATGCAAACGCTCAAACTACCAACTAACATACACATGCACCTACAAATATACCTAATATCTTTCAATGTTTAATTTTGTTCCGACTTGTAAATTGAAACTTTACTAACTTGAAATAAGGAGCCAACTAGATCGCGAGCTACTCTCTAGAGACGTAGACATAATCTCGGATTGGTGCAAGCAATGGTGATTATGGGTGGAATATTCCAAATTAAGTCTAACTAGAGCAAAATAACACCTCTCTTTAACTTTCTTATTACATTTCTCCACCACTCGTTTAATGAAGACTAGTTTCTTTAAAGCGGATCCGCATATTGTCCTGATATGTGCTCCCCATGAAAGGTGTGGTGTTAGAATTTCACCCAAATATTTAACTTGTTTGGCCGCAGTTAGTACTGAACCTTCTATTTCGTAGTTTATGTCCTGTTCGTCACTTCCTTTGTTACAAAATTTCAAAACTGCACATTTGTCTATATTAAGCAGTAATCCCCATTTCTTGCATCAACCCGGGATTGTGTCCAAGTGTCTAGAGTGTAGCTCGTGATCTAGTTGGCTCCTTATTTCCCTGTATACCACCGTGTCGTCAGTAAATAACCCGAGATTGCTACTAACGGGTGCGCTTAAGTCATTAATGTATATTTAGGACAGCAGAGACCCTATTACACTTCCTTGGGGGATGCCCGAAGTTACATCTCTATCCGAAGAGCACAATCCATCGATGACTACTATTGGTTTGCGATTTGACAAGAATTCTCTAATTCAATTAATAATACCGGTCATGGCAGAGTCGCTGGAAAAAAATGTGTAGAAGCCCAAGGACAGTACTTTGAAGAATTTTAAGTGTTTTGTGCAAATCTGTTCAATATTTTTTACTTTTTTAAAAATTGTGTTACTTTCGGAACACACCCTGTATGTTATAGGCGACTTGTAGTCTGCGTTCCTCCTTCAAAAGAATCCCACCCAATTGACACTCGCGTTATCGAGAAGAGGGAAAACGAATACTAGAAAAGGATTCTGGCGAGAGAAAGGGTGAGAGAGATAGACAAATCATTCCATTCTCATAATCTATCAGGTCATTGCCGACAGCATACCAATTCAGCGATTACGTTGATGTAGGCTATTATTACAAGTCAGTTTGTGTGAAGAGGCCTGAGTCAATCAGAAAAGAGAATTTATATTGGTCGGACACACCTTTAGGCTATGTTCTCCGGTGGCAGTCGGTCGTTAAATGACCGGTAATGATATAGAGCTTTAAGATATAATTGAATGAAATCAAACGTTTCATCAGAGTTAAAAAGAATTAGCTCGCACCTTGAGATGAGTTACAGAAAATTAATATTTACCATGAACAAAATCCAGAATCATCGTTTTTTAATCAATCTTTACTAAGAATATATTTTTTTACTCGTGAATGGAAGTTCATATTTAGGGGAAGGTAAAAGAAACAGAAAGATAAAGGCATAGGAGAATAAGAATAATAGAAGAAGAGTATCTAGGAGAGGCTGTTCGTTTGGAATCCAATTCAATTTCAGTCCTACTTCACGTGTCGATATCGATATTTCAATGTAAATTAACACTAAATCACGGACCAAAGCATTGCGTTCACATTAGGGTTGCATTATCTGTCGACACACACGGCGTGCTTCTTTATCTCCTCCCTACCTCCATATGTGCGATATGGGATGATAATAATAATAATGAAGACGGCGATAATGTGCGATTAAACGATACCCTATCTTTAACCTCATAACCTCAATATTTTTCAAATAGACGAGCTGCGTTTTTCGATATAAACACAGTCGATATTTGAAAGAGAAGTATCACGTTTCTGGGCGCGTCTGCATCACGAAGCGATTTCGTCTGAACATCGCAGTCGATGTCTCGCAATATCGCGCAGGCTTATCCACCCGACGCGACGCATCTCCCACTCCCCCCCCCTCTCTCTCTCGCCTCCCTCCTATAGCCTCATCACCAGCAGCACCAACGATTCCTACCTTACCCATCCCTCTCCGCACCACTTCTCACCTTTCCCCCATCCACTTAGTGGCTGCTGACATTCTTCCATCTTTCTCCTACTCACCCTCCTCCGTTCGACCTTGGCCCAAAAACCAATTGCCCGTAAACCTCCTAATACCCCTCCCCCCTCTCTATCCCCTCCAGGGGGACTACCTTCGAGAGGATTACACTATCTTGAGGTCCCCCTTTCCCACATCCCTTGAAGCGAGATGTGCAATATCCCAAATCAATGCGTAAATACGTGAATTTTCGATAATTTTCCTGAAGACTTGTCCAGGAAAAAAAACATCCAAACTTTCATTGCTCAATTGAACGAGGGCGTTGATTTAAAAATATAACCTTATCAATCCTAGGTATTTTCCTCCTTTCCAAACTTTCCAAACTCCAAACAAACCCAAAATTCCTACCTTCTCAAAATACATTATTATGTGTTCATCGGTAGCAATCGGCTTTCAGACGGTTTTAAAGCTTAGATCAAGTCATCCATTAAATTTACTCAGGGAAATTCATCTTCCGAAAACAACACTTCATAAACAAAGCGGGAATCGAAACCACGACCTTCAGGTTAGCTGGTTAACGTCTAGACAACTGAGATCAAACCTGGCTATCAAACTATTGCTACCTTAAAACACGAGGACGTCCCAGGTACATCATATCTATTAGTTGTCGTCGCAATAATCGGAAGTTTTTGTTCTTCAAATGTGAACTCCATTCTTTTCTTAGGTAGCCAAAATATCAATTCGTGAATATCTGCGTTCATTTGTCCTAAATTTTGTGAGCCATTCCGGTATTGGTCTTCATTTTCGACCCTTTCCATTCATTCTTCCTTATATTGATACTTCAGGAGACTGCAGTTTTTAGGTTTTCCCCAAAAATATGATTCCCTCTTCATCTTTATTTTTTTGACGGTCTTAGGAATTCGCTGCGTCGTTATTTCAAGTTCATCATCCCCGAGTGAACCGCTGGATGATGATGAGACAAGCCATGCAATACGGTGAGGCTCAATTACCAGTACGAGGCGTCTCAAATTCTTAATTGGATACCGTGTCCAATAGAGGTACGTTTCCGGCCTTAACGAAATCTAGTAGACACATTACGTCAGCCGTATCCGAGTTAAGGCCAGCAGGCAGTTGGACGCGTTTACGCTCTCTCAAGGGCTGAAATATTTTTTTTTCGTCCCCCACTACGAAACTCAACGAGAGACATCCAACAAAAACACGACAACATATACATCCTCTAAGATGGATACGAACCCGTGGACGGCGAGTTCGGCGTCCCACACGAACTGGGTCGGCGCTGTTGGCATCGAAGACAGTGCGAATGGGCACATCACCTCGCAGATTCACGCAGGAACCGACTTCCAAGTGATCTCATTTTATTTGCATCTAATACCATGTTGACCGTAACGAATCGTGCCCGTACGATCAAAAATATCTTTAAAATTTTAATTCACAAATGTTGCAGCGGTAGTCAGCAGCTCAATTAGTCTTTGAGAAATTAACATATTCATTACTCATCTGGAGCTTGAAACAAAAAATGTATCAATACTGCTCCGTTAACTAACCTGAGCAAAACGATTTGTTCGATATAATGGAACTGACTCCATTGACGATTATGAGGGAAGTATAGACCTTGAGTGTGAGACCTCGTTTGTGATATAAAAACGACAGTTACTCCGTTCAGCTATTGAACTCGGCCGTGATCGATTGCGAACCATAATAGCCGTGGTTAAGCTTGCTTGCTTCTGAGCGTAATTTCCGTTTTAAATAGGTACTCATCTAGGGGTGTATAAGACGAGTGGGAAGAAATATTACATTTTAATTATCAACCTCGGTCATATGATCACTTCTCCATCACATCGCTATCTCCTTTCCTCGATGACGGACAATAGCCTCAGAATTCCCGCCAAAAGCGTTGAAAAAGAGTAGTTAAGGAGAGAAAGAGAGGGGGGGGAGAAGGAGTGTCGATTTCTCTATCTTTTAGCGAGTCGTAGCACGCCCTGTGAGAGGTTGCGCAAATCCCTTCGCGGACGCCTGGAGACCACGTGACCTGCGTCTCGCGTAACACAGGCGAGGCATTGCGTCTTGTGTCGTGGGGTCGCTTTATATGCGGTGGTCGCCCTCCGCGAGACGCGCGACTCCCTTCCATCTCTCCGACTTCCCCCTCCCCTACTAAAACCTCTCACCCCTCAATTCCCCCTGCCACTTTCCCGATACTTTACGAGCCTCCCCCCTCTTTCTCTCTCTCTCTCTCTCCCACCCCACGGCCATCCTCCCCCTCCCCCGCCGAGGTGAGACGAGCGCCTCGGAGCGCGCAATCCGAAAATACCTGGACGGTCTCTCAATGGCCGGGCTGCGAAACCAGGGCGTCCGAATCTGGTTTAGGGAGGAGGGGAGGGACTGAGGAAGGGTTGGGAGAAGAAGGTCGCGGGGAGAGGGAGGGAGGAGGAGGACATTGGAATGGAGAAAAAAACATCCGAAATGGAGCGCTCAAATACATTGCCCGCGAATTGATGATTAGGGTCAAAGGATTCGAAAATAAATGCGTCGATGATTAAGGAGGATTTCATCACATGGATCGACTGAGTGAAATCGCATTCGTGCTGTGTGGACGTTGTGACTTATACTGTACGACCGCGAGGACGAGCTCAGCTGCTTGCGTCCCATCCGAATGTTATTGTTGTGACTCGGAGAGATTGGAAGAGGTTTAAGGGCGGGATGGCGCTGACCATGGGACGAGAAGCCGGAATAAATGTACCAGGGAGAGAAGGAGAGATCCAATGGGTGGAATGTGATGTGGAGGGAGGGAGACAAGAAAAACAGAATTCATCAGAGTGGCCTGGTGCAGTGGTTGGTGTATTGGCTTCTCACACCAATGTCTCGGGTTCGAATCCCGGAGATGGAAAAAATTTGCAGTAGCATCCCGATCCGTTCGTGGAGCCATAAGTGGGGGGGGCACTTTAAGTGGAGCACGCCGTCTGTCTGATGGGACGTAAATATTTTGCGTGATCCCATGGTGTATGTCGTTAAGAGTTAGCTAATGTTGGCGAAACGCTTTTCTCCACCCTCCTCCCATTCCCTGAAAATCCTACCCCTATCACCTATCGGCAATTCCGAACTCAGCTATCGGTCGGCCTCCCCATATTAATATTGCTTTCACCACGTCGATTAATGTTTTGATCGTTGAGGTTAGAGCCCACCTCTAACTAATCCCTCTACGGCGCCCAATGGAGGGATAGGTGAGACGTGGGATTTGTGGATTCAAACTGTACTCTATCCCTTACCCTGTAATGTGTAAATTCAATTCACCGCGGCGTATTGAATCCACACATTAACAAGGTGTGCGGTACAGCTCTTATCCCTCTGCCAAATGTGGTTTCCCAGGAAGATTAAGGAACCCAAAAAACCGCACAGATCGAGCGAATCTCGGGGTATCCAGAGTCGAATCCGGGGCTTTCGGTGAATAACCAAATTTTCTACTTAACAGGCTAGGGCTTACAACTTATTAGGGAGAAGCGGGGGTTAGTTAAAAGGCTAGGTGAGAAAGAAGCGAGGGAAAGAACGGCAGCGATCCAACATCCAGGTTATTAACAACTAATGGATGACGCGAGTGCTTGAAAGTAAGTTCATTTTGCCGAAGGACGAAGAGGAATGTCTAGGTAAGCCTCTCGGTTCAGCGATGGGCTCGTTGGCGTCGCCTTTTCGACACTGGGTCTAACGAGGACATCTTCAAATGGCCCCGCGGACCGCCACCGGAAACCTAACGGCTGTCGTCGTGAAATTATGCAGCGGAGAAAGAGCTCCCTATCGTGAAATGCGATTCTTTCGCTCCAATGACAACGCCGCGAGCCTATTGGTGACAAAAGGCCACCAGTGCGGAGAGGAAGAGTTCGTCGGAGGACCTTAAATGTGGCTGGAAGTCACCATTTCAGTAACTTCGCAGTAGTAACAGTAGTTGTTGCGAGAGGTGATACACAGCTGACGTCGTAAGGGTCGTTAGCAATACGTGAGTTATTTAGTAGAGGTAGGATTTTCAGGGGGAAAAGAGGAAGTATGGAGAGTAACCCGGCGTCGGCAGTAGCCTGATCTTAGCGAAAAGCGCCAAGAGGTCACGCAATGTAATGTCCCATACGATGGACGGTGTTCTCACTTGAAGTGCTCTCCACACAGCTCCTCAACTAGGGATCAGGGTACCACTGAGGAATTTGGCGACCACCGGGATTAAAGAGGTGAACGTAAAGCACAAAAGATTATAGTATTTCTTCATTGGAGCAAGAGGAAAGAGAAGGTAAATAGAAATTTATTCTGTGTTAGGCGACGTCAATGAATGGTGTTGAACTTGTGGAAGAGAGTTTTGGGTCAGCGTGACGCTCCCAGAAACAGAAAGGTGTTCGGGAACATATGACATTACGGTGTATCCGAATTAAAAAAACAACGGCTGTTACCCGTGTTATGAACTGATCCTGACCCTACGAATCTTAATTTGCAAAAGGCTAAAAATAAATAAAATTTTATTGCAGCAAAGCCATTTCTCATTTCCCATCTGTAATGCAAATTTTGCCCCTCGCCTATTTTTTGGCTTTTCTATGTTCAAGTAAGTTGATTCCTGGGATTGGTCGACTCTCAGGAGTTTATAGAGCGCCAAAGAGCCATAGCAGCCGCAAGAGTATTTCCTGCAGAAAAATGTAGACGGAAATGCAGAAGGAAAGTGAGGTATTTGGGAGAGAGAGATGTTCAAAATGTCCAAAAACAGCGTGGAGATCAGTTACGGGTTGATCTTCCTTTAATTTCTGCCTGTGCCATCAAATTAAAAACCATAGTTCACTCAACTTTCTACAGGTGCCAATGCAAGCTATGAGTTAATATAGCTCTTTTATTACAAAAACCTCGGGAAAGGTACCCCGAGTTTTACATTTACTGTAAATTATTCTTTCCGTCGTCGATCCAAGAACACTTGGTGTTAGATCATTTGATGAAGACATTTGTATTTCAAAATCGTTACGTACCATCTCGATTAATATTATATTAACATCACAAAAATAAAATCGTCAAGTTTACACATTATTTTAATTAACAATTCAACCGGAGAGCACCACATTATAACTCGAAAACATGTTCATAAGGCATCTAATAACATTATATATTTTTTCGACACAATATGTCGAGGATATAAGGTGGATGTTCAAGATTTAATATAAGTATTCACGAAACTTCCTGCTCAGTAAATGCAATCTTGCCAATCATTCAAAATTCTCTCCTCTGATAACATCAATCTATTATTAATATCATTGGTCTATTGCTTGATTGAGTATACAGATTACTCCTGATTTTTTATAATAATAACGACATTATACACCCGACGATTTTTATGGCCGCACGATTAGTATAAAATACATTAAAATTAATAAGCATGAAAATCCAGCGTTATTAGGACACGCTTGTAGTAGAGGTAGTAGATATTACGCTACAATATTATTATTATAATTAATATTACGGTTAAGGTAGGTTTTGTATGGGCACAATTGCCCAATAAATATCTTGTCTCTCCCAACAAAATACAACCCAGCATCCTACTCCACAACAAGCCCCTCTTTATTTCCATGTAGTTTTTTTTTCCCTTTGTCCTGTCCAACATCCCCAGCAACAAGCTCTAATCTAAGCCTATCACCCTGCTTCAATGAAAATGTTTCTACGCTGTACATAACTACGCTCCATATCAAAGTTTTAATGAGCTTTTTCTTATAATCCTTACTCAACGTGCCTGTCATCAACGCCCTCCTTGTGAAAGCTCCTTAGCCTAGCACAATTATTCTCCCTATATCTCTATTACCTCGACCATTTGGATTCAAAACACTTGGGAGACGAGTAAACTGTTCTACCTGCTCTAGTTTTTACCCTCCTATTTTATATTTAACTTAGACTTTCTCTTTCTGGAAAACTGTGTAACATTTGTTTTATTTACATTCATTTTCATCCCATAACTATCGCATGGAATTTTTTATGTCCTCAGCAATGTTTGCAATCCCTTGGCTGACTGAGAAATTAAGGTTTCAGAATCAGTAAATCTAACAGATTTAATGAGTTCCCATATGTCCGTATCTCCTACAGAACTCAATTGCTTACTGCCCGCCATGATTCCTTGTGCCTAAACCGTAATCCCCTCCTTATCACCATCTCTTCCTTCGGCTACCGTCATATTCCAATCCTCCATCACTATCAAATGTTTGCGATTGCTTAATGGCATGTATACCTGACCAATGACCAAGTTCGTCGGTTCTGCTTTCATATCTAAAAGTAATATTCTATCCGTAACGAGCTCTATGTTGAATACACTTCTCCCTACCTTTTTATTCAATATTATGGCAACCCCTCGTTGGCTCTCGTCCCCGCCGCTGTATATTACCATATAATATCACTCCAGTAATCCCCGCTATCCTTCCATCTCACCTCGCATAGACCTAAAATATCTATATTTCCTCTTTCCATCTCTCGTTTTATATTCTCTAATTTTCTTGTCCTCAACATTTTCCTAAAATTCCAAGTTCCTATTCTAATTAATTCGGTCTTCCTCTTCGTCTTCTGTGCTGCTACCGCCGGTTTTGCTTTGCAAACCACCCGTATAAAGGAAAAAAAATCACATGAAAAATCAACACATACACGAAAAACTATATCCACAGTGGCGTATACATTCATGCAAAAATCCTTTCATTTAAATCCTTTTTATACGCTTTTTAAGCGCGGCCTGTAAATCCAAAATATTTTCCACCAGACTTTAAGCTAGTGGCGTCGTGTCACGGTACCCCTAGAGCCGCGCTGGTGGAGGAAATGATAATTATTCCTAGTAGGTTCGCCCATGCCAATTAAGTCGAAGGGTTGGAATCAGAAGAAGGGTAGTCAGTGAAGGTGGGAGATGTTAGAGTACCCATTAGGATAGCCACACTTGCCAATTTTATATTATGTATTTGCACATATGCACAAACACTCGCACGAATACATACATACCTATCATGAATCATGAAATAATAATGTATTTGGCTAAATAATTAAAAGTTTGTTTTCCAAATGAAAAATATTCGGGTGCATAGTTCGATTCTGTTATGATGGCGTAACGCACGATACCCGGTTTCCGAATTTCCCACCACAAATTGCGGCCATAATACGAGGGTCATCCGGAAAGTAGTACCCGTTCGTGAAATAAAGACACAAAAGTAAATATTAACAAACATAAAAAATTTTATTTGAAAGAGGATACTTTAAACTACTTCTCAACATAATCTCCAAGCAAATTAAGGCATTTGTCATAACGTGTGACAAGTTTCTGTATTCCTGCTGCATAGTCCTTCGCCGCCAGCTCATTGAGATACAGGGTCACTCCTTCTTTAAGTTCTTCATGCGAGGAACCCATCTTGCACAAATTTTTGCATAATGCAGATGGTGTTTAACAATTTCATGAACAATTGTTCGAGAAACATTGGGAAAATGCTCACAGATGTCATCAATTGTGACGCGCCGATCGTTCCTCACGAATTCGTCAACTGAGCTCACCAGTTGGTCTGTAATGACAGACGGTCTCCCCGAACGCTCATCGTCGTGTGACTCGTCCATTACATTGTCTCCATACACCTCCTTTAATTGGCGATGAATATCACATGGGCGAACGTTTCATGCATTGAGGAATTTAATCACTGCCCTCACTTCACAACTGGCGGCGTTCTCAATTTTTTTAAACATTGTAAACAATCACAGAAACAACACAGGCAATGCTAGCGTCACGCAACTTGGCTCAGAGAAGGCAGACAAGCCACTGAAGCTATCTGACCTCGTCCAGCGGCTACTCGCGTCGTCAGCACTTCATGCGGCACGAACGGGTACTACTTTCCGGATTACCCTCGTAATTCCCTCGGTGCTGTAAGAAAACAGGTATCATGTTCTTAGATAAAAATCTTGCCAGCTCTCTTGGTGAATCAAAGGGCTCAATCCTTATTTCCTCCAAAATACCCGACGCGCTTATTCTTTCGCTTAGTGTTACGGTCCTAAAAAATCGATCATGTCAAAAGTTTTCCCTAATCCATATGTTTCTTTTTTCTTAATGTGTGCCATATTGCATTCTCTGCTTCTATTCTTCTCTAACCATCTAAAATCACCATTTCCCCGTAGGGTCGGTTGAACTACTAGTTGGATTAATTTGTCCAGATAGTATTTGACGATTTGGGAAGGGCCAACATTTTGAGTGTGGACGCAATGGGCGAATATGTGCCCAAGGAATGACACTTCCTACTGCTGTTCCCTTCTTACATATTAGCCACTCGGGGTGGTAATATGTCGGCTTGAATACCTCAGGAGCAGAACGTCCTAAACTCACCACAACCCCTCCGTATATGCATCAACCGTAGTAACGCCATTGTTTTATTTTATTTTAGTTTCCTTATTTTTTCGTAAGAAAATTTACTTGAAAGACCATTAAAAAAAAGTTGAACAACATGTCGGATTCCAGATTATCATATTCTGCACAATGTAATCAAGATTTGTATGAGTTTAACTTTTTCAAACGAGTCGCAAAATTTTCACTAGATCTCTTTTTTACAATACTCCAAGCTAGAAATGAAATTGTGAGGGAAGATATTTTTGCATCTAAAAATGTCTTTGTTGGGTGGAAAGATAGAGGACAGAGAATCGGACGGGGAAACGTTGAAGAATAGAGAGGCATAAATAAATTTCCAAGCCAGCAATGCAGATAACGCATATAAAAGATGGAAAAGTCTTCAAATAGCTGTGATAAATATCTAATTAGTGTTAAAAAGTAAGGATAAGGCTTTGGAATACGTCATGTACAATAGTGCAAGTTAAAAAATACACCTCTGCTTGCGCAAAGTAATTGTATTTCCTCCGATGATAAATGAGGACCTCCGATGTTCACCAAAGAATGAGAAACACTCATGAGAAGGATTAATTAAGTTCTAAAGGAGGAAGCGTATTTTTGAATAAAATAAGACGGTTCCTGAAGCGGCGGATAAGAATTAAGAACGCTTTAAGAAATGTGAAAATTATTATATTACGCCTGGAGTTAATTAGTGAAGATTTCTAATAACCATAATCAAAGGATAAAAACCCGCAGTAAAATTTCCCGCTTAATTTCTTAAAAAAACCTACCATGGTTTCGACCGCTTGTGTTATTATGCAGGTAATTTTGTTTGAGATTGCGAGTACTCGTATGTCATGATATTTTGGGGGAGGAGAGGGAGGGTTGGTGTGTAATGGTCTGAATAAAAGAGACTACTGGTAGGGAATGTAATGTGGGCAGATGGAAGAGGTATTATAACGTAATGCGGTTCAATTTTGTGGGAACAAGGGTTGGGAGTCGCAAGAGATACAAACCATAAGAACAAACTAAGTATTTGTTTTAAATATACGATCATGTACACGCGGAAGTTAACGAGAGGAGGAATAAGGGGGCACATCGCGAGACATGGCCCCTTGATGAAGATGTTTAAGCATTAGGAGATGGAAGAGTGAGTGCAGAAAGGGGCATTACAAGGATTATGAAATGTGCCCATTATGTGATCGACTGCGAGTGAATACGGAGTGGCAGAGAAAACAAAACGGGGAGGAAGAGGGTTAGCACAGGGTGGGAGGTGAAACCGACCAATCCCACGACTCTCAACAGTTCACCTACGCCCTTTTAAAGTTTTCTAATAGCACCATTGTCGTTGCGTCACTGGCTGACGCAACGGGCCATTAATTAGTTACGACAATTCTTTATTTGTAGCTTTCAGGGTGATAATTGGTGAGTCCCGACTTAGTTCTTTATTAGCAACATTATGTACACTTCGATTAGCAGTGGGTTTGAGTGAAATACGACGCCTTTTCCTCGGCGCAGCGAGTACATGACCACCCGAGAATCGACGTACGAGTACATTGAAATACAGACGTTTGTCGAATTAAATTGGTTCAACAGGTCCATGATCTTATCCAGTCCCTTGAGGGTCGCATAAGTCTCTGCTGCGTTGATAGATGAAAGTTCTGGAATGGGAAAGGTCTGGGAGAGATTGACCCCCCCCTTTTGGATGGTTTGGCATCTGTATACACTACCATTTCCTCTGAGGCTCTAACCCAAAAAACAGTTTTGTTGAAAAGTTTTGACTCCGGTAAGAGTGGAGCTACCACACATTGTATCTCTGAAAGATGTGAGAAATGAGAAAATTTGGAAGGCGCAAAACCCAACATATCCGAGCTATATCCGCATCTCAATTTGCCAAAGCCGAGGGATGATAGAAAGTAGGGAGTACACTCTTTTTCTTGAGGAAGCCTTTAGCATTAACATCCTGGTATCACTATTAATTTATGCACCTAAATATTCAATTCACTTCTTCAAATTCATTTGGGATTTCTGATAGTTTATTGACACACCAAACTCCTACTCTAACCATTTCACGATTGTAAACATACAAAACTTTTCTGTCGAATAAAACAATTAGTCGTCTAAATAACAGATCACTGCGACTTGAAACTTCTCCCGGATGAATTTGATGCAATCTTCTGCCCATTCCTGCAGGATCGTCAGACTCAGGGGATGTCCCATAGGCAGACGTGTGAAGGCACGTGTTTCCTCTTCGTATTTTACTTCGTAGAATTCCCAATGGTGAAGGTGAATTTGCAATTAGTAAAACGCGGATAATAGGCCTAATTAAGCAAAGAATACCCCTTTTAGCATGAGACCAATTGTCCTGCCAGGGCCTAGAAGAGAGAACTTGGGTATCTTGTAATATTTTGTCCACGGGGACAAGTCCTATTTCATAAACACTTTGCCTGTCGATTTGGGGATCAGAAATACTCGAAAACTGCACTTGATATGCCATTTCACTAAAATATCCGCGTCCCACAATCCCTGGGGTGTGCAGAATGTGCAGAAACACAAATATGTGTTGTCAGTTGCGGGGATACTCGAGAAGAAAATAAAAGGTATGGAGTTTGGGAAGCGAGGCCCATATAATTGCGATTTGTCTGTTCACAGGGAGATGATACCGATAAGGCTTTATTGGCAGGACCAACGGGAGGTCTTCGGGGTTGGCGTCTGACGGGATGTCCTCCAGAACGGGGATATCATCGGAGAGTTCCTCGAACTGCTGGTTGAGGTCAAAGGGTGGCAGATCCGGGAGGACTCTCCATCTTCTCGCGTCACTCTCAACTTACAAATTTGCATATGACTGACTCTCTGGTTCAAGTTGTTATAATTATCTTTCAGAATGTTTCAATGATGACCGAGATATATGTGGGAAGTGGGAAATGTAGGAGTGGGAAGATACATGAGACAAACTGTCAAGTATGTCGGGGCTAGGTATCCTTTTTTCCACGAACAATTGTCAATCACAAAAATAGAAAATATTAGATTAAACTATTAGGCTGAAAATTGGAATATCAGTATCATTTCAAGAAGTGGTGAAATTATTTTAATTTTCCTAACATCTCCGAATTCAATGTCTCCCGGCGTGGGTCTTTTTAAAGTTAAGTAGATGAGAGCGTCACTTCGTGGGAATATTTAATATTAGGAATTCGTAACTTCCTATCCATTGCTACACGTTTTTTAAACACGTAGAGAAAACCAGCCTTCTGATATAATACTATTCTTTTGTCCTCTATGCACCCACTATTTCACACTCATGCAATATTTCAGTACTTTACTTACATACTGATGAACCCTCCCTTGAGTAAAGAATGCATTCACATGGAACTGTCAATGGTTTATATTAATATACTCCGATAGCGAATAACCCGCGGATTTGACCGGATATATTATAGAGAAAAAGTTGTATGATTTTTGAAAATTTTTGAGCGACACCTCAAAGCAGAGAAGCAACAATTAATCCATATACAAAACATTTTATTAATAGCTTGACATCAAAACAATTAAACACTTCCCCGAAGATGAATACTAAATAACTTTTTGCACTAAACACAATTTAGGCTTCATATTAGGTCATGCGGAAGACAAAGTGGACGGATAAAAACTGTATGGTGTATAAAAATAAATTAAATTTCAATCATTGTGGCGCGTACATGCGTCAAAATCATCATGTGGTGTACGATACATACGACTAATTCGGAGAAGTTTTAAATTGAAATTCATGGAAGAAGGAAGATGCTTTGGGAAAAACCAGTGCACATCATAATTCGCCAAAACAGTTGATAAGAATTTCCCACAGTGCCAGTTTTCGTAAACACAATTTAACGATACGTAAAGAGAGGAAAAATGTCAGATGCGCATGAGGTGATGAATATCAGCCAAAGGGCAAAGTATATGCATTGTGAATGACTCCAATTCTCATATCACACACTCCTATTTGAGATTCCACAGTTCAAAACGACCCGAAACACCACCACCACCACCTCCTCCGACCCTCTACCAACTTACATAATCCTCCAGTTATCTCCTGAACACCCACCATCACCCCTCCTCACGCCCCCTCCATTTTACCCTATAACACAGAGGGTTCTGCCCTGTATCAGATACACCTAATGGTAACGTTGTAATCTTGAAACAGGTGGCGTGAAACATAAAAAAAACGTGCGGAAATGGTTAAAACATTATCTTTTTTAAAACCTTTCAGAGGTGTAAATGTTTGCACAAAAATGATTTTGCAAACTAATGTTGGCGCCAAATAATTAGGAGTCGGAGAAAAAAACAATCAGCCGTTTAGAACCAAGCTCCATAATTACTGATAGTACAGGGAAGAAGCACAGAAAACCTGGACGTTTAGAGATGATGAAGTGGTGCCGAAGCAAAGCGAGTACGGGGGATGATTGGAAATGATTATAGAGAGGACCATCCATGCCGATTGGGTACTAAATTGGTGTCTCATACCTGGACGACCAGTAAAATAGATTAACACAAACGAGCGGTTTTCAAAATATGCGTCAGGCTCATTCGGGTAAAATATAAATTAAAAATTCAGAGGTAAAAAACCTTTTAATACATTGTTTAATTATGAAATAACATTTAATATGTTATTCCTCATTAGAAGGGGTTGTTTTTCTAGGCAGATTTTTTAAATCGGTAATTGAAAAACTGGATATTTTAGTTTTTTTTTCACGGAACGAACCTAATTACTTTTGACGCCGCCGCCTCAACGCCGTTCAATTACGAGAAAGGCAATGCCGAGAAAATCCAACTATTGGGTCACGGAAAGGAAATTTATACTTTCAACAGTGTCTTTCTGACGACCTAACTTTGCATGCTTTTTCTCTCCTGTGACATTCATTATTGCGACCGCTGCTGTACATTATAGCATGGCGTGTAAGCGTAAGCGTACCTTATTCCCACAACCCAGGACAAATACTAAGCGAAAAATCTTTAAGTGATTTCCCCGAGAGTGTTGTGGTGATTGCAGAGGTGATTTCGCCGTTCGCGGATTCCTCGTCGATCAACAACAACCGAAGGGTGGTCCGATACCCCACACCTGAGTTGTACCATGTTGCTTTTTGACTACTCTGGAAATCGGCCTGCAAAACCACCCCTGGGAATTTTTATCGACGCCAGTCACATAATTGATTTTTGGAGTTCAGTTACCTTTAAAACTGCATTTGAACACAGATATTCAAGCAAGTTTTTTTTTAAATTTTTTAGCCAACTGATTACGTTCGGTTTTACGGACTTAGTCGAACGAAGACTGATAAAACCTATTTCCGTGAACTGCATTTTTCGAACAAACGTAAACACCGATGTTTTTTATGAGAGTATTGGCCACAACGATAAAATAAAAGAAATATGAATATATTAGAGCAGCTAGGCTATGAATCACTCACGGAGCGAAGGTTAAATTACAGATTAAATCTCTTGCATAACTTGGAAGGACGTCTCCATAACAGTGATGTTGAAGATGCATAATTAAATCCATCATGCTACGATAGGAGAGATTATGTCAATAAAATTAGAGAGATTAAGCGTAAAGCAGATAGATTTAAAATGTCATTTTTTCCACGAACGATTAGGGATCATAATAACACTTCCGACCGCGGTGGGGTCATATTCGGGTAAAAATTAGCCTGGTGTGTATTCACCCCCTGCCACACACCCTAGCGGTGGCTTTCAGGGTACTAAAATAAATGAATCATCAGAGAACAGATTTAAACATTCGTTCTTCCCTCGCAGGATATATAAACACAATCAAAACAAGACGTCACTACCATAAACACCATAAACACAGTAATCAACCCGAAGGTCGGTTTAGTAGGTGATGATAGAGCTCACCCGTGTACCAAGCCCAACGGCGTGTGAATATTCACACGCCGTTGGGCTTGCCGTGTGGGCTCGCCGTGTGAATCCCTTTTTTTTTCACTGCCATATTAATTTTTTAATTCCAAAACAAAAAAAATTTGATATGCACTTCTGTTCGCGTGTGTGTGTTTATGCGTGCATATTATCAAGTTTATATTAATATCCATTTATAACAGTACATTAGTGTGCGAGTGGCTTGTACTCTAGCACCGACCTCCACACGCTCTTGCAGAAGCTTGCGGTGTATTAGGTGAACGTAAACGATGAACTGCAGATTTAGTGAGGGGATATGGGTTCCTTGCACAGCACAAGGGTTCCCGACGAACGATAACATTAAGTGAAGTCAAGGCCCCTTCGGAGTGATTTCGGAAACCCTCCCTTTTGCTAAATTATAAGGGGGGAAAACTCCACTGGCCGTAAAAAACAGTCGCAACTCTCGTCAGACCAAATTGTTGTGTTGGTATTCGCGGGAACCAACCACAACCTCTCGACCAAGAATACCCTCTGTGGTGGATTCTTGGTCGAGAGGTTGTGGTTGGTTCCCGCGAATACCAACACAACAATTTGGTCTGACGAGAGTTGCGACTGTTTTTTACGGCCAGTGGAGTTTTCCCCCCTTATAATTTAACCTAGAGGCCGTAGAGCTCTTGATAATTCTTACTACCTCCCTTTTGCGTCTTCTCGTGGTACGAAAGATTAAAAGGCTCCCTTCTTCAAGTCAAGAGATTTGAAGAAGTGACCATAAAAGAAGAATTTCGCTCTCCGGGGACTACGTAGGGTCGTCCTTAGCCCTTAGTCCGAGAGAGAGAGAGAGTCGTTTCATGGACGTCCTATTGCCTGAATTGGATCTTTTGAGTCTTGTGTCCAGAATTTAAAGTCGTCCTTCGGTACTCGAAAAGGTACGAGAGAAAGCCTTGCTCGTCTTATTAGGATGTTGGTGCCCATGTCGGAAATTGGAAATCAAATGAAGAGATATTGGATCTTTTCAGGCTTAACTTAGTGGCCATCCATTTTAACTGAAGTAAAAAAACAATGTATCTTTCCACCGAATTTTTATTAGGTACGACTTGTTTCAACGCATCGGCGCGGGGTCCGGCATCGATGAGGTACTTGAGAATGACACCGATGGGTTGAAACTAGTCCTAAATAGTCCTGGTCCTAGTACCTAATAAACATTTTGTGGAAAAATACATTGTTTTTGACTACAGAAATTGTGAGTCTGGCTAAATAAGGCAAGAATTACAAGCGCTGCCTAGACTGTCGTCCCTGTATGTACATAGTACCAAATTCCTATTGGATTCGGTCCTCAAATCCGTCCGTTCACACGGATGAATTTGAAGGACCTGGAGGAGATAGATGAGGGATGCAAAATATACCTGAAAGGCTGAACCATCCAAAAAATGCAAAAAGGCTACTCGACAGCAAATGTTGCTACGGCTGCGCTTCGGAGGTCCTTTATAGGACAACCTTACCAACATAATTTAGACAAAAATAATGTGTCACCAAATTCAGATAGGTTATTTTCCGCGGTGTTGTAAATAGACTCTGAACAAACTCCTGGAGTAAACATTACTTTTAAAATACTTCCTTTGCTATGTAGTAAATCGCTCCATTTAATCCTTATGTTAGTTAATCCATACAGTTTACATTTTTGGCATATCGGATGCTCAGGTATTTTTTTGGCGTGACACTTCAACAACATCGATATTTATTAAGGTTTCTCAAGATACTGATAGTTTTAAGCAAAGGAAAAATATGATAAAAAATCACATAGTGTATGGCCCAACTAGTGTGCTATCTATCGCTGAAATGGCCCGGGACAAACAAGCTAGCAAGTTGAACAGCGGATAGTTTGATCACATGAGAAAAATCTCACCATTTGCCTCCATCATTGATATCACGAGGTTGTAATTTAGTCTACATTTGATTATCATATGCGTTGTTATTCGCACTTATTATTTACAGTTAAGGACAAAATATACATGAGGTGTCGGCAGTGATGTAGGAAGTAGTAGTAGGAAATAGGGATTTCAAGGTATTCGTAAGGATAATTACAAAATGACTGGAAATTCAATTCAGTAAGCTCATATTATCGTATTAAAATAAAGCGTCAAGCCATTCAAAATTAATATTACCCAGCAAAACACCAATTGAGCGTTTGGCAGGGGGTGCCAGTCCGCTATTCATTATCGGTATTTGACGCTAATTATCGTTCCGTTATATTTTAATTGAGAGTAGCTCGAATCATCGTATTTTTTTATTTCTTATGTCAGGAATTTTGAGAGAGAATAAGGATTGATTTCAGAGTCAAAGTCCCTCAGTGCAATCTATGTTCTCGCCATTCAATCTTACGTGAAACCAGGAGTATTCCCACTTTTTCAGCGCCATTCTCACAATTTTTCAATTATTCACTTGCATAAGGGGCGTATATAATCTTTTTGGTTCCTATAATTTTAACCTAGGACTTTCAGTAAGTGTATGACGCTACATGGTCATTGATTACGATTTTTCACGAAGCGGATATAACCGTGGTTATACTGCTACGGTTATGTATCAATCCGAGGTTCGCTTTGATAGGCGATGGTAGAGCTTACCTGATACTAAACCGAACAGCATGCAAAATCCACACATTAGGGTATTACGGGGCGCCAGTTCCTTTCTCCGCGCCATCTATGATTTCCCAGGAAACCCGCTACTTAAAAGATCTGCCACCTAAAAGATCACATAGCTTTAGTGAAGCTGAGGGTGCCCGGAGACGCCTCCGGGAATCAAACCCAGGTCCTACGGTCGGTAGTTCAACACTCTCTCCAAGACACTCCACCTTTTCTCTTTGTTTTTTTTTAATTTCAAATTTTGGTCCCTCCACTCACCTTCTCCAAATCATGATGTGCATTCAAGTTGAAGTCTAACCAATGCATTTTAAAACGCCCCTTCTAACCATGTTCTTTTGAATATTTCTCTACTAATATGCCGAAGAAGACAAGGTATTAAAAACCGCTACATTGAGACCAATCTCATCTCGTACATCTATCTAGATAGATACAAATGTGGTCTGAAAAATTTCCGACCAAATCAAGATACAAGATATTTTTTCTGAAATTTTCTGAGTCGGAAACTTTTCAGATCACCCACGTATCATGTCCCACGTGTCATGCCACATACGAGGGTCATCCGGAAAGTAGTACCCGTTCGTGAAATAAAGACACAAAAGTAAATATTAACAAACATAAAAAATTTTATTTGAAAGAGGATACTTTAAACTACTTCTCAACATAATCTCCAAGGAAATTAAAGCATTTGTCATAACGTGTGACAAGTTTCTGTATTCCTGCTGCATAGTCCTTCGCCGCCAGCTCATTGAGATACAGGGTCACTCCTTCTTTAAGTTCTTCATCGCTGTCAAATCTTTTTCCTGCCAAAAAGTCTTTAAGCTTTGTAAAGAGATGAAAATCTGAAAATGCTCACAGATGTCATCAATTGTGACGCGCCGATCGTTCCTCACGAATTCGTCAACTGAGCTCACCAGTTGGTCTGTAATGACAGACGGTCTCCCCGAACGCTCATCGTCGTGTGACTCATCCATTACATTGTCTCCATACACCTCCTTTAATTGGCGATGAATATCACATGGGCGAACGTTTCTTGCATTGAGGAATTTAATCACTGCCCTCACTTCACAACTGGCGGCGTTCTCAATTTTTTTAAACATTGTAAACAATCACAGAAACAACACAGGCAATGCTAGCGTCACGCAACTTGGCTCAGAGAAGGCAGACAAGCCACTGAAGCTATCTGACCTCGTCCAGCGGCTACTCGCGTCGTCAGCACTTCATGCGGCACGAACGGGTACTACTTTCCGGATGACCCTCGTACATGTCAACAAACACCAAACTAGATGAATGAGTTTGCGGTGGGGAAACTACGGCTAGTCGCGCACTTATCTTCTACCTTTCAATCATAAATGGTTCCTTTGGCGAAAATCAGATTCACAGTTCCCGCGTAAAATTAAAACTAAACCCTAAACGCCTGACCACCATGTTAATTGACAGGTATAAAGTTCGTAAATTACATCAAGTCAGTTACGAAGTGTGTTTCACAACCAATCAGCGATTACCATTTCCGATAGCCATAAGGCAACAGAATGGCTTTTTATCCGGTTTAGACTATAGACCGGGCATGTATTATATTACCCAACGGCTGAAGATGTCGCTTATCGACCGGGGGTAACGCCCGGGCAGCTAATCTCAAATTATCGACGAGCCTTATCCTCTCCACTCGTATTGATGGCCGCTAGTTTCCCTACCACTGCCTTGCTCAATATTTAAGCGACCATTGCACTTTCCTCCGTGGGTGGTGTATGGGTGAGGAACATTTGGTGGGTCTAAACGGAGGCGCGGTAAGTGTAAACAAATACGTACCTAAAGTTTCGCGTCCATTCTTCTCCGTTTCCTCGAATGACAGTTTCAGTGACACCGCGTCGAGTGACCTTTCGCGACATCTCCCCTACCACTACCTCTCTTCTCCCCTCTCCTCCTCCCCACCTCGCCGCAATGTAAACACGAGCCGTCGCTCATTTCCGCCTTCCGCCATTCCCACCCCGCAAAGCGAGGCCCTGTTCTTCCGAGTCCTCGAAACGGCTCTTCGTTCCGTAGGCGAACGCCTTCCTTCCGCAAACAGCTCATTAACAATCGTTCCGCTGTTTCCACACGTTCCCATTGATTTACGTTGCGATTTTCTTCTCCGTAAACTCCAAGCGAAGAATTAAGGACAAACTAGGAAACTTGAGGAAATATTATTGTGTCCAGCCGAAAATTCCGAATTCATTAGTCCCTGGTTGAGTCCTAGTGCATATTTCTCATCCAATCACAGGGGACTCCAGACTACTTGTGTGGTATTTATCATGAAATTATTTATGTTTTACCGGGTGAATGATATTTGAACGAAAAAACTTGCAATTTTCCTTTTACTTCGCTTCTTTTAGTACTCACGCAGGCTGTATAAATAACAAATTTTCGGAAAGAATTTAAAATGTAGTAAAGTTCCATATATTTACCAAAAACTGTTGTTTGCGGCAAAATGAGGGGGCCTAGGCTTCTGAGATACGGGCATAGATAAGAATGGAAAGTTTAAATAACCTTTAATATTCCTTAAATAGTCTTAAAATACGAGAACGAAACTCGTAGAGCGAAGATAGGATATAAAAACTCGTGGATTTCAGGAAAAATGTAAAATACGGTTTTACGGGTTTCACCAAAAATGCATTATCTTCAGGTACCTTTTGCGTATGTTGAGAAAGTGTTCTTATCGCATTCAAATTTTTGTGATATCCCCAAAGATATTTTTATTCAAGATGAGATATAACCAAGTTTAGCCTGAAAATATTAATTTCAGATAGGAGAGTTTTGGATAAGCGGCGATGAGAACGGAAGGTTTAAGTCATTTTAGATGGCAGAAAGAGTGACAAAATGCATGAAGAACTGAAGAAATAAATATTATTAGGCACGAAAGAATTTGTTGGGAGGAAGCGTTTGGAAGACCAATTTGACAGGGACGTCCAAAACGGGTTACTATTCAGTAGGTTACGCTTGATAATGATATCACACATATACTCGTGTATTTCTCTGACCAAGATTTCAAGCCTCTGAGCCTAGTTTTCCCAGCAAAAACACCAGAGTGGAAGAATGATGGATATTCAAGCACCGAAAGAGACACATTGGCAGCAGGAAAAATGAAAACTCATAGGAATATTACAAAGTTCTAAGTATTGATGTTACAGCAGAGATTTTCAGATCCTAAATGATTTCGGTGTGTATGTTCATGACCATAACAGACAAATGTGCCCATGTGGTTCCAGAGATTTTCCAGAAATTGTTTTCCTGTGGCATCCAAGACATTATTTTAACTTTGGTTTACTTCGATCTGCACAGCTAAGTCACTCGGATTTGAATTTATGACCCTTCAGTCAGTTTACGATAACTAACTACATGGTTACAAACAGCCTCCAAACCCATTAATTATTGAATTTCGAGTACTATATTTTATAATGCATTCACTCTGAAACGCTACAAAACTATTTCCTCCAGCTATATAAAATTTGGTGACCCGATTGAAAAGTAAGAAAAATCGATATGAATACGTTCAAATATGGCGGGCTCAGTGAATCTAATGTTCGATGATTTGCACTTCTCATTGTTTCCATGACAACGCGTTTACTACGTTTAAGGGGTTGTAATAGTTGTAGCTTTATTCGAGATAGCAAAACGGTGGTTGTTTACGGCAGCAAACTGCATTTACATGCTTAAAAGTGTATTTTATCCGAACGAAAAAAAAATCTAAATTATGAATCAGCGGCAGTGGAATAAATAATACTTTGGGGGCCTAAAGGTCACTAACAATAAGGTTATTATCAAGGTCGGCCTTCGGACCCTTTTTTGCGTTTCCTTATACATATCCGTAGAAATTATGGCAACCTCTGACCTGAAGAGCAATATTTTTTTACATTGAGTAACGTCACTGGCGCCAAAATGCGTCGTAAGAAATTCGCTGACAAATAATTATTATTTCGAGGCCAGTTTCGCGTCGTATTCATGTGTGGGTAAAAACGTCTTTCGCCTCATCTCCCGCCAGATGGCTCTTTAAATACTTTAAACAATATTTTTCCAAGAATATCTTTCGTCCGAAGCGTTCTTGAAATTCTCCGTAAAGTGCATTCAGTTAACTTCAATATAAAAATTTAAAAAAAAAATGACTCATTCACTGTTTGTCGTAAATGTTCCGGGGCGACCTTAGCCCAATTTTTGACTTTGAAAGATTGAAAACTGAGAAAACATTCAAAACAGATTTCAAGGCATGGACGGAGTCAAAATTAGCCCATCGTAAAACCGTTTCCTCAAAATAACCAAAATTCTACGGCTCAATGTTATAAATTTATCTAATTTTTATCATAAAATCTATTTAAAACGAGATTGAAAATGCATTACCTCCCGAGGTTGTCAACTGTGAAGTGATAAATTCACTTAAAGACTCTATGATCTACGCTGATCAAGAGAATCTACACTAATCATGAGCATGCCACAGTTTAGAAATAAAAATATGAACAAAAAAAGTAAACAGTAAAAAGTTTAAATTTAAAACATAAGTACTTTTTTAAAATGTTTTTTAACAACTTACTGTCAAACCATTTAATTATACTTCAGTTTTCAATGTTTTTGACGCGTACCCCGATGAATTCCGAGCTTCCTCGATAAATCGCAGTGAACAGTTTGAGAATCACGGGCCAGCTATTTTTTTAAAATTACGTTTAACATCTCCTTGGTATTGTCGTCGACATCACAAGTTATCAATCTAACCATTGGTTCGTGGCAGATCTCCAAGCTACATCAAATTTACTGACTCTTACTCTTCATTTTTCCATAGCTTCTTGCAGCTTGCATTTTCCATTACCTACCTCGGCGTTCCTCTGTAATTCTTCCCCTATGTGTTTCTTTCAATTATGATCTTCTATTAACTATCGCTCCTCGGAATATTCGAATAAGTTCTCTTCTTCTTCTTCTTGTAAGTGTCCTCCACAGGTTTCTCTCATCACGAACTCTTGGAAGTATTTATTAATTGGTTGCCATGGCTCTCCATTTTATTGTCATAATTTTCCTATAGCATATGTAGTTCTCGTTAAATCTGATATTCTCTCCTGCTCCTATTTTCCAGTCTCCAATCGTATATAAGTAAACTCTACATATGCGTAAATAATAAATAACTGTTTCCTCACGCCTATGCTTGCACAATTAACCGTTAGAAATAGTTTCATTGGTGTACGGTATGGATAAAATGATTTAGTGCAGCATACTAAATAGCTTAGTTTTCTTATGTGCACTTTTCCTATTATCCTTGGTGTCATTAAGCCTCAAGATTACGGTAGAGCTTACAAAAAACATTCCGAAAGATACGCAAATAATAATAGATGTTTTCTCAAAATGATTGCGTTCGCACAACCGCTCGAAAAGCCAAAGCACTCAGATACGACCGAAACAAAAATCCCTCCGAACTCCATCGCGCAATCTCACTTTCCTTTATCTCGCTCCGGAAAACAGACGACTGAAATTGCGGGATGGGATTGGAAACTGGAGTAAGGGGGAAAATAAGGCAAAGCCGTGCGAATGGATTCGCAGGGCGTCATCGAGAGTTGTGCCCTCATTCCGCTTTCTGCGTCCGATTGCGGTCGCTGAAGCAACCGAACCGAATTGCGCATCGACGTCTTATTGCACCAATCGGATGCTTAATGAAGACAAAAGAGATCGGGGGATGGGGATGTTAACAAAAAAGCGGGCTCCACGGGGATTCGGTGGAGAGAAAGAGGGGGAAACTTCGAGGGGGGACCGCATCTGTCACGAAGGGAACAAGCCAGAATAACTTGACTTATGAAATTTTATTCCATGCAAAGTAATTCAAGAAGCTCTCGAGATTACTTCTTACGCCCGGGGATTATTTTCTAGTGGGACGTCAATATTGAAATCATATTTAACCAGTATCAAACCCATATATGTGACTTGTATTATATCATTGAAAACCTTAACGAGCAAAATATTCTATCGAAATTTGAATATAAAATACTTTTATTGTGTAAAAATTAAATACCATACGGGAAAGACGTGTTTATATTTTCTTTTTTACGATTCTAACCTGGTGGATTTTTATATCCTGTTCTTTCACTTTCGGAATCAGTAAAAAAATGCAAATTGATGAAATATTTATGACAGGGGAGGAAATAAATTATAGAAGTTAGCCTCTTGGAGCTCATTCGCTGATTGAGGGATTGGAAATTGATGAATTATCAAATTATATACTTTGTTATGTTTGAAATGATATTTTTGTTTGAAATAATTTGTTACTCTCGTTAATAGATTACTCTGCAGGATACACTGATTGTTATCACGTACCTTAGGGTAATTAATGGTCATTTAGGATTCATTATCATTTTGGTTACGGGTAGCTCGAACTGTCGATAGTTTTTTATGCCAATGAAGATCACATCCCAATCATCTGGCAAATATTCCACCCGGAAAAAATATTATATAATCTTTAAAGATTTTGACGCAATTGTAGTCGAAGTTTGTAAATGTGTGATTTAAAATCTTACCCCGCAAGTCACCACGACAACGCGTGGTGGTACGATCAACAGTCATTAGGGTATTGGGTGATCATTAATGATTGTGTATCATTTTACTCGCGGGTTATAGTCGAATTTTTAAAAAATTCTATTCGGAATGTTCGAGTCATACCGAAAACCTTTTTACTAGCGTTTTGACAAATTGTTCGAAGACATGAGCGTTCTGTATCATTTTATTTAAATCGAGCAGTTGGAATTTTTATGCGTGATTTTTGTTATTCTTGTGGTCACAAATGTTGGAGGGGCATTAGGGTTAGAGAACATGAGTCTGCTCGCCAATCAATTGCCCTAACCTGCGGTTGCATGAAGGACCAGAATATTTCTGTTGCGTTAGCGTTAAATTCTAATAATATCCATTATTCATTTAGCGTTTTAATTCCTGATGTTTTGACTCCGAATCTAGAATGTCCAATAACTGTTGGGCGCTCTCTGGTCTTTCATTGCGATTTTTTCCGAAGTAGGCAGATTTTCTCCGTGTCGTACTGATTCCGAAATTTGGTCCTTCTACATGAGGTCCTAAAATGCCAGATCCGTAATCAAGATGAGGTACAGTCAATGTAAAATAACGACCATCCTAAATGTTTTCTTTTGAACAGTGCTAAACCAATAAATTAAGCCAAGCTTTTTCCAACGGCCCTACTACGAACATGTCTTCAAATTTTCCGGGTCAGCAACATTAAATGTTAGGATCACACCCATGTCGGCGTTTCATTTTCACTTAAAGAGTAGGAAATCCTCAGTCGATATATATCTTGGACGTTTACTTCAGGCAAACCTTTCTGAAGCACCTTGCCAGCTCGTCCCATGCAATGCACTCCTGTCCGGGATGACTGAATTGCTGTCACAAAAACAGTTTATATATCCGAGAGTTCATGCCCCGTCTCTAACCTCGTCGTGTGCGGAATTCCAAATGAATCTCGTGTCACGTCCAACCAGGCTCGAGCAAAAAAAAATAAAAGAAAGACGTATTCTCTCTTCCGGTTGCCAAGTCTCGTTCTGTCAGCCTTGCGTTGAACGAAAAATGAGTTTTTTTCTTACGACAAGATGGAGACGGAAGAGATAGATAGATGGCAGGCAAGCATTCGTTCAACCCACCATTGAACGTTCCGTGGGAAAAAAATTCACGGTATCCACAGCACAAATACCGAAATCAACTACTTCAGGTTTATCTTCACGGAAATTTCGGATATTAACATTTATTGTAACTAGCACTTTGCCACAAAATAACAAATCAATAGTGCTACACCTTTCGACGCGTTATGGTATAATTTATTAAGGTTATAGGTATTAGTAGCCTGAGTATTTATTCATCATTTTCCCATCCAAGCCCTGAAAAAAATTAGTTACCAATCCGAAGATTAGTTCGATAGATGAGAGTAGATATCACCTAGTGCTAATCCCAACGACGTGTGAAATTCAGACATTCGAGTAGGAAAACCGGTTCCATTCGCTGTTTTACCTATGGCTTTCCAAGAAGATCTGGTACACAAAAAATTACAGCTTGTGTGATACTGAGGACTCCCAGAGGCGTCAACCGGTATCGAACCCGCCCTAAAATCCTCAATATAATTGAATGTGATTCCCTTATGAGCAATTTTGCGATGATGAATTTATACGGTGAAATATGTCGTGGAATAGTTTATAATTCTCTGTAAAAGTACAGATTGAAATTAATGCATATAAATTGTTCCTCAACAAAGTGTTTTGGACCAACACGGTTAAAGTAGTAGGGGCATAAGGAGAAGAACTGCACTAGGAAAGGAGGAGGGAGTGATAACGGGGACATTGGGTAGGGAGGTTAAGAAAAGACTCGTAAAAACTTTGATATGGAGCGTACGGCGCGGAAACGTGGTCGCTGAAGCAAGAGGATAGACGTAGATTGGAGGCTTTTGAAATGTGGGTGTGGAGAAGAATGGAGAAGGTGAAATGGACCGAAAGGAAAACAATTGAGGAAGTACTAGGGATGGTGGGTGAGGAGATGGGTTTTGTTGGGAGAAATTCTATGGAGGCAGGAAAAATGGATGAAGGGCGTATTGATTGGCAGTGGGATGTTGAAGATAGTAATAGAGGGGAGAATTTTATGCAAACGAGGAAAGGGCAAAAACAGGATAGGGATGTTGGACGGGATGAAGGGAAGAAAGAAGTACACAGAGATGAAGAGAGACCTGATGTAGAGTAGGTACCGGATTGGGTTTTGTTTGGAGTTAAAAAATATTTATTTGATATTTGTGCCCATCCAAAAACCTACCTTAAGCGGTAGATTACCTAATAAAATACGAGTAAATTGTTCCTCAAATTTCGGTGGACCGCAGAGCCTCCTTTCATTTTCAGGAGGCGTCGGAATAAATATAACTTTGTGGATGCTGGCATGTCACTAAATGTTTACCCGACGAAGACAAAATTGCCGCGTAGGAAGTGAGTGGAACAATAGGCTCTTGACTGGAGGACCCGGGTTCGATTCCGGGGATTCTCATAAGTGCCTTCCACATCATCTAAGTTGTGTGACATTTTTTCGATTAACAGATCTCCCAGAGAAACGAAAAACAGCGCATGGAAAGGAAATGGACTCCCTACCCTTGGTGTGTGACTTTCAAACACCGAATTGTAGTATGTATTCGGCAAGTTTTACCTTTCAAAAGGGCCAAACTAACCTTCGGGTTGACCACTGGGATTCTTTTGCTTAAAAGTACAATGATCGACGCATTATAAGATTCACGCAGTTTTGATGAACGATTTAGAACATTAAATTTATTTCGTATGATTGGAAAACAGTCCTTATTTTCGATATCGTGGGTCGCTGGAAACCCTGCTTTAAGGGGTCGCAAACTCCTCAGAGCATCTGATTGGTGCAGTGGTTCAGCGTAATTGTTTCTAGAATCGGCGGACCGAATTCAGGTTCTGGTCGTTGAGAAGCTTTCGTGGTGGGATTTTCCTATCCATTTTCGGATTCAGAACACAACATTTTCATTCAAACAATGTTTATTTTCACCGATTGGCGCCTTCCTGAAAGAATAGAATGATATTTTTTACCTTCCTCGTGTTTATACGTACAAAAATATTCTAAATTGTCCCGAAAACTTCTCACCGATATTATAGATGTACTCTACTTCTAAGGAGTATGTTTGAATCTTTTAAGCGTTTTACAGTGCCATGATCTTTTCAAGTAATTCTGGGAAAAAATACCCGGGCGCTCACTAAATTCATCCGGAGCCATACATTTATATTTTCTACCTCCCTTCACGCAGTATATAATTCCCATTCTCTTCCACTCTCTACTTTGCTTGCCCAAAACATTTCGCTCCGTCAGTCTTCCAAATCCGATTGGATTTCAATTTATCCTCCACACTTGATTTAAATCATAACTAACTTATCCACATTTTAATTAACATAAATCAGCTAAAATCGTAATCAATGCTCAACAAGTTGGCGGCAAGTTTATGTCTTTTATTATTTATGTCTATGTAGTTTAAAGATATTAATGAAAGGATTTGCGGTATAAGTGTAACCTTTTTCGAAGTACGGATTTAAATTTTATATGCCACATATATTAGAGTCAACGCAAAGCAACATTAGAGGAGAGACTATTTCAATCAATGAATGGAGATTAAGCATTAAAAAAACCAGTGAAGTTCTGCCGACGAGTTTCATTCCGGTGGGAATCGAGAGAAGTGGGCGACCTCTACGAGGATTGTATATTCATTCGGTTGACTCGGCAGTTTTCCTTCCACTCCATCGCATTTCCGCTACGTCTCTGAAAGTGTCACCTTTCTCCAACATAAAGGAGTTCTCCATCTTACAATGTGACAACACGGACGCGTTGGACGGAGTTTTGTGATACCAGCATTTTATTTTGAAGCGATGCAATAGCGGCGAAAACATGTGCATGTTATATAGCCTTTTTTGGATAAACAAATCACGCAGTTTCGACTCTAATGTGAGAATTGTAAAATAACCACCTGCCATCGTGCATTGTGGCCTGATGCATTACGTGGTTTACTGGGTTCATTAATGTTCAGTATAGAGCAAAAGAACATTACAACAAGGGCAGAAGTTTTTGTCAAATGCAATTACCCTCTGCATCTCTACTTTTTTCCCACATAAAATTTTCCGGTTATTTTTCACATTTTTGTGTCCCATTACCTATGTAACGAATTAAATTTGTAACCCCTCTCTGTATTTCTTGCCATTCATCCTTCCTTCGAATATTTCCCTCTGTTGTGACTTACAGTATACCCAAGGCCACCCGTTTCTTCTTCGCACTGTTTTCAATGTATTTCTTTCTTCTATTTCTAAATTATCCTTTCGCTCCGTCCACCGTCACATTATCATCTTTTGTAACTTTCTACTGCTAGGATATTTTATTTATCTAGACTAATGTGCTCTTTTTTCTTTCCTCTACCATCATAGGAAAGGTACTGCATACAAGACAATGTTCAAGCTGAGCCTTATTTTCGTTAAATTAACATTAATCTATGAGGATTAACCTCATATCAACGACAATATCTTTTCCATCGAAGGCAGTATTCCTGTATAGTATTATTTCTTCATTTCCAGAACAGGTGTGCTTTGATCAAAGTATCCCAGGCCACAGCTAGTCAAACTGTCGGAGAAGTAGAGAAAAACTGTAAGCAGTAAATAAGTTGGCTACTTATATATGTAATTTATGGAGGCCGATCGGATCGGTATTCTGGATAGCCTAATCGCAATTTTCAGTGAAAATCAAAGGCGTGGCCTTAGATTCTACTTCGGGAATGGATGCTTTGTGTCGGCTGCCGAAACAGAGTATTCGCTAATAGTATCCATGACAACCAAGCATGGGTCATGTGATATAGTTCAACTTTGCGCTGCAACTTCAACCTTTGACGAACCAAAAACACGATTTCCATTACGACGGATCGATCGAAAAGGAAGTTCGAAGGAAGGTTTTCAAAAGAGGTTCGCTCCCGGGGATTTTGAGATGTTTATGTATATGCTCCGACGCCATCAAGAGTGGTCACGCCTCCTTTTCGAGCCCCACTCTCGAGGAATACCCACGAATTACTCCCAGGTGCACATTACGTCCGGCAAAAACGCGCGCGCGCTTAAGACTTTTCCCTGTGACGCAATCCCACCGTCAAATGGGGAAAAACCGGAACATTTATTTCGTGCTTCCCAGCGCTCGAGCAAATCATCTCTTCGCTCGGACGCTCCCTTTTCCTTCCCATCATCCCACACTCGGTTTTGTTTTCCTCCTCCGTTCTCTCTCTCTCTCTCTTTCTCCTTCCTTCCCTCCCTACTCTTGCCGACCAGTTTTTCGCACGCACGCAAACACACACAAACGTACGCGAGATCCCCTTCGATGGCGCCCACCTCACTCCGGTCGTCTTTGACCTTCGTCGGACTCCTCCGGCGGCCAGCGCCGCCGCGTCGGAAAGAGGAGGTCATCCGTCCGTCGAGTGTGGTGTTATGCTTCCGCCAGGCTCGACCTCGCAATTCTCCCTCTCTTTCTCTCGAAAAGACTCCACCACTAATGGCCGGAACAGGGAAATGGAGGACCCGGGAAAACTTTGGTATCCCCCCTCTCTCTGTGTCTATGACTTCTTCTCCTCTTCCTTTTGACCTCGTCCCTTACCCATGCTTCCCCTCTTTTCACTGCTGCCCCCCCACGCGTAGAGTTCCGATCGCCTGACTAACTCGGACGACCTCTCCCGCACGTGGAGGCGGTGCCGGTTGTGATTCGAGATCGAGAAGCCGGCTGGCCAAAATGAAAATGTTCACTTTTTCTCAACACTGAGACAATGAAATATTATCACTATGTGTTTGCAACGTCCCGGTCGCAAAATAATGATTACTTTTTTAATATCTTGAAATTTTCTCGTTACATCAGCAAAATAAATCGAATTTTACAACGAAGTGAGAAAATCTTATCTAATGAACGCTTTCGTGGAATAAACGTGGTCTGGTTTGTGTTCCTGATGCTTTCGAAAACTCAGCTTCACTTTTCAAACAAGCTAAATGAAAAGAATACATTTCGATTAGGACACCTGGGAAGGTATTCGTTTCCTTTGAATATTTATTGTCTTAATTTATTAAAGAATACCATGTCTTCGCTGTTTTCATCTGGTTTTGAAAAAACTTTATCAAAGCGGGAAGTGACGTTTGATATAATTATATCAGGACGAAGAATTAAGTCTATACTATGAGGCATATTCGAAAAGTAAGAATCGTTTTCTAATATTTAAATATTGGCGGGACAGAACTTTGATTCTGTAGTCGTTTGCATGTCGACATATGTATGCAGACAACGATATTCACGAAAACTTTGCTCCCTCCAGTTGCGAAGTGCGTGTTGCAATTCGATGTTCCGCGCAAAAGGATCATCAGCTGCCCATATTTGGTATTTCTTTTGGTATTGATCTGCATTGGTCCTAGTTTATGAACCTACAGTAATGAGTGAAGGGAAGGTTAGGTAATGGTGTCGAGATTTCAAAAATGGCCCCACAAATGTGTATTGATGAAGAGCGGAGTGGCAGGCCGAGTAAGACCATTGCTCTGGATAGAGGCCGATGAAATCGTTCAATACGAGTGAGTGGACCAAGAACTGCGATTTGATCAACGATTGACGATTAATCCTCTGGCTGATAAATTTCCTCTTGTTGGACGCGCTCCTATTTTACAAATGTTACGGAAAAGCTCGGATACCACAAATTGTGTGAAAGGTGGGCACCGGGAATTCTTACCGACCAAGACAAAGAGCTAAGAATGTAGGCGAGCGTTTTTGGACCAATATCGACGAGACGGAGATGACTCGGCCTTGCGCCAAGCGATTATTTTTTCTTCTTGAAATTGAAACAGTGCTTTTACGGGCAACGGTTTGAAGACGACGGAGAACTCAAGACTGCCGTTATCAACTGGTTCAATTACCTCGCGGTGGACTTCTATGCTGATGGATTAAAGAAACTGATGTGGCGTCACGGATAGTGCTTAGAAGTGAACGGCGATTATGTAGAAAGGTGAAGTAGGTTTGTAGGGAACTAAAATCCTTTTTAAAAAAATTTCAAGAAACTGCGGGAGATGCCGCAACAGTAACTTTTAACGGAGTCGTCCGCATGCATTTCATTGTAACAATTTCAGAGCGTAAAAATCATTCGTCTTGACCTTAAAAAAATTAAGAGTTTACGAGGACCCCGCGATAGCTTAACTGGCTACAGTACTCGGCCGGACTTCAAGGGATCCGGGTTCGAATCCCGGTCAAGGGGAATGATTTTTACACTCTGAAATTGTTGCAACTTTTTTAACAAAATATTTTTTTTACATGAACGGTCCTTACTCTTCGATTATGCCTCTAATTTCTGGAAAAGAGACATTTTGATCCCCAATTTACCCACATTCCACTAAAGATAAAATGTATAAGCTGAGAGGAGACAGACGAGCGGAAAAATATTAATTTTGGGCAGTATTTTTTTTCACTATAATTAAGTGAATTAAAGGTGGAACATGAACTTCCACAAAGTTGAACCTGAAACAATAGAAAGCGTGAGAATTGACCCTTAGCCTCAATTCCGTAACATTTATAACGACAGGAATAACATAAAATTGTGTCCATTACTGCCTTATTAGCACCAGGGTAAACCCAAACGCGGGGGATGGCTTCCCTTCTTGGAATACATTTTTAACTTCAATAAAATTAAAAATAAATATGATATACTTTAATGCAAGAATCCATATTGAATGCCTGCTGTCTCCAGAGCATACATTTTCGACGCATTGTGCCTTGTGCGGTCCCAAAATTATGACGATTAACTTTAAATGATTTGAAACTTTCTCTAAAGGTACAAAATAATGTAAAATTAATTATGATCATTTTAGCAAATGGCCCCTCTTAAAGGTTTTCTAGATCCGTTACTGTGCAGAGTTTACTTGCTGGAGTGTGACTGAGTCAAAATAATTAACAAGTCCAAACGAAAGTGCCGTAAAATCAAGAACCCAAAATTTCTAAATATCTTAAGACAATAATTAAGGTGCAATGATGCATGAGAATCATGACTTCACTGGTATCCCAAGGGGTTCTTTTAGTGCCATATCCCCATACAATATCGTATTATTATCGCACGTAACTGCGTACAATGATTTTCGGGAACTTTCTCTTGAAATTATGAATGGAAAAAAGACGACGGCACTCATGAGGGAGTCAGGAATCAAGTCAAGAATGTTGTAGTTTCGGACCGGTGCAAAATCGGTGGGCTGACAAAGAAGGAAACTCCAAAGTGGGACACTCACTGAAAAGTTATTTTCTTATCAATTCGATCTTAATGAATGAAAATTTTAACGATCAAGCAATTATATGAATCAATTTAACCATAAAATACTAATGGTGTATTGAATTTTAATGTGAAGTATAATAGGCATTCAATTTTTGGTTGCAGCACCAAAAAGTGGATTAAAAATGTAAATGTTCTTACATGCATTCGTCTATATAAATTACCATTCCGTCCTCAAAAATTGAAGCGCTATAAATTTTAAAAAAAGTCGGATGAGAGCGCAAGGCCCATTCATCCATCCACGGGCATCCATCATGATCAGGTGCTAAAGATAGGGCAAGGCGAACCTTTTCAGCTTTGCGCGTCGCCTGCATAGAAAGCATTTTTCGCGTGCTATTCTTGTTCATGTCAGACCCACAAAACAAGCTAAAATTCTAACTGAAACCTTGATTTGAACATTTCGCCAATCAGCAATTCGGCCATATGATAATTTAGTCGTCTTTGATATTTTTGATTGCGGTTTTTTGGTACCACATAGGCCATTTCCTTCATATTTCTTTCTCTCTCTCTAACTCTGTTATGAATGTCGTTCTCGTTAAATTGCCAGCTCTGAGAACAGAACCGTCGTGCCCTTCTCTCTGAGACTCCAAATTCTATTTTAACAAGTCCCATCCTCCCTCCCTCATTCATCCTTCGTAGATTTCTACAACAAGCCAATCTCCCTTCTTCCTTTCCTCCATTCCTATCTAGCATATCCTCTTTCATGTTCACCCTTTCTCTAATTACTTCATTTGTTAATTGCAGTAACATCGAGACTCCTCAATTTCCTCTCATTTCATCCATTCGAGATTTCGCAATTGACTTTCCAGTCGTTCACTTATTCCCCATATTTCCCAAATGTAGGGGGACCGTTTCCTCTATGGTGTAGTGGTACGCTCTTGTCTTTATTTGAGTCTTTCATTCTTTTCCTCATTCCCTTTGGTTCTAGTATGACCGCAAGGCCACAGTAGAACCAAATGGAATACATGCACGTATACCGAGTCCATTCCTGTCCAAAACTCGGCTGCATGCTAAAGACGAGCCACAGATATTTGAACTTCTTAGATATTTTCAACGATGCTACCGTTAATATCCAAATATTTCCCTGTTAATCTTTCATAATCATTTGAGGATATTAAAATAATTAGCTCATATTTTTCCGCATTGCGTGGCCGGAGGGACAGCCCTCAGCGCGTGGCTTCAGGCAACACGCATACCACAGGTTCGCGGCCTTCGGTGTTTGAAGGTGCAATTGACAAGGTCTTAGCCCAAATTCGGGAAAAACTATTACCTGTGGTTTTAAAACTATTACGATAAATGGTGATCACTTCGAATTTTGAAGACTATATGAAGAATTGAGAGGATTGGTGGTGATTATATCGTTTGGCTAACGACAGGAAGGTCCGGGTTCGATTCCTGAGTACTTATTAAACCCACGTACCCACGTAATAATCCAATCTGAGTGATTTTAATGTTGCCAGGTCTTCCTGGGTGATCACATTCAGCTAAAGGGAAAGAAATTAACTTTTTAACCTAATGTGTCAATTTCACAACTCATAGGACTTAGTACTAGGTGAGCTCCTTTTTATCGAGCCTTCGGGACAAATTTTGTCCCTTTTGGTATTTCATCAGAGAAATAATACTCTTTCCCAAGGCAAAGGGGTCAATCGAAGTCCAAAATTGATGCTATTGGACCTGGATGTTACTGAAATTAAGGCCCCAGGCCCTGGAAGATCATAGACCCTTGAGACACAATAAGTAATCAAGGATAGATCAGCCAAGACGTGTTCTGTCGCAAACCCATTACTAATATCCAACTTATTCCTCTTATTATCAATGCTCTGCAATTATTTCTCTTGTCTATGTTTAACTTGAGAACGAAGGAAGTACACACACTCATATATTTTGGTATTCGCGGTCAAGGATCCAATGCAAGAGAGGCAAAGATTCCCGAAAAAGAATACATGACGATTTGAAAGAATGCATTCTCGAGATCCCTCCCAGCGAAAAGCAAAGTGCGTCAGTACTTTCGCAATAGTTAGCTTAAAGCATAAGTTCTCGGAAGATTGGGCCCATTACGCAAACCGAACAGTTGACCTGAGCGCGGTCCGCAGGAGAAAACATCACCATCCTTTGGGTGTTTTGGGAACCCGCGTCAGGGGAATTTCCGAGATTTTGGGAGAAATAATTAGGGAAAAATGTACGGTGGCTTTTAAAATTAAATTTACTCATTTAAGTATAGAAGTCTAGTGACCCTATTATGCTCAGCTGTGCATCTGGACCAGACCCAAGAGTGAAGCGAGATAGCGGAAGGGATAGACGAAGGAGAAGAGCGCTGGGAAAACGTTCGCGGCGACCGAAACAACCCGGAAAGGGCACATTCCATGAATCATGCCCCTCCCCCGGGGGTATTTACGCCCCGAAACGTCTCCGGACAAATGTGGAACTGACGAAAGGATCTCGCATTGGCAGCGCGAGACAATCAGACCCGGCAGTAGACCGTGATGTGAAACGATTTCAAGTAAAACAGAGAGATTCAATTAATTTTCGCTGTCTCGTGATTTTCGCAACAAGATAATTATTTTTACCGTTCCGTTCTCTTTTCCACGACCTGTTCAGATTACACAGGCCTACAAAAAAAATTTTTTTTGGCGCCGGGAATCTTTGTGCTGATTTTAACTATATTTGTAGAGCTGAATCCAAATATGAAATTCGTTTTTATTTAACAGCTCTACGTTTTTAGATATGGCACATCTTACGATTAGCTGTTTTAATATTTGATATATTCCGGAAAATAATTTTAAAAGTTAAATAAATCTATAAGTATACTAATTTATAACCACTCTGCGGTGTTCCTTTTATTTTCAATAAACTGTCAATAAGTTTTATGTATATTTCTATATTGTAGGCCAATGAGATTAAAAAACAAAAATCGTTTGTATCGACTTCGGTAAAAGATGGCGAAATTAGTTCATAAGGTATCCGTTTGATGGCATCCACGTTTTCTGTTCTCTTGACAGCCATTTTTGTTTCATTAGTTGCCCTTGGCTATTCGGAGCAGGTGGACGGACTTTACTTCAAAATGTAACTTTTTGTAAAACATCATCTAAAAATGAGCTCAAGTCGAAGATGCTGTGTTAATGATCCTGATGTGTTTTGTTATGTTTGTGGGGAATATATGGTAAAAGAAAATAGGAAAAATATTACAGACTTTGTGAAACGTGCATACTTGGGATATTTTTGTGTTTTTTACGTAAGTAACAACATATCTATATCTTGAAAACTATAGCTGATAGGAAAAAACTAGTGTCATAATTGGATTCAGCACCCCAATTGTTCTTTAAATCAGCATTAAAAGCTCCGGCACCAAAACCACTGTTGGCCTGTGTTATTTATTCGTGGAAACTCATAATATTAATTGCTTTCGTGCTTATTTTTCTGGTTATATTAATGCTGTATATTGTATTTTTAACTAAGATATTCTCGCCCTACGCATTATTCATACATTTTTTCACGTCCTTCTCTTCTTTTAGTGGTATAAGCGAAAAGGGGAGGTGAGCAATAGTTATGGACCTCTACGCCATTATGGATAAGTGGGTACCTTCGTAAAGGTAGTAATTAAGAGAATATGGAAGGGTAGAGGGAAACCCGGCGTCGGCATGAGCCTACTCTTTCAACTAAAGGCACCAAGTGGTCCACCCGACGGATAGCGTACTCCACTTGAAGTGCTCTCAACGTGACACCACAGTAGAAGATCGTGATTACTGTATTAATTCTGCCACCACCGGGACTCAAACCCGGGCCCTTCCGGTGGGAAGGCAGTACACCATCCACCGCACCAACTCTCTGAGAGTTATAATACATACGTGGATGGTCTGAAAAGTTTCCGACACAGAAAATTCCGGAAAAAATATCTTGTATCTTTGTTGGGGTCGGAAATTTTTCAGACCACCCTTGTATTCCGCGCCTTGAGCGACTTCTCGACCTGATGATTATATGATTTTCTATAAATCCCCCTTGATTTATTTTTGCGTAAGTGTATGCCCTTAAAGTAAGTTTTACCCTTAAACTTAAGGCGGTAACGTTTGTCTTAGGTAGCAGACGCCTTTATTGCTTGCCAATCACCATTCAATTCAGAGTTCGTTGTATCGCAACCACACCTCACCATAATTTTCCTATTCCTATCTGTCACATCCCTAAACTGACACATAGTCCCTGCATTTATTCGACATTGAAGTTATTCTCACCACGATCGAGCTTAACCTTTATCAAAAAATGCGACAACACTCACTTTTCAATGCAGCCATTATTTCTTCCTTGCAAGCAAATTATAGCTTCGTAATAATTATTCATTTTTTATGTGCCAACAAATTTTCTCCTGACCCTCGCAAGAGCTTTTAATCCCTTCACCTGTACCCTTCCATTTTTCACGAAGACAACGCCAAGATATAAATACATTTGCCGTTGTTCAACTTTTTTAACCACTTATGGTCACCATGCAATCGTACTTACGGTTATTGTTACCAAACTTGGGTTCCCTAACTTTGGACACATTTCCTCTCAATTCTTTCTGCCATACCTCGCTGAAGGGCTCCAAGTCCCCGTTGATCTTGTGGACTATCGGGTAGGAATACTGGGTCGTCGGCATATTGAAGGATGTGAACATATACCTATTACTCCGCTTACTACTACGATATTTATACAACTTTCTCCAAACACAAGTCCATTAAAACTTAGAAGATTCATATTGACTCTAGACGTTCTTGTTTGATAGTAAGTTCTGAACGCTCATTCATTCCACACTCGTCTTTTCTATACAGGTACTTTTACGTTATCCATTTAATTTGTTCATCTTATCTAGAGCACCCTCCTCAATGGCGAAGTGTCAGAGGGTCACACTTCTTCCCAGTTTGCTTTCACAATGGGCCCTGTCTCTTATCCTTAAAAGGTCGCACCTAACACAAATATTTTCACTTCCTTGTTTGCAGAAAAAAACTCGTCCATCATGAACATGGTGTCTTTGCTTGTGTTATTTTGCATTTGTTATTCGTCGAACTTTCGGGGAAGAAAAAATAATAAAAAAAATGGACGAAAAATCTTCTCCGGGAAATTCCATTTCCCAAAGTTTTTCGGAAGATGAATCATTAAATATTAAACCTACTTTGAAATTCGCGTTTCGTAACAGCCACGGGAAATCTCGATGACCCTCCAAATCAGGCAAGGATAAATAAGATTAGAGAGCTTTGGTCTTTCGAGCTGAATCCATATGCAAAAAGCGGTTTAAATTCGATCATAGGGCGACTGTCGCATCATTAGCTGATGAAATGGATGAGAGAGTTTCGTGTAAGGTTACGTTTTCCTTAAGGCTGGCAGCGAACGGCACGATAACGTCCCTCGGAGAAGATTTTAACAGTTCTTGGAGACCTTGACCTAGCCTATCAGAGAAATATCACCCCTTCCTCCCCTATTATGCCTGCATCGTCTTTATGAAGCATATTTCTCCCTATCATTCGTCAACGGTTTCATTTTGTTTTACAACTGTTACCATTCACTTCAGAAATAGGTTTGGCAAAACATTTTCAGCTGGTAAAACTCTTGTTTTGTTCTGTTGAGCACAAAGGAAAAAACACCATTCTAATGCGTTGTTTTGCAGTTTTCCTAACGATAATTAATGGAGAGATTCAAGTAGAGGCGTTTTCAAGAAAGTAAAGATGATAGAAGAAGAAAGTTCGTCAATCATTAAGAACCTTGTTGACTTTTAATAATAAAACCACTTTACTTTTCCACATAAACTTTTTAATTTTTACTACCTAGGTTTTGTTATAACATAACATCATCAGGTAAAATTGACAAGTCACGCCAGAAACTGTTTTATTTAAGAACCTTGTTGCCAAACCTCAGATACATTTCTACTTTTCTACCTTACGGAGTAAAATCACGCTGAAAAAGAGTTTTGCTCAAGGATTTAAATTTTTTTCTGACGGACTACTGATATTAGAAAATTGAAACTTCCACCATTTCTCAATATAATTTTTTCCACCATTTTAAACGTACATCTTTTCCATAATGTGGATACTGATTTTTTCATTGCAACAATTTGAGAGAGTAAAAATAATTCGCCTTGACCGGGATTCGAACCCGGATCCCTCGATATCCAGCCGAGTGCTTTAGTCAGTTAAGCTACTAAGACGTCCTCTAAAGCTCTGAAATTGTTTGGACTTTTAAAGGAACAAGATGTTGTGACGAAAATTCGTGTCGCGCACGACTACAAATGCCTGTGATATTGTATGTAGTGCATTTCGTCACCACATCTTGTTCCTTTAAAAGCCCAAACAATTTCAGAGTTTAAGAGGACGCCTCGGTAGCTTAACTGGCTAAAGCACGGCCGGATATCGAGGGTTCCGGGTTCGAATCCCGGTCAAGGCGAATGATTTTTACTCTCTGAAATTGTTGAAATGTAATGCATGTTAGCGGATGACTCCGTTAAAAGTTACTGTTGCGGCATCTCCCGCAGTTTCTTGAAATGTGTGGATACTAAGATTCCATGGACGTCGAGAACGCTTCTGTAACGGTTTCCTTTTCCCCCTGGAAAATTGTTTATCCTCCGTGGTTTCTTGGTTTTAATGCCACAACACGTTTGGTATTCTTTGAGTTGTCGCACACATGAGCATACCTTTTTTTGTATTTTGTAGTCATTATCGTATGTCTCACTCAATCAAGGATTAATTTTTTATGGGTTTAAACACACGGAAGTGGAGAAAATGTATGATTGCGCACTGTTCTTGTACACGAAACCAATTTAGATATTGAAAATTCCTCTCATTTTAGGGGTAGCTATAAAAACGTTGTGTACCGCACGATGCAGCCATATGCTATATTGTTTTTTATGATGAATGTTTGCGTCTTTTAAGTCCAACCTTATCTTCCTATCTACTCTCAGTCTCGAGGAAAATTTAGAAGATCTTAGAACATAAATGCACCTCGTAAACTCCGCTAACAGGCTATTAGCGAACGCTATCAGCTTATTTACACATGTGCTTGATCTATTATCATGGCAATTAAATATTAACATATGCTTGACCCTAGAAAATTCTTGAGAAATAATTTTATTTTTTGTTGTCACGGCGCTATGAAATTGAAACTTTGAATTCAGCAAGTTAGGAAAAAGTCATTTTTCAGTCGACACCACACAAATGGACAATTCAAACATTCAATATTTTTGGTTTGAGTGAGCATGGAGTCCAGTGAATGGAGCAAGTGGCCCAGTGGATGAAGTGCTCGGATGACCAAATGCCTCAGGTTCAAATCTGGGATACCCTGTGAACCCTCTGTTTCATTCGTGTAGCGTGTTTTTCAGGGTACCAGGTCTTCTGGGAAACCGCTACCGCTGCAGGGTAAGAAACATGTACCCCCTAGCCTGATGTGTGAATTTCACACACCCTAGAGTTTAATATGAAATGTGAATAAGAAATATGAATCTTTGCGTACCAAATTAACCTTTGGGTTGATTGTTGTGCTTTGGTTTTAGATTTTTACAGAAAACACATGTCACTTAAGTTAATTTTCTAAACCAGGTAATGTGAATATTTTAAATCGAACGTTTAACTTCTTTCCTTTCAAGAACAACGTCCGTATAATCTATTCATTGACATGTACATCGACGTTCAGCATACGAACCCAATAATTTGATCCGTAATCAAAAAAAACCTGGAACAAAGCAGGTTCAAAGGGGCTGTTGCCTAAGAGATAACAGTAAGTTCATCGGGCAAAAAACATAGAATTCGTTGAGTTCTATGTATGAGTTGTAACCCATCATCATTTTTAAAAACAGACCCTGGGGTTCAAGAATGAGGTTAAATCCAACACCATTCAACATTCAACACCCCAAAAAAAGAGAAAATTATTTGACATTAAAAATTAAAGGGTTCCTTTATTTATTATTCCTCTTTTGAAATCCTTTCATATTTTATGCTATTCGTGAAATTTCCTAAAAAAATGTGAATATGATGCTTTACGTCATTTGCACTGTGAAAATCTTTATTAGAACACGAACCTACTCTACATGATCCTGAGTATGAGATGAGACGAGTATGGAACTGATCATTAGATTTAAAAATTGACAAATCGGCACCAAAAAGTGGGTAGAGCGTACCAATGCTTAAAAGGGAAAGCGTGAGGATTGGTATTCCATCGAAGAAGCATTCCTTGACGTTCGCTGCAAGCTAAAGCGGAAAATAATGCTTTCACGCGGGCTTATGAATAAAGACGAAACCTGAGCCGCTCTGAACGAATAGTGTCAAGCACGTACATTGAGTGAATACGATGCTCTTTTTAGTTCATCAAAAACGACAGGCGATACAAACCATCGGGGTACACTATTACGAATCGACATTTATGCGCATCCTTTTCATTTCAAGTCAAATGACTCAAAGACAATCATATAATATCTGAAAAGGAAGATTTTTTTAAAATTTAAAAGGTGAAAAAAGAATCGAAAGCACAAAAGAAAAGAAGGGACCAACTTGAACGTTGGATTTTGAAGCATGATAGCTCAACAAAAAACAACGGTTACGGATTTAGAAATAATTACTAATTAATAAGGTGTTATTTCACGATGTTTAGTCCTCACCATCAACTCTGTCGAGCACTAGAAACCTTTCGCAGAATGACTAAATTGAAGAAGATACAGAGAAAACTGTCCAACCCGTTCAAAAACCGTCTGAAAAAGCAGAGCAATGTCAAAGGAGGGCCTAGGGTGGGAGACGAATGAAGGAAGAAGATTACATGTACGAATTCACTTACTACATGAACACCAATCGAGAGGGCTCAATTCTTACACAGAAGGGAATCACTGTGGTCGCACATAACACTGGCATACGATAGGCAACGTAAAGTTGAGGTTTATTTATTATCGAACAAACCGATGTAAAGCATTATTTTTCCCTCTCACGAATGAGGACCACAACAGTACAATGCAAAGAAAGTCCCGTCAAAATGACTCGAAGAAAATGTTTTCCAATGCTCTTGATGCTTATGGAAAAATTTTTTAATCAAAATAAATTATTAAAATAACGGTGTGACATGCCACGACAGTTACTTAAACGAAGTCATCCGCTGATGTGCAACCAAATGACCAAATCTTACAGAGTTCAATTTAACCATCTTGACAGGAAAAATTAATTAATGAATCAAATAAATCAATATCTAATGAACGGAGACTTAATACCTTTACAACACATGCCCTAATGCCTGCTCGCAGATTAAAATGTAAATGCGAAAGTAGAAAGATAGGGATAAAAGGATGAATGGCCGAAAAAAATAATAAAATGATTATTAGTTTATTTAACAAAGTTAGTTCTGATAATCATCAGAAGAAGATTGCCTAACAATGGTAAAGACAATTACCTCGACGAAATGCAGAAAGTTCACAGTGTAAAAATCATTCGCCTTGACCGGGCCTTCAACAACCTCTCTCGATTTCTGATTTCCTAACCCCTAGAATTTCATAGCGTAAGAGAAGCTCTTCGGTAGTCAAATTTTTCAAAGGCCTTGGCCGGAAATGGAGGGATCCGGGCAATCAGGCAGGAGTATGGTGTCCGCTGGCAATCCCGTTGCTCTTGTGGCATGGGTGATATGCAAACATTCGTCTTCATAGATAGAGGTTCTAAGAACATTAGAAGACGCATCAGCCCACGCCCAACACGATCGAATTCACGAGTGATTCATTCCATTCGACGTATGTTTGTTGGCACACACGTTGAATGGGATGGCATCCTACTACCGCGACACGTAGAGAAAACAATTGGTAATGCGTAACGGATGTCGAAGCTAGAAAAATGTTATCGTTAGTTTACAAAATGCGAGGAAGAATAGTATTCGATGAACTCTCCTTGTAATTACTTGGCCTGCGCAGTTGTTCCCTGGCGTTCTCCGAGAAAATACAAGTTCAGTGTCAAAAATAAGAAAAATGATTTAGGCATTATTTACAATGATTTTTTGCTTCAGGTGCGGGCTATGTACCAAAAATTTTACGTTTAAGTCCGCAAAAGGCTGAGGAAATGAGTTCAACGCGTCAGGAAGAAGATATTTGCCAACCGGGGACTGTACCACGACAATTGCATATTTACCGTCTCACAACGCCTTCCTTTTGTGACCGAATACCCGGTCAAGCACAAAAAGTCAACGCTGCCTCCGCCGTCCTACAACCCCCCCGATGTAGCACCGCCGGACTTCTTTTTTTTACCAACAATAAAAAGGAGCTCGGAAGGCAACCATTTTGGAACGCTGAATATCGTCATAGGGGCCGTGAAGAGGTAAGAGGTCCCTGAATGAGTTTCCATCGACGCCTTCCAGGAAGCGTAACGCTACCGGCAGAGGTAATGGCATCGATGTGTCGATGCACAAGGATGCTATTTTGAAGAATTTTAGTAATTTGTACTGTGATCTGCCCCGGCGCCCATCCCTTTTCTCTTATCCCATATTTCTAACAAGATCCGAAATGGAATTGAGTGGGAGTTAAAATTTGATTTTTTTCTTACGTAACACTGTGAAATCTTGTCATTAAGAACTAATTTATCAACTTGGTATTTCCAAGAAACGTTATTTTTCACAACCTAGGTGTCGAAGCTTCGTCAAGCATTGAAAGTTGTTCTAATTAATGCAAATGGGAAGAGTGTAAAATGAATTATTATGACTCAAATGGCTGTCATTTTCATTTGACAAGATCTAGTATATTTAACTACCTAGTAATAAACATTTATACAAGATTGACAATTTTTAAGATTTTTTATAACCTTACTACAAACAATACATTTAATATCAATCTCTTTTTCTCGATCGAAAGGTAACTCTCTGACGACAAAATAGTTGGCTCTTCAGTCTTACTTAGCTCTTTATTTGCCCTATGTAGGTATTTCCTGGTATTCTACAAGAAAATAGATGGTCCTCGTCATCATTATTTTTAAAATATCATGCTCATAGCTACAAAGAATATATCCCTATAGTAAGGGGGAAACCCGATGTAGGTATCATACATTCTTACGCGTACAATTCCGCTGAATTTTCAGAAAATTACATTTGTAATATAGTACGAGTTGTATTGAGTACGATCTCAACTAAGAGCGCTAGCAGAAAGATGATTTTTAGGCTCCAGCAGCCCACAAATACATCCAAGGAGAAAATTCTTCCCGTCCCAAGCGTGAAAAATGAAGTTTTTCTACGAGATGCCTTCAAGGTTGAAAGTTTCCCAATTGTTTCCTGTTAAACTTTCAAAACCAAACAGTTGAAACTCCTATTAAGTCTGAGACACGAAGAGTTCAAAGAAAATCCGCCAAATTCGTAGGAAATTGTTGCGATAAGAAGAGGAGTGTGACAGGCCTTTTAGGGGAATTGGGCTGGGGGCCGTTTGAGATACGTAGAGTACAAGCGAGACTTAGGCTTTTAACAAGATTCTGAACAAACGAGTTTAATTGTGACACAAAAAATATTTGACCCCACACTATTTAGGTAGGTTATACTTTAAAGATAAGGGATAAAGACTTCGGTATGCATAGATACAAATATTAGCTCTTTCTCTGGAAAATCAGAAATCATAATAGTAAGAAATAACAGTCATTACAGAAATAGTAAAAATTTTTGATTTATAAGGTTAAACGCTGCATAGACACAAAGTATTTTCGTGGGTGCATGTGAACATGTATGTTAACTGCTAGTATATGTATTTACATGTGCGTAAGTTAAAATGGTTTCTGGGTGAATATATACGCCTCTTTGGGTGTGAATTGGCATGAATTTGTAAGTTTTGTATGTGGTTTTATTTTGTTTTACGGGTGGTGACCTAACCCTTCACACGCCCTTGCGATGGTTTGCGCAGTATTATGTGGATGTAGATGAAGTGAGCCGAAAGCGATTGAAAGTGAACCACGTGACAACTTCAGGTCTGACTACTCGCCCCTACTTAACCGTCGGCAAGGAAGCAAACACGACTGGAAACCGAAGGCGTCCGGAAAGATGCATGGGAAAACACCGGAAACGACACTTCCAAGTCCTTCGACCACATTCGCTCGACCTTGATTCGATGGAACCCGTCCCCCTCAATCGCCCCCGAAGCCCGAGGCGAAGGTTGAATATTCCTTCGGAGGGGGACCTGGAGGGAGCGGCTGAGGCTCCCCCTGCGAGGTTCGGACGGAGAAGTAAATAAGGGACCCTGAGAAGGATCCGACCTCAGGACTCCGCACACCCTTCCTCGCTATTGGGAATTAAATTCCAAGGTCGAGTTTCCTTAAGTGCGAATGGTTACCTTAGTGCCTTTTCTCCTTCTCAGGATCTTTCAACCCCAACCGATATTTTATTCTCACAAAATAAATAATAACCGCGCAAAAGGTTACACGAAACACAACCAAGGATAAAGGTCCATTTGCCGACCATCTCCAAGGTTTCAGTCGCGCCTTAGGCATGAATGGTGCGCTGTTGTGTTCAGGGACTTGACCTCACATGATTGAGGAGTAAATCTAAACATCTGGACCACACCGAAGCAAAATTTCTCGTGCATTAGAGTTTATCATCACCAATGAAAATATGAATAAAATTTAAAGATTGGTTAGTTTTTACCCTGAAATTTAATAAAAGCTGGCCATGGTTCCAAGTAAAGTGTCACTTTCGAGGCGTTCCAAACATTTTCTAAGTTTCATAGATAGGTATACCAAATCAAAAGAGATGAAGAGTGGTGTTGATGTTTAAAGTGGGTGGGGTATTGATGGTTAAATGGAAAAAAGGAGATATACATATATATATATATATATATATATATATATATATATATATAGTCATAGCACACACAGAAACTAAAACATATAAAAGAGGGACTCACTAGTTCTCGAATATATATATATATATATATATATATATATATATACATATATATAGTATACACATACACACGAATAAGAGTATAAAACACCTTGAAAATTACACGAAATGTCGACAAACTTTGGTCAGTTTTATTTAATACAACACTAATAAACACAGTTTTTAAATGACATTAATGCGGATACTAAACGTTTTCACTACTCTATGACGCCTGAGATTTTTAAAATTATCAAAAATATCGGAATTATAGTATTAATATTAGGATTCATTTGGTGTAACTCGGAATTTAGCCTTCTAAACCACTAACGCCTTTGCAAGGACAGATATAAGGGTGGGAGAAGGACATGGGGTCCATGATCTCCCTCCCATTTGGGAATTTTTGTGGATTTAATAAGATTTAAAATGACCTCAATTTTATGGTGGAAACTGCTTTGAAATACATCTTGTATCATCAAGCCGAAAATTATCTGTTACAAAGTGCTTCGAGGCTTTTGAATTAGCACGGTTTTAAATGTCATTTGGTTTTCAAAATTCTTTATGATAAAAAATTTATTTTTATTTTGTCTATGCATAAAAATTCCCATGGACGTATTTTCTCTTCTTCCAACATTTGTATCATGTAAACCATACGGGTCTTTCCCCTTTACTTTATCTTTCTCCTAACTCTTTATGTTCCTACTCGTTTCTAGTGTACTCAGGAGAATATTTTACCCGACCTTTGTAGAGCACCTCGGAGCATTTCTTATTTGCATCGAGTCCAGCGGAGAAAATAAATTTGACCAATTTAGAAAAATTCTTAATCAATTGGGAAAATGTGTAAAAATAACACATTCGGAAAACTTCAATCGGCGTAAATAATCTTAATTAATGATAAAATTTAGTATTGATCCTTCCGCTAATGGTAGGCAGGACCCGGAAGGAATGTGGTCTTCTGAGGGATTAAGTATTTCTATGCATGAAAACCCCACATGTACCTTACTAAATCAGTCTTCAGATCCACGTTCTTTCCATCTTCTTTGAGGCCGTCTCTTAGTCTCTTCCCCCTCTGCCTCGATTTGCAAACGTTCTTCCTTCAAAAATATAACATAAACATTTATTGCCTCTCTATAGCTCGTGCAATCACTTCTCCAGAGCCTTATTCGAATTATTCCCGACGACCTTGTCCCTTCCCCTTCCATGGATAACCTTTTCATTTCTTTCCAGTCATGATATCTATCCATTCATCTCCGCACCCAAAACTAAAAGGCCAAACGATGGAAAAGGCTTTGAATGAAGGAAGGTATCATTAAAGTATCCGAGGCTCGCACAAGAATACGCAATTTTTTCTCACTTTTTTTCAGCAGAGCTGACGCCCGTGGGGAAATTAATCAGCAGAAGGCATGTAAAGAATGAAGGGAACGCGTTCTTCGGTGATTTTCGCGTCGGAGTGCGCTTTCCTGGCATTTGTTGCATCCGCGGGAAACGCAGCGTCCGCCGCCCTGGGTGTTTCAGATCCGCGGTTCACCTTTCCGATGCTCAATTGTTCATGAAGCCTCTCACGTTCTCCGCTCTCCCCTAGCTGCGTGATACCACAACAGGCATCATAATATAAGTGAAAGGAACTTCGGATTTTGGCCAAATTGTAATATATACTATGTTTCATTCTCACTTCAACTGAGAATAACGTGCGTAAGCGTGCATGTGTTTATGTATGCGAAATATATTTTTATATCTGTGTACAAATGAATATTTGCGCAAAAAATTCTGATGTCGCAACACCCTTTGCAAAACATCCTTGCGATGGTTTTCGGGGTATTTTTTAGTTGAAATGAGTATTTCACGGTATGATATTGAGGATAAAAGTTAGACGGAAAGAAATAATCTATATTTTCGTAACCTTTGATTTCCTATTTAAATGGTTTGGGCATACAGAGAAAAGGATTTGGGCTAAAAAGAATAAATAAATAGAAGATAATGAAATTATCAATGAAAGAAAGAATCGTTTGACTTGCGAGTGATTTCTACTCGAATAGAGCATGCGTATTGTAGTGTTTATCAATTTTGGAAATATTACACGTTCGCTGTATACGAGTATACCCGCTTGTATAGCGAGTAATATAAATGCATTTTGCAGAAATACTCGTATGTATTCCTTTCTCGTATTCCTACTTGTTGTGTAGACATTTTTAGAGATTTTAAGAGGCATAATATGGCCCATAAAAGCTAATATAAGAAGAGTTTTCCTCATAAACGAAGCCATATATATATATATGCTATCTGTTTTTCCCTGTGTTGGGTCTTTTTAGCCTTGTTTAATAATTAATATGCTATTTATTTTTTGCCTATATGTTTAGCCTAAAACAAGTAATACTTAGTGTATATACGATCCCTTAAATCTTCTGTATATTTGAAAACAACTACTTACATACAATCACAATAAGGTATCGGTAAGACATCAGTTATCAAACCTTTAAAAACCGGTTTTTATTCAGGTTATAACATTCGACGAATTTTTAGATCTAAAATAACCGGTTTTATTTTCATAACCGCCCAACCTAAAGTGTCGATGTGAGAGTGACTCGGTATGGGAGGGAAAACACGATGAAAACAAGAAATAAAAATTTTTTCACACATGGAATAATATGTACCTAAATTACGACGGTCATTTCACAATGAATTCACAAAACAAAACGAAAGAGATTTTGTGGACAATGAAAATGACAAAAAGAATCTTAAGAGAAATTCATGCTCTGAATGCTCATTTTTAGTACCAAATTCCGGCATATTCAATGTTTTTGCACGGACAACAAAATAAACGGCGTATTCATAGTTACCATGGCTTCAAGGTTGAGTGGCCACACTGTTTGCTCAGTTATTTCTCATAAAAGCTTACATTACTAATGCATTATTTTTGTGTTCATTTTTTTAAATTAATGTACATGGTAAAAATTATTTTTCAAGGACAGCAATATTTAGAAATAGATGATAATAAACAAGTTTCATGCTGCAGCTTATTTACGCTTTTTCAATCAGTTCTGCTCAACCTACAGAGAAAAACGCTATATCTATTGATTTCACTTAGCTTTTTTGAACTAAGAAGTCACTTATATTGGATCAACAAGGATGAGATAACTCATACGGTACAAACAAGAAAATACCGTACGGACAAATAAGAGAAAATAGTCAGTTAACCATGTAAATGAGAGGACTATTTCTCACGCTTATTTCCTCAGAGCGAATGAGAATAAATATGAACATGAACGAGCACTGTAGATGCGTATGGTTTTATTTTTGTGCAGTCTGATCAATCAAATTCTATCAAAAATTCCACGTAGCTTTTTAATCACGTGAATCCTGGAAGATGAAATTTTCGTGTTCATTTAATGCTACCATGAATTAAAGATAAATAAATCTATCTTAATAATCTGCTGTCACTTAGCTTATTCTTATAAAAACTATCTATTAAATAATTTTCCAAAATAATCGTACTGTCTAGCGCTTGCCAAAACCGCACCATATTACTTTTGATTCCGGGAGAATTTCAGTGGTCACGGAAGAAATCGACAACAAAGGATGTTATTTTACACGGCGGCCCATTCGACAAAAAGTTACGCAACAGGCGCTTAAAAGCTTCGCAGGTGGCTGGTTGCGAACCTTTCCACAGCCCCCGTGGGCGTTAATCTCGATTCGGTGACCTGTTCGATGGAACGCTGCTACTGTTTCTCTCGAATGTTTACATAAATATCCCGGTCTTTCGGAAGCTTTCCCTCCCCGCACAGTCTTGGAGGCTTTGAACCCGCACAGCGGTCCATTCCCCGGTGGGTTGCCCTGGTGGCCCTGGGCACCGTCTGGGTCTACTCCCGCTTCAAACTCTCCCTTACGCACTTCCTCCTTCCGCCCTGCGTGGGTGATGGAACCCCCTCCTCTACCGTCACTATCTCCCCTACAGATCTCAATACGCGCAGTAGAGCAAGCACTTTCCCCTTTCTTCCTCTTCGCCGTGGGAATCCCTACACCTGTGAGATTCAATTTAGAACTCAAGAGGTTAGAAATCACCTAAAGTTGTCCCTCAAAATTTAAACGTTATTCGCTCGAGAAAGACAATCGACAGCTTTGAAGATTTTTTTCTATTTGTTATACACTGAAGAATTTTTTCTGGTCCTACGTTAGGGAAATACAGGTTAAAGGTCCAAATGTAACCTATTTAAAGACGGAAAACGGGGAAATTATTACAGCAAGCGTGAAAAAAGCAAATATTTTAAACACGTTTTTCCAGAGCTTCTACAATTCAGACACAAACGCAACAAATGATCCTCCACACCCATCCGGGGAACACGTAAGCGATATAACACTGACCAAAAAAGGACTAGAGCATCTGCTCCGTAGTATCAAAGCAAACAAAGAACCCCCCGGAAGAAATACCTGATAGAATATTAAAGGAATTAGCCGAATACATTGCCCCGTTTTAATAAATTGTTCTCCTAAAATCCGTAGAAGGTGGCTCAGTACCTCGCGACTGGAAGCTAGCCCATTTAACTCCCATTTATAAAGGCGGGGATAGGGATAAATCAACCAATTACCGACCCATTTCTTTGATATCGATCTCTTGTAAAATATTAGAACACATTATTGTCAGTAACATAATGAGGTTTCTTGATAGTAGGAAAATACTAAGTCACAACCAGCACGGATTTAGGAAGAGCAGATCTTGCGAAACACAATTAGTTCTTCTCATTCATGATATACTTAGATCGGGAGAAAACAACACACAAGCCGACGATGCATTCCTAGATTTCAAAAAAATTCTTCGATAAAATCTCACACAACAAATTGTTACACAAACTTAAATGCTATGGAATCAATGAGAAAATTATTAATTGGATTAGAGACTTCTTGTCAAATCGCAAACAAATAGTAGTCGTCGATTGGTTGTGCTCAATGGATAAGTAGATTCTATCTTAACGATCATTTCTGGTGTTCCGTCTGGCAGTGTGATCCCGATAAATCACTCTTGGTTTGTCATCGTGCAATCCAACGGTCGAGCCACCGAAGTTTATAAAACAGCCAAGCTCGAAGTGGGACTGGAACCCGCGACCATTTGGTTTAAAAACTTTAATCAACTGAGATAACGGTCTTTTAGCTATTCTATGATAAGAGTGTAGTCATTGATTTTATTAGTGGTGTCATTCTTTTCCATCCATTTGAGATATTTTGAAGAGAACATTGGCATAAAACTCCTATTGTATCGAACAATGAGGAAATAAGAGAAAATGAAAGAGAAAGGTCGAGGATTATTTGTCGTTGTGGGGTAAAATCTTGCTTGACGCCACTCTCATTTTTGAACGAAACGAGTACAGGCATTTGAATAGCACTGATATAGTCGCCACTTCCAAGAAAGGTCTTCGCCGTGGGAATCTAAACCCTCTTTATTGCTAACACACTTTATAAATAACATGTGTACCAACCGGCGTGTGTTGAAATCTAAATATTTCAGATGAAATAAGAAACTTGAATGCTTATAAAAACACAGATAAAAACAAAAAAGACAATCGCTGCTGAAAGATATTAGGTATGAAAAATACGAAAGGCATTTTCAGTAAATGCGCACAGAAAGATGGAGAACGGAATATCGAAGATAAATATATCACAGTGTGTACTCATGAAATGCATGCAAACTCATTTTTATGGATGGGAATGAAATAACATCTGGCGCTCCATCTATCGCTACACTAAAAGAGCAATCTTTCTGCGTTTCCTATCATCCCAATCTCAATCACTGATCATTATGGTATCAGCAGTGAATTTAAACGTTGGTACTTATCATTTGAAGGTAAGACTCATGAATGTATTTTTTTGCCTTCTGATTGTGGATTTTTATTACCGAAATGAGTTGGCACATAAATTCTTCGGAAATGTTTAATATGCTATGCAATCTGTAGAGAGGGGGTTGTTGGGAGAAATCCTATGGAGGCAATAAAAATGGATGAAGGACGTATTGATCGGCAGTGGGATGTTGAATACTCTAATAGAGGGGAAAATGTTAGGCAAACGAGGAAAGGACAAGAACAAGATAGAGATGTTGGACGGGATGAAGGGAAGAAGTACACAGAGATTAAGAGGGACCAGATGTAGAGTAGGTTGCTGGATTGTGTTTTGTTAGGAGTCACAAAATATTTATTTGGTAGTTGTGTCCATCCATAAACTTAACCGGTAGATTACCTTATAATAATTATCTGTAGTCTACAAGTCTAGGCATGTCTACAAATTATTATAAGGTAATCTTATATATTATTAAAAGGTAATGGAGATTATACATGATATTTCTGAGAATTTGGCGTTATTAATGTATCTGACCGTGACTTTTCCTTGATAACCAGACATTTTCGGATGCAAAGTTGAACTCTCTTTCTCTCTCTAATGTTTATTTCCGCTCCTATCGTATGAGATAGCGTGGGACAGCCCTTGGAGCACTTGCGGTTTCTTCCCAAGTGTTCGGACGGACTCACTCGTGAGCTCACGGAACCAATGATTATCTCCCGAATGCAATCTGCGCGTAATACGAGCGTGCGTACATTTCTTTTTCCTTTTCGACACAGACCCGAGGGAACTTCCAGCGTTCTCCTCGCGTAACGCGTTCTCTCGTAATGAGCGTTTTCTCCTCTCCTCAAACAGGACTCCCTCCTCCGAAGGCCAGGCGGGAAACCTCGACATAGCTGAAGACTGAGTGGGCGTCGCCGCAGTCCTGGAACGTGAGAATTCAGATGCGATGCGTATAGCTCTGACGGGAAGCGGAGGTGAGAAATCAAACCCCGCCTCGAGGTGGTGGCGCTCTTACGGAATCCACAGTCATCCGAAAAGTTCCTGAATATCAATACGCAGTTTAGTTACGCATTCTCCGCTCGCCAAGCGTGAGACATTTTGTGCTAGAGAAGGAGAACCTCCTCCCTCTCCGGGGTTTTTTCCACATTTATGGCTGGGAAAAACACACACAAAAGGAGGGATTGAAGACGTCGAGCTTGAGTGGAAATAAACATACTGATAGGCTCATATTTCACAGACGACATAATCGAAACGTTTAAGTGAAACGACCGCATTTATCGTTAAAATATTTGTTTAAATTAGTTTGAAATCTCGAGCATGATTCGTAAAATCAATGCTTTACTTCGCAAATGAATGCGGACGTACTTTCCTGGCACTAAACCCTACGGCAAAATACACCTAGCCATAAGTCCTCTGCGATTCCCAGAAAAGTTCTAAAAACCAAAAATCGCGCATCTAGGGTTTGCAAGTCCTGACTGTTTCCCCGCTAAATTATGGCAGATTTAAACATCGATAGGGTGAATGAAGTAGAGAAGGAAGTAGAAAGAAGTATAAGTATGTCCTAACGAAACACCATTCTTCACACGCATCTGGAACTTATTCAGTAATTTTTAAAAGCACAACTTTGGAATTGGGACTGGAAACCACCCGTTCAGCTCGACCCAAAAAACTAACACGCTTTGACTGGGAACATAACTAATGACTTAATTTAATTTTAGTTAATAAATTCAATGACATCTTCACAGACAGATTCAAATACCAGTTCTTTCATCGTGCAATATGAAATAATAACAAAATTGAAACCAAATACCCGAAAATATTTACTTAAAGACTAAAACTGAATGCATGATTTTACTTATATAATTGAATATACTAATTAATGCATGATTTCTTATATTGGCATGTTTGTATGTACGTGCACAAATTATTATTCAAATACATATATAAATATTATTTCGGATGCATGGATGTGCCCTTACACCATCCACCATACGCCTTTGCTGCTGCTAGCGGGGCATTATGTAGATGTTAATACATGCAAATCTTGAATTTAAACTAAATTGATATTTTAAACCTTTCAGGTTTCAGACTTCTAGAAATTTTTTCACCAAAATAATACGGCAGATATATGATTCCCTAGCTCTTTAATTAATATCCAACACAGATTTAAAACAGCCTTAAAAAGAAAAAAAATAACAATTTATTTCATAAATCTGATATTGTTAATTTTAAAATTTTCCTCTCACGTAAAGGAAAAATACGTAAGTGTCTACAGTTGGAGGCCACAAAAAAAAGTACTGTAATTACCGGAGGAGAGTCTCAACTTCTGCTTTGACTCATTGAAACAACACTCCGGTGCACATACACCTTTCTCGGTCACGTTCGACCAGGCGCCACGGCCGATGGAATGTTGAGTGGCACGAGGGAAACAAATTACGTAGGCGCCATGCCCTGTTCGGGGATGTACTATGGCGACAGCCGATCAGATCAATCGACAATGCTAAGCGCAATCTTAATCACGCGCAACTTTGTCGGAAAATTAAGGGGGTAGGGAGAAGAAAAAAATACAAAGAGGATAATTAAAAACAAGGTAAGAATTCCACGTGCAGTGCAATAATTCCCAGAAACGCAAAGGAAATCCATCCGTGAGGAGTATTCCGAACACCTGAAAGGAATTTGCAGTACACATGCTTTCGGGAATCAAGTGGAAGTTGACGGGCACTTACTTCCATCGTCATTGCTTCAATTCCCTTTCATTGAACAATAATATGATTAACCATTAACTCTTTCTAGAATGTCAAGATATGATACGTTTTCAGAAGATTTTTTTCTGTGGTGGAATTCCACAGAGAACCTTTAGCGATATTAGAATCGACAAAATTCGCACAACTACAACGATTTAATTGTACGATAAAATGATGGATTCTTCGAGCCTTTCTATCGCATCGGTTCTGCCTGTTTTGCTCACTCAAGATTCCCCTGTTGTTTCAAATCATCTAATGCCTAGAATTTAAGTCAATAGAGGAGAAATGAATGAAAGAGGTTGTGAAAAGTAGTGTGAGAAGCTAAAGGTAATAACCTATAACCATAAATGCAGTAATCAACCCGAAGGTCGGTTTTGTAGGTATTGGTAGGGTTAGTCCCACACTAAACCCGACAGTGTGAAATTCACACATCAGGGTAGGGGGAGCAGTTCCTTTCCCTATGCCTGTTATGGTTTCCCAGGATGATCTGGTACCCAAATAACCATGCAGCTAGGTAGAAGCTGCAGGTGCCCAGAGAGGCTTGCCTAGATATCGAACCCGGGCCCTCTGGTCAATAGTCCTAAGCTCTACGTCTGGACTACTGCCTTCCCGTTAAAGGTAATTATAGTAGGGAAAATTCAGGGAAGAGGAAGGAAGAGAATAAGACAAAACAAAAAGGGATGAAGCCGGGTAGCAGGTATGAAGAACTGATGAAGAAAATTGTATCGAGAAAAAAAAGGACAGGCGATAAGATATAGAAAGTCAACGTGGTACGTGCAGTTTTGGTTGGATACCGATTACGATAATGATGGCCAAATATTTCTTACAATTGCGATGTAATTTTCGATCGCAACATTGAAAAACATTCGTATTCATCTCAACTGCATACTTTCGTTTAAGATTTACTAAAGTCGCAATAAAAGCCAAAAGACCTGGGAATCATCAGTCCTATTTTTTTCAGGGTTTCAAGTGAAAACATCAGTTTATTTACGGAAAATAAAATTATTTTTCAAGATTAGAAAAATGTATTAAAAATAAAATACGTATTTGCCACAAGGAGATTATTTTATGGGGAAATTTGTAGCATTACATTATACAGAAAATATGAAACGTGATTTTATTTCCGTTATTCTGCAATTTTTCGGGTAAAACATTATTTTTTTTGCAATTTTGGGTTAATCAACCGATTCAATTTCCGAAAAATTTGCGTTGAAATATTTTCACCTTTCCCATTTTTAAGGATTCAAGAATATGGGATCAACTTGTTGACACGTGAAGAGCAATTCACCCCCGTTCCAATTAATTTTCACATCCTAAAGATTAATTTAATATAAGTAAAAGTCAATTTACGTAAGGGCGCATACGACATGGATTCTTGTGTACGAATGTGTAATAAAATTCCAGCCTATGAGCAACCGACGGCACAATTATTACGATTTGAGTTCTTGTAGGAAAGTAAATACTTGTGAATGACCCAGGTAGGCAGAAGAGGAGTTATTCTGAGTTCTTCAGGCATTCATTGGAATTTTACGGGTTAAAATGGTCGCGCGGTGAAACAAAATAATGCCCAAACCTTACTTATTCTCAGAATCTATTCTGGAATTGTATTAAGTAAATCCACAGCATTCATTCATCCCCTTTATTGAGTAATTAGAATTTCACTGATTAATTTACTGGAAATTCGTACGTGCTGAACCATACCTACTTATGAATTTTTCAGCATGTTTTATGCTCACTCGTCGGCCTTCACAATTCCAAAGGCATAACAAAAACGTTTTGAAGCCGGAAGCGGAATACGCTCGTGTACTTACATAAGATTTTCAGTCGCCGGAATCAACTTTCACGCCCATCCTTTTCAAGGTGTTGTTAAATCAAAGTACTTAGCGCTCATCATTTTTAGGAATTTAAAAAAAAACGATAGAAAGTTGATGGGAGGTGAGCTTTAGAGTTTCGAATGTGCCTTTTTTATTGTACAGAAGAGACCCGGAGCGAATGAGACCCACCGTTTCCAACGAAGAGCGGGAATTAAAATTGAATCCATTGAATTTGAAGGAACACAGAAATGAGGGAACATCTCCATCAATTACGGTCTACAAGAAATTGTGAGTGAAGGCGTTTACAATTGATCTCTTCAAATTGAAAATTACTTTTGGATGGACAATTCATTCACATTGTTGATCGACGACAAAATTCGTACGAGTCAACCGTGAGAATCAGAAAATATATATATTTATATATACAATATATAAATATATATTTGTATATTATAATATATAGATTCGTATATATTATATATATATATATATATAATATATACGAATGTACTACATCAAAAGTGCTAGTTTTGTTTTAGTTTCATTTTTGTTCATATTTGCTCATTTCACAATTCGTTGGACGATAACATTCCTCTCGATTATCCCGATGGCTACTCCCTTCGTATTAGTAAATTTTTTTCTCTTTGAATTGGGTCATTACTTGATCTACGGATCTCGTCCGGACTCCTCCGCCTCTCAATGAGCGCACAATGTGGGATTCAAATCAAGCATCCGGGTGAAAATAATATCTCCATTCGGGATTTTAATGATTCACCGCTGAACTACTTGGCCATTCGTACGTTACACATTCCTTAATGTTATCCGAGCCACCTTTATTGTGAAGCGTAAAGTCCTCATTACCAGACGGAATTGATGCTGATTGTCCGTTGACCAGGGGTACTGGATTTCACCTTCATGAATATGGACAAATTGTAAATAAAACAGCCCTCTTAGAAATAAAACTCTCAATGTCAGGCCAACAAGCACAGAACTTGGCCATTTTGGAAGGATATGCACATCCAGAAGAGAAATAAAAATAATTCAAAAAGGCTGCCGCCAAAGTGTACGTCAGATTTCCGCAACCTCGTTGACATTCCGTTCAAATGTTCAACGAAAAATTAATTATAAAATGTACTCGAGGAATCTCTGTACGTATATTTACGACCTACCCATTACACGTCTTTTATTCGTGCTTTACGTAGTTTCGTATTTTTTTCATTTATATTTTAAAATTGCAGGTGCTGAACCAAAAGGTAAAGATTCCCGTGCGTAAGGTAACGCAGAGCTAATTTGTACGGACGGTCCATTTAGAATGAGCTCACGGCCAAGACTAGATCGGCAATATAAGGCATGTATTAGTAGAATTGTAACTCGTCTATAGAAGAGACCATGTACTCGTATAATAAATGAGTACGCTACCTGATACTGGTCGAAAGAGGGAACCATACCATATGAAGATGATATCCTTTCAGTTTCCAGTCAAAAGTTTACATTTATCTCAATTTATATAATTTTTCTGAAGAATTAATAAATGTTATACCGCATTCGCAGTTGACTTCTCTCCAATCGTCTGTCCTACTCCCACACCTGCGATGCGGGTGACTAACCCACCGGGTGGGTGCCTCGGCATCCGGGATTTTCGATCCCTGTAAGAGCCGGCGCCTATCTCGAGAATGCATCATGCGGCTGACGAGTGGGCACCCTACAACCTTCTACCTCCTTATTTCACCCCCACCTCGAAAATTCCGAAACGGGTCGCTGGTCGGGGAACAGCGGGAAAGGAGTGAGGGGTGCGGGGGGAGAAATGTTGGGGGCTGCGTTCGGGTGAGGACCAATCGAAAAGCAGCGTCGAGGGGCGTGTGTGTATGTGTGTGTTTGTTGGAAAATCGAGAGAGTCGAGGCGGGCGAGCGTGACCTTGACCCAGATCCGTGGAAGTGGAACAGAGCGGGAGGAGGAGAGAAACGCAGTCCCCCTCACGGCCGCTAGGTGCCTCCCCCGTCGCCGGCGGGCCACTCTCGCCGAGGAGGGAAAGTGCGAGAGGCTGCTCGGGGCGCCGCGGCGCGCAGATCGGATTGGTGGGTGGGGGGAGAGGAGGAGGGGGAAGGAGGGGGGAGGAGAGGGGGTGAGGGAGGGGGCTGGGCTGCTCTCACCTTGCCTTACGTACCCTCACAACCTCGACATTAATCGGAGACGAAAAGGGTGGGTGGGTGACAAGCGTGCACGAACAAGAGGGTGGGAGGTTATTCCAAAAGGTGTTCCTGGCGTCAGTTTTTAGTTTTTCCGTCATTATCCCCGTGATTGAGTCCATGGTAACTTAGTCTGCAGTCGCTTCCGCGGAAATTCTCATATTCTGGATTAGTCTGCGGAACATTTTCACAAAAATCAAGTCAGGAGGGCCTTTTTACCGTACTAGATAGCTCGCTGTGCGTACTCCGTAGTGTTTACGTTCGATCCTAGGTGTCGGACATCCATATATTTATCCAAAGTGTACTTTTTCTGGTGCCATAAACTCATAATTGGTAAATCGTAACTGTAGCAGGGGAAGCAAACTGGTTTCCTCGGTCCTGAATGCATGGATTTCACTCAAACTAAACATTTAATATTGGGAAAACTCTACCCTCAACTATCACCAACCCTCTGTTTGATTACTATGTTAGTATTTCGTTATAATCATCTCATAAAAAACTAGTAGGAAAATGATAAAATAATACTGAATCACAGGTGAAGCTGGAATCTGTTTGGAAAAGTACATACACTACTAAGAAATATCACTCATAAGAAGATTGATTTACTAGGTCACTGTCGTAACCACAAAATTCCCTTTCCGGACTCCCGGGATGAGATACGTTTAGGCACAGATTATTTGATTAAGGATATGTTTAGTTTCCGAAATGAAAACGTGGTGTGAACAACGGTCCAATGCAAATTAAATACATATATTTATGAACATAGCCAATATTCTGCTAAAAACCTGTTCCTTCACGAAACAAGGGGAACACTTTTTGAATTGAGAAATGTTTCGACAGGTTATGAGAGAAATGTACGAACACAAAAATTGTAAATTAAGTAAGTATATGTTAGGCGTATGTTTCTGAACATTTCCAAATTTGAAGACGGATAATCTGCTGGTAAATCAGCTTGAACGCGTCACCACAATCGAACAAAATATTTCAAGGACGTATTTGCAACTGAGTAGAAAATTTCCAAGATCTCCAAAAGCGTAAAAACCCAGGTTTTTCAAGCGCTCGATGACGGGTATAACAGGGGAATCACTGAGAGGAAGCGATGGTTGGATCCTGGAGATTTGGGGGACACGATGGTTCTAGCGAAGGCCCATGCAACGAGGAAAGAAGGGTGGGTGAACTGAGGTCGCGCCGTGAATAGTTACACACCGCCGAGCACGGACGCCGGGCGGGTTGAGGATAGCGCAGGGGCAATGGGGGTCGCGCTCGGACGAGGATCGAACCGAAACCGGTCGGGGGGAGGAGTCCTTCATCTCCTCCTCTCGCCTCTCCCTCGCGTTAAGGGAGGAGAGGGAATGGGGTAACTACTAACCGCGCGGTCGCCCCGAGAGCCGTCGGTGCCATCCTAGGCCGAAGGAGTTCCGGAATCTCACGACCCCCCCTCCCGCTTCAATCTGACCTTGGGCCGGGCACAGCCTGGCTTTGTTCTCGGGTGTCTTCATTGCAACCGTGATGAAATAAGCGAAGACGAGGTGTCGCTTTGCGCCACCAATTAGGCATCACGCGCCGACTACGCCTCAGATGATTGAGATCGTGAATTTATAGCATCCATTTGAATCCGTGGATTGGAACTAACGACGACTGTACCTGTTTATTTCGAATACTGCAGAAGTTTCTTATGATTGAAACCAAAACTACCAGGTAAGACCCTAAATGTTATGTTTTGTATGTATTAATAATTGCGGAAACGGCTAGCTGGCTCCAGCCAAAAGTGATAGCGTTGAAGGTCTAAGGAGGAAAACGGCACAAATTCAGGTTTTGAATGTAATTGCATCCTATATGTAATATATTCAAGCAAATAGTAAATGCTGTGTCTATCATTTGCGAACGTTCCAGACCATAGGAGTTCCAAATTTTTAATTTCGGACATGACTTTTAGAGTATTGACAACAAAAACAAGCCCACGGCTGTGAGTCAATCATTTTCCAATTTCGACCGTCGAAATAAAGAAAACATCGAGGTGACAATTACAAATCTACCTAGCCAAAATGATTTAAAATCATCTATTATTGTCCATGCGTAGGCTTCATAATCATCTACAATGTTGTCCGCATAGTTGATCGAATATATGGTCCGATAAAACAACGACACCATCTCAGTCTTCATATGCCTACATTTTTATATTGTTCTCAATTTATACGAGGATGGTCCCAAAAGTACCCGAACCAACAAAGAAAACAAAAATATTTTGGAGAAAAATGTATTTATTTTTCAACATAATCTCCTTTTAGCTGTATACACTTTTCCCAACGATGTTCAATAAGTGCAATACCCTTTTTATAGTAAGAACTATCTTCCTCCTCAAAATAGGCATCGTATATATTTTATTTTCAATAATTTTCGCATAGCATATCGTCACTAGTTGCTATTCAAATATCGAATCTCTATTCCTATTCACTACATATCGTCAAATCGGCAGTGACGTTCATAACGAATATCAATAATATCCTTATCGACATATCAACTAAATTGGTTTAACGGCTACATCGTGATATAGTTCATAGCATCATAATATCGATGATAAAAATCAGCTCATGGTACATGGCTTGGTTAGATCGATACGTACCAATCCAAATATGACGCAGACGAAATTGTGCATTAGTGAGCTATTTGAGCTGATAGTGGTGAAACTTGGCAAAAGGTTAAATAGGTGTTACTCATTTTAGTTTCATTTCATAGAATTGTAATCATTTGGTGTTAATCAGGGAATAAAATTAAGTTCAAAATAATGCATAAAAAAAGATACACAAATCAGGGTTAACTTTTGAAGTGATGAAAATCAATAATTTCATCTATTACGGAAATTTACCTAGCAAATGTTAATTATATATAAAAAAATAAATAGATTTATTTCCTTGTCTTTCCTCCCGTAGTTTCGTGGAGTAACGGACATTTAATAGTACAGTGTCCGATGCGGGAATTATAAGTATAAAAGTTTGTATAAATAAAGGAATAAATTGTAAACGTTCTTGGACATTAAAAGGATTTTTTTCAAATTCCTTTTCTCAGGAGAAAATTCTACAGTACAAATTTTTATGCACCTCAGAAATTATATATTTAACATAGTTTTTGGGTAATGTACTCACTCCAAAGTACCGTAGCCCAAAGTCAATGAATGCATCGTACGAAGTTGTCTGTAAATTAAAATTATTACGGTCTTCGTTTTTATTATGTATGCCCTGACAGCTGACGTTAAAATGCACCATAAACTCCGCAAGTAACGGAAATTCAGGAGTCTTTAAGTGAAGTATTGGTCGTGTTCCAACAAATTAAAAGACTTCACGCCATAAACCTTTTCCAATTAATGAATCCAATTAAGGAAATCTGTACGGCCGTGGGCAGAAATTTATTGGCATTATTGATCGGGGTTATCTCTTACCAAATAGAATTTCATCATTCCTTAACACAAGTTTTTGAAATGTGGGTGTAGGGAAGGATAAAAAAGGCACGTAAAATGGAAGGAAGGAAAAGCCAATGAGGAAGTACTAAGCATTGCATAGGAGGAGGAGGAGGTTGTTGGGAGAGACCAAAAAGAGAAAGAAGAAGTGGAAGCAGAGTATTTTGATTGGCGATGGAATGATGAAGACTGTGATTGAGGGGAGAACGTAAGTCAAACGAGGAAGGGGTAGCGAAGAATAGGAAAGGCATTTTGGGCGGAATGAAGTCGGGTAGAATGCATTCAGAATTGAAGATTAGATTAACTTTCGTATTACGGGGGTCAGGTTGTAACTGTGTGGGACGGAGATGGGAAGTGTAGCGATAATCAGGATGTGCCCATCCAAAACCTACCTTCAATAGTAGAATGCCTTTCCGTTGAACATGTTATTGCTCAAATTTACGTAAATTTTAAATCATACTTGCACATTTCATCTAGTGCTACCTACTGATCCACCTTGATTTGACCACGAATTATGACGCCGATTATGCATGTAGGCGGTGAGGCCGATGATATTACTATAATTTCATCAAGAACTCGCCTAAAGTTGAAAACAAATTTATAGGATATCAACATGATCGTGCTCTAGATTTATTTATAGAACCGTTGGGGTGAGTCTGATGAGTGACGTGCTTGCTAGCTAATTCAACGTGAGATTAGATTATTTCCAGGGGAATAGGCTGTTTTCCGTCGCACAAACTTCTAATTGAAAACAATAAAGAACCCGAACCTGAGGATTAAAATAGAACCTAAAATAATTCGGAAAAACGTAACATCAAATTTGACACAATATTATTCTGAGTCAACATTTTTAGGAAATAAAATACTCCGAAGACAGTATATTGGTAAAACAGAGGCCAAAATCATGGAGGAAAATACAGTGGGACTGAATGGAACATCAGCTTCAATGAGATGTTTAGACTGTACTCTAACGCTGGCCGAACTCAAAATTATCCAGTAATTAACTTAGCATTAAAAGTAAAGTATGATAACAGTTCCCTAGTCTCTGTTACCGGGACAAGTGCTAATTTGTCAACACCAATTTTGATGACAGAAAACAATTATATTTCATGAAGCTCACCTTTACCGTCTTACTTTCACACGAAAATCATTATTATAATTGCATTAGAAAAATGTGGCCCACAAAGAAGGCCACATGATAATCTTGGCCATCTTTGACGCGAGAGATTGATGACAACCTGCCCAGTATCTTCCTCGGAGCGCTTGCGAACTCATCCGCAAAAAAAGGTCAGATTTTCGAGCGGGTCTCGCCAAATGTCTGTTGGCCAACGTCTTGCCCGTGACTCAATCACTGGCTCCAAGGTCGTCGCTCGCAACCAAGTCGCACGAACGGTCATTTTTACGATTTCCCTGGGCGAAGGAATTCACGAAAAATGCAAATCCCAACGGAACAGCTGGGTGGAGTGATCCGGCAGACTTCCCTTCCGCGAGAAAGTGATTTTCTCGGGGGGAATGAAGACGAAAGTGTGTGCGTGCGACGCCGTCCACATTCCCGTTCCGAGAGTCCCGTCGCGAGAGGGAGAAATTCAGCAAGGCCTCGAACACACACGCAAACCCTCCTCTCTCTCTCTCTCCACCCAACCTTTCTCCGTCTCTCCTCTTTCTGAAACCCGGAGAATGTCACCTCGAGAGAGGAGCGGGGGATCAGATCGGCTGAAGAAGATGACGAGGCCAAGGCCGAGAAACGCACCCAGCGAACTCACCAAGAAACTTTGCAATTAGCGCCCCCGTGGTGCGTTTTGCCGCGTTGAGGGAGCGCTCACGTCACACGATTCATCCGCACTCTCACTCAATCTCTCTCTCTCACACACACTTTCGCTCTCCTCCGTGCTCCTCTCCGACTTATCGCTGTAGTCGGAAAGAAAAAATCCTTGAGCTAAAAAGGACCGCTCGTCGGCAAAGGAGCGAGAGCGACAGAAAAGAGCAAAAAAAAAAGAAGAGAGGAAAACGGTAGCACGCAAATCAAATGCACTGTGGAAAAGTGGGTCAAAGGTGATAAAATAACGGACCCAAGGCTCGTAAAAAGGAAGCGATGGGATAGAATCGTTAAGACGATCTTTTCGATTGGATTCGAGCCAATTTCGCGTGCATTTATGTAAATTATCAGTTTCAAAATGGAAATTGAGGCATGATTATTTCAATGAAGCAACTCGCGTAAGAGTGAGTTAAGGGACATCAATCCAAGCCAATAAATGGTCTGTTCTCTCACTAATCCAGTGATCGAGTCGACAATATGTAATGTCCAATCTTTTGAAACAAATTGCAGTAATGTCTAGGCTTTTAAAAAATAAAAATGAATTCATACTTCCTAATTTTCCACGCTAAATGTTTTAAATAAATACCAAGTACTTGTGGTTTGGTTTTGGTTTTTCATAAATGTTGGCATGGAAGATGAAAAAGTAAAATTTCATTTTAATGTGGAACGGTTCCTCATAGTATTCGCCGAAAATATTGTTTTTTTCATCAAAAGCTGTTGGTTAAAATTTTGGTCAGTTCCTACAACACCATCATAACACTCTCCCGGAAGATTAAGTACCATGACCATATGGAGGTTAATTTTCTTTGGGCTATGCAAGGCGTGGACGTGCAAAATGTTTATGGATAATAGTGAGCATAAAATAAGGAGGCTAAACTTACGTTTAACAGAAAGATATTTCAACAATTCGAACTAATAGCATAAATTTTCGTCTGGATAATAATTAAATTACACCCTCTAGAATGGAAAACTAGAAGCGGAGTTCGTTTTCATGACTTTTCACCAAATAATACTCCACCTAAATTATTGAGTGACCGAAAACCTTGGTGAAGCTTTAATTTACACTCCGTTGATATTTGTTTATTCTGAACGAATTTATGTCAAAGGTAAAACATCAAAAGCCCTCACTGATTCTTATATTGTGTAATTTTTCCATAGAATATTGTCAAACCAAAGCAATCAACTTCAAGTTTAAGTTTTATAGATTAAGGTAAATCTCACGCCAAAATGCGCTAGTAGTTCTCACGACAAGAGAGTGCACTGTGTATGTAGGGAATAGTTTTTTAGTCTGTGACACCGATTACCCACAATTTCTAGTCAATATTAAATCGCACTACTTGGATGGATGGATAGGGTTGTCCAGAGGAATGACCAGGGATTCGAACTCAGAATCCTCATGTCAGCAGCCGAAAGCTCTACCCACTTGGATAACAAACAAAAAACTAGACATTGAGGTCTTAGAGAGTATAATTTTCCGAAGGAATCTGGAAACAAAACATCCAGGGTGAATACTTATCTTCAGATAATGATAATTTGGCACTGACTTCATAATAATTCGTATGTCAAGGCGCTTATTTGGATGGTAAAAACATAAATATTTTGTCCAATAGGCATCCCGTAACTTAATGATTTCAATATATGTCGTCTAAATGACAGTAGTTTTTAAATACATAACTGTTTTTTAGACTATTTTTTGTCAAATATACTTGTAGAATATCGGTGTTTTTCATTTAAATTGCCATTTTTTACATACCTGCCGCTCATTGTTCTATGATTAATGCGTCAAAAAACATATGCAGGAATGAGTGGGCGTATTAAAAATTCAAATTATTTAAAATAATGTTTATCAGAAACATTATTCAACTCTAAAAACAAATACCAAATGTGAGGGTGTTTAATTCATCAGTACTGAGCCTTTACTACCTAGAATACTATATGTACCTTGTTGATTTTGGTGAACTTGAATCACAACCTCTGTTGTTATGACCAGGGTCAACCTAAATTCCTGAAATTGTGACTCTGATTCTTGGTGGGTTTGACACTCTGGAATATAGAAGAACGGCCCCCCCCATTGGCGATGAGAGTGTTTTTATTTCTCCCGTCAATACCACCGCTGGTGAACTCGCAGAGGCGGCGGATGTTTCCACGGCCGTCACGAGGGTCCTCCCTCCCAATCGAGGAACCCACTCCGACTTCCCCGAAGGAGCAAACAGGAAGGGATGAAAGGGAGGAGGAAGGGTGGGGGAGAACTGGACGCGCCCACGCTCGACTCTTCCACCCCCCCCCCCCCGCCGCCGCTTCTTCATTTCCCGCCCATCGTGCGCCCCACCGAACCCCGGAGGCCGTCGCCCTCCCACGCCTCGCGGCCTTCACGCCCACCGCACCAACCCCCGCAAGGCTACCCACTTGCCTCCTTGGTGGATAAGCCGCGTTCAGTTTACGTTATTACATTGGCCATCCATATAATAGATATCTAAGCAGCGACGATATGATCGACGTAGTGATCATTCTTATGAAAGAACAATTGCTGAAAAATATCGAAATATTTGTTCATATTAAGCATATCGACTTCAACGATCAACAAGAGACAATATAGTCCATATATTTCTTCGATATCGTTTAAAATCACATTTAAATACACCGAAAACATTGTTTTTTGGCATTATCGTCCATATCGTTTAGCAAATATATTGTTCTATCGATAAAATCATCCATATAGACAATAGACCGTTGTACAAATGACACATATCAATCCTTGAAGTATGGGTGCTACAAAATTATCCATATCTAAAAGCTCTAAATGTAAAATTATTGGGAAAATTTCGACCTAACGTACAGGCCTACTGGCAGCAGAAGTTGAGAACGCAGAGATGAGTTCGCCTAATGAACGGCGTTGCCGTTGAGTTTACGCAGGTGGTGCTACCTCCTTCCATCCATCCATGCATAGTAATATGCATCACAATTTGATGAGTTCAGAGGGAGGAGATTGGATAATTGATTAGTAATCAACAAAATGGAAGGAAAATATAAGGCAATGTTCCACATGGAAGACCAAAAGGACAAAAATATATTTAAAATATGTAAGATGGCATAAAATACCCTAAAGCAATTAAGGCGAAAGAGAATAAGATAGTGTTTGGATGGCTGCAGAAAACCAATCTTCGGACTGAAACACTATTGCTAATGATCGAATCATATGTATTGTCAAAAATCTTCTAAATGCTGTCATTTCGGGTGGCGTGAATCGTTGGGCATACAATATTTTACGCTCTGTCGGGTAAGGTCCGATCAAAAACTTCCTGACGGGAGAGAAAATGACATGTGGACACCGGTTTCTTTAATCTCCGCTCCATAATTATCGTCAATTCGGCAGATATCATTGCACTCTTTATAATAAAATCATTCCAGTTGGCACGCAATATACTTAGCATGAATCTGATTCGTTCCAAAATTACGAGACACTTCCGACTCAGTAAAAATAATCCAGAAAAATCCCCCACACACGACCCGCAATGCCCTTCCTCTCCTTCAAGGTTGCCTCCTCTCAGTGAATTCTACATTTCTTCTGGAATTCCAGTGGCATATGTTAAACAGCTCTATCCCTATACTTTACGGCCCACGTGCGAACATTTTCCGAGATTCAACAATAAGCAGATTTCATAAATTCCCTTGTAACGTAACAGTCATATCTACATTTATATATTTGATTCTACGAAATTCGGATAGATCAATGAATCGTAACTTCATTAGACAGTAAAAGTCCGAGTCTAATCAGGTTAAGAGTTGAAAGTAGCTGTATACGATTTTTTTTTAAACTCTTGCTCATTAAAACAAGATTTTGAAAGTACCGCCGTCAATTTGGAAAGCCGCCGCTTATTACAAATTCAGGTAACCCGGTTACCTACAACTCGGTCATAATCCGCCACCGAATTAAAAATATTTTGAAAAAATTCTAAAATTCGGCGCCAGAAAACTTTCACCAAATGAAATATCCTCGTCTTTTTTTTTTAGTGGCTTGCAATTATTGGTCCAAAGGCTCTCATATATGATAGGGATGGTTGGATCATTTAGGAAAAAAGGTTTCATAGATCATGCCGCAAAACAAGCTACAAAATATTAAAAAATTTTAGCTACGACGATCGCGAAATTCATATTGTAGACTAAACATAACGCCAATACAATTTTTCGACGGACTGAACATAATATCCACAATTCTTTCTGGTGTCTACGCCACGGTTTTTTTTTGCTAGAAACCACATCGTATCTCAGGATGTAACGCTGTGCAGCACTTCACCAAAAATATTAACATTATATAATCTAATTTTATGTACTTATAAAATGAAATTTAATCGAATTGAAATGAGTTAAATTAAAATTCGCTTTTCATTTCTTGAAAACTGGCATTAAGGTTAACGGGCTAAAAACCATGCCTGGGGATCCACAATTACGATACATATGCCTGAGTCTGGAATCCGGTTTAAAAATCGGTATAATGGTAAGATGTACGCAACATTCTAAACCGGCTTGAAAAGCCGCGACGATAATCCAAGACCCGTTATTCTCCGATCCCCCAGAACTCATGCCAGTATAAAATAATTTACGAGAAGTTATTCTAAGGTGTTTGCCGCGTCGTGGCGTCAATTCAACTCCTGAGAAACGATGGCAGGACAATACGCACGCGGTGGAATTTGAACATGCAGCCCGCGTGTTTATAATCGAGAGCGTGCATAAACGATTAACTTTTGAACTTATATTCCCAGATTTCCGACTAAAAGCTCTATTAAAAGAATCATTGTTCGTAAACGGTTAAATACAAATATAATTAATAAAAAGACACCAAGCCTCGAACACGTACCTAATCCTCTGAAATAACAGCATTGCATAATGGACAACGGCAAGAAAAATCCAACCGCACCAGCTCTGCATATTCATTCAAAAATAAAGTTTTATTAATTTAATTTACTTGTCCAGGGATTTATGTATATAAACTATATATATATATATATATATATATATATATATATATATATATATATTTACTTTACTACAAACACATAAACACACACACACACACATATATATATATATATATATATATATATATATATATATGTATTTCTTGTAGACTGACGAAGGTGGCTGGGACTGCCGAAATATTGAAATGAGTGGTTTTCGCTTTTGTTAACCTTTATAAAACACAGTATTTTCTTTAAACTATGTATACATATATATTTATATGTATATATAATATAATAATTATAATAATAATTATAATTTATAATTATGTATTCAGGAAGTTCTCTCGGGTTTCCCACCGGGTCAGCGTGGTGTGCACCGACGTTTCGACGGCTAACTCTGCCATCGTCTTCAGGGTGAAGTGCAGAGCAATCCGTCAGAGCGAGCCGTCGGCACTTGGGAACACATCTGACCAATCAGAGGACACCTGAGCCTACGACAGGGTATAAATACCTGGCGAATTCATTGCTCTGCACTTCACCCTGAAGACGATGGCAGAGTTAGCCGTCGAAACGTCGGTGCACACCACGCTGACCCGGTGGGAAACCCGAGAGAACTTCCTGAATACAATACGCCGGGAAAAACTGAGATCCCTATAATTATGTATAATATATACGTATATGCCATGTGTATAGACACATTGCATACCTGCATGAAATTCATACATTTACAGGATAAAGGGAGTTATAACAGTTCTTTTCTCTATGTCGTCTGAAGTTTCCCAGGAAAATCTTATTTCCGAAAGATAAAATAACAAAAATTGCTGTGGTGCCAGCTCTGGTACCCAGAGGCGTCACCTGGAATCGAAATCGAGCCCTTTGCTCAGAAGCATGACGCTCTACCCAATGGATTACGAATCCTCTATATTGATTTTGATCTGTGTTTATAAGGTAGGCTATATTGATGCATGAATAGCTGGTAACACCCCGCTGTTCCAACACCCGCTATACCCCTTCGCGGAGGCTTGTTTCGATTTATGTCTTTTCCCTTGTTTGACTTATTTCGATTTATGCCTATTGAGAGATAAACCTGCACGTCAGTCGCCCTTCATAATTAAACCGCGGAATATGAGCCATGAACAGAAATAGGTTTGCAAAAGACAGTTTTAAAAAGTTGCAAAAAGTTTTGCAGAAATATATTGCAAAAGGCACCACATTTAAAAAGCAAAAAGAAAATGACAATCGCTAAAAATATAGCTAATCTATAATTCCTATTAAAATTGTTGAAAGAAAAAGTGTATGAAATTGAACGCATGAAAAATGATATTCCCATGAAACAATCAAAAACTAGACGCAAGAAAGACAAACATAGGAAGAACCCTGAAGAAAGCGATTAAATTTCCTTGAGGACAAATGGTTCTCCCTACTAATTCAAACGTACGCCAGAGAAAAAATATCATAGTCATTCGTTGTTCCGCCTCGTGACAGGTTCTCTCATGGTTGACCCCCATGTCTTCCTGTCCTAATCCATTCTCTTCGTTTCTTCATACTTTCTTCCAAACTTAACCATGTCCAACATCATATAAATCTTTCTCCCTCATCCTCTATCCCCCTCTTTCACTCCCTTCAACAGTATTAAACAGGCACTCATGCAATGTACTAATCAAAATCAATTTATTATTGGATGCTTGTAATGTTTTCCATTGTTAATAGTCCGAAGGGAAACCCAAAAAGTGCTCTTTCAGGACTAATGCTAAATAAATAATGAATTCACCTTCTTTGCCTTGACTATTAGTGCAAATCCTATGCAATCCTTTGGAGAACCTATTCATTCATTACTGTATCCTCCCAACTCGTAATTCTTTCCATCCTCCTCCACATCAACATTTTGAAGGCCTCTCATTGTTTAAATTTCAACTCTCCACAAATTCCACGTTTCTGCTCCGTACAATATCACACCAACAATACTTACAAATAGAACACGATTACATGGTATGTCCTACGCATACATGATTTCCTACTTTCCTCGCGGTAAAAATTGATTCATGTCACATTTTTCATGTTGATAATTTTCTTATTTGAGGCTTTTGTATTGTCACTTAATTTTATCCACCAATCTCAATAGTAGTACCTACGTAATATTGAAAAAGAGCCTCTGAATAGGTTTAGGTATGATAGTTGAGATAAACCTCGTGTTTAGTCTTTCTTTAGTTTTAATTCAGAGATTGGTTTGAAGTGGTAGACCTCCATGTGTCAAAGTCCTTGGATGGATTCAGTAAGCGATATGGAGAGGAACTATTCGGAGTTGAACTCAGCAAACAGCCGATCGCTCTACTCACTAGAATATCAGGACAATGTTCTAGCTCACCATTCTAGTAAAAAATATATTGACATTAATTAAATTTTATTTTCAGACTCTTCCCAGTAAATATAAATGAAAAGATGATTTTTTTATTAGGTAATCTACCGGTTAGGGTAGGTTTTTAGATGAACACAACTATCAAATAAAGATTTTGTAACTCCCCACCTAGCAAACTAGTCTCTATCAGGTCCCTCTTCATCTCTGTGTACTTCCTTCCACCCTTCATCCCGTCCAACATCCCTATCCTGTTCCTGCCCTTACCTCGCTTGCCCAACATTCTCCCCTCTATTACCTTCTTCAACATCCCACTATTGCCGATCAATAGTGCCGATCAATTCATTTCATCCATTTTTCCTGCCTCCATAGGATTTCTCTCAACAAACCCCTGTCCTCACCCACCATCTCTAGTACTTCCTCATTTTTTTTCCTTTCGGTCCATTTCACCTTCTCCACTCTTCTCCACACACACATTTCAAAAGCCTCCAATCTACGTCTATCCTCCTGCTTCAGTGACCACGTTTCCGCGCCGTACATAGCTACACTCCATATCAGAGTTCAAAAGATGATTATTAACGCCTATAACATGCCGACATTGATAAATATCAAAGAAGAAATTTCTTTTAACATCTTGAAGGTGAAGGATATTCAATTTAATCAACTAAAATTTTCTGTTTCCCAATAATAATAAAGACTTTTGGGATAAAATAACGTTCACTGACATCTTTTCGTCACCTAATAAGCTACGATGTTCTTAGCCTCTTTTTTTTAATTCAAAATCGCAGTTTCTTTATTTTGTAGTGCAATTTTCTAAATAATGTTTTCAATTTTTCTACTCACTTTTTCTATATATTCATATTAAAATAAGTAATAATTATGACAGTGCCCATACATTCATTTCTTTCTTCATGATATTATCTCTCGTCCTTTTTCTATAAAGACCGGATCCACCCTGGGTCCTGGGTTCCAGATGAACTACCCATTCCCGCATAGCAATACAATTCCGTCGGCCCACTTAGTTCTTCACATTTTCGCGAAACGATAAAGCGAGTTCTTTGCGAACCCTGCCGCAGAACTTGTGGCTAGGGGAAGCCAATTTTACTCACCCTCCCACCCCACAAGTACTTATACAGTTTCACGATCCGGACCAAAAGGTTTCCACGGCAAGCTTAGACCACCCGCACCGGTTATGCAATTCGAGACTGAGACGAAAGGTGAAGAAGCACTGGACTACTTTGAGTAAATCTCTTCTCTGAGTCGAGAGAGAGAGAGTGGGTGGAGTGAGATATAATGAGAGAAAGATGCGGCGTTACCTGACAAATGCCCTCATTACGTAACGTTACGTAGCGATTCACTCTTCGGACTTCTCGCAGCGGGCCCAAAGAGTAACGGACTCACAACGATCGAACCGTGCATTACCACGACTTCTACCCCGGGAGTCCGAGTCCGTCACATCGCAATTGTTTTGTAAACCATTTGTCATGACCCTCGCTGATAGCTCGCTACATTGCAGTAAACCACATATTTTCACCAGAAGCGATTCACGCAATCACCGGACCCATGTTCGTGATCCTTACTGTGCCCCATCCCGCGCCCCAATAAAATGAAAATAACGCTCACGATTGCAATCAGCGAATGCATTGTTTGTAAATGTATGGAGAGTAATTTACAATTTCGTAATTTAAGAATTACGTAATGTAAAATTTACGTGAGAGAGAGATAGATAGGGGTTTTTATTTGGTCGAAATTGAGACCAATTGGTCCCTTCTTTCATTTAATCCATCGTCATACACATATTTTAATAGCCATAAAATGTATAAGTAGATGCGTGCACAATACCTACACTTAAATTACATAATTAATAAGCTTACACTTAAATACAACGAGGCAAACAGACATAACTTACGCACAGATATGCACATCTAATACATACATATATATATATATATATATATATATATATATATATATATAAATTCACTGATAGTCATAACAAACACAGAAACCAAAACACACAAAAGAGGGACTCACTGGTTCTCGAATTTTCGGTGGTCCAACCACCTTTCTCAAGAGGAATCAAGTTCCTCAAGAGGAACAGAACTCTATATATATATATATATATATATATATATATATATATATATATATATAATTTATGTGAAAGTCTCACGGATGTGAATAATCATGTATATGAAATTAGTGCTTGCGAACAAAGTCTCAGAAAAGAATGACGCTTGCGAGTGAAGAAAGACAGGTTAGGAATGAAGTTGAAAAACTCAAATAAAATAGAGGAATTTGGCTTACTTTGTATCCTTATGGGAACGCTCCTTGGTCAAATTAGTTTTTCTCAAACAGGTGTGTTGGTCAATGGAATGAGGCTCCTTCAATCGGTCTGTTACCACACCATAGCGATCCACGCAGTGCCACAGGAGAATTCGAATGGCAATCAGTCTGGACCGGATAGGGAAATATACCAACCTGGACGCAAGGAAAGTGTAAAATAAGTCAGTCGTACATAGAGTAAGAATTCTATGACCATAGTCTAGAACAATGAAAGCCGTAGGGGAAAGAAAATTTGAAGCAAAAGTGAAATGACACTTCGGAATCACGATGAAAACGTGACTGATTGACTACGATTATTTGGACCACGTTAACAACTTTGCCAGAGAACGGGAGAAGAGAAACATCAACGGCATGAAAGAGATAAAAAATAATTGAATGCACCTAGAGGTACAGCGGTTTTCTACATCTACATCTACATAAATACCCTGCGAGCCAACAAAAAGGTGTGTGGCAGGGGGTGTAGCACCATGAGGGAAGGGTAAGGGTTGTAGGGGTTGGGGGTTAGGTGAGGAAAGGTGGGGGGAACCTGTAAGAAAAAAATATATATATATACACATACATATATATACATACATACATACACACATGTATACACATCCTCGCGAAGTCCCTAACCTGTACGTTAATACTTATTGTAATGAACTAAGTCCTGGGGAATTTCGGCTACAAGTATTCTGGTCCCTTATCGTTCTTGGAAACAGTATATAACGTTTTCTGAAGCAGTATACGGAAGGAATAGTAAAATAAAGTGAATTAAAAAAAAAGAAAATGAATGAGTGGATTGTGTCAGAGAAATGAACAATAAAGATACGAAGGAATTAAGAAGGAACAACTTAGCTGGGAAACGAATCCTGCCATTGGTGTAATATATGACTATGCATTAGTTTTACTCCGACTTCTTAAGTTGTCATACGAATGCAACTAAAAATAAATACTTTCCTCCTATTGCAATGCATTCCCTGAAAGATAAAATTCGCAAAACTCAAGTTTACGGTCTTGGTATTTTTTTGTTTGCATTGATTCACGACCTAGCTACGTTCCTTGTATATTTAAATCGCTTAAACTTATTTTAATGATGTTGCCAGTATAATTTAATAAGTAAAGTTAAGGTACGTATCGCAAAAATTAAAATTCAATTCTAAATATAATCATCAGCCGTGCTCTACTTACAAACAATTAGCTGATTCTTAGCATTCCATAAAAGTAAGCTTTTCATTTTCAATCAATTAAAGCAGTTTATTTTTCGAGACAACTGACCTTTGGATCGAAAATTTTAGAAAGAAGTATTTCCTCCAAGGTGAAACGATTTGATTACTTTTGAAGGTGATGCAACGAACATTCAAATAACAACAGAAAATAGAGAACGTAATCAAAAGACCAAGGAAATCTCGACGAAGATTTACTTCTCCACGTTAATTGTATAAATCAGAGACCGAAAAACAAATCATAATTTCCGGCGGCAACCAACATACATCGCTTTTGCGTTCTTCCTTTCGACAACAGCCTTGAATGAAATGCCTACTCTGCAATATCCGGATGCTACGATCTCGCAAAAACTCTATAGAGACCTGGCAGCCTCCACGGGCGATTGCCCCAAACAAGGACGCCCACTGGATATCAGGAGGTCATCTGTTGAATTTCATTCAGTTTTATACTGCCCGCCCGAAAAACGTCAAACGTCGAGTTTTGCCTAAGAAACGAACAGTCATAATATATTATTTTTAAGCCATAGACTTGTATATGCCCATGAGTACTTTTGATGAACGGTTTATATACTAGTCATTTTTTCAAACGATCATTAATACGCACTAACAAACACCTGATGCCAATTATAACAAGTCAGGTTGTAGCGTGATCCCGGATAATCAGCGATAATCTTAAACGATGGTAAGGAGAATTTAAGAAGGGTTTCTTGTAGTGTAGTGTGTTAGGTTATGTCTTATTGTACGAGGTTTATTAATGTAACATATTTTGAACGGTCGACTAGAGTAATAAAACATGAAAAATACATGTGGCTGGAAATGAGTAGGTACACGATTCATTCCGTGGAACAAATTCCGTCGGCGTTTCGAATCTGTGAAACCTTTGGACACTTCGCGTTCACCCGCTTTCGGGGGCACGGCCCGAATGTAAACATTCGCGGTGGGGTTCAGATATTCTCCTAAGGTCGTCAACTTTAGCGACTGGAGAGAAACGCGCGAGGGCACCTTGTTGCCCCAGAGAGCCTTAGGAAAAATAAACAATATCAACTTTCCCTTCGCGGTCCTCGGGACCACCTCCTCTTCGCTCGTCCGCCAAATCGGCACCGCGGACAACGCGGAGCAATCGGCGGCGGCCTTGACTCGCAAAACGCGTCGAGTGCGACGGAGCTCCGACCGATTGCGAGGCCCCAAACTGAAGCGAGGATCAAACCGAGGGGATGGCTCAAAACTGTTCGATATTTATCAAATCCGCCATCAATAGAATAGAGAATTGAGTGTTTACACGTTCCATCCTTTCTTGTACCGGTTGAAATAGTGAAAAAACTGAAGATAGACGCAGAAATCTTCGATAATTGAAAGAATTAGCAGTAATAGCTAATGAGAATTATTTTTTTAATGCTATCAAGAAACAGCGAATAAAAATTGTCTTGCTAATATCTTAATTCAAATTATCTGGAGCAAATAATTCAACTGAATCGAGATGGAGAGTCACCTTGGACATAGTTTGAGCGTGGAGTGCCCGGGGGGAAGATGTTATGGTAGGTTGGAAGGTCATGGCCACCCTGTCGGCAAATACGCATTCAGCGAAGGTATTAACTTCACGTTCACCCTGGTCACATTGTTAATTCAACCACGAATTATATGGACGAAAATATATTTTTTGTACAAATTAAAATGTCCATCATGGTGATTCGTCGCAAAAAGAATAATTGTTGATAGTTATGGGTGAGCTTCTGTGTCATCGAGGAAGACACAAAAGTGGAATTAGCAGCAAGGAATGTTTATGCTCTCAAGTTAAAAGTAATCGTAAAGAACACCAATTTAGGATCAAATATTACTCTCAAAATTTCTGAACACCGAGAACTCCATTAATTATTCATTTCTCCAGTTCTAATATCAAATAATCTTTCTGAATTCCGGTTGTTTCATATTTTCCATTGCTGTATCAGTCCTACCTTTGCCGGAAAAGGGTATTTTGAATTATTTGTTGATTCACAATCTCATCAAAAAAGAGGAGGAGAGAGATGGATTGACTGCACCTCATACCCTTGTGGTGGAATTAGCATGTGCACCTGGTGAACTCCCCATCCACCTGGGGAGCGCGTCAGACCGATTGGTGAAGATTCATCATCATTCTCCTGGACTTGACTCACTCTCGTTCGAATACGATTCTTACGTCTAGGATTGCACCTCTTCGGGTCAACGGACCAAAAGGTGTCCATTCTACTAAGGGAGTCTTCATGAGGGGGGAGGGGTGACGGGTGAAATAGACCATGGCGAGGGAGGGATCCAACGAGGTTAGACATATTGATATACGAGGTGTGTTCAAAACATAACGAGAATTTTTCATTTCTCTTATATATATATATATATATATATATATATATATATATATATATATATATATATATATATATATATATATATATAACTGGTTTATAAACCATAAACACAGTAATCAACCCGAAGGTCGGTTTAGTAGGTGATGGTAGAGCTCACCCATGTACCAAGCCCGACGGCGTGTGAATATTCACACATCAGGGTAGGGGGGCCAGTTCCTTTCCCTGTGCCGGTTATGGTTTCCCAGGAAGACCTGGTACCCGAAAAATCAACTAGCTTGGGTGGAGCTGCAGGTGCCCAAAGTGCCTTGCCCGGGAATTGAACCCGGGACCCTCTGGTCAGCAGTCCAACACTCTACCCGCTAGACCACCGCGACCCGCATATATATATATATATACATAAAACACAGTAATCAACCCGAAGGTCGGTTTAGTAGGTGATGGTAGAGCTCACCCATGTACCAAGCCCGACGGCGTGCGAAAATTCACACATCAGGGCAGGGGGGCCAGTTCATTTCCCTGTTTGGAAATATTTTATAGAAAATATATATACATATGTGGATCGCAGTAGTCCATGGGGTAGAGCGTTGGACTACAGACCGGAGGCCCCGGATTCGATCCCCGGTCAAGCCTCTCTGGACACCTGTAGCTCTCCACCCAAGGTACATGACTTTTCGGGTACCAGATCTTTCTGGGAAGCCATAACCGGGACAGGGAAAGGAACTACACCCTCTACTCTGATGCGTGAATTTGACGGGCTTATTGGGTGAACTCTACCATCACCTACCAAACCCACATTCGTGTTACTTACTATGTTTATGGTTTCTATATTTTTATAAAGTATGTATATAAATGTACAATTTATATATATGTACCAAAGCTGAGAGGAGATATTCATTCATTCAATCTTAAGATTGAAAACTTGCTTTTATAATGATGAATAATATATTTCAATGATTTCCAAACTCTAGTTTAATTAGGATAAATCCAGTATTTAGGGCTAGTTAAACCTATCAATCGAGCCTGCTGAGGGTATTCCTTTCGACTGCATAGACTGATATCGTTGAAGTTCAGAAATATTACTAAGTTATCACATGCAACTATAGTAGCTGAAGTTTTACCTCAGTATGTTCAGCGATTTGATGTAAAGCAATTGGTGTAATGCAATGAGAATACAATAAACATTAAAAGTGGCGGCATTCAGAGCTTTTCTGCCACACGCTAAGGCAATCATCCCGTGCTCATAATACCCTTTGGTAACAAAACACTCGGGCCAAACACGAAATGGAAGACTTGTCGGAGAGATCTTTCCTACTTTTTTCTGAAATATTCGCAGTCAATGTGAAAATAGATAAGGTTTTATTAACTAAATGTACACGGAAACCTTTTCTTGGAAAAGTCGCTACGGTGAAAATCAGGCAAATATGACGCAACTTATCAGTCGAAATTTCATACGTAATCCGGGTCTAAAATCGATTTAGATTTTAGAATTAAGTTTTATCTTTTTACTAACAATATATATGTCATAAGGTGTGACTCAAAATAATTGTGAGTAAAATATTACTCTTATCGAAAATAGCGCTCTGGGATCCCGGACACATGAATAAGGAGATTATTTACATTTATATTGATGCAAATCCGTTGATTTGGTGGTCTAGTGTGTAGAGCTTTCAGCTAATGCCACGTGACCCACGTGTGTTAGTATTCAGTCCGCGTAAAATTTCCAGACCTTAAATCAAATAATGGGGCTTTCTGGCCACCGAAAATTCCTGAGAGCCAAGAGCGGAAGAGGAGGGAGGAGAAATCTTCATCCCCAATCTGAAGTGTGTGGATATCGGGTGCCATAAAATGTTTTGAGCACTGCCTACCCTCACCTCCGAAACTAAACCTCAGGTCGAAGAAAACTGTTTGATTTCATCTCAATACCCTATGTGAATACAATGGAGAATCACCAAAATGTTTCGTTTCGTGAGCATACGAACGAACTTTCTTCATGTGGACCCACTCACGGCGGTCACCCACCAGAGGAGGAAGCGGGAGGTGGAGGGAGGGAGGATTGGAAAGGAGCCAGTTGGTGATGGAAAACTGCATCAAGAGAACAGACACACACGTGGAAAACGACGGCCGGTCACACCGGACCCAGCGACGACGTCGATTTCACAGTGACGTCAAGAGGGTGAGGGGTGGGAAGACAAAAAAGTAAACGGGGTCGACCCTCGGAAAGTGATTCAACAGACGCGGGCCCGGGGTGTTGGAAAGAGGAGAGGGCGTGCGGAAAAAATATCCCCTTCGGTCGTCAGCTTCGTCCCTTCCCTATCCAACCCTTCCTTACCCCCTCCCCCCCCAAAAAAAAACCCCATCGACCATCACCTTCCAGTTACGTCAAACCTAAGGGGGAGGACCGAGGTGGAAGACTTGAGAGTCGCAGCAGTGGTGGGGGTAGTTTGAGCTATGAAGGAGCGTGGCGGGAGACAGTTCGAAGAGTTTACTTGCCGAAATAGCTCAGTTGGGAGAGCGTTAGACTGAAGATGTAAGGTCCCTGGTTCAATCCCGGGTTTCGGCAAATTTTTTGCCCCCTCCTTTTCCTTATTTACATAAATGACCTCAGTACCGTAGTTAATAGCAAGCTCCGTCTTTTCGCCGATGATGCAGTAATTTATGGGGACATCCGAAGTCACGAAGACAGAGTCGTGTTAGCCAACGACCTAGATGCAATTCAAAATTGGTGCGATACATGGCAATTGGAATTGAATTTTAAAAAATGCGTAGTAATACATTTTTGGGAAAAGAGTAATTCCCTCCCTTATAGTTACAAAGTGAAACAAACCAAAATCGCGAGGGTAGATTCCTTTAAATACTTGGGTGTAACAATTACTCACGATCTGTCCTGGGGAAAACACATACGAGAAATATGCGGTCGTGCTAATAAAAAATTGGGATTTGTGAAAAGAGTGCTAGGTAAATGCGACGAAAAGGTGAAAGAACGATGTTTCCTTGCCTTGGTCAGGCCCCACCTAGAGTATGCTACCAGTATATGGGATCCTCAAAATATAAATTTTTTATTTGGGAATTAGATCGAGTTCAGCGGAGGGGGGCTAGATTTGTCAAACATTGTTATGACCAACTCAGCAGCGTATCCACTTTGTTAGACAGTTTAGGTTGGGATTCTCTTACACAGCGGCGTTTCCAATATAGATTGAACTTATTAAAAACATTTAAAGATGGGCCCTTTTCCGATGACATCAAGGATATAATACGAACCCCAACGTATTACGGTCGAAGGGATCACGAATATAAGACTAGAGAAATAGACTGCAAGACTGACAGGTTTAAAATGTCATTTTTTCCAAGAACGATAAGGGAACAGAATGCTCGTAGTCGAAATTCCCCAGGACTTAGTTCATTACAATAAGTATTAACGTACAGGTTAGGGACTTCGCGAGGATGTGTATACATGTGTGTATGTATGTATGTATATGTATGTGTGTATATATACATATATATATGTATATATATATTTTTTTTCCTACAGGTTCCCCCCACCTTTCCTCACCTAACTCCCAACCCCCTCAACCCTTACCCTTCCCTCATGGTGCTACACCCCCTGCCACACACCTTTTTGGTGGCTCGCAGGGTACTTATGTAGATGTAGATGTAGAAGAGAGAGGACACTTGTTATTGCTGGGGAGGCGACGGGAGATTATTTTGTACAGGGGAGAGTTGGCGGGAGGAGAAGGGGGAGGTGGTCACCGTCGGTGCAGCGTGGCAGGAGGAAGTAAATGACGGGTCGGAATGTTTGTGAGGTGTTTGGTAGAAAGAGAGAGAGACGAGGATGGAAGGGGGAGGAAGGGAGAATGCGAGAGAAATAATTACATTTGAGAACTGAGGGTCTGAGAACTCGGCCAATTACGTCAATGATTATAATTATTGACGTAATCACAGGCCAACAGTGTTTTTGGTGCCGGAGCTTTTAATGTTGATTTAAAGAACAATTGGGGTGCTGAATCCAATTATGACACTAGTTTTTTCCTATCAGCTATAGTTTTCAAGATATAGATATGTTGTTACTTACGTAAAAAAATCTTCTTCATGATGATATGGGAATATTATATTAATAATTATCTCATTGGCCTGCAATATAGAAATATACATAAAACTTATTGACAGTTTATTGAAAATAAAAGGAACACCGCAGAGTGATTATAAATTAGTATACTTATAGATTTATTTAACTTTGAAAATTATTTTCCGGAATATATCAAATATTAAAACAACTAATCGTAAGATGTGCCATAGCTAAAAAAGTAGAGCTGTTAGATAAAAACGGATTTCATATTTGGATTCAGCTCTACAAATATAGTTAAAATCATTACAAAGATTCCCGGCACCAAAAAAAAAATTTTTTTTGTAGGCCTGTGTTACGTAATGATCCTCATCGAATTGCTGGGAGAATCAGAAATGGGAGAGGAAAATGTCCGCACTCGATTCGGACGTCCATTTAAGAGCGACGTTCTACGCACAATTTTCAAACTTTAACCCCATTTACTCATTGGCATCTTTTCACACCTGAGAAAATGGCCTCGATATTGCTGTCCGCAACTCATGCCCAATTGGGGCGGTTAAGTAATAAATGAGCCATGTTTTCCCGTCGCTTTCCGAGGACTTTTCCATATTGAGAAACGGCTGTAATCAATATACGAGAGAAAGGCAGGTTTAGGTAACATAAGGAGAGATCATTGTCTTCGCGCCATAAACCTCTTGAATCACTTAACAGCTTAAAACTTCCTGGAGAACTTCCGTGAGGCGTTTTCCGCGCCATATAGCAACGCAATCCTCAAGATGAATTGAAGCGTGTGGAGGAATTCAGAAGAATTGTTGAAGCACTCGTGGAAGGAGATTTGTCTTGAAAATTTTGACTCTGCAGGCGTTGAAACCCGGATTTATGTTTTATTTTACGGTGGTGTTTCAAGCAAGAACACCTTCGATCACCATCCTTTTCTTATTTCGGAAAGTTACACCCAGGATACAGGGGATATACACTCCACCGAATGATTTCATGTTAAACGTTATCCATGCCTAACATTATTAATTGAATGAGTAGACAGTACGAGTATGTTAGTGGTAGATGGATGAATTGAATTTCGATAATTTTAATAATTCTCATGAGACAATGATTGGTTAGTAACTATTTTAAATATTCTATTTAGATAAGACAAACGCTATTTTATTGATTACAGTTACTGCATCGTATTATAAGAATAAAACATACCAGAAAGATTATTATCACGAGTGGTTTCCATTAATTAATATTCCCCTTACTCTCAATCGATTATCTATATTATAGGGAACCAGACTGGTAACTGGATGCGGTTGGCGGATTCCCTAGTATTATGGAGTATTAACTAACACCTGGGAATGGTTCTTCAACTGCGGTATTTCCTAGGTGTTGTTGGGAATCCATTTCCAATTTCTGCGTGGAATGAATGGAAAAGTGAATGAAGACTGCGAAGAATAACGTGAAGAAGGAGAAATATATATTGGAAGTGTTGTTTTTGAGTGTTAAGACAGCGGTCTTAATATCACCCAAAAGATCTGTTGAAAAGAATTTAAAACCTACACTGCATGCCGCCACGATGGTGTGTGGCAGAGGCTGTTAGATCACGCAGTCATTGGGGTGATTGGTTATTATTAGCATTCCGCATAATTTATTATTAGCAATTAAAATTGAGAAACGTAAATTTTTCTACTGTATATGGTCACGAATTTGCAAAGGAAAAATAATATCTTGCATCGTTCAGTTTAAGCTGACAATTTCTCCGTGTGGTTTCCATTGCCAACTTAATGTAGGCTACAATTATTCTTTGTCATCATCAGACTCTTACGATTTATTTATAGTTATCCAGTAGTTTAAGTCTAAAATGTCAACTTCATCCTTTCAGTACTACAAGATTTCCGTAGCCAATTGTGTTATACTTGACATTTTTTCGTAATATTTTTTCATGAACGTTATTTCTCTGTATCTTGATTAGCTCCAAAATAAGACCTTCGCCGAGTCCCAAAACCTCTGTTTGTATTCAAAGTCTCACCAAAGCGAATTAACGTTTCTTCTCCACTTGTCGATTTCCGTTATTCCGGCTAATCGAATGATGAAACCTAGTATCTTTATGCACTTACACAGTTTCCGGGCCCGCTGGCGGAGGGGTAATGTTCTTGCCGGCAAACACAGAGATCACGGGTTCGATTCCCGCCTATGTGGGTTTTAGTCCACCTAGGGTTTGGTTGTTTGCAACTATCTTCACTGCATGTTTGATGTTTAGGGATTGGATGGAAGAAGGTCTCAAGGTTTCCCCAATAAAGACATTAAATAAATAAGTAAAGAAACAATGGGAAATATACATTAAAAGCCTCGAGAACGCTTACTAGAAGGTGTAAGTTTTAGACAGCATTAAGCTTCTGTAAATATTAAGTGAATAAGAATGGTCAATCACATTTGGATAAATAATTCTTTCTGATGAGGGTAAGAAAAAGGGAAACTTTACACTTCCACACACTTTTAATGTAATACGACCATGGCTTCGATGCTGCGCATTATCATCAGGTGCATCAGAAACCAATCCTTGCGGCGGTTTGCAAGGTGTTTTGTTGATGTAAATAATTATTTTTATATCAAAATTATTATTAATTTTACACTTATTTTTCTTCTCAGTTATGTTTTACCTTGTAATGGGATTACTTTTCCTGAAATGCTGGCAATCAAATGATGAATAATACAAAATGCCCGAGAACTTCAACGAGGACCACTGGGAAAGGTGAACGGTAGTGTGATCGCGACCATGAACCACGCCAAGGTTACCAAATATTTTTCCACGCTCCTCCTCTCCTTAGAGAACCATCACCGGCAATATTTAACCGAGCTGGAGCAAACACGAAAAAATAAATGGATGGGTACTTGGAAATTCGCTTCCGGAGAAGCACCTTCACCCTCAACTCCTCCAAAACGCGAAAAACTCTCCTGAAGGCCATGAGAGTGTTGTCCTCCTGATAGCTCCCTAACGTCATCATCACTACGGCTCCACAACACTGGTTTTTTTTGCTTTTAATTGAAAACGCTGCCTCACTCATCACCAGCCACAAGGCTCAGTTCAAGGGCGGATTAGGCAGGGGGAGAAGACCTATCGATATTAAATGAATTGCATACCAAATCGACTCGACTTGGATTACCAATTCCGTCTACATTTGTTCAAAACTATTTCCAACATTACAGTAATAACGATTAATCCAGCTCATAGATTTAAAAATAAATAAATAAATGTCATCAAATGTTCGCGCTGTTTACAATTCCAATGCGAGCGATTTTAAATGAACGATCGGAATGGACTGAAGAGGTGATTCAAATAATCAACCTCACTCGAATGGTGACTAAAAAACTGTATTGAAGTTTCATAGTCGATGGAGAACTCGTAGGTAGGGGAGACAGAAAAGTTGGCTTTTCGAGTGGAATACGTAATATACGAGTCAATTCGTATGCTAAATGCGCAGCTCGTAGGTCGTTGAATCATATGATATATCCGTTGTAATAGGGTGTTTTCTAGTGTGCATATTTTTTTCTCTTGGTACTTAAATTGCAACATGGTTCCGAGAACCCTCTACTGGGATCTATGATGAACGATAACCAACGCGAAGCCAAGTGGCAGGAGAGGAAATCGGGGGTCAATGAGTGCTGTTGACATGTTAAGTTCAATCTAAAACATCTGGGGACTTCATTTTATTCCATCTGTCAAACGAGAGTAAACGCCATTTGTTTCTCAACTTACAGAACTCAAGACAATTTATCCTGCGTAGTGTCTTTTGTGCATGAAAATTATTATCATTAAGGGAAAATTGAAAAATTATCTATTGAAAAAATTACTCCGACGCAAAAATTCATGATCATTCAGCGAGTAGCTAAATGTAAAGAGTTGGATTGAAGCTTTAATTTTGATTGTGTCAATTGGATACGTTGGTTGATTGATGTGAACCTTCGATTATTACATGAAAACAATATACACATCGTATATACCTCTACATGGAGGCAGGAAAAATGGATGAAAGGCGTATTGAGCGGTAGTGGAATGTTGAAGAGGGTAATAGAGGGGAGAATGTTGGGCAAGCGAGGTACAGGCAGGAACAGGATAGGGATGTTGGACGGGATGAAGGGAGGAAAGAAGTACACAGAGATGAAGAGGGACCTGATATAGATTAGTTTGCTAGGTGGGGAGTCACAAAATGTTTATTTGATAGTTGTGTCCATCCAAAAACCTACCTTAAACGGTAGATTACCTAATAATAATATACCTCTACGCTCATCCCTATCGGCAAATACACCCAACGAGCGTCTGATTTCATTATAATGCAACCATTTCAGAGAGTAAAAACCATTCGCCTTGACCGGGATTCGAACCCGGATCCCTCGATATCCGGGATCGAATCGAGGGATCCGGGTTCGAATCCCGGTCAAGGCGAATGATTTTTACTCTCTGAAATGGTTGCATTATAATGCACACATAGCGGGTGACTCCGTTAAAGTTACTGTTACAGTTTCTTGAAATTTGTCTGATTTCATGCTGTGAAAGGAAACCTTGTACCTTTTACTAATTTATCTCAGACTACCCTTCCCTTGTGTATTTACTTTTTCCTTGTCCACTCATACATTTCGTATGAGCGGACAAGGAAATACTCGGCTATGTCTCAGACTTCTGTAATTCTTATCTCGAGAAATTTTTTTATTAGGAATAACCATGAATTTCCAGTCAGAACCAGGTAGAACCCTTCTATTTACACCATTCAATGTTCTCTCTCCGGTGATTCGACCCTCATCCTCTCAACCGAACCGGTATGACCCATTTTGTCATGCGATATTATCACTGGACATCTAACCCACATCCTTTTGCCATTCACTTACCCCTCATGTCTCTCTATTATGTCTACCACTAGCACTTCTCCTATCCCTCAAACCAACTGCATATATTCGATAGTTACGATTATCCTTTCATTTCCAAAAAAATGTGAGGGGAGGAGTACGACGTAATATAATATTGTTTACACAGACTTCGACAAAGGTTCATCTTTTTACATTACACACATCTTTAGAGTAAACTTCATCTACAGCTACTCAATACCGCATAAGCCGCCGCAAGGGCGTGTGGCGGGGAGTGTTAGGGCACCACCCGTAATTTAGAAAGAAAATAAACCGCAACCAGAAGCCACAAATTTATAGCCCACAAACCAAGCATGGTATACATTCATGAAAGAACCCTTTCACCCCACACACATGCAAACCCGCAAACTACCAACAAACATACACGTGCACCTACATTTAAACCTAATATCTTTGAATTTTTACATTTGTTCCAACTTGCAACCTAAACGTTTATAATATTTCTAAAGTGACTTCGGTTTCTAACTATTATGATTTCTGATTGTTCTGGGAAAGAATGAGTATTTGAATCTATCTGTATTGGAATCTATCTCCCTTATTTTATCAATGTGGTCTGATCTACCTAAGTAGTGTGGGGCCATTATAATTCCTTTTGTGTCATCGTTAAACTCGCTGGTTCTAAATCTTTCTAAAAGTTTAAGTCTCGCTTGTTCTCTTCGTATTTCAAGGGGCTCCCAGCCTAAATCCCCTAAGAGACCCGTTATACTTGTGTTCTTATTATAAATATTTTTGACGAATCTGGCGAATTTTCTCTGGACTTCATCTAATCTTTTTTCCAGATTTTCTCCCTCTTATTAAACTTATTGTCGGTAATCCCAAATCCCTTCGTTGAGTCCACAAAATTTCACAAGAACTTATCTGTACTTGTAAACCGACGGCCCCGTAAGGTTCTCTTTATTTTTGGCAATAGAAAAATTCACACGGGACTGACGAATATGTAGGCTGGGACATGGGTGCTGCTTTTGGCCAAATATTCACGACAAGCAGTGAGCAGACGCATTATCCTGGCGGTGCAAAAGTCATTAACTGTTTCGTCACAAATGCGGACGATTTTTTCGCATTGCTACACGAATACACGTTAAACTTTGAAGTGGTGACAAGAACTCATGGTGTAATATGCCGTGCAATATGCGTAATTGCAAAATTCCCGTTACTTTTTGAATATTCTTCGTAATATTAATATACCAGTTAAACTTCATTTGGAATGGATTCACCGAACTTAAAGTTTATAGTCACGTACATTAACCACTCATCAATATCGCAGTTTTCACGATAAAAGCATATCTATATTCTCAAAGGCTTGTAAAGTCGCCTAAGGAGCAAATAGATACATAAAGATCCCCATATTCAACGGTTCAATCCTGCCAATGAATATCAACTCTGCGGAAACTTAATTTAAAAACAAATTGCATCAAATTTTCAAAATGAGCGAAAAAATTACATATTCCGAGTATGTTAAAATTAGATCGATTAAATCATGTGCATGGTCTTCGGTTAATATCAAACCAAAGTAATTTTCAAGAAACTGTAACAGTAACTTTAACGGAGTCACCCGCTATGTGTGCATTATAAAACCAAAGTAATAATCCCGAAAGTGATCACTAATGGAAGGGCAAAATATATTAATTTCACAAGCAATCATTACCATTTTAAATATAACATATTAAGAACGGATGAAGAGGAACTTTATTCATATAAACTCAGAGAAGGAAAAAGAGATTTGTACCACAATAAAAGAAGAACGAAATAGATGGTAAAACTATCATACACTACGCATGGCGAAGAAAAAACAAGTTATAATCATTTGGAGTCGTCAGCAGCATGCACTGAACTGTAACGGGTGTGAATTATCGGGAGAAGCAAATATCCATTGAAGTAAATATCTTCTTCCGTTTCACATATGCATTACAATATTCCTCAACCGGTAGCATCTCAATTAAACGTCATCGGGCCATATAAAAATGTTGTACACTAAGTATTAAATAGAGATCTTACTTCCATCGAGACATACCTAAGAGGAAGGGAACAAGACGAGAATATTCGCGGAAAAGTGAAATTACCGGAAAGATTGACGTTGCGTTTTTTTTGGTGGCACATTCTTCACAAGTATTAAGTCTAATTGGACATGGTACAAACAATATTTTTTTACGACTTAATGCATAGGGACACTATGGAAATTGATTCATTAGGCTGATGAAACATGCGCGTAGCATTTTAATTATGTCGGCGCATTGGAATATATAGCCATAGGTATGTTAAAGAGCAACCGAATAATTAAAATGCTTATCTTGTCACCACCCGCCCGATTGGCCTCCCGACTCCCGTCGTCACTTGCGCACCGGAACAGTTCAATTGACGCGGTTGCGACCCGCTTGGCAACACGAGCTTGCGGCCGAGTTCAGTGTCTGCCTGTCGTCAGATGGAATTCTCTTCACTGTTGTCCAAGTGATGCAAGTGGCCATCCCTGTGCGACCCTCGACCACCCCTCACCTCGACCCCCCCCCGCTTCGCCTCTCCACTCGGTGACCCCTAACACCATTGACGTCGTGCGGTCTCCCGCTGACGGCCTTGTGTTATCTCGAGACGACGGGGGTCACCAGGAGAGGAGCCTTGCGGTTGGGAGGGGGCGGTGGAGTTCAAACGCCCCACACCGCACAAAAAGAGACGGTGTAAGGGGAGGAAGGTGAATAGTGACCCATTAAAAGAAAAAAAATACGACAACACCCCTACTCCTTCCACTTTCCCGCGACGCTCTTACTTCATAGTTACATCACCCCCGGGGGGGGGGGGGTCGGGGGGTACAGGATGTGAGTGGTTGTAGGGTTCAATTGTTTATTGATTTTCCTCCGAGCATATTTCACCGAACCACACACACAATGACATGACACAAATCTTGGCGACAAATTTGCAGTACTAGGGTGCCATTTCGCCCTACCACACCTGATGGAATATCGTAATGCCTTCCGGGGACGAATTTTCTTGCATTTTCATCACCCTGATTCAACACACCCACACGCATTAACGTTAGCGAAGTGGGGTGGGTGAAGGATTTGGTTTAGTTTGGAGGGTAACGCCCTCGCCAGGAAAATAGAGGCACTTGTCTGAATGCATACTGAGGCCTGTTCGCCTTATTTCTAAGAGGTAACACCGCTAATTACTTGCTTGCGAATAAACGATTTAAGTGTACGGTTACACACAGACTCCTATATGTGCTACACACGAGTATGAGCCATACGTAAGTATCTCCCTATTTAGGCTCGGGATATGGCTGAGGAACTTAGGATATTACGCTTGAGCGTTTCAAAATATATTAAAGATATGGCACATTTTCACAAAATAAAACTTTACTGCATGACCCAATTGTTTATCTTTAACGTTACAATTTACTAAGAGAATTAAATTTACAAACATGTTTAACTACACTCTAGCTTCTTCAGATATTGGTTAGATTGAGTGAAATATGGATATCTCTGCCTAGTAATGTGAAATGCATAAATAAAATGTCATCCCCTTCAAATGTAAGGTCATCATGCAGGTGAACTCCCTTAACTTTTGTTAAATTATAAAGTTGATATTCTTTTGTTTCGTTTGTGTCTACGTAAAGGCCTTTATTTCATGTTGACCCAAAATCTGTTGGCATTGGTATTTAGTCTTCACTCTTATATATTAGTATACATTGTTAGAACTTATTTTTTTAATTTTTTATATTATATTAAAATTGCTTTACAAAGTTTCAATGATGGCACTGACAAATGTTTGTTAATGAGTCGTTTGTGACAAAAGCGAAGTGATGCTGTTTATTATTTTCCATGAGAACTCCCCGAACAATAAATATCATTCTGCTTTAAACACTTGAACGAAAAATTTTGATTACCTGTGTTCATCGGTATGGACTCCCACAAAGCGTCATCCGAACCATCAAGTTTGGTATAAATTTTCAATTTTGCTTCTGTCTGGCATTGTACAGACAAAACTGGAGCAAAAAGGAGAAGATTGGAAGCATCGAAAAGGTGATTCTTTAAAATAATGATGAAGCTAAGATGGATTGATCTGAATGTAAACGAGACCAAAGTGCATTACAAAATGGAAATACGGTTAAATAAGGACGTGAATGAAATGGCCATGAGTTCATCTACACCTACTTAATACCCCGCAAGCCGCCGCAAGGGCATGTGGCGGGGGGTGTTAGGGCACCACCCGTAATCAAGAAAAAAAGTATGCAAAAGCCACAAATTTATACAAGCCACAAACAAAAAATTGTATGCATTCATGCAAAAACCCTTGCAACCTACACACATACAAACAAACAACTACCAACTAACATACACATGCATCTACAGATACACCTAATATGTTTATAATGTTTAATTTTGTTCCGACTTGTCAATTGAATGTTTTTAATACAAGATTTCATGATTCAAGTTGATGGCCCGTGACAACACCGCTGTTTAGTACAAATCAACGCAAATAATTGAAGGAGCGGATCGAAAAACGAATGGAAAGGATCTTCGTGCCTTGAAAACAGAAAGAAGTTAACGAAAACTCTGAAAAATAGAGAGGTCAAAATTTATCGAAAGCATTCTCGGGCACGAGCCTGATGAAACCAGTCGTCGAGAGAAAAGTTAACTGGACTACCGGAGGAGATACCGGAGTAGATACTTAGAACAAATAATGGCGGGCGTCAAAGAGAAGAGAAATGTTCACATAAAGTGGTTAGACGATAGGAGAATTGAATGGAGAGCTACGTCGAACCAGTCTCATTATCAGTGTTGACGATGATGAGGCTGAAAGCGGGAGTTTGACCCCTGTGACTAGACAATACCTCCGGACACACCGGGAGAAACTTTAAGCATTCATTTTTAGATCCGACCACCGATGGTTCGTAGAGAAAGACTTCAATTGTCCGAATTTCAAATGTTCTTCACTTCCAGTGTGTTCCTCGGGCGACTTCAGGGAGGCTCGTGCCGTAACAACGAGAAGATACGCAACCTCGTTAAGGTGATACGGACCCATGACTGTGTCAATTTTTTCAAGGGATTACGCTTTTGGGATTTGCTAAACGTTTTTTTTGTAGAACAACAACATACATATTAGAGATATAAATATATATATATAATTATTTATGTGTGTGTGTGGGTCGCGGTAGTTCAGGGGAGAACGTTGGACTACTGACCAGAAGGACTGGGTTCGATTTCTGGGCAAGCCTCTCTGGGCACCCTAAGCTCCACCCAAGCTATGTGATTTTTCGGGTATCAGATCTCACTGGGACACCGCAGGCGGTTTTGGGAAAGGAACTGGCCCCCCTACCCTGATGTGTGAATTTCACACGTCGTCGTTCTTAATACTGGGTGAACTCTAACATTACGTACCAAACCGACCTTGGCGTTGATTACTGTGTTTCTATGTTCATTCACACGAATATGGATATCAGGAAATGGGATAGTAACTCACATGAAAACGAACACAGAATCATTTTTATGACATTCAAAGCGGATGGTTCTTTATAACATTGGACTGTTCGCAATCCTTCTTTTAAATTTGCCAAATAAAGAAAAAATGAAGAAAAGAAGTCAGAATCAGTGGATCAGGGGTTGATTATTTTTCCACAAACAAAAAGGTGTGAGCGAGAACTACAACACCTTTCCGCGATTAATCGAATTCCTCGAATTCCTTCTGCATTCATCGTCCATTATCATTGATACTCCCTATTCCCCCCCCCAGAACCCTGGAGGGTAGCTCTCAAGTTACACTCGCTGAGGGAGAGGAGTAAACTCCTTCAGCATGAGGGAGCAACCATGTTGATGGGGTAATTATTTCCAACACGGTTTTCTAGCTTTACCTCGCCCTTAAACGCCAAGGGCATCAAATTTGATCCTTAGTTTATTTTGAGCGAATATTCAAGATTTTGTGCATGCTGAATGATAACAAGCGTTGTTTAAATGTTGTTTTTTAAATTTTAGCTGACACGAAATCACATTAAAAAGCAACATATCATTTTACATTCGATGGTAGACTTTTCTCATCATATTGATTAATGAATCTTCTTATCATTTGAATGGTAAGGTGTCGAACATGGCCATTAATAAAGTTATTTTTTAAGATTATATCTTTCTAGATGGAATTGCTAGGTGGAGTTTCAAATTAATAAATAAATAAGGGAATCAGTGTGAAAAAGGAGAATATGAAGTGAAAAAGAAGGTGAAAAATACGCGTCACATTTGACACAGCACACTTTTAGATGAAGATGCTGGATTTAGATTCCTGCATAAATACTTTAGATAAAGGTTGAAATGGACATTATTGAATAATACGTTCGAGAATCGCGGCGGTTCACGGATGAATTTTTTATCTCGATGCTCTTTTCCTCGATTTTCCGGTCTTAGTTTGTGGGATAAGCTACAAAGCAACCTTTGGACGTCTGGCAACGCATTTGATTATTTAGGTGCCGAAAGAGTTTCATAATCACATCAGATAGCGTCAGGGGTATTTTATCATGAAAGGCGTTATTCACAATTTTTGATTTCCCTTCACCCACAGAGTACAAGTTCCTATTCATCTCTTCTTGCAAAAATGTGCGTGTGTGTGTGTGTGTATATATATATTTCTATAAATATGATATCGCCGAAGTAACACGAAAGTGTTGAATAAAAAATCTTTGACAGCAACAAACAATATCAGAACACATAAAAGGGACAGTAAGTGTTCCTTTTATGTGTTCTGATATTGTTTGTTGCTGTCAAAGATGTATATAATATTAGAAGTTTTATTTATATACATTATAATGCATCGGAGTTCTTTCCTTCTCTACCTTGAGAAAGGTGGTTTGAGCATCAAAAATTCAGAATACGTTTGAGTTCTTTTTTGTGTGTTTCTGTGTTTTTGTTCGCTGGTGCTATCTTGATATACTTTATATAAATATATATATAAATAATATATATAAATAATATATATATATATATATATATACCATAAACACAGTAATCAACCGTAAGATCGGGTGGTGTACACCCAGTACTAAACCAAACGGTGTGTGAAATTCACACATCAGGGTAGGGGACAAATAATAACTAACAAATATAATGAAAGCTCTAAGGCAGGGCCACGAAGTTTTGTGTGAAAGTGTGCATGGAAATAGGCGATGGAAGTTCACATGATTTCACACTCTCCTAAGGCATACTGGCCATCGTCATAATAAGTCCTATCTGAGGATTGGTTCCCTGGATTGGTCTTGATTCTTCTTGATCCGATGCTTATTCTGTCATACCCTGGAAGACATTTATGATTTCTCTATTATTCAGTCTGCATTGTACATAAACCTGCAGGTCGTAGTATTTGTCCTTTCGTGTGAATCTTATTCGTTTTCCTATCATAATATACATGCAATGAGAGATTTCCGGATTAACGCTGACACGAGCGATGATGCTTGAAAAAATCGACTGCCGACTTTATCCTACCGGAGTGTAGACACTAAGGTCAAGACAGGTCCCTGCTTCTACATGGTACATCTCCAGGCACCAAAAGGGCTCATGGTATGGGGTGCCTACCGCCGCGAAAATATAGATGAAATAAGCCTGAAAAAGCGCAGATTAAGAGTGTGGCTCCAAATGGTTGCTGTGATCGTGAGAAGTGCAAGAGGGAAAAATGAATCCTTATATATACCGTTCGACAATACATTTTTTCTCTAGATTAATCAATAATTCTCAACCAGTCGATGAGATGTGTGATTTAATTATTTTTTAACCTTTTTTTTAACCCTCAATCGGGAGATTTTTCTCGGCATTTGGTACTTTTCTGGAGTCAATGACCATTGATGCGAATGAATGCGATTGATCGCAATTCTAGATGCCAGAGAAATATGAAAGCTAAACTGCATTACGAAAAAAACCGACAATTTCCCATTTGCCATCGAAAGATCATTTCTAAGAGAAGGGTTTTCCTTTCTTTCAACTGAGACAAGTGCTTCACCATATTGAGCGTGTTCATATTGTGATTAAGTGCCACTTAACAGCAAGATCAACCATATAATGACCCATTTATGCAAACAAATGTGTGATGCTTTGCATTCTTTAAAAGCACATAGTCTAATGGAATGTTTAATTCCTCATCTAATTGAGGTTTAACTAAAAAATCATCTTGAATCATCCGATTGGGTAGTCAAAAATTGCGAAATTGATGAAAATCAATAGCATCAGGGGAAAAATTTAGCACAGAAGCAAAAGCAGCGAAAATACCCACCGAATAGGGAACTTTTGACGGATGAACCACTTAGTCTATCGATCTTTAGCATCTCAATTTATCAAGAAATAGTTCGAATGTTAATCAAGTAGAAGTGAGCTTTGCGTCAAAAAATTTAACGAGTTCAGTACCGAGGAGTAGTAAGTGATATTCTTCGTGTAAACCCATGATCGAATTAAATATAGTATGCAGAGTACGAGTATCATTCTCCCAAAGTGATTTTCATGTAAAAAAGCATAATTATTTAGCAATAAATGAGGATATATAATATTGTTCTATGAAATGGTTTGACCGTTTTAGCAAATCTGTTCCCATGAATGTTTCCATACAATGGCAATGCGAACCACTCACATGGAGCGGCCTGTTGCGAAGACCGTTTCCTCGGCATGTTTCTGCTGTGGAATCCTATATCGGAATGGAATGTATGATTTACTGTGGAAACTGATGATGTCACTGACATAATTACATTATAAATTTGACTTGCGTTCAAGTATAAATTTGGTGGATGCAATAGTGGCCACTAAATCCCACTATTACACCTTATTTCTTACACCCCCGCCCTCCCACGCAATCTCCCCACGCTACCTAGCCCCCACTGAAAAGAACCTTCAACGATCCTTTAAACCATTCATTGTTACTATCCAGGGTCCCCAAGACTACGTCCTATCACCTCATACCACATCTCAATCAAATGAAACCCTCATAAAATAATGATTAATTGTTTTATATCATGCAAATAAGCTATGAAATGTAACTTTATTTTAAGAAGCATTATAACACATTGTTTTATTCATCTATATCCAAGTAATATCACGAAAACCGCCGTAAGGGCGTGTGATTGTGGGCATTTGGCACTAGACATACATGAACAAATACTATATATATATATATATATATATATATATATATATATATATATATGTACATTTAAATACATATATTCTCATATACGGAACAAAACTCCGTCCTCATACATGCCTATAATCATTATTCATTAATTGGCGTGTCAGGCTAAATATTTAAAATTTAGTCTTTTGAGTAAAAATATTCGTATTTTTCTATTCAATTTTGCTATGATTGCGTTTAGCGCGAGGGAAGAAAAAGTAACTAAATATGACGGTATCTATCTCTCGTATTTTATCCTGGTGGCTCAATCTGCTAGTGTATATTGGGGACAAAATATTTCCCTTAATGTCACTAGAAAACTTTGGTGTCGTGTACCTTTCCAAAAGTCTTTATCCCTTGCCTGTTTTTCTTGTGAATCAAGGCCCTCTGAACGTAATCCTTTCCAACATAGACGTCACGCTTACTCACTAAAATTAAGGACAGTGGTGCTCCAGTGGGTAGGGTGTTACTAAAGAATCGGGGTCCGGTTGGCTCTGGACACTCCAATTTATCCAAACTTCGTGATTTCGTGGGTATCATGAGGAGAACTGTCCAATTAGGTCTGGGTGAATTTCACAGGCCGTTGAGCTAAGTACGAGATGAAATCCATACTCACCTGTAAAACCAATCTTTTGGTTGTATGATTCAACGGATTTTCTTTTCGTATTTTTCCTCACGATTACATTTTTACTACTGTGACAGTACCGTATGAAATGAATGAATGAAAGAGAACATAATGAAATAACATTATTTTCCCATTGTACTTAGAGATCATAAAAATATTAATAGAGATATTAGGTATATGACCTTCAGGTTTAAGATTGTCATTTTTCCCGAGAACTTTAAGGGATGAGAATTGCTGAAAACGACCACACCTTGGATGGAAATATCATTTTATGAACTCTAAGCAATCTACTGTGCTGTCACCATTTTATCTAACCCTCATATTATTGATTTTTTAGTTTTTTTCAGGTCGCCTCGCATGCATAGAGAAGTACTTTACACGTAGGTACCGTCATCCATGTAGCTGTAGTTGGCATTACCTCCATTTTTGGAAATATGGAGGCAAAGCCAACTTTTATAAATTTCATTAGTGACTAAGATTTTAGCCAAACTACTTTCAATACTACATGATTGGTGTTGATTCGCCCCATACCACCCACTACCGGTGGTTTGCATGGTGCCATGCAAATAGATTAATCGTTTTTGAATAAGATGACAATGGGCGCAGTTTCTTTAGCTCATAGAATGGCTTATCAAACCATAACCGTCGCGCCGTCTGATGAGGATGGTTTTAAAGGTTTGCGTAGAAGTCTGAAAGTAACTGAGAAAATGTTCTCCCTAAACCATCCAACGGTATGACCTTATGGGGAGGAATGTTACAATGTGTTGAAACAATCTACTATTACGACTTATGTAATTTTTTCTTATTATTTATTTGCTCATACTATTTAAACTTGTATTACTACAATGACCACTGTGTTCCAAAGTTCATTGAGCATTTTTCCATAAAATTTTCTATTCTTATGTGTAAAAATTATTTCAAAAAGTCGATAAATTCCATCTCTCTCGTCTTCTCTATCGTTTCTGCCCATTCGCGACCATTTCCAGGACCTTACTTAGGCATATTTCTTTTCCCTGCATTCAATTTTTTTCTTGTCCACTTAATTTTGTTATCTGAGTTCATTCATCAAGTCATGATCTCTTCACATAAATAAAACTCCGGAGTTTCGTTCAATTTAGATTCATCTGGTGTAAATGCGGACGAAACGTGGAAACTGGGACATCAAAGGAAAATAGCCGATCTTCGAATGTTTACCCATCGCCCTTAAATGTTTTGACTGTTTGATTTCTTTTGACCCTGACACTTAAACAAACATTGTGTCTTCCATCAGAAGCTTAGACTCAGTTGCTTCATTGCTGACACAGGGTAGTATAAAGAAAGAAAAATTACCCTGCGGCATAATTCATCGATTAAGCAGTTGGATCTTGACCTAGGGCCCTCATCTCACTTTCCATGAATATGCCGAGGCACCGTTAAAAAATTTCTGATTTTGGTTTGTACATTAAGTACAATTCATAATTACACCACAAATTTATATTATCGACAACACGAGTGAGACTAACTTTTAGAACTTCAAAATATACATTAGTGTAGAAAAAGTTTAACATTTAAATAAAATTTAAAAAGGCATGCTTTTGCATGACATAGGTTCGATAGTAAACATGTACGACCGAACACCGGTTGATGTTAATTGGAATTAAATACGCAATTATTTCTTTCACTTCAGATAATATCTTATAAAAGTTCACACAAGATCTTCATCATTATGCATATAATGTTGAAACATTTAGATTGACGCCATCAGCATAGGCTATCAATTTTAGGAGTTGCTTAAGCGGTTCTCAAAGTTATGCATACAAAATTCACTACCATGCAGTTCCCCGCAATGAAGTCTTCCCTCACTTGATAGTCGTAATTCGTTTTCACAGAAGTTAAACCAAGCAAATATTACGTCAAAAACATGCAGCAATCAAAAAGCCCCACACTCGTGCGATAAGGTTTTAATAGTCCCATTTGTGTTTCAATTCTCTCTGAAACCGCACGTCATGTCTGATATGAAGTATAACACCGAAGGCAGTTTCATAGAAGAGTCGTAAGAACATTGATTAGAGACTAAAATGAGGACTGAAGATCGCACACAGGTATTAGTTTTATTTATAAAAACACTATTAGTGTTAGTTAGTACTATTATTGTTTTGGCATTATGAGCAGGTGAAAGAAAGGAGAGGACACGATTCAAGGAATCAATTTTAAGAGATTCGTTGCACAGAAGATTTTTCACAACCCAAACTCGAATCACCTGATTAGATAACATAAAACATGATTTATTTGAAAATTAAAGTTTCTTCCTCGTTCCTTTGTGACCTAAATAATAATTGGAATCGTAACATGTCCATTATCTCCCAAAAGAATGACAAAATCAGTAAATTATAGGGCACATTATCCTTTTCCGAATAATGAGTTTCGGTCTTTGTAATTTAAAGATACTACCTCCGGAGGGTTTAAGACATTTTACAGGAACGGTAAAATAAAGTGAATATGAAGAAATATTTCCAGAAGAGAAGTTTTCACGCGAGGTTAAAGAATCGAAGTGCAGCAAAAGTTTAATTTTAATGCGAAGCGATTACATTCCCTTAGATTAAAGCGTTGGAAAAATAAAGAGGACCCAATTACCTCAATACCATAAATAAAATATGAGGAAATCATCCCGTAAAAATATACCGTAACTGTTGTGATTCTGCATTCAGTGTTCATTTCTTGCCCATAAACGTGGCAGGTTCGTATCAGAAAAGAATTTGGAATAATGAGAATAAATTTACTCTTTTACGTAGCTAGCTGATAGAGAGATCGAAAAAAATTGTACAGCCGAACACAAATCAGCTATCTCCACGTAGGTCTTTAGCCTGTTACGATTCGCTGGAAGACTTCGTAAACATTAATTATGGACTTACGAATACCATTACAGTTCTCCGTGATTGGCAGCGTTAGTGGTTCCAAAATACTATTGTCGCGACTGTGTGGGGTATTGGCAGTAGGCGCCAATAAATGTTTCCAAAATTACTGTTTTACTTTAAAGGATCTTTTCAGTGAGTACCCTGTATTCCCATCCTTCAGTCTTCTCTGTCACAGCAGCCTTCCTCTTCCATGCCTTTATCCATCACCTAATGGTTATTAGACTACTATATTTCTACTCTCAACCTATGCCTAGGCCACGTTGCTTCTTCCTGATGGCAAGCATTCGGAGAGTTCTTGGCCATATTTCCTCGTCCATTCTTCAAACATGTCCATACCATTACAGAGTTCGTCTATGGATTCCTTAGTATATTATAGAACATTGCGCAGGACAGTGTTTATCACTTGCATTCCCTTAGATCAGATTGTGAGTTTGCACTTTTTGAACATCAATTATATTAAAAAGATAAACTTCCATTGTAATAAAAAAAACAAAATCTAGTTCGGCATCTTGGAGGAGAGAAAGTTGAGGGATATAATGAAACATATAGTAATCCTGTCGTGCTTTTCTGAATAATGGAGAGTGTAATTTTTCACTGGGATTTATCTCGTGCAGCGCACTTCAATGAAAATGCACCATCAGGTACGATGAATTCCTATCATTTTAGTCTCAATACTAATAATAATATACCCAAAAATAATATTGCCATAATGGAATTATGCACCTGATGATTATAACATTGACATTTAACATTGACGCGTTTGGATGCAACATATCGATATGGAATTTAACAATTTTCTAATTTCTGCGAATATGACCCTGCCACCATTAGTTACCATTATAGTTTCACGATTAACAGATCATTTCACAGATACATCATATAAATAGAATATATAACTGTTAATTTACGTGAGAGTAATATTGGGAAAATGTTCGTCATTGCTAAAAATTAAATTGAAGTAGAAATAATTGTAGCATGTTCTACGGTGTGTGGTACTAAATAAATATACATAAACGTATACGAGTATATAATATGAGTGTATATATATATATATATATATATATATATATATATATATATATATATACATAATATTACCATAATAATATAATCTTGATTCAGTGTTTCTAATTTTGTTTCAGATGAACTGTCGATAAAAATCTAGGCCAACGATTGTTGCCAAAATTCCAATAAACTTCTTAGGAAATTACCTTATTTTAATTACCCATTACCAGATCTCTAGAAACTCGCATCTACAGGGTCTGTCCCAAAAATAAATAAAAAGATTTATCCTGGCAAAGCGGACGACTGGATTTGTAGTTGGAAGAATGGTGAGAGGTCTTGGGAAAGCAACTCGATCCGCGTCAGTTGTCTGCGGGCCGTTACAGTCTGCGAATCGCTACTAGAGTGAACCCCTGTTCGAGGGTCGCGTCGTAAATTCACGATACCACTTTTTATGGAGCGATGATATAAAATTGTCCAAAAATCTTTGGAAATTGGACTCGAACACCATGACCATGGTTAAAGATGCTTTTGGAGATGGAGAAATGTCCCAAAAGATGGTTTTCTGCTTGCACAGGATGTTTTGGATGGGTAATGAGGAGATTAGCTATGAGGAATGCTCTGACCCTCCATCAACAACACAGTGTGATGAAAATGTGCAAAAAGCGACACATGCTCATTTCCGATTGTCCTATAAGTATGAGGATGTTAGCAGAAGATTGCAATATTCATAAATTACAGTGTATTGCATTCTTACAGAAGATATAGCCATGAGAAAGGTGTGGCAAGATGGTCTCCAAGGTGCTGTCAGAAGACTTCCTGTGTAACAATCTTGCCTTGAACCAAGGTAAAGGTGACCCCAATGATTTTGGAATAGATGGTTATTGGTGACGAGACATTGGTCTTTGAGTACGAGATCCCTTTAAATACCATTTTGGACCATTGGATTATGTCAGAGGGGCCATGACGTGGTGCCTGAATGAGTTTTCTGTTGATGCCTTACAGGGAGCATATCACAATTGGCGGAGGCACTGGTATTGGTCTGTTGATGCATAAGAGTGCTCTTATAAAGAATTTTAGCAATTTGTACTTTGATCTGCAATAAATTTTTTCCCCAGATTTATTCTACTCATTTTTGGGACAGACCTTGTACTTCTATGCAACGTAATGTTTCCTAATTAGTAAATTTGGAAAAATTCTACAAATTTGCAATGGTGTTTAACGAAACGTTAACACATGGTATTAATTGAGCATGAAATTGTGTTAAATTACTAGGAGTAGAGGAGTGTATCCTGTAAAGACTATCCTCCTAGGAGTAAATGGGGTGTATCCTGTAAAGACGCCTTGAATTTAAGACGCACATATAGTATGGTGCCTTAAGTTTTCCAAAATACAGATTAAAAATTACTTCACTGAATACCGACAATGAAGCGAGAATGATAACGATATGAAAATTAAGAGCAGATACTAATAGACCATTATAAACATGTCAGTATAGTTCACGACTTGCAGTGATTACAATCGACGAAATGTCATTACCGTGCTATGAAAATATAGGTCAGTGATTACAATGACGACAAATATAAATTAAGGGTGGCCAAGGCCTGCGGAAAAGTAATGGTGAATTTCTCACATTGGCCCCAGGGCAAGTATTACATCGCCAGCCGTTCAGTATTTTTGTACGCATGGATGAGAAGAAAGAGTGTCTACGTGTCCGATAACGGCAATGTCGTCTTTGAATTCATGGCAAACCAAAATCGGCCATTCATAATACTTGGAGCGAAAAAAATTTCAAAGGTAAAAACATTGGCAGGAATGCAATCATAGAGTAAATATCATTCACCGTGACCGAAAATCGAACCCAGATTCCTCGGCCAAAAAGTAATGAAGAAATACCGTTGTTCCTTAAAAAGCCCCCAAAATTTCGGAGTGTAATTAGAACGCCTCGGTAGCTTAACTGGTTAGATCCCTTAACATTCTGCCCCGATAGGAAATTGAAGCATCCGCGTTCAAATCCCGGTCAAGACTAATAATTTTTACACTTTAGAACTGTTGTATTTTAATGTACATTAGCGGACTACTTCGTTAAAAGTAGCTTTCGTGGCGTCTTCCGCATTCACTGGCTCTGTACTTGGCATGAATGTTTGATTTAACCAGAGACCATCTCAAAGTCGTCGAAAGCCAAGGAATGTCTATGGATTATTAATAGGCAATCAAAGATTTTTGATGTTACGTTTCACGATATCGTTGTTGCTATCCATAACGTGATTTCCTTCCACAACTAGGTTTAAGCATGTATCTTGCGATTCTGCTCCGGCGATTCGTTTTGTCAACATGTATTACGTTATGCTTGGTTTTTTCATCAAGAAATTTTAAGGACAGCAAAGGGATATCCATTACGTACTTAGATGATGGTGCACGAATAGGTCGTATGCATTAAAAAGGTCCGTTTTCACATTCCGGATCGGTCATTGCGGCTTGATCATGACACCGTTTCAGTTGATTATGTATTATAAGCCAGGAATAAAACCTCTCGCGGGATTATCAGCGAATGAGACACTCCCCAGAAACGTGCGTATTAATCTCGCCTCCAAATCGCATGGGAGGATATTAATGTGTGTGCCCCGATGAACGAAATGAATCCCATCCGGGCACGCATAATTAACTTCTTTGGCCCTATTAGCATTGAAAGGGACTTCTCTCTCATCGTATTCATCGAATGCGAGAAAAAAAAGAAAGAAATGTTACGCGCATCGCAACACAATGACGACGATTATACATTCGATTGCGAAGAGGGGAGGAGGCGAGAGAGAGAGAGAGAGAGAGGAGGGAGGGTAAAGGGGGAGGGGGAGAGGAAGAGGAAAAGAAGAAAAGCCTTCAAAATCAAGTGCCCGAGGATAATTTTTTTCACCCGCCATTGCCTCATGTCATTGTTTCGACTTGACTCTCGAAGAGTCTTCACCTGGTGTGCGAGAGTGAACTTACGGACGAAATAATGCCACTCGTACGAATGGTTCGGGGGCATTGGCGACGCAGAGACGAAGGGAAGGGGGTTGCATAATTCGAAACATGAAACCTAAAGAGCGTAAGGGAAAAAGGTTGAAAATTTAAAGAAAATGCGGTTGCGGAACTTTCTAATGAGAGAGGCGAAAGGGAGCATGAGTTCTGGGGATCAAGCGACGACGGAAAAACTCAGGATGAGGGATAACATATCACAGATCACCTGGATCATCGGAAAGAAATTGAACACATTACGAAGGCCATGTTAAAGGTATTATCTTATTTATTTTACTGATAAATTATACTGATGGTCGTTTCGAAAATATCCACATTCCAATTTAAGACCCCAAAATGTTGAGCGAAATGTCTAATTCTTGAGGGTTGGCTCCGAAAACACGATTATTCTAGGAAAGAAGTTAGAGCCATGAGCATAGATCTTCAAAAGTCCAATGTCATTTTTTTCGTTGTTTTTACTCTTGCGGAAATAATTTAAAATGGAATGCATGTTGATATATATGTGTGCGTTAAATTATATCTGCATATATATATATATATATGTATCTTCCAAAGAGGAGAGTGTCTCTTCGGCGAGACATAAATAGATAAAAACACTGATATAGATTTTTAAAACATAGAACCACACTCACATATATAGTTTTTGTATAAAAGTTTATATAGTTTTAAAACTCTATAAAAAACTATATATGTGAGTGTCCTTTCTTTGTTTTTCTGTTTTAAAAATCTATATCAGTACAAATCTATATCTTATATTTTATATATTGCATTTATATGGGTCATGGTAGTCCAGGAGGTAGAGCGTTGGACTACTGACCGGAGGGTCCCGGGTTCGATTCCCGGGCAAGGCATTCTGGGCACCTGCAGCTCCACCCTATGTGATTTTTCGGGTACCAGATAACCATAACCTATGCCATAACCGGCATAGGGAAAGGAACTGGCCCCCCTACCCTGATGTGTGAATTTCGCACGTCGTCGGGCTTAGTACTGGGTGAACTCTACCATCACCTACCAAACCGACCTTCGGGTTGAATACAGCGTTTATGGTTTATATACACACATAAAATGTTTCTACATATATACATTTTATACGTATACACATACATTATATATATATATATATATATATATATATATATGTATCTCAGTTGATATATAAACAAAAGTAGCTATGTTGATTTTTGACCCTGTTAAAAATTAACTCCTCGGCTGATGTAAAAATGAATAAAATAAACGTAAAATTGATTTGTAGGTATCCTGCTCAGAATCAAACTCCAAATGAATCAATTATGCCAAAAACAATGAACCAACTGCAGCGTTCAGGGCACAGGGTTCGAATGGCCACTGCTAGAGAGAGAACCATTTTTTCTACTTGAAATGGCGTAGCTTAGTGTACAAAAACAGTGAGATCATCCATTTTATCCACGTACATGAATGTGGTTAAACACTCATTCAGATTTGCCGTCAATTGAGAATGGCATGCAATAATGGTGTTATTGATGTAAAAAAAATGGGCTTCATATGTGTGACAGTTCAAATTGGGGTAAATTCGTGTGAGAACAAACCCTAGAAGGTTCTACCACGGACCAGTCAGTGAATCCAGTGTGCCAAAAGAAGCTGTCAAGGCGACCATAATTACATAACGTTAACGATATTAAAACATTTTATACCTGTAGGAAGATTGTATTAAGAAGTAAGAGAAGTTTCAACTTACTAGTGTAACTATTTTGTCAGAAGAAAATTAAGAGGCTCCAAAACTAGAACGCACTACTCAATCACTGATCAAAAAACATCCCTACAAGCTACGTTATGTCATTGTGTTGAATACAATGTAAGGGCTACAAGGAAGACGTAATATCTGTTACGAAAAATCGGCCAATCAATCCTCACGTATTTTGACCCTGTGATTGACGTAGATTATCTCAATCGTATTGTGAAATCAGACCCTCCAAGCGACCAGAAACACAGACCATGTTTTAATATCAGAAGTGCATGAGACTGACGGATCGGGAGTGCCTCTATTCCAGGCGATAAAGAGAACAGTAAAAATGTCAGTGACATCTCCACCCATTTGGGTAAGCTCCCTCAATTTCGCATTAAGGGAAGCTTGGCAAAAACCCATAAGGATTACCACCAGCTATACCAATTTATGGCTAAAAAATGAGTTATCGAAAGAGCTAACTATGTCTATGTTCTGTAAAGCGTTCTACGTGTGAAAAGTCTGAAACTAAAGCTAATATCATCTTTAAGATCTCCGCCTCATTAATTTCCAGCCCTGCCGCCTCATCTTTGGAGCGGATCTGACCAATACGGAGGCGCATAGAATCCCAACACCGACAAGGGCCGTTTTGTTTACCTCCTACCTGGGCGTAGTAAATACGTGTGACTTTCATTTCTCAATTGGCTTTGCGTGTGTTTGACTATCAACTGTGAAACCCTCGAAGAGAGTCCTAATTTGCTCCATTCATCACGTGAACCTAAGTATGCAGGGAAGAATGATATGCATCATACCTGATGGAACCCTTTCAATCAACACACACGCGCACACAACTTCCAACTAATAAGTTTGAATATCATCACCTTCTACTACCTCATGCCTGCCACGTTCAACATCAACCACAGCGTTGACGTAAAGGAGATGGAAAAACGGGTCAAGTACACTAGCTCTCAAGCTGAGGAAGATATATTCTTGTTTTCTCAGGAGAAAAACGCTCACTACCATCGAATACTAATTGTACCCACTCAACGGAATTAAATGCATGCAATGCTGTGCGGTTACATATGTTCGTGCTCCACTTGTTTCTTAGTCTTCCTTTAATCACGAACCTGAGGTAAGGTATTATCACAAACCACTTTTCAGACGTTGATCGACATCATTACTCGTATTTCAATCCATTCATGAGTATCAGGGTATAATGACAATGAAACCCGATGTGTATCGTACACTTGAAAAATGAATATAAATTAAATTAAATAATAATAAATTGTCTTGAATAAATGAATTTGGATTCGCATTTATATAAATTGTTTCATGTTCAAATAAGGAGCAGGAGTATGGTTACTCATGCTCCAGACGGGGAAAACATAACTTAGGCTGAATTAGAATCTGGGAACTACAAATTAATGGCAAAGATTGCATGCCCGTTACCAAGTCAACGCCGTTCCTCTGGCCTCTAGGTTATGAGCCATTTCACTGCTAGGGATATATCATTTACACAATAAGTTACGCGTGCTTGACAAAGGTCCTGGTACAGCGGAGACAGGTGTTCAAAAGAAACAGTAGTAAAATATAAATCACTTTTTTGAAATTCGTTCTTTGGAGAAAAATGACGAAAAGAATTTAAATGGAATGAGCGAAAGAAAGAAGGCTCTGGATATCAGCGTCAAAACTAATGAATGTTCAGCAAGGAAAATGAACCCGTTACCACCCTGTATTTTCATTTTGTAATTTCTCCTTAGGAACAAGTTTTGCAGCTGAAGACGAAAGGTAAGGAAGGGAAAAGTGTATTTTGCTGGGAAAAATTCTCTAGCAAAAGTATTTATGATACAATCCTTACGTAAAGTATTTGTGATACGCAGATTCTTAAACTTAGTTTTTATTATTTCGGTATGATAGTGATTATTTATTTATGCAAATAATGAACGTTAATGATTCATGATGGAAGGTAGATTGAAAGAGAAAACGAGGCGAATGTTAAAAGGCAAATGATTACGGAAAAATTTGGGAAAGTGGAGCTATTAGGCGGTTAAAGAATTGGAATATGAAACTTTGAGCGACAGCAGTCATTAATCTTAAGTTTTATGACAAGAATTAATGTTACCCGAGCATTCCGAAGACGCAAGTATGTGATGATGATTAACGATGGGTTACTTTCCTTCTAATATAAAACTAAGCATATAAAAGTGGCTGAAAGCTTGATTTACAGGAAAATTCCCACACAGTTTCCAGTGGAGCTGGCATTTTTTTTCAGGAGAGAAGGTCGTCAAATTACATCACACCTCCTTTAGGTCACTTGTCGCCTCGCGCTATAAAAACAAAAAAAGTGGGAATCACTACGTCGACTTGAAAAGGCGATATTAAACTGGCATGCTAAATGATCCCTCAACCAATATACGTCGAGGGTGGTAATCAGTGACCGGTCGTTTATTGTGTGCGTCAATAGAAACACAAATGCAAATTTTGTGACGTACGGCGGAGACAAAAAAAAACGTGACTGCACACACAGCGAAAGAATACTTGCTCCCCAAGTTCACGCTCATCCAGTCCCCTCAAGGCCTGCCTACTCGAGCGCACCGCAGAGCGCAACACCGTTTTCCCCCATAAACGTATCATCTCCTCGCGCAAGAATAGGCTTCTTGACGCACCTCTCTATTCGCTCGTTTAAGACATTTCGGGGACCGCGATTTGAATTGGGGACTGTAATTCTAAAGGGTAATCACTTAGTCGACGCTATTCTCTCTCACTTATGGCGATAAACACATGCACATAACCAAGAGAGATACGAGCATGAACGAACAGAAGATTAGGCAAAGTTCGGTTAATAGTGGCAAATGCAAAGTATAGGTTATAACGATGTAACTACGCCTTTAATTCGGACACGCTGTCGGCTAACCGCGACTTGGTCTACCAAGGATTTCAATCAGCGGGAACGAATAAAAACATAATGACTTTAGGTTGATACCCTTTTTGAAATCACAGTTAAAATTAAAAAGAGAGAGATCATGGGAGACAAATTTAGGGGCATGCGAACCGTCAACAACACTTGGAAACTAGGCAGCGCTAGCTGCTCGTCAAAATTTTATTATAGAGCGCGGCTTTGAACGGCGTGGAAACGTGGTAATTGCGGCAAGACGATAGGTGTAGATCAGAGGCTTTTGAAATGCAGGTATGGGAGAAGTTGTACACGAAAAATTGAAACGGACAGAAAGAAAAACAAACGAGGAAGTGCAAGTAATTTGTGGGGGAGGAGATAGGATTGTTGGGAAAAATCCAGAGAGGATTGTTGGGAAAAATCCAGAGGCAGAAAAGACATATGCAGAGCATTATCACTTTCATTATGATGTTAAAGACTGTAATTGAGGGGAGAATGTTAGGCAAACGAGGAAGGGCCATAAATAGGATAGACTCTTTGGGCAGAATGAAGGAAGGAAGTATGAGGAACTGAAGAAAAGCTTATTGTAGTATCAGATGTCAAGTTACAATTTTTAGAAGAGGTAAGTAAATGCATCACTAAATCCGTTGCATAGACAGTGTGTCAATCCAAAACCTACATTAACTGGTAAAATATCCCTAATTATAATAATAAATATATGAAAAACATTTTTAATGACTTGATCTTTTTATATGAGAAAGCATCATGATGGCGGAGAATAAGAGGAAGAGAATGTAGAAGAAAGATATTCAAGATGGCCTTTCCCGAAAAAATCAGGGATATGCGTGTGTGAAATTCTCTATTCTCTAAATTAATTAACTTTTGATCGCATGAAGCATGCTCTTAAAAGAAACACAACTTTAAAATTTCTATTTTCATCCGTCTTCTTAGCGATTTCCAAGAGAATTCATCTAATGACAACTATGTGAAAGTCAAACGATCCACTTGGATTTGAACACGTTCCGAAGTGGGACCTACCGCACAGTTTCGAACTCACGTGAAAATCGCGACCTTCTAACCGGCGCACGAGCTACCAGGCGACCGTTGGACAACTAAACACGCGACAGTTCGTTTGGCACCGGAAGAAACCTTGCAGGGCCAAAGGGTTGAAGGTAACTGTCCTCAAGAGAGAGAGAGAGAGCATAAGTCATCCAGGCTGCCGAATCCAAAAAACCTTGGCGATTGGGTCCGCAAGGCCTTGAGAGAAGCGGAAGAGGGCATCACACTTCCTGGCTCGTCCGCAGGAGTAAGAAGCTGGGATATATTTATGTTTTGAGAACGAAATGATAGCGACATTAAAAGGAAGAAAAATAAAGCCTAGTGCTTTTAGAGTCAGCCATTCCTGCGACTACGATTCGACTTCCGCATTGGAAGAGGGTTTTGAAAGCGTTTTCATTATACCCAAGGAAGATTTCGGTTGTTTTATAGCAATTTTTTTTTCAAGATCTCACGAAAATTGAGTTTGCGTTCATTTTCGATTTTTCACTGAATTTAGAAACTAGAGCCATAAAAGAGGAGAGGGAGAGGAGTACCCGCGGCCTTGTGATTTGCAGAGAGAGCATATGTATAGCCAGACCGCCAGTCTGGGGAAGAGGAAAGCGGATAATTGTGAAAATTGGGATGAGCGCATATGAAAATTCATAGTAATCATCCCGAAGGTTAGTTTGACCGGTGATATCATCTAATAAGCCTAGCGGGGCGTGATTTTCACGCATCACAGTGGGAGGTCCAATTCCTTTTCCTCCACCATATGCGGTTGAGCAGAAATATCTTATTCCGAAAATATCTTTGAGTTAGAGATTAAGCAGAGGGTGCGCAGGGGCATCAGCGGGAATTCTGTCCCCTGTCCGCTCCGGTCAGTAGTCCTGCCCTCTGTTCTCTGAAATAATTCAAACTAATATCATTTTCACGATTTTTTTTCTAGAGTAAACGCGAAGCAAAGGAAAAAAACGAACTCAAAATTGCAGTAACCGAACCAAAGCAAAAACGAACTCAGGACAACGCACCGGAGGCTTAACGAAGTACGATAACCCCTCATTGAATTATAAATTGGAAGTAGGTCTCTTTAGTGATAATGTTAAAAATATCTTATTAGATCCATCGTACCACGGAAGGAGGAGCTACAACAGTGAGATTAGAAAATCAAGTGTAGAGCTGACATATTTGAAATGTAATTTTTCCCACGAAAGATAAGGGGTGTATTGTAACTGTTAACTATCGCGCAAGAGGAAAAAATTATCTTTCTTTTTTTTTTAATTGTAAGTAGCTTAGTATGTTGTGATTATTTCATCTTACCTTAGTTAGATGAAATAATTGCTCCTTGTAGCTAAGAGCTCGTCTCTTATGCTTAGAGAAGTACATCACACTTAGATATTGTATTGCATGTAACTGTAGTTAACATCACCTCTCTTATTTGAATTAATTTTATTCGTATTTACTGTAACTAACGATTAAGAAACATCCCATAACTGGTGTTGAATCACCTCCTGCCACACCCCGTGGCGGTGGCCTGCAGGGTACTTTATAGATGTTCGGAAGTTTTGGCTGATATCCAGTGCAGCCAAGACCTTACTCGATTTCTTCGTGACACCCTGAGTATAAACATTTTTTTCAAATACTTAGGTTATCGAATTATCTCTTATCTGCAGGATTGAAAATTCTTTCAAAGTTTTTATTGTCATTTAAATACATGATTGGAACGATTTCATTCACTTAATATTGCCACTAAAAAATATTATTGCAATATTTTCACTTTGCAAAATATAATGCTTTAACCTTAGGCGATTCAGAGAATCATTATATAAACAATATTTAACCCAATGAACAGAAGTGCCCAGAAAATAAACTAAAAGAGATTAGAATGTTTAACGTTCCGGATAATAGAAAACAATGTGGTAATGCTTTTTCTATTTGAGTTTTCCGATGATTTGATGTGACGTTGATAATGAATCGTTAAACAAAATGAATAAGTCACTATTCAGAAAAAAATAGTTAGAACAAGAAATGCATGAAAAAGAACGCACATGCATGAAAAAGAACGCAGTCACACAGAAATCTTCAGCAAAAAAAGGGCACTGGTTTTTACGTTAGCACATGTTTTTTTATTGGACTCCAACCGACATCATGCTTTTCATCCAGCCTCAAACCATGAGCAATCGCATCTGCCGGAGCCGTGAGGAGGTTGATTCATAATGCATTTAAAATGAGTAGCATATAGAAAATAAAAGATCAAGTATTTAATATTTTTAATTTGGTCATTCAATGTTATGACAACCCAACTTCACTGATCGTTTGTTATGCTACCTATGGAAATAAAATAATACAGAGGTGACCTGGTAACTTTTCCCACGCTTGGTAATATAACTTGCCTTCCTCATCGGAAAGCGATTTTCAGATTGTGTTTACGTCAGCTGTAGAAATTTATTATTCACAACCGTTTCAAATGTTTTCTCGAGGCAATCATTCGTTTAACACTTCGCTTCTGCATTGGTTTATGTGTTGAGAATGTTTGATTACTGTACCACTCCGTGCGTCGGAGATGCATTAAACTATGGACCCTGTTGGAGTGATTCATTAAAAGAACAGGTCAATGAATATTGTGAATTTCTCGACTCGCTTTCTCCTTGGAGTCCTACGTACAGTCCCAAATCATCCCCTATTCCTCAACTGCGTTAATGTGGCAATTTAACTTAGCATATCGATCATATCAGAGCCCGTTTATCTCGACTTTTATTTCTGCACTCAAATGTCGGCACTCGCTGTTCGAGAAATCGCAACAAATTGAACTAATGCAAAAGACAAGTATGGTTCATTTCAGCCAAACTGTTTCCCCAAATTTAACAATTGAAATTTTCTTAGAAATATCTCCCTACAGTGTTTTAATATACTAATATTAACCTCATCAATAACTCTTTTGACATCGGGGCATGGAAGAGAAAGACATTTAGAGAAATTACGATGCTCGTTTACAATAAGGATTGACCAATTAAAGAATTGGAATTATCTAGGCCACCGGTAATGTAAAAAAGCACTGAGGAAGATGAATTCTAAATTGAGAAGAAATATGTATTAAATAAATCTGGACCAGGAAGAGAATTATCAACAATCCACATCGTCATTGCGTTTTCTCGTCAAGGGTTCCTGAACTTGATGCATGTATGATTTTCTTGTTCTCCGATTTCACGCGGATTCGAGTATATTAAGGAAAAATAAACGTCTGCTTCAATTTGATCGTCAACTCCGAATATTAAGCATACTCAAGAACTGAGTTTAGCTCAATTATTTATACCCATGGCCCGCAATCTAAAGAGTGCGACTCTTATCCAACTGCCGACCGGTTCTTGCCAACAAAAAGGTTTCAATCCCACAAGCACAGTGCTCAGTGATATCCCACATGATTTATGGCAATATGCTGCGTTTTTAATCCGGCCCGGAAGAAAATAAAATATAGCCGGCTCCGTTAACCTTAATACATAAGGTAGTGAAGCGGGGCAATCCAGTTTTTTGCTCATCAAGAGGCCCGGGTTCGATTCCGAGGGACACTTCTAGGTGCCCCAGCTTCACCCGACTGTATGATTTTTCGGGTGCCAGATCTTCCTGAGATATCACAGGCGCCAAAGGGGAAAGGAACAGGCTTCCTAGGGAGGCACTTATTTTTTCTATTGGAGACCCATTGGAGTTCGTACGCTAAAAATGCTTTATTTGTAGAGATAATACAGACTTTTAGCTGTTCACTTGGGGGACAAAATGTTGCTGGAACAAGATGTGGTAACTCAATCGTCTTCTGAGTAAATAACGTACTTTATAACCGTTCTATGACGGAATTTTCGTTCATTTTGGCGCATTTCGAAGTCTTTATGGAGATAGTGGCCGGTTCTTACCTTCTCTCAGACCTTACGGTGGGTGCCTCCTGGAGCACCGCAAGGTTGCGTCCTTGAACCCCTTCCGTTTTCAATCCACGTTAATGACATTTTTGCGTGTTTCATCCTATATGGAAGTAACATTTTGCTTTATGCTGATGACTACAAAATTCTCTCAATTAAGTGGACAGCCACTCTGATTTCCAATCCCTTCAATTAGCCCTCACTTCCGCTAATTCTTGGTGCCTGGAATGGCAACTAATTATCAATCCTTCAATATCTATTTAGGCTAACCTTTTCAATGAAACGTACACCCAATATCATAAAACCCTCTGTCGAATAACACTACGATTTAGGTGTTATTTTTTATGAGACACTCAAATTCCAAAGGCACACCGACAAAGTTTTTCGTAAGGAAATGGCTGTAGTTGGCGTTGTTTACCGTTACACCAATATTTAGGATCCTCTTGATCCCAGAACGGTTTTATTTTGGTTATGTCCTCACCATTTTAGAATACCGTTCACCAATTTAGTCGACTGCTCGCCACTCAACTTCAGAACTACTCAATCGTCCAGTTAATTTTTTATCGGAATTCATCGTTTCTCCTCCCTCAGAAATTCAAACCGTAAAATCATTGAACGCTCTCTATGAATTTTTCACCTCTCCCAAAGCCATGAAGTGTCTCATATTAAGTTCTGATATGAAGCATCACGAACGGATCTCTCCGCTCCAACGACCTTCTTCCTCGGTAAAATACCAAATTAATTAACTGTGGTTTATTTTAAATATTCAGATTGTCACCGTGAGATTAGTATGAAACCTTGGGAACAAGTCGATGGACCTTCCATTTCGTAAGTAACGCGTTTCGCATTTCTCGGCTCATGGGTGAACGATGGCGGAGTCCAGGATTTAGCCAGCCCGACGCTCTCCACTGCCAATTATTTGCACGTCAACAGTAAAAGTTTTGCTGCGAACTACCCAGCCGAGGAGGTATTTGAGCGGAAGCAAGAGAGGATATATAATACTGTTGTTCCGCTGTAAACACGGTATGTCTTAACGCGCGCAATCGGCATTTTTTTCTCCTCGCGCCTTAGCAAGAAGCATAATCCTCGTTATGCCCATGAGTCGCAAGTAACGAGGTGTGATAGTAACGTGGAGTTTGGAAGTGTAAACACCGCATGGATCTGTTTTATGATAAAAACTTGATACAATAAAAGTTTTATGTGTGCTAAGTGTATAGGAGAATTGGGATTCACTTGATTACCTTTATTAAATGAATAGCTTCAGCGTACTGCAACAGTAAAAGCCTGCGTGAAAAAATAGAACGAAACCGATGATCCCAAGCTATTCAGTGGCAAAAGTGTTACACAATTTCCTTTCACAACAGTTTGTCATTGTCGATATTTGTCCTAATGGAAGATACCCTTCAACATCACGGATCTTTCAAACAAATCTCCAGTTGTACATTAATACTCATCTACATCGAGGGTACTTATGTACCTGAATATGATTGATTATGTGGAAATTCTCCATATTCGTAAAGAAAAACGGGTAGTTGTGAAGTGTATATAATTTCTGTGCTGTGTTTAACGTATATTGAAAAATGTTACCATCGCGTCCCGCTCTGCGAGACCGGATATACTCGTGTAATTGGGAAAGCCAATTAGCAAATGAAATTCACATTCGTTTTGATCCTAGAGCTACCATAATTTTTCAATAGAGTCAAAACGAAAGCACTGTGATCAGCTCGAAGGTTGGAGTTCAACGGCGTATGCAGTTCGTATTGGGGTAAGGAGGGCAACCTTTCCCTTATTCGGTTGCGGTTTCTCACGAAGATCTGGTACAAGGAAAGCGTTGAATGAAGCTGGAGTTGCTCTGAGGTATCACTTTCAACTGAATCTGGAGAGAGAATCACCTTCGTATAGAGTGCAGTAGGATACTGTTTTCTGACCCACCTCGTCTACTTGGTAATGGAGAGCTTATTGTTATGTACTTATTGAAATGCCCTTTAACTAGATCTAAAATATTTGTTAAACGCTCATCTTTCGTTTAGAACAGCCGTCAAGAGCTGAAGTTACACACTTGTAATAGATTCTGACTCAACCAAACTTAAAAGACGTTTTCTTAGGATAACTTAATGAAAAATCATATTCACACCTACCAATGACGTAACTAAATTAGAAACAAAAATTGAGATATTCGTACGCATAAAATACACTAAAATTTACTCTCTTATTGTTAGCATATGCAAGCACGAGCATGTGAGTGCTAATATCATGGAGAATGTTTAGCAGATCATGGGTTAATGCAAAATAAAAACGATACATTTTAATTACTGTATGGATGTCCAGATTCAATCAGTCGGTAAATATAGTATTTTAGTGGCTACAAAGAAGAGTTTGAATTCTATTAGTAATGGCTCCCTTATCAAATTAGGGCAACATATAGAAGAATCCTCCCATTTCTATAATGATAAACACGAAAAATGCATGCCCTATATCGACCAAAATGAAAACTAAATTGAATGACCTACTGGGTTTAGGGGCTTACTCGTCAACTAACTCAAAACTACATTCAAACTCTCCGTGCCTCATTTTATGGACAGTTTTCCCCTTCATATGGTCCTATATAAGGTCCAAAAACCAAACTTTGGGTTTATTTGTGCGTTGAATTTTATTTAACATCCGTGGTCCCTCTAGCGCTCAAAGAGAATTTTGTCTTAAGAGTTTTTAATAACATCAACGATCGAAAATAACGCACGTAATCAGCATACTGCGCAAATGACCATAGGAATGGAATTCGTATTTTTTTATTTTTTTATTCCTACGATTTAGGAATTTATAAATGAAATATAAATATGATTATACTGTGGAGATTGCAGTAACGGCTGAAAATACGGACCTCCATAAGATAAGTGTGAGTTTAAAAAAAGATTTAAATTCCCTCCATTTAAAATCTATTAATGAAAACCACGTTAATGTAACTTTATGACTGTCCTAAAATTTTATGATGCGTCTGCGATCCTAGGTGACGTCCTGCAATCGTGTCAATAGCATTTGATTGGCCACAATGGTCGCAAAGATAGCTCAAAGTATTGACTTGTTTTAGGAGAGAAACAATAGAATGGCTTCAGGCGTCACTTTGTGGAAGGGATTCATATCGGAAAAGAAATACTTAGTTATTCCACATAGATTGGAATTGGATGTATATGTAATAACTAAGTATATCTTTTCCGATTAGGAGAGTAACGATGAGGGTCGAAGATTTTTCCCGTCCCTGGATCAAACATACCTTCGTCTTTCACTTCTCCATATTAAGGGAATCCCGGCAAAGTAAGAGGTGCAATCTAAAACCATTACAAAATCCGTGAAAGGCGTCAGTTGCATATCGCTCTTTTATTGGATGACATAACGAATTTACGCACTCGTCCTACTCGCGTAAGAGAAAAACCCCACGCTTACCGTCATGAGGGGAAAATTCCTGCCCGCTTTCCATTTCCCTTAATTGTGAGAGAAGGAGAGCTTTCGCCGTCACGATATCCCAGGAGATTCCGCGGGTGCGTGTGGCGTGGGAGAGACCTTTTTTTTATCATCTCTTGTCTCCGCGAACAAACGTGAAATGGTATCGACGTGACACGTGGAGGACGCTTATGCTTCGGAACCGTTGTCTCAGGTCGCCAATCTCTAAGGGACCCAACCTGACTTTGCAGTAATTTCTTCTGACCTCGGTCACGGGAATGAGAAGAGTCCGGACTTTCAACTTAATTACTCCTCGTAACTATGGAACGCCTCAAGGATTGCCTGCCTAAGTCTTAATGATGGAATTCTTTCCGGAACTAAGTGCTCACCCAGCCGCGAAGTCTCAGACAAAGTGAAATTTTAATTCGGAATTATCTCAAATGCTGCGGTGTGTTCATGGGCATCACGAGTGGCGAAACATGGTACCAGAGAAAGAACAAAAAATACATGACACCTACCCTTCACAGTATTGGATAATCACTTTCAGGGTAAAAAGATCATACGCATTTCTCGTGACGACGAGGAAATGTCTTGGTTGCTGCAGTTTTGCTTACGTTCATCTCTTTATTGATGAACCAAGCACGCAGGGATATAATTAAATTGGTACTGTGAGATTACTTTCCGAGATAACGTTTTATTTCATAACCATTCTAAGTAAATTTCGTAATAATGCGTATCTTGTATGCGAAACCGTTTCGTCCATGACTTTCACTATATAAAAGAGTCTAATATTGGGTAAATCCCGCTATTTTTAAAAACAAATTGCACAAGTAGAAACAATTTCACTGGCAAAAATGAGACAGCAGTGAATTGCGTAACCAGAGCAAGCTATTGTACTTTAGAAAAGTTTTACCAACCCGTCATAAAAAAGTCATATTACGACTTTTTTATTTTATTTTCTCTTCCCGAGATTCGGAAAATGCAATAATTTCCGAAGGTGTTTGATAACCGGGAGAACTTCTTAAACTGGTACAGTTTGGAGAATCGCAAGGCATTGCATTGGTTAAAATACACCTTTTTGGTGGTTCGCAGGGTATTTATGTAGATGTAGAAATGTTTCACCCAATTTTACTGCACAATAACGCTCGGGAGGATAGTGACAGATAGCAGTCCGGCTTTAAGACCCGATGAACACCGACGGCACCCATCCAGGCCACTCAAGGACTAATAACACTTAGTTCTTCCATTAGTATTACGCGATATGCGTATTGCCGCATTCCAATAGTGGGCGAGTCACCTAACAACCCGTGCAGCAGTACACACGATGAAAGATAAGTTTTTTTATAGAAGTAGATACGTGTCGTATTCGCGGTCTCGTCAGATTTCTCAATTATAAACTAATGAATATGAGTTTAAGGAGAAATATTCATTTTATTAACGCAATTGGAGAACAATAGAGATAATCATTTCACCTTTGTAATCTGGATAGTCTACGTGAACCAATGTGAACTAGTGATATATTGCACTCCAATTTTTTCTATGAAACAACTAGGATTTAAAACTATGAATCAAATAAAAATTCACATAAAACTTGTCGAAAAGATTTTCGAAAATCGAAGACTGGAAACATAATATCCTCAGCGTAAAAACTGTCAATCGAGACTCGAATGGAGGTTCATCGTTTTGAACGATACTGTTTTATTGCAAAAATCTATCATTGATAATGCATTTAAACGTACACGAAGTAACTATAAATTAAGACTTATCAAAGTGGAACACAAGAAAGAGAGAGACAAGAGGAGGAGGATAGTGAGGCAGCAAAAGGTCCTTTAGAAAATGACCTTAGGATTTTTATAATTAGTAATTCGGTATAACAGATGATGGAGGCATTTAATAATACAAATAAATCAGATACAAGGATTAAAAGATTTTTGAAAAACTTTCCTGATTAAATCCCATTTTGTTTTAATCTCAGCTTCTGAGTTAATGCCTCATTTTTCGTCGAAAATGATAAACGGCTTTTTTAATCATGGAAAATAATACATTATTTATTGAATGATTTATTATTTCTGTCACCCGTGGGTGATAGGACAGCATTCTCCCCTCTTCCCGTTCTCCCAACACCCGCCCCTGCTTCCAATCAATCCATATGCATGGGTTATCGTGATGCAAGTGTGCCACATACTTACATACATAAGAGTCCGAGGGCCGAAAGGTCATTTTCAAAGCTAAATTTGTTGAAGAACGACTCGGGAAGGATGGATTAACAACGGCTGAATTGCTTAGTTTTTTAATGGGAAAATAAATGAATTCGCATAAAAAAAATCAACAGTAAATTGAAAGAATATCATTCAAGTTTAAAAAGGAATTACTATAACGTAATAACTTTTATTAATTCGTTGATTAATCATTATAGGAATAAGTAAGCATTACATGTAAAGGCAACTATCTTAATTCATATTCTTTTCATGCAATGATAAATTAAGTTTTCATACTGACTTGCAAATTGCACTGCAAATTCCTACGTTCTTTGCTTTCCTACTTTAAGTTACACAATGTATTTAAAGGCAATTATGTATTCATCAATGGCTACAGGGTCTGCCCCAAAAATAAGTAAAATGATTTTTTCCCGACGCGAAAGCCAGAAAGGGGCGCCTTGTGGCGGGTACCGTGGTGTGAGATCTTGGAAAGGTAACGCCACCCGCGTCAATTATCTGCGGACCGTTACAGTGTGCAGATCACTGTTAGACTGGACCCCTGTGCGAGAATCCCGTCACGAATTCATGATCCCATGGAGTAACGATACGCGATTAAATTTTGTGTTAAGTTGGAAACATCGGGTTCGGGAAATGAAGCAATGTTCCAAGGAATAGTTTTCCGCCTGTACAAGTTGTTCCGGTAGGTAGGGAGTAGGATGGCAACGAGAAACATCCTTGAAGTTCATCAACGATAAAGAGCGACGAAAATGTGTAAAAAGTAAGAAACATGCTGAATCTCAATCCACGTTTCAATGTCAGGATATTAGCAGAAGGGTTGCAATATTCCAACACAACGGTTTATCGAGTTCTTTCATCAAATTTACCCATGAGATAGGCGTGTGCAAGATGATCCCCAAGGCGCTGTCGGAAGGTCAGAAGGCTGCACGGGTGACAAACTTGCGTGATCTCTCGGACCAATTTGAAAGTTACCAACATGCGTCCTATGGTACCACAGGACTTCTTTTTACTCTCAAGAATAAAAAGAAGCTCGAATGGCGACCATTTTGGAACGTTGGATAACGTCAAAGAGACCCCGACGAGGTGCCTGAGCAAGGTTCCCGTTGATCCCTTCCAAACAACGTACCACGACTGACATAAGTGCTATTTTGAAGAATTCTAGTAATTAATATTTACATTGATCTGCAAAACAATTTTCCAGGGATCTATTCTACTTATTGTTGGGGCAGACCATGTTTATATATTGAGAGGGTCACTCGTATTAGTTACCTCAGAGCCCTAATGTTCGCAGCGGAGGAACTGAGAGTTAAATTGTATTTCGAGACGGTCAGCCATGGACGAGGAAATTCCCGCTGGGTTTATTTTTACCTCGACGGCATTTTTATTTTCTAGACGACTAGCGTATGACCTCTCTTGCTTGTGGGCACATCATTACGCGACATTGGCGAATGCTTTGGTCAAAACTTGGCTGAGATGAGAGAACGAGAGACTCAGTTCTCCGCGGTTCTCGCAGGAGCGAGGAGGAGGGGGTGCTTGAGAGTGGTGTTCAGGCAAAGAAGAGGGAGTTGGGGTAACGGTGAGGGGGACATCAGAGTTGCAGGAAGAGGGAAATGTGAAGAGACGGGCAGAAAAAAAGAAGCGGACAGTGAACTCGAGATGGCCGTAAAACGAAAGTGATGAGGCGGAGCAACGAGGTAGCGAGGGCGGAAACGAAAGATAGCACGTCGTTACCCGTGCTGAATTACGCGCAAGTAGTCGCCCGTTCTGAAATCACTCACAGCTTTGAGAAACAACAATACGACAACAAGGAGAACAATACAGATAGAGAGAATGTACACGAAGAATAAGAGTTTGAAAAATGTAAACATGTAAGTACTATCATAACGGGATCCACAATCAATTGTTTTAAAGTTTCAAAGACGCCGATACGATTTCTGTATTTAATTTTTTCTCCAAAGAAACTTCAAAGAGATTATTTTAATGGCTACGGTCTGAACATTCTCTGTTTTAAGTTGATTGTAACGTATCTGGTGCAATCAAAATGGAAACAAATATATAATCCATCACCATTTTCCAGCCAAGCTTCTATACAATTCTTGAATGCATAAAATTAAAATTATTTTTATCTGTATTCCATCGATGGTAGTCCAGGGGGTAGAGCATTGGACTACTGACCGGTAGTCCGGGGTTCGATTTCCGGACAAGGCACTCTGGGCACCTGCAGCTCCATCCAAGCTATGTGATTTTTCGGGCACCAGATCTGCCTGGGAAACCATAGCCGGCACAGGGAAAGGAACTGGTCCCCCTACCCTAATGTGTGAATTTCACACGCCGTGGGGCTTAGTACTGGGTGAACTTTACCATCACCTACTAAACCGACCTTCAGGTTGAATGCTGTGTTTATGGTTATACCATCGATGAAAGGTAATTTTTGGAAAAATCATGGGGGAATTCTAGAGCATGTACATGCAACAAAGACACCTTTGAAAATGTTTGCGAACGCTTCCACGGAATAGTGTCGCTGAATAGACTTCTACTTAGGGATTTCACCCTTGCATAAATTTTTCGACACGAAGGTTCCGTCGGGGTCCAGAGGGCTTCTTCAAGTTAAGTTAACCATCTAAAGAAGGAATGGAAGACCGCAGAAACCGTTGTGTTAAAAAAAATATATGAGGATGACATCCGGAACAGGAATGCATTCAAAGACGCCTTTAGTTTCCAACAATTTCTTTCTTCAACCCCTCATAATTTATGCTCCAATTCTTGAAGCATAGAATGTCTATTTTTTCCCCTTCTCTTCCCCGTTTACCTAAGAGTTAACTCGTCATAGCCTACAGAGTCCCACTGCCTATCAATATCTATACACTTTTCCTCCCTTCTTCGAATGGCCCCTGTAACATCTTCACTTCCTTTGCCACACTTAACACTTATCTCCAAACTTCTCTGTACCCTTCTCATCCGCACCCGATTTATACGAGCCTTCAATCTGCACTCACCTTCTTTCTTTGAAACCATTGTCTTGAATACACAGCTCTAGTCGTACACTGCAAACTTAAGTTTTTTCTGATACTATATTCATGTTCTTACTCATTTGTTCAGTCACAATTTCCCCCTCTTCATAAATGATTACCCACTAACGCAATTTTTCTCCTAATTTTCTTTCAGCCTTTATACTAATACCAACCACGTCAAGTGATTATCCCTTCACAGAAATTATCCTTAACTGTGTCAGGCTCTCGCTCTACTATAGCTAAACGTACTGGCCTAATTACTTTAATACAAGGTCATAATCGCATTCTCTCCACCTTCACTGAATCCATTCGTTTCATTCTATTCAGCTGGTATTGCTGTGGCTTGGTGAAGAGGGCAGAATGATAGTACTTTATATTGTATCTTTAATAAATAAAATAGGGATAATCTTTTTATCTAAACTACGGACAATGAAAACTATCGCTTCCAGTAGGAGGAACTAGAGGCGTTTGAAAGATTACAAAAATAAAAGTGAATCATTTTATCGATCACTAGACGCCTTTGCAATACTAATCGCTTAAACTTTGCGCATACATAAGCATATGTACAATAACACATACACACACGTACATGCCTATCTGGCACATCTATGGTTTGATGGATGTGTACGAGTCACGTTTGAAATTTTGCTTTTTGAATGAGCTGTTATGCCTGATTTTGCCATGATTCTTTATTTTACGAGGAAACAATTAACGCTCAATAGAGACGAAAGGGAAAATAAACCACGTAAAGAATTCCTCTTCAAAGTTTAGATATTATGAATTTGCAATATTCGATGGGAGAACATCAAAAAGGATCGGCATGTGTATCGAAATTTTGAGTACTTTTGATGTTATGCATCCAATTTGGGTAATATGAAAAAAATAAAACCATACATACGCCATAAAGCTGCCACATTCGCTTCTCCAAAACTTGGCTGATATTATTCACAGGATTAAAGGATTGCCGTGGCTGTAGCCGTCAGATATTATTTTTAATATCCGAAAAGAGAGACGGGTATTTGCTGCTGATTGATGATATTATTCGTTCGGGTATTGGATGATTCATGGCGTAGAATAGCGTGCAAAATAAAAAAGACTGAAATCATTGAGAAGACTTGAGTAATAATAATTGAGCAAATAAGTTTTCGAAATTCGAATTGGATCTTCCCTCCGAATGAAAACTCATTAAAAATATTTTGATACCTATAAATTGATCAAATAAACATTTTATTAATATAAAAATGGATGACCGTGTTATTAATCAATATTTTCTGATTTTCTGAGCTATTTCCAGGAGCAATGAGAACTGTGGGAATGAGATTACCCAGGAAGGCAATAGGGAAAAAAATCTGTTCTCATCACCCATTATGTGTTAATGCTAGGGTGCAGTAGACACAGATGAGCTACGTGTATATTCTCACTTAGTAAAACAATTGTTAGTTCGGCGACTAGTAGCAGAGGACATAAGACTTGGCTAAATAAACGAAAACCATTTCCTTAGCTTGGTTTACTAGTAGCATAACATACATTCATTACTTTATTAGTAGTCTTCCAATCAATTGCAGGTGTCTGATAACCCTAAAAAAAACTATACAAACTGGCGTGGTTCTTCTCTTGGGGAAAAGCCACTTCTATGCACCGCTGAACACAACACTGAATAGTTGACACAACAGTAAAGCCTTTGTCATTTCTACATTTTTCCACTACCTTTCATACCGTCCAAATGGCCTATTCTTTTTCTAAGTCTACATTCTTTCTCAGCATTCTCCGTTCCATCACATTCCTCAACAGTCCATTGCCTCTCAAGATCTTTTCCATTCGTTTTTCCAGCCAGCTGCGAATTTCTACTAAAGAATCGCACACTTCCACTACCGTGTCCACCACTTCTTCGTTTGTATTTCTTTTGCCTTGCTAAATATTTTCCATCCTTCTACAACCCCACCATTCAAAATCCTCAAATACTCTCTAAATCGACTTCTAAGAGTGACAACCATAACATCAGTATCAAATTTTTCGTCTGTTTATCCTTTACACCTTTACCCAAGCTGAAATCCTACCACCTTCTTTCTCATATTCTCCTCTAGCTAAGGCATAAAATTATGTGACTTTTTCCGATAACCATGCAATTACGACGACTGGTCACCCTTGAAGGAAGGGATATTGGCGGGGTGATCCGCCCAGGTCCCTTCGAGCAAACCCTTCCGCCCACGCATCGCCCTCCTCCCTCCCGCGCGATGACATCTTCTGCGGGGGGAGAGAGTTCAACGTTCTCTCCTCTGACCATCCACGCCCCGCTCCCGATCCATCCTTTCTCTCTCTTTCTCCCCCCTTCTTTTCCTCGCCCCTTCGACTCTCCGGGCGATTGAAATAGAAAGATTCACTCGCGTGCCCTTGTGCCTTGATTTCGAGCGAGTGGCAACGCTCTCTATTTATAGAGTCGCTTTCCTAAAGGACCCCCGACCCCCATCCGCCCTCTCCCTCCCTCCACGGAAGTTTACAGCTCCATTCGGGTGCCTCGCCCAGTCGGAAACTTTGAAGAGTTACAGTCATTCGATAGTATACCGATCTATTCTCTTACGAATGAAACGATTTGTATCCAGAAAAAGGTCCGCCTCTAGGATTTCGTGATCTGGGACTTGGGAATACCCACCTGAGGCGATCGATTAGCCTCAGAATAGAATGTAGGAGACAAAGGTGGAGGTAGAAGGATGTATGATAATAATTTGTCATTTGTACGTACTTTCTCCAGTGGTCACATTTGAAAAAAGAAAAATTAAAAATTCATGAGTGCCATAATTGTAAGTGATTTCATAATTGTAAATTGTCTTCATGTAATGTTTCCAATTTCAAGCGTGAATAGAACCAAGTTACAATTATATCAGAACAATGCTCCTGCTTATTTTTCACAAACAGTTATATGGGCAAATATTCACAACAACTAAATTCGAGGGCAATTTAATAAATACCTCGCAAAACTGGATAGGGACAAATATAATCAAAGTAACTTCCTGAAAACTACGGATTTCACTTGGAACATCCACCATACTTTCCAGACTTATCTCTAAGTGATTAATATCTATTCGAGGTTTGAAAAATCATTTGGGTGACCGACTCTTTGAAAATTACGATGTCGTAGTCAATGTTTTGCCTTGGTTATTCATTGGCTGCGACAGTAAACAAAAGACTTATTTGCTGCCGGCTATGAAGGAGCTTTGCGGGTCGCGGTGGTCTAGTGGGTAGAGCGCTGGACTACTGACCGGATGGTCCCGGGTTCGATTCCCGGGCAAGGCACTTCGGGAACCTGCAGTTCCACCCAAGCTAGTTCATTTTTCAGATACCAGATCAACAGGGAAAGGAACTGGCCCCCATACCCCGATGTGTGAATATTCACACGCCGTCGGGCTTGGTACATGGATGAGCTCTACCATCACCTACTAAAACGACCTTCCGTCGGGTGTACCACAAGGAAGTGTCATAGGTCCCCTCCTATTCCTTATTTACATAAATGACCTCAGTACCGTAGCTAATAGCAAGCTCCGTCTTTTCGCCGATGATGCAGTAATTTATGGGGACATTCGAAGTCACAAAGACAGAGTCGTGTTAGCCAACGGCCTAGATGCAATTCAAAATTTGTGCGATACATGGCAATTTGAATTAAATTTTTAAAAATTCGTAGTAATACATTTTTGGGAAAAGAGTAATTCCCTCCCTTATAGTTACAAAGTGAAACAAACCAAAATCACGAGGGTAGATTCCTTTAAATACTTGGGTGTAACAATTACTCACGATCTGTCCTGGGGAAAACACATTCGAGAAATATGCCGTCGTGCTAATAAAACATTGGGATTTGTGAAAAGAGTGCTAGGTAAATGCGACGAAAAAGTGAAAGAACGATGTTTCCTTGCCTCGGTCAGGCCCCACCTAGAGTATGCTGTCAGTATATGGGATCCTCATAATATAAATTTGATTTCGGAATTAGATCGAGTTCAGCGGAGGGGGGCTAGATTTGTCAAACATTGTTAAGACCAACGCAGCAGCGTATCCACTTTGCTAGACAATTTCGGATGGGATTCTCTTACACAGCGGCGTTTACAATATACATTAAACTTGTTAAAAAATTTAAAGATGGACCCTTTTCCGATGACATCAAGGATTAAATACGAACCCCAACGTATTACTGTCGAAGGGATCACGAATATAAGACTAGAGAGATAGACTGCAAGACTAACAGGTTTAAAATGTCATTTTTTCCAATAATGATACGGGACCAGAAAGCCTTTAGCCGAAATTCCCCATGACTTAGTTCATTACAGTAAGTATTAACGTACAGGTTAGGGACTGAGCGAGGATATGTATATATGTACCATATATACCATATATATAAACTTATATATATGGTAGAGCTCACCCGTGTACCAAGCCCGACGGCGTGTGAATATTCACACATCAGGGTAGGGGGGCCAGTTTGCTGCACCCCCTGCCTTTCCCTGTGCCGGTTATGGTTTCCCAGGAAGATCTGGTACCCGAAAAATCAACTACCTTTGGTGGAGCTGCAGGTGCCCAGAGTGAATGCCCGGGAATCGAACCTGGAACCCTCCGGTCAGTAGTCCAACGCTCTACCCACTGGACCGCCTCGACCCGCTATATATATATATATATATATATATATATATATATATATATATATATATATATATATATATATATATTCCCGTTCATATCCCGGATAAGGAAATATTTTTACTTTCGTGATCTGCTCAAAAACCGCCTTCCCCACATGTCCTGTGTTCGCCTTTTATGTGTTTTCCTATCCCCTTTCCTTATACCTATTTCTGTTTGAATGAATATTTGTGCGCCGTATGGCAGGATTTTCAAGTTTGAATATATATATATATATATATATATATATGTGTGTGTGTGTGTGTGTGTGTGTGTGTGTATGCATATATATATGTATGTATTTTTAAATATTTTTTTTTTTCTTACAGGTTCCCCCCACCTTTCCTCACCTAACCCCCGACCCCCTCAACCCTTACCCTTCCCTCATGGTGCTACACCCCCTGCCACACACCTTTTTGGTGGCTCATAGGATATTTATGTAGATGTAGATGAAGGATTTGTAAAGAAATGGGCAGGTGTCTGGATGTACTTGAACAGAGAAATTTCCAAAAAATTGAAATATATTCCATGCTGTTATTTTCATTATTATTGCCTCTATATAGTTTAGTGAAATCCTATGGAAGCAGGAAAAATTGATGAAAGGCGTATCGAGCGGCAGTGGGATGTTGAAGAAGGTAATAGAGGGGAGAATGTTAGGCAAACGAGGAAAGGCCAGGAACAGGATAGGGATGTTGGACGGGATGAAGGGAGGAAGGAAGTACACAGAGATTAAGAGGGACCTGATGTAGAGTTGGTTGTTGGATTGGGTTTTGTTAGGAGTCACAAAATATTTATTTCATAGTTTTCAAGAAGTTTTCTAGGGTTTCCCACCGGGTCAGGTTGATGAAGTGCACCGACGTTTCGAAGGCTGACTCTGCCATCGTCTTCAGGGTGAAGTGACCCTGAAGACCTTCACCCTGAAGACGATGGCAGAGTCAGCCTTCGAAACGTCGGTGCACTTCATCAACCTGACCCGGTGGGAAACCCGAGAAAATTTTTTGAATACCATACGCTGGGAAAACCTGAGATCCTTAATATTTCATAGTTGTATCCATCCAAAGACCTTCCTTAACCGGTAGAGTACCTAATAATAGTTTAGTGAGTTATTAATTGACTGCCATCGTATTTTTTCTCAATACGAATCAGGTATTTATTTCAATCAATCCCAAAGTTCATTTAATCTCACACTAGCGTTTAGCACATTACACGAGTGATATTTTCAACTTGATGGAAAAAACACCTAATGTTGTGCTTTTAAAAGAGTTGAATTTTCCTTAAGACTCGACGAATGTCCTAGATTGTTAATCTCTATTGGACAGTTAAATTAATGAAATTCTGTCAGCTTTATAAATTGGCTCTAAAAGTATTTTGAAATTAAAAATAATTTCAAATGGGGTTAGGACGCTAATGACGCTCTCATTTTTTTTTAACCAATTTTAGCTATTTCACGCAATCTGGTTAACGTTTATTATCACAAAAATGCACATAACCAGCTGGACAAATAAGCAATAAAAGTAATCTCCTACAGGTATTAATGCCTCTTACTCTGTCGCTTTTGGATCGCACCACCTTTTCCCATCCATCTTTTAAGTTAATCTCTATCTGTCTATCACTTCTACTCCATCTACTTATCTATTGCTTCTATTTCGTCTATTTGACTTCCAATCCCTCTCCTTCAGGGCTTGTGAAAGAATCGTACCAAAGAAATCAAACAAGGGTCGCTTCTTCTTCAGATGACCGTTATGACGAAAGAGCAAAGAGGCGTCCATTACTTCCTCAGAAGAAATAGATAAAGAGTTTTATTATATATTTATTTACTCTCCGACAGTTTTATTTTACACATGTGCGAAGTAACCGAACCGAGGTAGATAAGCGCCCTCAACCAGCCACTGCTTGCCTCAAGTTCAAGTTGCCGGTGTCTTGTGCTACGGAGATGGGCGACTTGACTGATGTCACACAGTGAGTCATGTCATGTTTGAATTCCTGCGATTAATGTTACGGAGAAAGGATCCAACGCCTAAACGCCAACATTTTGTGCAAATATCGAATACGTCAGTGGCACCGACGCGTCCAGTTTCGACGGCGTGGGTATTTACCGAAATGAACTGCAGATATATTGAGAGGTCAGGGTCGGTAGTATATTCAGTAAATCAAATCCGGTTATGCCTCCACATCCATTGTTCGCGATTCTCTCACGATCCTCCCTTTAACGTCCCGCCATCACCATTCCTTCATTGTCTCTTATAAACTCTTATACGATGGTGTAAATTGCATTAAAAATCATGACATTTGATGAGAAAGTCGAAGGCGTTCGACGTTTGTAGTTGACCGTGACAAGCATCTTTTCGTAAGCGGACACCGAAAATCATAACCATTATTGGCTTAAAGGGTATCCCTTAGAGTAACTCCAGATAATCCATTTCCTCACAAAACTGGTAATATAAATTCCAGGGAAATGTGTTACGACTAAAAATCGAAGAAAAGTGAATGAATGTTTTTATTTTACTTATGGGACATCAAATAATCGGGAGCATTATTCATCCTACTAAGTCTTCTAGACGTACGGATCGCATTTTAAGGTTCATAGGCATTCCTGGTCCAAACTCGACCGTAACAAATGAGCTTAATGGTGCTGGTTCAATCAAGTGTAAAAAAAATATAATATGATTGAGATATTTCCAAGAGCATCATAAAAATCTTTTAAGCTGTCCGAAAACGTAATTTTTTTCAATCACGGTCTCGACCAGTTTCTTTAATGTACTCAGCCTTTATCGAATGATCCATTGTACGTATAACTTTGAAACACACAGGAAGTGAAAGCAGAGATAAAAGAGGTGATAAAGAGGAGGTAAAATAAAGAAGGGAACAAGGCAGAAGCGCTCACTCTCACCATTGATGCGTACATATCAGAGGAAAGATCAAAGTCACCAAAGAAAAGGTGAAAGGTGGACTTCAGTTTCGGAGAAACTACAAACTTTCTATGGTTTACGGACAACGTATCAACACTTTCAGTTAAAGCATAGATCTGACGAGAATATTGCCCTTTCTTGGAGAAAAGCGATGAAAATACTAATTCTTAAGATAAACAGGTGTAGAAAAAGGGGTCCCAGTGAGGAATATTATTATGGAATAGAGCTAAGGAACAGGATGTATGAACAAAGGGAAGAATTTTCTAATTAAGACCACCAGGAATAAAATAGATAAGGAAGGATAAAGTAAGCAAAACGGCACGAACGAAGAATAATCTCCACGGTCAAAGAAGCAATCACTGACAGGAAATCGTAACCTAGGTCTAGAGATGAGAAAGCAGTTAACAAAAAATAATTTATGGAGTTTAATTTTCTTCTGCTGCAAGAAATGAACGATAGAGCAGAGAGAAAAGAAAATTAGAAGTTATGTGAACGCATGACAACAGAATAATGACTAAAATAAAGTATATTAATAAAAAAATTGATGAAACATAAGTGTCATAAATCGAAAAGTGGCTGACACTGAGATGAAATGAAAAACACGAAAGGAAGAACAGGGAAGTAGCTGGAGATTTCCTAAGGTAAAATAGTTGAATGAAGACTATTAATTACCCAGCGGAAGAATTTAAGGAAATTTGCAATGACGCATGGATGAGCATGCGATGGAAAATTGCAGCGCAAGGGTTTATGAAGGGATGAAGAGATTGGCGGATAACAATATTTCATTATAGTAACCACAGCAAACTTGAATTGATCCTTCATGACGGCAATGATTATTTCATTTCTAGCCCCATATTGATAATCCTGAGTCCAGTAGAAGGTGAATGGCAAGAGCGGTCTGGAAAGTGCTGAGGGAAAAAATGAAAGAAGCAGGGAAGTCATCACTAGTGACCAGACCTGGCTTAAGGAGTCATATTTGAGGATGACAAATCTCTAATAAACATCTAAGGATTTTAATCATTACCGATTTCATTTCATGATTGGTCACTACGTGAGACCAAGAATAATCTAAAGTAAAAGAAAGTAATGGCATTTCAAAGAAACGGGAAAGAAAATCACAACGTAGAAGGAGACTAAAATCAGTAGATGAAATATTTCATGCATATTTAGGCAGTGCTGGAGACGAAAATAGGCATCGCAGTGAGAATGACATGAACTTAACCTTGTAAGAAAAAAAAAGAATTTACTGGAGAGTCAAACGATCGAAATATTTATCAACATTCGTGTATTCCAAGAAATGGTCATTGATGACTTGATATTGGGCGTTGCATGGTTCCAAAAGCGAATGCTGGAGGTTGCGCGTTGGAATTTGGAAGCCTTTCATGCACAAGGAAAAATGTGATATTTTTCTGGGCACGAGGTTGAGGACTTCTCATTTCTTCAAATGCTTTCAACAACCAAATCTTTTTAAACATTTGCGGAACAATATTTATCGAAAATCGGTGAATAGTACGCACACAAATTTGATATAATATATTATATAAAAGACAACAAACATAGTAATCAACCCGAAGGTCGGTTTGGTAAGTGATGGTAGACTTCACCCAGTACTTCCAATCAGTCCAATGGCTTATGAAATACATTCATCCGGGTATGGGGGGCAGTTCCTTTCCCTGTGCCAGTTATGGTTTCCCAGGAAGATCTGGTGCCTAAAAAATCGCATAGCTTGGGTGAGCTGCTGGTGCCAGATATGCTTACCCGGTAATCGAACTAGGGCCCTCGAGTCAGTAGTCCAACGCTCTACCCCAGAACTACCGCGACCCACACAATTTATTAATGCCATTAGAAAGATTTTGGATTAAAGCTAATATTTATTAATTTATTTTTTTCTTTTACTTTTTTCATTAGGCCGAGATTGAGACTATATAGTCCCTTCTTCCACCTTACCCTTGATACAACATAGAAGGTAATTATTAACACCCTATAAATCCTAGGTTGTAGGAAACCCGCCTAGGCTGGAATCGAACTCGCGACCTCTGGATTGGCTGGTGAGAGCATTACTCCAACGCCATTGGTGCTACTCAATAATAATATTATAATATTAGAAACATATCGATGTGAATGGAGAGGATTGGGAAAAATAATCTGGTTGAAAAGGAAGGCAAACTAGGAAGCGTTGATGTAATCATTGGGAAGAGAGTATTTTCCTGGGAAGATATGGAAGAACAAAGAGAAGGTGGATATGTGAATATCATAAGGTGGCCTAATTAATAGTAATTGATAAATAGGAAGGTGGGTTAGTGAACGGAAGTGTTTTATAGCAAGAGAGTAAGGGCGAGGGACCAAATGGACATCAGAGGCGGCATGGAGTTCGTAGAGAATACGAAGAACTGCATTATAAAGAAAGTGTTAATGTCGAATACAAATAAAATGTATACAGAAGAAATGCGTTCTCTCCAAACCTCTCGTATTTACGGGGGCTTCCCAGAATCGTATTTTGAGTAATTCTGCGCACGGCTCCATTGCTGAAAACTAGTGTTAATTCAATAGCTTACTTTTCGCAAGCTAAGAAATTTTATTAATGTGACAACGGCATATTACGTGGAATCCTGCAAGTATTAATAAAACAATCATTTTATAGGTATGTTCTTTGGGGCACGATACAACAACATATGGCCTTATGAGGAAGAGGATAATTGAAACAGTGGGTTTTGAAGGTATCCACATTGCACGCCCCGTAATGATTTTCTTTCGTACAGAAGTCTTGCATTTTAGAAGTAATTATCAAATATTAGATTACGAGATTTCAATAATTGTAAAAACATATGTTCTCATTATATAGTAACTATGATAAAAAGGTGTGGAATAATTGTTTCAAGAGCAGAAGCGGAAGGAGATATTTTCAGATATTTCTTTTTCTCATTTTCTCCGACCAGTAAATATCATGTGACTCACTGAGATTTTGGTGTGTACTACCAAAAATCTTACCTGCCGAGGAATACAACAATCATTGAAATATATTTCGCATCCTGGATGCCAATCCTGGAAATTATTTCAGGAGAATTTTCATAATTATTATTGATATTCTACCGGCACAGGCAGATTTTGAATGAACACAGCTTATTCCAAGGTACAACGATACCCTTATCGACTTTCATTCCTGTCCACAGTTCTCCTTATGCCTCTTTAACCATTTTATACGTTGAACAGCACCGGTGGCAACGAGAAACCCTGCCCTACACCTCTTCCTAACACTGCGCATCCGGACTCTCCGTTCCCCACTCGCACCTGAGCAGTCTGAGACATGTACAGGTTGCGGATCAGTCTCCTGTCCCTCCAATCCATTCCTATTTTCTGCAATACACGCATTAATTTTTCCCAATTCACTCTATCAAACGCTTTTTCGAAATCTACAAAACAGGCAAAAACGTCCTGATTGTATTCTATATTCCTCTCGATTAGTGATCTCATTACTGCAAAGGCATCATGCGTACCTCTCCCCTTCCTAAACACAAACTGATCATCCCCTAAGTAATCATTTGCCATTCTCTCCATCCTTTTGTTGATGATCCTGAGAATAACTTTAACTGCATGTGAAAACAAACTACTTGTCCTGTAGTCCTCACATGATGTAGCCTTTACCTATTTCGGAATAGGAACTACGTGTAACATTCGTCTCATAGTCTTCTGGCCACATTATTTCTCATAAATGCTACGAATTAATACATGAATACTTTTCTTCCCACATTTTCCTAGGCCTTTAGGTAGTTCTCCAGGTATGACTTCCACCCACACGGCCTTATTTGATTTCATTTCAACTTCAATACGTATCGAAAAAATTACTTGAATATAACATAAATCAGTGAAGTGCATATAATGGGTACAATTACCCAGCAGTTTTAATACACATGAATTAAATTGTTTGCCTAACCCGTTGATTATAAGCAATGTTAAATAAATATACAAAAGAATACCCTTAAGGAGCGTGTATGCGAATACCTTCATAATATTTTCCGAACTTCTAGAATTAGCTGCCGTCGGTTCCCTTGCAAGCATGTAATGACTATTACCCCATGAAAGATATTTCAAATATAAAAAATCAGTATTACATAAGGATAAAATTTCATGGGCTGTGATAAGTAAACTGGGTAGTCTACAGAAAGTTTTCAAGAATGAAGCCGTACACAGACTCTTCAGAGGAGCAGCTCATAAATATCTGAGGTGTGAAGGGAACACCTTTCTTCTCCAGGCGATTTTGGTGAAAGGAGAGAGTCAGGATTTGGCAAAGGAAAATTGCACAGGTGTTGCATTCAAAAGTACGATAATCATCTAATATTTTTTAAGGATGTCTCAAAGACCAAAGTGTAGATCATTTAATTTATGGAGACGAGCTGAAACACGTCTCGCGATGAACGCTACACGCCAAAGGCAAGCCGGAATGCAAGTAAACGCAACCGGATTACTGACTCAAAAAAATTGAAGCGATTTTGTAAAAATTCCTTTTGGATTTTTTACGAAAATATTTTTCGCACTGAGCCGAGACAAGACGCATTGTCGCCACCTTGAATGCAGTATTTAGTTGATTTCAAATGCGAAAACGCGCCTTGTTTCTGAATACAAATTCAAGGCAAAATTTCTTCAGATGATTTTGTTAGGTGTCTTTTTTTCACATTTGTGAACAAGTGGACACGAATGAATGACGAGAAGGTTGAGCAGTAGAGGGTGATGAAGTAGGACAGGTAACGGACTTAGCAGAAATATTACACCGATTGAGGCCAATAAGGAAAAGATTTTAAACAGTCGGTTGTATCCATAAACAATTTTAATTTAATCATATTCGTCGGCTAAAATTTCTATTGACGCACCTTCAACGATCATGGGTCATGAAATCCATGGGCTAGAAAAAGTGAAGATAATTTTTTTCTTAATAAAAAATAAATTCTACCCCTCGACTTTGTCAGGAGATGCTTGAAAAACACTTCACGCACATAATAATTTTTCAATACCGTTATGGAAAGAACAATGACGGAAGGAATACAGAGGGATGAGCTAATGAGAATTCAAAGTAAAAATTGCGAATCGGTAGAAAACGTCAGCGAGAGGAAGAACGAATGAATAAAGAAATGACAGGAATGAGGTCGCACAGCTTTGAGGCCGAACAACGATTCTAGAATCGAAAACCTGTTATCCTATCACTTTTTATGGTGACACAAGACTGAATTTTCATTCAAATTTCATGGAAATGGTAGTTGATTACTTCCCTGACAAAAAACGAACTTATCGAAAAAAAACTATTCCCTGCTCTAATCTACAATGGAAAAATTCCACAGAGCTAATCCGGAATAAAAATTTCAAAGCTGGACAAACGTTCATACAGGGTTCGTCCGGAAAATAAGTTTATGATGCTCATCGTCCTTTTTGACAAAAGAGGAGTCGTCCACTACGAATTTGTACCTGAAAAACAAACTGTAAATCCTGCATTTTACGTCCAAGTGCTCGACAGATTTCGAAAACGAGTCGCCCGCGTCCGGCCAGCGATCAAAAACATCTGGCGGCTGCATCACGGCAATGCGCCGTCTCACACCGCGCTTGTCGTGTCGGACTTCTTGGCCAAGCACGGCGTGCCAACGTTGCCGCACCCGCCCTACAGCCCGGACTTGGCACCACCGGACTTCTTTCTGTTCCCGAAGATAAAGAGAAGTTTGAAAGGAACGCGATACGGGACTTTGGACGCCGTCAAAGAGGCCGTGACGACGTGTCTTCGAGAGGTTCCCGATGATGCCTTCGCGGGAGCGTTTCAGGAATGGGAACGTCGCTAGAACAAGTGTATCGACTCACAAGGGTCCTATTTTAAGGAATATTAGCTTAAGATATGTAAAAGTGTAATACATTTTTTTTCCTGAGCTCAGTACACTTATTTTCCGGACGAACCCTGTATATTTTTCTAAAAAAAGCACCTGAGCAAGCAAAGATTTTCTTTACAATGAAACTGCATATGGGATGGAGCGTGTTACGATACTCCACGTAGTATTTATTGAAATATAAATATTTGATGCGTGAAGAGAATGCCCTTCCACTACGTGTATTTTCGGTGAAAATGGTGGGCCAAATTTTAGGAAAAAGTACACACAAGAGGTACGTACGCTGGGAAAAAATGCAAAATGAGAGCGCAATCAAGATGCATATCTCTACGATCGAGTCGCGATCAACGTACAGGCCTCATAACGAGAGGGTCCGGGTTCAAATCCTGACGACAAAAATTTTTCAGTGGTATCCCGATCCCTACTTGAGGTGCTTTGTGAAGAGCACTTAGAGTGGGTACGACGTCCGTCGGATGTGGCGTTAAACTGCGGACCCCTTGGCGCCTTTCGACAAGACTACTATAGGCTAATGCCGACGCCGAGTTTCTCTCCACCCTTCCTTTCCCAACCATCCCTAATGGCGCAAATGACCGCTGCTGTCGGTCGCCTCTCCAAAAAAACTACTACGACACTTTGAATGTAAAATAGTCCCAATAGATCATAAAGTATCTGACAAATGTAATCCGTACACATATTTCATTCGATCTTTATTCATAATTATAAGAAGGAAAGTAACCATTTACTTTCCTTCTTATAATTACTTCTTACTACATGTTAAGGATTAAGTAATGAAAGTAATCAATACTTTGGGTTAAGAAATGTGAGGCACGCTTAACAAATTATATTGAAAATTACTACATTAAAGCGTAAGTTCTGCTCAGCTTCCGTGTAGGGAGCGAGCAGATCAGTTTCGTCTGAAAGCGGTACTGAATTCGGCGGAAAGACTATTTTTCACGCACGAGAGAGAATTAATAAGGAAACCGCTATCGCAGTCGCGAACAAGGGCATTCTGCGTCTACCATTCAAATTAGAAATAAATGCCCTCCTCCCCGACGATCGAGAGCTTTCGCCGTACTCCCTTTCCGTGTCATCCATTTCGGAAGTGATCTTAGGTTTTCTTGTCACGAAAGAATTTCGGCAGGGTCCCTGCTATCCTACGGGACTTCGGTCAAGTGTAGGGGGAAAAGGATGGCTTTTACATTGCAACAAAGGCGCTACTTGAAATTTTCTAATGCAGCTGATATTTCTTGTGCTTGATTTTCCCACCCCTCAATATCCGAAAGGCGATTTGGGAGGGCGGTCGCCTAAGCATATTATAACAAGACATAAAAATTGAAAATAAAGGAGGAGACGACTGAAATGGACGGCGTGAAGTGCTAAGAAGTGAAAGAAAATGTTTTTTATAACATAGAAAAATATTATTTTGAAAAACTGTGCTCGACCATAATACCACCAATAAGATTTTAAGCACCAGAGAAAGGCCCCAGTGGAATGCTTCCTTTTTTTCTAATTCCAAAATTACGCATTCTTTAAATTAAACAATTATTAGTAGGAATATAGTATGTCGAAGTTTGTTATGCTAACGTGATCCTCATTATAGGAAATTTATAATTCTGGGAAATACTCCTTAATAATGCTTTTAAGCATTATTATAATGGGGTGACATAAGGACGCGCCGTTCAAAATATATGTACAACATAATCAATCTTATATTTAAAGATTATTTTTGTTTGGGTATTCATGGTTTGATTCAGGGAAACTATAATTTTGACTTTATTGTTATTCAATATTGGTGCCGATAATTAATTAGCAATTTTCTGTGGAGTGTCTTCGATATTCTTACCTCCAGCTCGGAAATTGTTTGGATCGACCAGAGAATGTGGGCGTGTCCCTTGTTTCTCACAGGCCTCTTCTGCGAAATGAGAATTGTCAACAGTCCAGTTGGCGCCTAGTATTTCGTCAGATATCTAAATAATGGTGTAAAAGAGGTGATCCATCTCTTCTCTATCCACTTAGATACTAGAACATCCACCTATCCTGGCACCTAGCAATTCCCTTATTTGTTTTAATTATGAAAATTTTATGAATTCCAAATGAAGTGCAATAGTTTATTGATGCATCTCGGAAAAATCATCGCGACAAAAAATATCCAACTCGATTAGATAATCATTGTACATAATAATACACCCACAATCTACGAATGATATTTCCGCTGTGCTCGTTTGCTGAGGTTGCCATTGGTTCCACTCCGTTCACTTCTTTTCGAGTTTTCTTGCTAGCCGTCCGATACGCAAGCCTGACTTCCTTCCGGAATGATCGCAGATATCCGTCCTCTATGGCGAGATGGACTGGAGACTTGGGAAGGGAGAAGACGGAAGGGAAGCGGACCGCCAGGCTTTCCCCCGCCCTCCGACGAAATCCGGAAACATCGACTGCAACCAAATTGGGCCAAGCGGTCACAGCGCGAAACATTATTAGGACCTGAATGCACTATCAACTTCTGCTGTAAATGGAGGGCCTCTGGGTCCATAGCTTTCATCTTTTCTCGTGTCATTTCGTGCCCGGCCTCATACGAGTGATCCGACCTCATCGTATGTTTTAATCATCTCGTACTTGTTTTTTTTTCGGCCCTCAAAGAAGCATTCGTTTTTAAATACGTCTACTGTGTGCGACGTATGTATTTATCGTAACACGAGTTAAATATATTTGCAAATGCATATGTGATGACATACGTGTAAGAGCAGATACATATAATATAATTTTGCTATATATAGTATATTACACGGGCTGGGTTCCAAAAGTAAAGGGAATTTTGTTATTGCGCATAGTGCACGGCATAGAACACAATGAGCTCTTGTCACAAGGTCAGTCGATCAATAAAGAGTACTACTCATAAGTTCAACACTAAACAGTGGGCATTTTTTTATTTCTTCACGTAAACACGTGTCACGCACCACGACGATAGCGCACCTGGTCACACTGTTGTCTGCTTGCTCATTTTTTTTGGACCACACGTGTAAAATCAGATACATATTACATGCCTTTGCCATACACATTATATACTTTATTTTATCTTCTATTCCTTTTATCTGGAAATAAAATAAATTAAAGTAGGCACAGAAGAATAACAAAGAGACCTACGCGAAGAAATGAGATAATTAAAAAAACATTATTAACTTTAAAGAATCTATTTTAGGATGATGATGATGATGCCATGGAAATATTTCTTTTTCGATTAAATTTCTCGCGACGCTACCGTAAAAATCAGTCATTTTTCTCTTCGAGTGGGACACCTGCATTTACCGGCTGGTGGATACTGTAAGCGTCGACCAGATGTCATACACGGATAAGCTGGGTAATACTCAAGGAGAGACGTCAATCTTTATCACTGTGGGAGAATAAAAAACAAGTCTAACAACCGCAAAGAATGCGATCCGTTGAAATAAGTTCCTCATAATTATCCACAGTTTTTAAAAACGGCCACAATGCAGTCGATTCCACCTCATTAAGTCATAAGCCATTCTCGCATGTTCGTTATCCCGTCTGATTTGCCTTCACATACGATACGTGCATAAAACCTAAAAATAAACGTGCATAAACCTAACAAATAGATTGTTCACCCTAAATACCCCACGTGGAGTACGTAGATATACAAGCGTATAGGTCCAAGTCCAATTGTGAGCCAAAAGTGAAGTAAACATTGCAATACAACAATTTCAAAGTGTAAAAATCATTAACCTTGACTTGGATTCGAACCTGGATCCCTCGAACACTCCAAAGAACTATCCATCTTTACTAAAGATTTAATGTGAACAGGGTCTTGATAAGTGAAAATATTTACGCATATATAATAATTTTACAATTGATTTTTAATCTCTCCATACCGTTTTCATCTTCAAATCCAGGTGCTCTAAATGAATGAAGAGTTTTGCACACCTACATTAATTCATCTTTTCCTCGATATCATTAATATAATATTCCCGACCTATCCACGATCACCGATCGACTCATAATTAAACGGCGCAAATGGCCCCTTGAATAAGCCGCGGGTCTCTTAGACGGCCACGTGGTATTATTCCACCAAGCATTTTGAGCTTCAACCATTGTTTCACGAAAGCACCATTCTTTAGTTCCGTTCTAGGACCCGATCGACCCAGTGAAGCATTGGTGACCTGTTTTATGCTGAATTAGCTGGCATCTCACAATGACTGAGCAGAACTCCCATTGAGTTTTCATTGAGGCCATTAAACCGATGGGGTCAGTAGGAACTTCCTGTTCCAAAGGGAAATCCGTATAAATGCTCATTATTAAAACACAACTTTGTAGTTTCCACGGATTTGTCGCCATATATTAATTATGATTTATCATGCACGTATTCTCACATGATGCATCGTTTCCACGTGTCACGCTTGACGCAAATAATTTTATTCTAAGTCTGTTATTTGGTTCAGAGTATTATTTACTTGTTCTCCGGGTCTTGGAATAGCTTTTTGAGGCGTGGCAATTCCTGTCCTCTTGGGAAGATCTATTGAATTTTCTTTAATCACCAGCAGTTCACATTATCACTTCCGCGAGCTGCATTTTGTATTTTCGCATACATATTTCAATAATCACTACGCACTTGTTTTGAGATAGTAAGGAGTATTTAAGAGTTCAATAATAAAATACTTCCCAATGTAAGACACGGTTTCTGGTTTGACCTGGTCTGGTGGAAGAGAGTTTAGCGGGAAAAGAAAACAAAGAGCACTTCGTTTTAACACTTCGTTTTATTAGCAAGACCCAGATTCTGTTGCAGCACAACATCATCACTTGAGGAATATCTTGTTTCGACAGGGATACAGGTATTCATACCTGTATAAAGAATCAGTTTGGGAGAGGGAATGCCGGAAGCGTGGGTGGAGAGGAGCAGGGGGGGGATGAGGAATGCAGTGAGTTTGGTATGAAGAGGAATGAATTTAAATATACAAGGAACCAAGACTAATGAACATCAAAGGATTTGTGACGTGCCTTGAGATTTTGCAACGTTGCGAAATCTAGGTCGTACAAATAAATAAAGTGGAATGGCAAAGTTATATATTTCACTCTTTCCATTATGCCTGAGAATAACTAGAGAATTAATAACTCATCGCAAACTGAGCCAACGGCCAAACTACACGTTCGCATTATAACTGAAAAATAGAGTAAATTTGTGCAACTTGTACACAGTGTGAAGCAGGACGGTAAAAATCGATTCTTTTAGTTAAGCCTTGTGGGGACATTGTAAGTTCATACTGCAACAAGAAAATACCGTTGGGTAGCACTTTTCTTGTCATGAAGTGTGGTAAAAACCTAATGATTTGGATTGAAGCTTTGAACTTTAACTTTAGGAAAACTCTAAGCAAACTGCAGATTAATGAATAGGGACTTTATAAAAATTAGTAAACCACAGCTATCAACCCGAAGATTGGTTTGACAGGTGAGGGTACAGCTCATGTAGTAATAGGTCCAACCACCGACGTGTTAATTTCACTCATCGGGGTGGGGGGAGTCAGTTCCTCTCCCTGTAACGCCTCTATAAAACTGAGGGTGCCCAGAAGCGTCGGGCCCTGCGATCATTATTCCAACGCTCTAGCCAATGGACTACCGCTTCCCTCTTTAAAAAAAAATATATAGAGGAATATTAAATATTTTTAGAAATAAATCACGCTTTTCGAGATTTCATAAAACAATAGCCACGAAATTATTGCCGAAAAATTAAAAAATTTAGTCAAAAAAAAAGATTCATCCATAGTGTCCAGGTGATAGGAGCTCATAATACGTTGGAATTTCTAGAGTTGGGAATAGTTTTCATTGTCTGTTTGTTCCACGCCTCCTCATAGATTCACAACGTACTATTCGGGTATGTCTCTGGTTGTCTATTCCCTAATCGTTTGAAATTTGCATGCTCGAAGTGAGCGTTCATAAAGTCCTAACAATATGAGTAGTAGTAGCCAGCTCCCGTTGAACGTAGGCTCACAAAAACTCCGAGATATGAATTGGAATCTCGGCCGAGATGAATTATATTTACACTGTTCAATTCCTGCATTATCAATGCGCAGCAGCGGATGACTCCGTTAAAGTTTGTGTCTCTCCCGCAGCTGTTTCAAATTCATGAAATTTTAGATGATTACCCCGTAACCGCAATGTTTTTGACTAAGCCATCTTTACATTTACATTGACGGTCATTTTCTGCCAAATACGGCTGGAATTTCGTGCCTTTTTGTGCTCTTTGAACGTCTCATCGGGATGAAGTGAATAAATCGTATATCCGAGAGTACGAGGGTCATCCGGAAAGTAGTACCCGTTCGTGAAATAAAGACACAAAAGTAAATATTAACAAACATAAAAAATTTTATTTGAAAGAGGATACTTTAAACTACTTCTCAACATAATCTCCAAGCAAATTAAGGCATTTGTCATAACGTGTGACAAGTTTCTGTATTCCTGCTGCATAGTCCTTCGCCGCCAGCTCATTGAGATACAGGGTCACTCCTTTAAGTTCTTCATCGCTGTCAAATCTTTTTCCTGCCAAAAAGTCTTTAAGCTTTGTAAAGAGATGAAAATCTGAAGGGGCCAAGTCCGGGCTATACGGTGGATGGTCGAAAGTTTCCCATTTGAATTGCTGCAAAAGTTTTTGTGTTATCCCAGCTGCATGAGGCCTGGCATTGTCATGAACGAGAATGACACCAGTAGACAATAGACCTCGCCGCCGATTTTGTATTGCCCGCCGTAATTTCTTTAATGTTTCACAATACGCATTGGCATTAATAGTGTCTCCACGGGCCATAAAATCAATAAGCAATACACCTCGTCGATCCCAGAAAATGGTTGCCATGAGTTTCCTGGTGGACAGAACTGTCTTGAATTTTTTTGGTTTGTTTGGTGAATGAGCATGATGCCACTCCATTGACTGTCGTTTACTCTCAGGTGATGCATAACAAACCCATGTTTCGTCACCAGTAATTATGCGAGTCAAGAAAGAGTCTCCTTCATCAGAATAACGTCCCAAAAACGTCAGTGCTGCAGCCATACGCTTGGTTTTGTGCTCATCTGTAAGCATGCGAGGGACCCATCTTGCACAAATTTTTGCATAATGCAGATGGTGTTTAACAATTTCATGAACAATTGTTCGAGAAACATTGGGAAAATGCTCACAGATGTCATCCGATCGTTCCTCACGAATTCGTCAACTGAGCTCACCAGTTGGTCTGTAATGACAGACGGTCTCCCCGAACGCTCATCGTCGTGTGTGTTCCCCCTCCCCATGTTGAAGTTGCGACACCACCGCCGAACAGACGACTCGTCCATTACATTGTCTCCATACACCTCCTTTAATTGGCGATGAATATCACATGGGCGAACGTTTCTTGCATTGAGGAATTTAATCACTGCCCTCACTTCACAACTGGCGGCGTTCTCAATTTTTTTAAACATTGTCAACAATCACAGAAACAACACAGGCAATGCTAGCGTCACGCAACTTGGCTCAGAGAAAGCAGACAAGCCACTGAAGCTATCTGACCTCGTCCAGCGGCTACTCGCGTCGTCAGCACTTCATGCGGCACGAACGGGTACTACTTTCCGGATGACCCTCGTATGTTCTTCTACACACCGGTAATCTCCTCGCAATTATAAAAAAAATCAATTGATACAATGGTAAATGGTCCAGGACTTAAACCTCATAAGAACCTTTACAGATGAAGCCAATGATGAACCATCGATGAAGATTAGCTTCTTCATAAGCAATGCGTATTTTTGGCTCAACCTTCCGAATGACATCAATTCGTTATTTCCAGAGGAGTCTGCATTATTTTATTATTTAGGGAAACTTAACGATTCCTATGATTCTGAGCTCAGCTTGTTTTAAGACTTACGTAAATCCCCTGCCCCCTTGAGAACAGTCAAGTAGGTTCTAGCATCAGGGGAATCTGGTGGATATAAATAGCGTCACTACACATACCAAAACGCCTTAAGTATAAACAAGAAGAGAAATGCTGTTGTTTTTGTAGAAATCGCTCCCGCAAAACCATCGCTCCATTGTGATCGAACTCGCAGCTTCGCAAAATAATAAGGGGGAAAGACTCCAATGGCCGTAAAAAACAGTCGCAACTCTCGTCAGACCAAATTGTTGTGTTGGTATTCGCGGAAACCACGTAAGAGACCAAGCACAACCTCTCGACCAAGAATACCCTCTTTGTTGTGTTTGTGACTGTTATTTACGGCCATTGGAGTCTTTCCCCCTTATTATTTTACCTAGATGCCGTAGAGCTCTTGATTTCTCGCAGCTTCGCAGTTAAAAAAATTCAGTGAAAAAAATCAGCGTGGCTCACAGTGTATTAAGTAAAAAATGTCAAAGCAATTCGGCGGCCAGAATTTTTAATTTTATAGGAATGTGCTATTGTTCTATTTCGATTGTCCAAAATTACTTCATCCACTTAAATGTCTTCGGTTCATTTCTATAGAGACTTCAATTCTGAAAGAAGAATTCGCGTTAAATGTAGAAGTAAAATTCAACGGGAAACTTTGATCGCTCCAGTGAGCCTAGAGACGTTAAAAGCAAGTCGTGAATTCAAATAAGAAAGACGCCAACTGGCGGAATATTTTGAAAGCAGAGCCCCGAGAAAAAAAATGTTGAGTCAATGGCGATCGTGTGAACACGTTGAGATTTCGTACGCATCGATCGGTTTCGTACTTAATTTTAGCTAACCTGATTGATTTTTATTTCAATTTTAGTTTAATTAAAATAGTTTTAGGTCGTTATTAAAATCTTTGGTGAGTTTCAGGTAAGTTTTCGTTTCCTTTTTAAAGTTCGCGAATAACAGTAGTCTGTAGCTGATTAATTGCGCTTATTTCTCCCAAAATTCCATTTTTATATTTCTAATGCTATTTTCAGATTCGCATCTAATAATTATACAAATTTTTACATTTAGTCATTCATAGGTTTAGTAATTCAGGAAAAGTTTTGTGAATACTAATTAATATTTTTTCCCATTCGGTTTAACATAGAGTTAAGTTGAACTTTTTCATTTTAGTTTTTCTCCCAGTTATTGCATTAAGGGGTTCACTGTGAAAATTTTTGGTGGCGGGCTTTAATTCTTTGATTAGCACGTTCATGCTATTAGTACAATAGATTGCGAATATTAATTTCGTTTAAAAACTCGACAAAAAATGAACCATTTAACAGCAACGTTCTTGCCAATTTCCTTAGAACCTATACCATTCAAGGTTATAGAATATAACATTGTTAGTTCGATACTGAAGCATGTCGATAATCGCGATTTATTGATGAAAAATCAGCAAGGTTTCGAAAAGGCTGGATTCTATAATTTTAAAAAATTGCTCTTTTTGCACATGATATTTTTGGGATTGGGTGAAAATGTTGTTCCAATGCCGAGATATTTTTAAACTTTGATAAAACTTTCCACGAACAGTCTCATAGCAGCCTCCTCACTTAGCTAAAAGGGCAATAAACTTACATAGGATAAACTTAGTGGCGTATTCAAAATATTAGAGCAGCTAGGCTGGGAATCAATCACCGAAAGTAGGTTAAATTACAGAGTGATGCTCTTGCAATTGCTCTTGCTATTGGAAGGGAGTTTCTTTACATCTACATCTACATAATACCCCGCAAGCCGCCGCAAGGGCGTGCGGCGGGGGGTGTTAGGTCACCACCCAAAAAAAGGAAAAAATAAATACCGCATTACTGTAAACAGCAATACATTACTTAATGGCATGCGGGAAGGGTTTTGACACAACACACAGGAGGTTAGTGAAAGTGCATGCAATTGAGTTTAACTAATTGTTACCTAGACGCCGAGGGTGGCAAGTGGTATTTTTGTTATCTCCGAGTGTGACCCTACAGTTGTTATCCCGTATTGTCCGTGGGAAGAAGGAGTCCTTGAGTCTGCTAGTCCTGGCATCTATTTCCCGAATTTTGTACCCATGATCCAAGCGACCAATGTAGCGACCTCCTTTAGCAGGGAGGTTGAAAATGTATTATTATTCCCATCGTACTACGGATAAGAGAGATCATGTTAATAACATTAGAGAGAATAAGTGTAGAACAGGTGGATTTAAAATATAATTTTTTCCAAGAACGATAGGGGATCATAATAACATTGTTGGACCGCGGTAGGTTCATATTCGGGTTAAATTATTCTGGTGTGTATTCACCCCCTGCCACATGGTGGCTTGCAGGGAGCATAAATAATTAAATAAAATGTCTATGGTATAATTAAACGTATTCTAGGTTGGATTAAAGACTTTTTGAATGGTCAAGGACATTAGGAAGTCACTTCAAGTGTTCTTGGATGTCTTAAAAACTTCTTTACGTTCACAATGTTAACAACGTGTATAACATTAAGATACGTTTATTTACCTAATATGCATTGGTTTAAAGAGATATCTGTAGTCCTGGAGATTACGTACCGTTATTACATAAAATTAATACACCATCTGGCAGTTATATTTTCATTTATCACATGTTCTACCGGATAAAGTAGATTTTGGATGGACACAGTATATAAAACAATGCAGCGATACATTTACTTGCCCCTCCCAACAACACATAACCTGACACCCAACACTACTATAAACCCCTACTAAATTCCATATACTTCCTCCCATCACTATGTCCACTTTACCAATCCTATTCCTACCCCTTCCTCGCCTGCCAAACATTCTCTCCTGTATTACAGTTTTCAGAATCCCATTGACAACCAAAATGTACTGCAACTATCTTTCGTGCTTCCTTTGGATTTCTCCCAGCGACCCCCTCTTCCCCACCACTATGTCTTCCACTTCCTCGTTTGTTTTTCTTTCTGTCCATTTCACTTTTTCCAACCTTCTCCATTCAAACATTTCAAAAGCCTCCAATCTACGCCTATCACCTTGCCTCAATGTTTCCAGGCCGTAAAAAAACACGCCCCACATCAAAGTTTTGACGAGCCGTTTCCAAACGTCCTTATTCAACGTTGCCGTCATCAATTCCCTCCTCCTTGCGAAAGCCTCTTTTTGCCTATTACAATTATTCTTCTTATGTCCCTACTGCTTTGACCATTTTGGTCCAGAACACTTCCAAGATCAGTAAACTGTTCCATCTGCTCTGGTTTATGATCTCCTATTTTAATATTTGATTTAGTATTTCCCTTTCTCCAAAACCACATAATCTTAGTTTTGTTCACATTTACTCTCATTCCATACAAATTGCACAGGCTTTCCATTGCGTTCAATAATGTTTGCAAACCCTTGGTTGGCTAGCTTACCAATGCTTGATAATCCGCAAACCAGACTGATGTTATACGTACCTCAACGAATTTCATTTCTATCTCCAGTCCCTCCCAATCCTCTTCTACGTCTTCTACATCGGTCACTCGCACTTGAGCAGTCTGTGACATGTGCAATTTGCAGATAAGTCTCCCATCCCGCCATCTACTCCTATTTTCTGCTACACATTCATTGATTCTGCCCAATTTACTTAAATTATGGTCTGAGTTACCGTCTGCTCCCGGGGAACTCTGTAAATTAATTACACTGTTCCTAACTCTGTGCCTAAAAATAATACTCGTATGGTCTAACTGATCTCTTTCTGAATCCCCGAGCATTTTCTGTGTATGATTGTCTTTTGGAGTGTTTAAACGAAGTTTTCGTTATAATTAACCCCTGTCTCCTGCAGAACTCAATTGTTTTTTTCCCCGGGGTCATTCCTCGTTCCTAAACTGTAGTTCCCTACCTCACTGTCGTCTCTTCCGTCGCCAACAGCCGTGTTCCAATCCTCATCGCTATCGAATGTTTCGTTACAGGAACACCCGTAATCATGTACTCGAACTGGTCGTATCGTATATACCGTCGACTTCTTCCTATCTACGATTGCTTGGTGGCTTGTAGACCTGAACAATAACCATGTTCGTTGGTTCAGCTTTTACTTCGACTATAATATTGAGTCATTCGCTTTGCTCTATGTTGGCTACGCTTCTTCTTACTCTTCTGTTCAATACTATTGCCACCCCTCGCTGGCTCTCTTTCTCTCTGCTGTATACTAGTACTAGTAGTATTACTCTATACCTATACTATAGCTATCACTCCAATAATCCCCTCTCTACCTCTACATATCTCTCCTCGAACAGTCCTAAAATATCTATGTCCTCTTTCCACCTCTTTATATTATCTAATTCCCTGTCCCAAATTGCGTCTTAATATTCCAAGTGCCTATTATAACTATTTCGGTCCTTTGTTGCACCTACGTTTCTGCTGCTGCTGTCACTTTGCAAGGATCTCGTGGGATGACAACCAAAGAAGCCTTTCCTCTCCGGCTTGCGAGCATGACACAAAGCCGATTAATTCATTGTTCCCAATACTAATTGTCATTATAGTGTCCATTCTAACTGCCATGGGATAAATAATGGAGATCGTTTTTCATTGCCATCCTCAATAGTGTTTTCAATGTGAAACCATCAATCAACTGTTATCTTTCGCTCGTTAGGCCTCATTTTGAATGTTTCCAGTACGTATATGGGACACACAAGAAATTGGATTAATTACCGATTTGGAACTCATGGAGCGTAGGGGAGCTAGATTTGTGCAACGCTGTTATCACAAACTGATTAGGGTATCAAAAATTAATGGAGGATCTAGTTTGGGAATCACTAACGAAGGATGCCTCTTTAGTAATGCTGTTGAAAACGTGTTATTAACCCCTTAGTATTACGCTAGGAGAGATCGTGTCAATGAAATTCGAGATATTAAGTGCAGAACAGATAGATTTAAGATGTCATTTTTCCCACGAACGATGAGTGATCAGAGTAAAATAACTAACTGGTGTCTAATCACCTCCTTCAACATACCCTGACGGTGGTTCGCAGGGTACTAAATAAAACTAACTGGTGTCAAACGTTTTTGAAGCCGCCTCACTGCGGAACAGACACTGTGCCGAATACCTTTTATCTGGTTCCTACCCCCAACCTATTTGACATGAGTGAGCCTACCAGGAGTAAATATCATTGCTCCCGCCAGCACAGTCCTATGGGTCATCAGAACCTACAAGCCCTTCGACTATCAAGGTTTTAGGCCATGGAGCTATGGAAGCTAAAAACGTGTGGTGATAAAATTTTGGAATAGAATCCCTTCATTGCCTACTGCATCAAAAAACACTCGCCCTTACTTACGACTTCTTCTGAGACACATGGGTGAATATGAGGTCATGCGAGCAAAAAAATATGACTTCTTAGATGGGTATTGAGCACGTTACTAGAACGTTAAAAGCAATTCTATCTTTTTCTAGTCAGACCTCATTTAGAACATACTGCTTGTACATAAAGTTGATTTGTTTGCAGAAATAGACCGCGTGCAGATCAGAGAAAATAAATTTGTAAAATTTTACTATGATAAACTAAATAGCGCATCTAGATTAATTATTAGAGGAGTTGAGTTAGGAATCACTCACGGGGGGTAGGTTAAATTACATAGTAAACCTCTTGCACGAGTTATAAGCAGCCTGCATAGAAATGATGCTTAAAATTCAATATTAGCCCCACATTACTACGGTAGGAGAGATTACGTAAACCAATGGAGTTAAGATTCCATTTTTCTTACCAACGGTAAGTGATCAGAATTAATTTAAGCAATATTAGCAATATGATATATTTTACGTACCTACCTTTTGATGAATTTGAGCAAGCAAAATTAAATTTAGGCTGCAAACTTGAGTAACGAATTAAACAATATATTTCAATTACTTTGTTACACCTACTGACACACTTTAGCACTATAAAGTATAGCAATTCAAAGTAAACTCTTTTGTAAAGGCAAATATTATGTACAACTAATAATATATCATAAGCAATGTAATTACGGTCACCTCTTCTGGAGACTAACCTCGGCAACCAAACAATCACGATTCCTGTATTTAAAACGGCCTCGCCTTCCGAAATATTTCGGGTATTAGTTGTTCCTCTCAATAACCTCAGTACCTTCTCACATTTTAAATATAATCTTTCGCAAAATTTCCCATCTGGGGTCATATGTCATCTAGGGATCTGGTTTGGCATTTACAGGAATGACGCCACGCGGACAGCACCGCTTCCGATGAATGCTCGCTCCTCTCCAATGACGACGCTATGCAAACTTCCATCAGAAACTTCAATAGCACAATTACTGTCCGGCGCGAGCAAGGCGCATAGGAATAGAAAAATTGAACGTATCACAAAATGAGGTAGAGGTTAAGAGTTCAACAGACTCTCGGCTTATTAGGGAGGAGTGGAAAACTGTTATTTATCTGGCTATTTTACTACAAAGTGGTTCATTCACCTCTTTTGATACGTATTTGTTTTCAACTGCACACACCAATAATACCTCACTATCTAGAGAAAATATACGGGTTATAAAACCTTTTGTGCAATTTCGATATATTTTATTGGGAATCATTAGGAACAAATATCGTCACGGAAACTCTGACTGGTTTTGCCTGTTTTTGGCGATAGGCGGAAGAGTATTTTTTTAAGTTAATAATGGTTTGTTTTCATCACTAAGCAGGTACGGCTTAATAGAACAGTATAATACCTTTGGTCATTGTTATCGGGGGGCGTTTTGGAATACGAGTACGGGCACAAATGGATATCGTTCGTGATAAAGAACGACCTTTGAAAGGTTTTCACGGAGACCCCTTTTATGATTAACTTTTGTCGTTTCGAAATGACCCAGTAGTTCCTGTTCAAGGAGACATCGAGGAAGTTTAATTAGTGTCCCCTTTGTGAATGAGTTCAAAGACGGGATTTAGTCACTGTCACCGAAACGGAAAACGAATGATACCAAGTCATATGGTTATACCGTTCAGGCAATAAGAACAGATTCTAGTTATTGAGATCACAAACATTCGCGTCTCAAGATTCTTATCTCCTTCATCTACAGTGATTATTGCGTACATAACAAAATTTACCCAAGCGCCTCTCCAACATCAGAATGTTTTTATGCCTCCCAATACATAAATATTTTTTCAATCCTTTCATTTTCGATTGACTTCGTTCATTTCAATAGTCCTTAAAAAAGTGCAATATTAATAGACAGTTGAGTTGTTTTTGTCACCCCACTTTAAACTTTCGCTTATTTAAATTCATAAAATGATTATCATTGAAGCCATTTAAACCATCTACGTGAAGTGCCTCAACGAAACAACAGAAATATACAATATGTCTTCTACGAGCCAAATTCTGCAAATTCGGCACTTTTGTGGTACTAATTTCAACCAAACGTTTCTCTTTAACGATACGAAGGCACATGAAAAATTTTATAAGGTCAAAGCAACCGTCAGTCAAGAATGTTCGGGAACACAGGTCTTTTTTTAATTGCCAACGATTCATCTTAGAATGATAGACGTAAAGTGTACGAACTTTTACTTTTCCTGTACGATGTACGTGCACGTTATTTCTGCATTTTTGGAAACTACGTATTATCATTACGAAATAGTGCTAAAAATTTGGTTTTGGATGGAAACAACTACAAGATGAATAAAAAGAGACATTTCAAGCGTGTTATGGTGGAATATCAGGATTAATTAAAATTGGTCATTTTCCATAAAGTAAAAATAAAATTTTAATACGAGCGGTTTCGATGTAACTACATCATCTTCAGGTGATTCAGACCTGAAGATGATGTAGTTACATCGAAACCGCTCGTATTAAAATTTTATTTTTACTTTATGGAAAATTGCCAATTTTAATTAAAATACAAAATAAATATTTTGTAACTCCAAACAAAACACAATCCAGCAACCTACTCTATATCAAGTCCGTCTTCATATCTGTGTACTTCTTTCCTCCATTCATCTCCTGTCCAACATTCCTATCCTGTTCCTGCCTTTTATTAGTTTTCCTATCATTCTCACTTCTATCACTGTCTCCAACATCTCACTGCCGATCAATACATCCTTCATCGATTTTTCCTGCCTTATTATGATTTCTCCCAAGAAACCCCTCTCTTCGCCCACCATACCAACCACTTCCTCATTTGTTTTCCTTTAGGTCCATTTCACCTTCTTCATTTCCATCTTTCAATTCCCTCCAGTCTACTTTTATCATCCTCTTTCAGCGACAATGTTTTCGCGCCGCACATAACTGCACTCCAGAAGAACATATAGGGTCTAATATAGAGGTAATGCGAATTCTCTGGGAAAAATAGATTTATTAATCGTACTTGTAGGAATGCTTAAAATCCTTCAAAATACTCTCCCCCTGTATCAATACACTTGCGGAGACTTGTCTGCCACGTCTAGAAGGCACCCTGAAACTCCTCGACAGGAATTTCACCATGTAAATCATGAATGCTTACGATCGTATCGGCTGTACTGACTGTGCACGAAACGATGGATCGTTGGACGGAATGAGCAAGAAGAAAGAAATTTTGATCCAAAATGACAAACTGACATATCTGGGACGACATTTTTATATCAATCACGACATTTCATCCATTATTACGTACCAAGGAGTGGGATAACTATTCTTTTTGGAGCTCCTGGAGCACTAAGAGCTTCAGGAGTTCGTCATTCAAGCTCTATGGTCGGTCACCTGAGAAATGAATGACAAGTTTTATGCAAAACGCTGGCAAGCGCAATGAAACTACTGGGGGAGTTTCCGGCCAAGGAAGAGCGCAGCGTCAGCAGCCTCCCTTTCAAACGGGCGGTCCCCGGTCGCATCTGCCACGGTCGGCCGCCGTGGTCTGCCCACACTCCTTCGCGTTAGGAGGTCAGACGAAACGGGAGTAACGGGACATTTCCATGGCGAGGAGGACAATAGGCGGCGGTCGGTACAAGTTGGACCAGCAGTCGGTTGCTTGGCTGCTTGCGCCGCGGCGAGATCATGTGATCCAAATGGACAACTTCCTTCCCGATTTCGGCAGCGTCGGACAATGGCTGCTCCCTGGATTTACTTCCCTTCGGTGCCTGGAGGACGGAGTCTCTTCGCAGCGTGTCTCATTCAAAAAAATAGCAAAGAATCGCCGGGATAGCGCCCATTACTTCGGCGAAATTGAGGCGCGTGATATTTAAGTTAGAGAACACTCCGTGCACGAGCATACATCATCGCCCCTCTTTCACAATTACTTCTGTATAAAAATGGGTCGATCTCGATTAAAATTTTATACAACCGTGGTAAGTTACTGACCTCAATTGAATCACATTTAATGTCCTCGGTAGGAGTATGCAAGTAATGCATAATTTCTACACAAAAATAGATGTGTTTGTAAACGACATTGAAAATTACTGGTCACAATTCAAGCGTCAAACAAACTTCCCATCCAACGAAAAACTAGGATTCTTTGGAAAAATAACCTGTTACCCATTTCATCATGGCCCGATCGCACTTTATTAGGAAAATAACACATCTTATCAGTAAGGGAAAAATTAGATGTAGGCACATATCGGAGATCTTTTTGTTAAATGATCACAATAAAGGGTATAGTTATTACTTTCCATTTTAAACTTATTTACTATTAGATCACCCTGTACCACTCGTATTAATCATCACGCCTCCATCTAAAAAAATATTTTTGAAAACTTAAATTAAAAAGCGTCTCAAATATTTTACTTCTTCCACTTTGCTTCAAACTTATTTGATGCAACGCGTTTCATTTCCGAAACATCCAAAGTTCCCCCCAGGTTCTAATTACCAAACAAAGCCAATGTTCGAAGCGTATTGATTCCATTACTCCCCGATAAAAAGTCAGCAATCATATGCCGAAAGAACTGCCACGCCGTGTCATTAATTGAACGTAATCATTCGCTGCAAGGGACTAAACGAAATTTTCCAAAAATGGGCTCAAAAGTGACAATTTCAACGCATCAGGGAGTGAGTAGGAGGAAGGGAGAAAGGAGGGAGCCCAAGGTTATGGAGGCCTTCGAGTTCTCTGGTCGAAACAAAATTGGCAAATTCTTCCCCTAAACCAGACTTCCGAATGCCTTTCCAATTCATCAAAAGTTGAAAAAAATGAATACATTGGAATTTTGGAGGAAATTAAGCATGAATATGGCATTGGGTCAACCAAATCACACTGTTCGGTTTGCCTAGCAACTGAAAATATACGTACACGTAAAAGCCACGCGACTTCATCAGAAAAAAATCAATTTGCTTGTTGTAAATCGCGTCTCGCCATTTCTTTGCTACGTAAAAAGCTAATTTGGTTTTGGTATTTCAAACTATTTCGAATAATCACTTCACTCCCGAAGGTTTGAGGCATTTAACATGCTCATTCGCGCCGGTAGGATTTCTCGCCAATTCAATTTAGCATGTTCATTCGCGCCGGTAGGATTCCTCGCCAATTCAATTAATTTATATATAATGTGTATGCCTCAGTCAAGTTGACAGTGGCGACATGAAAATAATTAATGATAATCGGCATATATCCTCGCTCCAAAAAATAAAGACTTTAAAATTAAAAGAAAAACAATTTCAATTCCATGCATGCGAAGTTCACTTTTTTTAATTGAGATAATAGGAAAGAGTGGAGGAAATCGAGTCTTGATGAAAATACGGACGAAAGGTGACTACTTACTGAAGATAGGGTATAGAAGAAGATGATCGACCTTCGAAGAAGGCAGAAAAAGTTGATTGAGAATATTCTGAGCGGCAGGGCTCTGACAGGAGCTAATGATAAGTGAGAAAGGATAAAAAAGGAGAGTCATTTTAAGAGGCATAATGGGGGTTTAGAGTCAACGAGGAAAAATGAGTAAGGCCAAGGTGTTGTTTTGCTGCTCGTAAATGCAAAAGAAATGGATATGCAATTTTTAGGGCATTGACTAAAGGCTAACCATAATAAAAAAAAGTTACCTCAGGCAGAAACGAAAATTTTTCTTGGTCATTCCAAGCTCGCTATAATATTAATCATCTTCTTCAAGCATATAGTATGCAGACTCATGTGCAGGGATCCATTTAAAATGATTGAGGATCTCCTTGTGGAACTTCTTCATCATATAAACATTAGCGACGCTCCACTAATTTCGTGTCGCTATGCAAGTGAAAGGCTCTGGGAAGTTCTATGCATGTAGAGGTGTGGTAGCCTAGTGGATAGAGGGTTGGATTACTGAACGGAGGTCCGGGGGTCAATTTTTGATGACTTTGAAAATCTCTGAACTTCATTAAACGGTGCTATTATTTACGGCCAGATGGAAAACCAGTGACAGTAACTGATCCGTGGAATGTGGAAGAATTCTACGTATGATGGCGTTCTACTCACCGATAAAGTTTAAAGAGATTGTTTAGGAAAACAGGTATTAGCAAAAATATTACTGTTTTTGTCGGTTATTGTGTTACATTTTGTAGCTTATCATCTCTCAGTGGTCATGGACTAATAGCGCGTGTCGTTCTCAATCTATAGAAGTTTTATTTATTAATGCCAATGTGGACCCCTTGCGACATTTATTATTGCATCCTAAGACCTCAAATAACCAGGCCTAAGGGTAGAAATAGGTAAACGGGTTATCTCACATTTTCTCTTTGTCATAGACCTATTTATTTTATTAATTTATTTCACGACTTTATTGGGGTGAGATTGAGACTTTTTATCCCCTCCTTCCGCTTAACCCCAACCTATTACATAAACACCCAACCCTAGGAGGAGGAAAATCCATCTAGGCAGAAATCGAATCCGCGACCTCTCGGGTTGGCGGACGAGGACGTTACCTCGCCGCCACCGGGGCCGGCTGAGAGACATTGGCCATGACTGAGAATTTACATGTCTGAGAAGAATGTATTTAAAGTCGTGGTAAAAAATATGGGGTTAATGAGCAACACATTTGGGTGAATAGTCTCGATTACTACGGTTTACCGTATTGAGTATGCAATTATATCAAGAAAAATGTGCTGTTAATGGAAGTAAAAAAAATGATTGTATGGAGCCAATATTTTCATTCACTAACCGGAAATTTTGCAGTATGTGAGCATTGATCGATTGGAATTCAGTCTGAATGTCCATTTCTTTGTCGGCTTTGGGTGAAATCTTTCGACGCAGACTATTGAGCAACCAATACAAGTAAAAACGATAATCACTACGCATATAATTCTCTTGATTTTTAAGCAAGAGAATATTTGGAAAACTTTTGGAGATAGTGAGGAACTGGAGAGTGAATTAGAGAGTAAATTTAATCCTCAGCGTCATTAAAAACTTAGGGTGTGGGCTATTTAACCTAAGTGAACTTTCGAAGTTTTCGCTCTCCGATACCTCAGCGCCATTCGTAAATGCGTTGAACTGTTCCAAGATGATCTTCATTTGTCCTCTCTCAAAAAAGTGACAAATTCATATCGAAATTACTTGATCTGTCCTTCCCCATGCTTATCTTTTAGATATTTAGCATTACACTTGCTTTTGTTTCTCATTCCACGTTTATTTACGAGACGCCTTAGGGGCTCTCAATTGTTCTCCCCGACGAAAATTATTCCGCGAATATATTAACTTGAAACATTTGATATCCTCGACTTTTGATTAGTTTAGTAGATTTTTTCCGAAATTTCTCAAACCCCCCGAGTGGTCGCCATTTATGGTGGATTCTTTTATAGAATACATTTTTATGTATTTCTTTGTAGGGTAGTTAAAAATAGTGGAGTGGCTTATCGACGGGAATGAGAGAAAAATGGTACACATTTGATCCCCATAATTAAGGGCATGCATTTACCGTCCAATCTTTCCTAAAATTCCTCCATTCCCCGTCTTCTCTCTTTCTCATGAATAAAATCATGCATGCAACGATCAATAAGGTGTGTCGTAGAGGGCCTCTCCCAGTTTCCGCCCTCATGATACACCCTTAAAGTTTGAATAACCAAATTTACGCAAAACATTTAACTACGACCTATTTGCTAACTAAAATCGTCCTAGTTAGTTTTATTTCCTAGGAGAAAATTTTTGTTTATTACTTCTAATTATTTGAAAACCTAAAAAAATGTTTAAGTGTTGCAATGCATTTAAATTCCACCGATTAGTGCTTGCCCATTGGAAAAATATAAGAAATTGAAAAGGGATTTAAGGATTTGGGTTACGTCAATATATGTATATGATAATAACACATTGTTCGGGATAATTTTGACTCATGCTATCATGTATAGCTAGTGGAATAAATGAGTCCCCTAATGCGTCAATTGACATTTATGTCTCTAATTTGTATTAATTATTAAGTGACATTAAATTCTCTACTATTATGTGTGTGGCCTGATAAATGATTATAAGTTCGATCAGGAATACTCGACTGAATTCTGCTCGTGTACCCACTCTATGTTTTTCAATAATTGATTATTTTAATGTTAACTCTTCCCTAGTGATTTCCACAACAAACCTGTTTCGTTTTGCTACGTCATTCATTTTTATCGTCAACTTTTTTTCAGATGCATCAGAAAAAGACTGTTCGTACCCAACCAGTTTATTCTTTTTAATAAAAAATATTTTGCATGAAAGCACCAATATTATTTTTCCGCTCCATCAAAAATTATGCGCAATTTCAAGTCCCAAGATGATTTATTTGTCGCATTTGTCGTAAAATAATCAGCCTAATCCAATCAACACCTCCCAGTTTTAACTGGAAATGGAACTTAATTTAACGAGCATGCCCACAGGTCATACTCGAACCCTAAAAATACCTATCACTTGTGCCTTGCCCGAGAAGACAAAAAGATTTTATTTCTCTATTTTAGTTTTTTAAATCTCTGTTGAAACAATATGCTCAACAAATCCACGCGTACTGTCTATACCTGTATAGTGCATACAAAGTTTAACTTGAGAGTCCCTATTAATGAGGTTATCCTTCGTGTACCAAAACCTGAGATGCTATATTTTCCAGTGTACTGTCCAGTGTACTTTTCCAGTTCCACTGTAACGTTACACTGAGGATCGTAATTAATCTGTGGCGGAGGATCATTTGTGAAAAATAGACCAGGGGTAAGGAAATGATTGCTCTAGCTAGAACGGAAACAAAATTAAAGAGCATTCGTAAACATGGCAAAACTAGGGTGAATACAAGCAGTCGCGATCAAATTAAATTTAACGCTCATCCAGCACAGCTGCATTGAATTCCGTCCGAGGTAGTTTTTTATCATTGTTCTTGGTAATTGCCGAGAAAAATAATAGTATCCCTTGAATAGTATCCATTGTTTTGATTGACCGGAATGAAACATAGAAAGAAACAGCGGTATATGTGCTTGGGTCTTCCAATGAGAGCTAGCAATACGTACCTAAAAACATCTCCTCAATACTCTCTCTAGTTGCATTGGAACGTGAGGAGAGGGGCTAGCGCTGTCTTCTCAATGCTGGGTCGTATTCTGTGACACCTAATACGAGTAGCTACATGTTTAACCTTGATTTGATCGTTCGTAATCTCGAATAGTTAAAATATAAGGCGAAATATTATATTTTACAATTATTTATTTACTAGTTGGGCATTCTCCTTATATCTATCCTATGCTTTGTTAGACATTCATACGATGCAATTTATATAAAGATGGCCAGGTTTGAGGAATTTAATTCGTTCAGGCGATAGGCACTGCACTATAACTAGATTCGAGCTAAAAAATCAATTCTCGACTATCCGATTTGTGATCGTATTCCCTTAACCTTACAGGTTTTTCAGGACTAATATAAATGAATCTGTCTCATTTTCACAAGACTCGTCACAATTTTCCAACCCTATCTCGACACCGTCAATTTTCCCACGTACCCAGCTTAGAGAGTGTCCAGATCTTGCCACAATCCCAATCAAAACAGGTCTAGCTGTCCACATTAGTATTGTACGTGTGAGGGTAAGATGTTTATTTGAGGGTTTGTGAGAGTATATCCCTTGTGTGGTCTCCGATATGAACTCTGTCGAGGGCAACAAAAACCGTTACGCGTTGACGCACGGACGGCAACCCTCGGGTCGACCGCGAATGTCTTCTACTTCCTTCCATGCATTAATTACGTTGACCCCGCTGCAAACTCTTACCCATTGTTCTCACCACCTTCTCCTTTATCAATCTCATGACCTTTTCCCACATAGTCGATACCAGTATATTATTTTTTTATGTACTTTGGCCATTAGCCCTGTCCAAGTGCTCTCTGCTTCTATTCTCGCCTCCTATGGTTTTCTATAATTTCTTTCGCCGTCTTCTCCCCGTTCGCACTCTTCTAATTCCGCCTGGTGGAGCTGATTGGGTAATTACCAGTGACTCAACTGCTCCGATCTACATCTACATAAATACCCTGCGAGTCACCAAAAAAGGTGTGTGGCAGGGGGTGTAGCACCATGAGGGAAGGGTAAGGGATGAGGGGGTTGGGGTTATCAAATAGGTGAGGAAAGGTGGGGGAAACCTGTAAGAAAAAAATATATACACACACACATACATATATACCTGTATATATATATACACATGCATACATATATGTACACACACAAACATATATATACCTACATATCCTCGCGCAGTCCCTAACCTGTGCGTTAATACTTATCGTAAGGAACTAAGTCCTGGGGAATTTCGGCTACAAGCATTCTGGTCCCTTATCGTTCTTGGAAAAAATGACATTTTAAACCTGTCAGTCTTGCAGTCTATCTCTCTAGTCTTACATTCGTGATCCCTTCGACCGTAATACGTTGGGGTTCGTATTATATCCTTGATGTCATCGGAAAAGGGCCCATCTTTAAATGTTTTTAATAAGTTTAATCTATATTGTAAACGCCGCTGTGTAAGAGAATCCCATACTGGCAGCATACTCTAGGTAGGGCCTGACCAAGGCAAGGAAACACCGTTCTTTCACCTTTTCGTCGCATTTACCTAGCACTCTTTTCACAAATCCCAATTTTTTATTAGCACGACCACATATTTCTCGAATGTGTTTTCCCCAGGACAGATCGTGAGTAATTGTTACACCCAAAGGAATCCACCCTCGCAATTTTGGTTTGTTTCACTTTGTAACTATAAGGGAGGGAATCTCTTTTCCCAAAAATGTATTACTACGCATTTTTAAAAATTTAATTCCAATTGCCATGTATCGCACCAATTTTGAATTGCATCTAGGTCGTTGGCTAACACGACTCTGTCTTCGTGACTTCTAATGTCCCCATAAATTACTGCATCATCGGCGAAAAGACGGAGCTTGCTACTAACTACGGTACTGAGGTCATTTATGTAAATAAGGAAAAGGAGGGGGCCTATGACACTTCCTTGTGGTACACACGACGTGACCTTGACAGTATCGGATGATACACCGTCCAGGACGACTGTTTGGACACGATCACTGAGAAATTGTTTAATCCAGTTAATAATACTTTCGTGTATTCCATAAGTTTCCAATTTCGCCAGTAATTTGCAATGAGGGACTTTATCGAAAGGTTTCTTAAAATCTAGGAATATCGCATCAACTGGAATATTACTTTCACCGGAGTTCAACACATCATGTACAAAAAGTGCGAGCTGAGTTTCGCAAGATCTAACCTTACGGAAGCCGTGTTGGTTATTAATCAAAAAATCTTGGCTATCGAGGTGCCTCATTAGATAATCGCCCGATAATCTGCCCTGAGGAACCGAACATTGGGAAAATTAGGATGGTTCCCCATGATTGCCTAACAATCCTTCCCCGGCTAAAATGATCTCATTTTCCTCCAAATTGTGAACGGAAAGCCGCGAATAGTGTGGCCGTAGATATAGATAGCGAAATAATTCCGACCGGAGGAGGACGGGAGGGGGGGGGATTTATCGGTTGCCACGAACCGGCATAACGGTGAAAGATGGTTAGGCATCATAGAAATAAGCAAAATACTCCGGGGTTAAAAAAAATATCATCCTTCCCCGCTCCGTTCGCGGGCTTCCTGAATAATCCTCGCCCCGCGCCATGGAACGCTCCTCCGGCCGCATTGCGGGGGTCACCACCCTAAATCCTTCCCCCCGCCGCCGCCGCCAGCCTTCCCTCTCACTCCACGGAGAGAGAGAGAGAGAGGGAGAGAGGGATAAAGGAAACATCACGAGGTGACGTAACGGGAGCCCTCGCGAACCCGTCCCCGTCCAACGGATCGCACATTACGCTCATAAATGAAACCGCAGTAGTGAGCTCCCCGTGGGGACTAAAGGGAAGGGAGGACCTCTCGCTCCCTTCGTTAAAGAGTTACCGAACCCGCCCCTTCAACGAAAGGCCACGCAACTGAAGGCGGGGTACTGGTGGATCAATACAACGCCGTCTGGCGTCTGATATAACGGCGGGCCGAGTCTGTAGAGTGAAGAGAGCGTCCCCTCGCCCCGCAAAGCCTCCCTTCCCGTCGGTAGCGCCCTTTACCGTGAACTCGCTATGCTGTAACGAGTCGACCAATCACATCATCACGCGTGATTGTTTTAGAAATAATCTATATTAGATTTCGCACGGTGCATTTTTTCCATGCCTGGTGATTTATTTTATTTGCTATTAATATTTAATTCTATTGACACTCAATATTTTATGATTCACTATTTTTATCCATTAGACGGCATTTTTGGTCCAAGCAACTGCATTGGCTCGTCAGAAGGTGTCAGTAATCATCATAGATATTTGGTAGCCCAGCAGGTCGAGCTTTCGTCCATTTAGGTTAAGATGCAGATGCCCTGGACACACTCAGCTCTTATCATTTAGTGCGATTTCTTATGACGTTTAGGAGCTCAGCGAAAGTCCTGCACTACGGCTTGAATGAGGGAATTTCACACGCTATAGGACTCACCACGAGGTGAGGTACCCTTACCCATTAGATCAACCCAAGGACTAATGACCGAAATTTTAGTATTACATGTTTAATAAGTAGAAAGAAAAGCCCTAAAATTTATATATAGAAATTACAACCATGAACAACTTTATAAATATAACTAGTATTACTTTAATGACAGTATGCAATGCGTTCAGAAATAAGTATGTATGTCTGTATATATATATATATATATATATATATGTATATATGCATATACTGTATATTTGCATGTATGTACGAATATATATGTACTTCTTTGGCCTAACTGTAGACGTGCTTTTCTGAAGGCCTAATGCAATAGGAACTCGTATTCTCTCGGTGTGAGGTGAAAGAAAATGTAAAGAATGGATTGTAATGGGTTTAGATAATCAATTAACATGTGGTTTCATTCAGCAATGGAGAAATATCACGAAAATGAAGACGGTGTGTTCATGAAGAAATCACGTTAATGTCAAACGTAGGTACGCAGTCGTTCTGCCATCATTTCACGGAATGGCTTAGGCACTAACATATGTTTCAGTGCAATCTGCGGCTTATCTACATCTACATAACACCCCGCAAGCCGCCGCAAGGGCGTGTGGCGGGGGGTGTTAGGTCATCATCCGTAAAAGGGAAAAGAAACCGCATTCAAAACCAACACATACATGCAAATCCAAAATCATCGTGGTGCATACATTCATAAGTATCCTATAAGTAGTGTGATCACATAAAACACTACTACCGCATAGCATTGAAGAAAATAAAATTAAAACATACTGCGAAAAACATTCTACTTTTACATCAGTTTATGTTGCCTCAGTGTGATTTACGGCTTATCGGAGAAACAAATGCCAACGAAACCATTTTTCACAAACGAATCGGATAACCTCCTAAGTATATCGCGAATGGCGCGATAGCACCTCCTCAACGATTGGCCAATTGGCCCGCGGATGTTCGAGTTCCCGAAAGCTGAGCACATTCTTTTTTCTCTATCCGTTAACCGAAACATCAGATGGCCCACCTCACCGGCTTCACGAATCACTGGTCGTCAACTGCTCACCTGACGTCCAGCTGATTCATACCTCCCATTCTGCGCCAATCCCCTACCCCAACCATCAAACCCCGTCCCCCATGCCGCATTTAAACGACAGCGAATTCGCATGAGACGGCACGGTACCAAATTTCGCTATGGTTCTTCAAAATTACAGACCTTCAAAGAAAAGATTAGGAGTTAAGTAGACTCGGGAGGTAGGCAGAAGGAGAGAGAGGGAGACAAAACGGGAGAAAGTAAATCAAAACAAATCAACCGATCACACCAGCATTCGCGATGTGATATTTCGTCACAAACACACACACGCGTAACCTTCGCTATTATTTTATTATTATTATTTTTTTTTATTAACAAGGTCACGGGTATTGGGGAGTGGCGACTCCACCCCGTCACTTCGACTGCATCGGACCCGTGCGTCCGAAAACACGTCCGATGCAATAATCCGCGCGAACGATGCGAGAGCGCGCGACGCGGCGACCCCTCACACCCTTCCCTCTCCTTTAAGCAGGGAGAGGGAGCGATATCACCTTCGCGGGGGGGCCTCTACCCCCCCCCCCCCCCGGTGTTCATTGCCCTTCGAAAAAACCAACCACTCGCGCGCGCACGGTTGCCAACACGACGGCTGCAGGGGAACGGGCGGGACACACTTCCAGCGGCCCACATCCCACACTCTCTTTCCCTCTCTCACTCCCGGCCCCTCGCCAGACATCAGGCGAACGCTCGACGACCAATGGCGGGGCGTCTTTCAGGGGTGGGGTGATCCGAGCGGCGCTCACCATTGGACGCTCGCCCCATGCGCCCTCGCCTCACCCCACGGAGTACTCACACACACACGAACAAAAGACCACACACTCACACGCGCGCGTCCCTCTCTCTATCTATCTCTCTCCTTCCCTATCCCTCGAGCCTCTTTTCCCTTCCCCATCCTCCCTCTCTCTCTCCCTTCCTATTCAGTCACCCCGTTAACGGTGGAGCATTCGAGAAGACCCTTTTCTTTCGAGGGATACCAAGGACAATGCCAACCTACCCTCGGGAACTGGGTAACCACGCTCCTCCCGCGGGATATAGAAGTTTTACGATGGTGTGGTTGTGTGGGAGAAGAGTGGTTACTGCTAACCAACAACTATGCTAAATAAAAATTTGGCATTATTTAACTTAACAAAATGTTTCTCGTTGATTCCTCAGTTATTGTCTGAAGCTAAGAACTTCTATATTAAAAAATAAAATATGCTATGAGGTGCGGAAAAGAGAAAAAAAATGGTCAATGGAATTTAATGGCACTATTGTTAAAAAAATTAAAACATGTTTCAATCGTTCAAATTTTCCATGGAAAAATCAATAATTAGGTATGCCATAGTCCAGTGTACCCGAGTTCGATTCTGGATGATGCCTACTGACACCCTTAGTTTCACTCAAGCTGTGTAATTTTTTCGGACATTATATCTTCCAGGGAAAAGCACAGACGCAAAAGGGAATGGTGCCCATGCCCTGATAATATCCTTAATTAAACGTACGTCCTTGAGACGTGTTTTTAATTAAAGAATCGCGGGATAGTGTAAAGATAATTTGTGAATTTCACAAGTCGAACAGGGCTTAGTACTAGTACAAGGTAAGCTCTAACTTCACCTAACCTTCGGGTTGATTGCTGTGGTATGTTTTTTTAGATTACTGGTTTCAGGCTCGACTATATATAATCTAAACTAAAAGTTAAGCATAAAATAAAATGGATTTCATGAAAACTCGAAAAGTTATCTGAGGATATCACCTTAGAGAGAAAACCAGACTAGCCGTATCAGTTATGTCCACAACATTTTCCTTATTCAGTCTTGTCCTGATATTTTTGAAGAAAATCTTTTTATTTGAAACATTTACATAAGTTTTTTTTTCACTTTCCTTTATTCTGTGGAGGGAGGTACGCGGCGCCTACGGTCCCCTTTAGTGCGCACGACGAGTAATCATTATAAAAATTAGAAGAGAACACTCCTCTCTAAATTCAAAACCAAAATATCCTTAACTTTACTCGAACGTACACACTATTGCATTATGCATATGTTTCTTGCATGGCGTGCATGTTTTTTCTTATGCATTTGTGAAAGTATGAGAAACATATTTGTGCGTGAGTGAATATTTTACATACAAAAGGCTACTATCCTAACACCCACAAGCCCTCGGTCCAGGGAGGATGTCGCCTTCTCCTCCATGCTGCCCTCGTCCTCCTCCTACTCTCGAATCTGACGAACGCCGCCGCCTCTCATCAATGCAATTGCAAATCAAGTCCGTCCAAACTGTGACTGGGAGATCACTCCGTCTGGACCCAATTCATTCGGTGACCGCGCGCGCGAGAGGGTGAATGACTCTCGGAAAATTTCGTCGATAGCGACGATTGAACAATCGATCCGCAACCCGCACAATGCACTGGCGGCGAGCCCTTGCTCTAGGGTCGCCAGTCCGACTCAGAGACGCTTCTCGCATCGTGTTAGGCCACTATCGATGGGAGGAGGGAGAGGTATCGGTACAAGGGTACGCGATACGTACGATTAAAAAAGACCCTTCGTGTCGTGTAGTGAACTGCTCACCCGTTATCCTGCTGGGCGATACATTTTTCTCAACCTTGCGAAACAATTAATGCATGGATATCCGCGAGATGGTAGAATAGAAACTCGGTTTCATCAAAGAATGGTGGGGTAATATTCGAGTGAAATGGGTTAAGATGTGTCATTTTATCTCGCGTTGGTTAGACCTCACCGCGAATGCACATTGAGAATTACATTGGAATCTGCGCAGAGGGTTTAGTTTCGCCATTAGGAAAAGGATACAGGGGAAACGTGGCCATCAAGTACGAGATTGCCTCACTAGGTTAATACAAGATAGATTTATACCAGCATTGATAAATTCAAGCACCTACTTGTTCTTCCCTCGCACGATACAAAGTCTTAACAAAATCAAATATAACCACCCATACCTTCTAATTTCAATAGCAACATTTACTACAGCACTCGAACACATTGCATAAAAACATGATTTAGATTGGCATGTGTGTGTGAGTTTACATGGGTAAATACAAGCATGTGAAATATACGAGACATACATACGCTCGTACTTACGTTTACATTTATGTGCAAGTGATTAGATATAAAGCTTGTCCTAACACCCCCCACCACACCTCTTTACGGTGGCTCGCGAGGTATTGTGTAGATGTACATTATTATTATTACTACTTTGCTAGACAATTTAGGTGGGATTCTCTTACGCAGCGGCGTTTACAATATAGATTAAACTTATTAAAAACATTTAAGGATGGGCCCTTTTCCGATGACATCAAGAATATAATACGAACCTCAACGTATTACGCTCGGAGGGATAAAGAACACAATATTAGAGAGATAGACTGTAAGACTGACAGGTTTAAAATGTAATTTTTTCCTAGAACGATAAGAGACCAGAATGCTTGTTGTCGAAATCCCCCAGGAGTCAGTTCACCACCACAAGTATTAACGTGCAGGTTAGGGACTGAGTGTGGATATATATACTTATATGTATATTTTTTTATTTTTTTGTTACAGGTTCCCCCCACCTATTTGAAAAACCCCAACCCCCTCATCCCTTACCCTTTCCTCCTGGTGCTACACCCCTTGCCACACACCTTTTTTGGTATCTCGCAGGGTATTTATGTAGATGTAGATTATATTTAGCCTGAGCTGAGAACAACTGGAGGTAAGAAGATAACATTATTTTTGCGACTTGATCCATTACACTTCTACATAAATGCAAATGATAAAAATTCAATGCTGACGCAGAACGAATATTTACAGCTCTGCATAGAATTGATGATTTATTTTAAGGGAAATTTACTGCCGAGCAGTCCGACATACGTAATCCTTTTTTCCTCGCACAATTCTTGCATGTAGAACATTTAAACAAGTCTGGCAAGCTAATAGTATGGCATTACGATTAACAGCCACTTGACGCTACAAAGATGGGCATACTATAATTTTTGTATTAAGGGTCCTTTCATTTGCAATATGAAGACAAACGTTGGTGTCTCTAGTCAGTAATCCCTGAAGATTCTTCCCCTGACATCTAACAATAGCGGTTCGGATTGCATGACGGTTTCACTGTCGCCAAAGTCGAGGCAGTTCAGATTCAATTCATTTGGATATGGCAATCGGTTGACCAGTTATGTAAGTCTTCATATACCCTAATGGTCATGTTCCGGTAAAAATTAGCCTGATGGAGCACTAAGTACACGAGAGAAGTTCAGGTGAAGCAATCCAACGCTAGTGAAAATCTATGGAGTCGTCATTCTTAAATTAATAAATATTGGAGCATGTCAAAATGAACAACAAAACTGTCGATGCTTGGAATTACGAATCTAATACGATAAATAATCCTATGATAGATATTTGTTTAAGATATTACAATACCCTGTAGGCCACCGATAGGGTGTGTGGCAGGGGGTGAATGCACATCAGACTAATTTTGACTCGAATATGACCTCTACCGGGTCGCATAATGTTATTCTTATCCCTTATCGTTCGTGGAAAAGATGACATCAGTTCTGAACTTAGTATTTCCAATTTAATTGACAAGATCTTTCCTAACGTAATACGAAGGGGTTAATAACGCGTTTTCAACAGCAATACTAAATGGGCATCCTTCCAATTCGTGCAAGAGATTTAATCTGTAATTTCACCTTCGCTCCGTGAGTGATTCCCAGCCTTGCTACTCTAATATTTTGGATATGCTACTAATTTTATCAGAGCTTTTTACAAATCTAGCTCCTCTACGCTGCACGCGATCCAATTCGGCAATTAGTCCAACTTCGAGAGGATCTCGTGTGCTTGAAACACTCTGAATGAGGTCTAACCAGCGAAAGATAACATTTCTCTTTGACCTTTTCATCACATTTACTCAGTACTCTTTTGATAAATCCTAATTTGTTGTTAGCTTTTCCACATATTTCCCCGTATGCGTTTCACCCAAAAGATAAAAAAAACTAACAGTTGACCTTATGAACATGAGAGATGCATTAATGTATCTACATTTACTTTATAATCACGATTTTTATTTACTTTGCGATCATGAATAATCATACAGTGCAATGGAACGTTCTTTGGTTTCCCTTGAATACCTGTAAGGCCTGGATTGGAAAACTGGGGGAGGATACTGTACATTGGCATTCTGATACTTATCCAGGTGATGTGTGCATGAAAGTAGGTGCTCGAAGAGTAACATACGAGTATAAACGTTGTGCACCGTCCGCCGAATAGGACGTCGAAGCAGTAAGCAGTCGCGCCTACCGCTTGCAATAGCCGTAAGAAAACGCCTAGTTTCTTCCCACCCTTCCTACTCTCCGAAAAATCTACTCGTATCGCATTTTGGCCACGAATTTCTAATGGAGAATGGGTGTGACCTGAGATACTGCTCTCCTTGCTTGAAAAGACCGACCGCTTCTCAGTTTTACGGGTCTCGGAATCGGTGAATTGGCACCTATTGATTGCACTTCCCCAAACTCTTTGGTCGACGCACCACCTTCTCGGAGCAAGCTGTTAAACCTCGTGTGCCCTACTAAAACTCTTATCGTAAGAATATTTGTTTTAAATCTCTTATAGGGGAGTGTCATAAATCTTTATGACTCACATGATTGTCATCACTTCTCAGCAATCCCGAAGATTAATTTTCCGCAGCTCTCCACTCAAGTATCCGAACAGTCATACTCTTCACGTCTACATACGAGTATTCCTCTTAAATCATGTGACACATCTGGATTTTCCTCTTTAGATCTTTGGGCTCCCTTTGCTTCCATGATTGTCTTCATTTGGCGGTCGTGTCGCAATACGTAAACAACAAGATGAAAACATCATCTCCTCAAAGTGAACATCAATAAGATAAATTTCGCTCCTTTGAAACTTGATGGTTCCATTACAATTCATCGTTGGATAACTTTCACAGAACCACTGTTAAAAAGTCACACGATCCATATTTGGTTAAATTAGTATCGAAATCAGACCTGATGATGATGCTAATACATTGAATATTTTCGTACGGCTTTTTTAATAGTGGTTCTGTAAAATTTCTCCAGCAATAAATTGAGCTTCAATTATCCAAAGAAGCTTCTTGGGAACCGTCGCGCGACGGAATATGAAAACTCATTACACAGTTTACTCAAACCCACAAATGGAGACGGGTATGTGCAGTCCCGTTTGAGAAAAATTGGCTAGGGTCGCACTTCAATGTTAAGTTCCCATTTTCGCCACCTTTGCATCTTTACTAAGGGTAGGCTTATGTCGAAATAAAGTTAATTCCTTCCCCTCTTGTCCCTTCCTAATTCATCCCAATGGCAAACATTTTATATGAGTTCAATTAACTTCAAGGTAGGGCGCCTTAAGGAACTATTTAATACGTAATTTTGTAATGAAAAAGACATTTTCCATTTTCACCAAATTTTGCACTTGATTAAATTGTACTTTGAGTAACATATCGGTGTTTGCAGTGTCAGTCTCATACTTTGGACGTCATTCCACTCGATAAGCACCTACTGTTCAGAAGGTTGCGTCAAAAGATCAAACTTTTAGATGCCAAAAGGGGTATTTAACGCAGCTATTAAACCCCCTTGAGGAATATTACAGAGCTATTACGCGCCAAACAGATTTATTACGGAACTATTAGACTAGGAGGGGTCGATGACAAGATTATTACACACCCTGAGGTCCATTGGTGAACCAATAATTATCTGAGGGGTCTATTACAGAACCTTTTATTCAGATAGATGTGTTATGAACTTATGTTCATTACTATCGAATTTCCGCAACAAAACTGATATATTCCTCGAGTCCACTAAGTGCAAATAATTTCGCAACGGGCTGCAGTCGTCTTCCTAACCAGAAAGACTACTTATACTATAGCATGAAATTATAGTGTAAAAGGAATTAGAATTGTGCAGGATGACTATCGAAAGATGGAGATCAGCAGTCGAGGTAAACGTCTCTCATTGGTGAAGCACTGTTAGCGCCAACGACTTGGAGGATAATAAGCTTGCATATTTCCTCTAATTGGGTCAGCGCATACGCTAAACACCAGAAAGAACACTTTAAGTGTCTCAGTAGCTAAACCCCTTAACGAGACCACGCCGGAGCATTTCAATTTTTACAGGAAGACGTGTGAATCGACCCGAAGGCCCAGCCTCAGAAGGACAGACGCGTAACTGAGACACTTGAGTGGATTTCTTTCTTCATTGTACTCATCACGGCCACAGACATTTAACGCCGTCCAAGGATACCAAATTGCAGGCACTCATGGTACCAAATGCGGGTTCATTATTAAGAAAATTATCTCAAAAGAGAACACGTTGCCTTGACGGGGGAAGAAATTTCTAGGACGAAGACGAAGTGGCTCAAATATTTAAGGAATGCTCCTTTTAAAAGAAATTTCGTTTCTCAGAGGAATCGGGATCGCTATGTTGTCCCTGTATCACTTGAACAAGCTTAAGGTTCGGTGAAGAAAAATACAAGTGTATTTCTCCTTACCTAAGTGCGGGTATTGTGAAAATATAAATTCCCATGTGCTTCGTTCATGATCACTTATTAAGGTTAGCACAACATAAATAAAACCGCAATCAAGTAATTCAGCTTTCTCTGGCTCCGAACCAAGAAGAGTGCATTTTGAAGAAGTTTCATAAGAGTTCGCCGAGGAGGCAATTGCTGTACAGCATCGAATCTAATTCTTAAACCACACCTTTGATTTTCCTAATATATTGTCTATCAAATCACATATTTAATATATTATCAGGTTTGAAATAGTGAGACTTTTACATAACGATATTAAGACTTGCGTTTCTTCGCCAAAAACCTACTAATGCTTCTGATTTTAATATAAATAATATCCCTTAAAACTGCATCTTACCTCCAGTAAATAACCATTTCTAAAAAACATTTTGGCTAATTTTATTTATAGATAGAAAATTTTATTTATGGAAAGCATACATTTTTCAATGCAATTAATCACAATGGTATAATATTTTCATTACCTTACGAATTGACATTTGAAGTTACGCAGATACCTTCGAAATACTTATTACTACTGCCCGTCGGTAATTAGTTGCCCTTATCGGAGTTTCGATATTTTGCGATAATTATCAATACTTAAATGATTTCCAGCGCACCGGATGATGTATTTTGTTTAGGGGCATAGAGGGCTTTCTAAATAGTTATGAAATGCAACGAGAAAACCTTATAATAACGTTGCTTTATCTTTATAAATATATAGCATTGATATCTTATCATCATCATTCAGCCAGGATAAAAATCCTATTTTCCGTTTCGATATTGAGCTAGTTACGACTAGTATATTGACTTATTTTTAGGTCTACTGTTTACTCATCGGTCCTCGAACGCCTTCGTGAGTTTACTTATAATAGTTCTATAAGTTGCGCGAGTATCATTTGTATTTTGTTTAAGCTACAAACCAAACTGTCTTTCTCTAAACCGTGTACTCAGGATGAGGCATAACTATAATACTACGAAAAAATATTTTATGTTTACATTTCGCCGCTTTCCTTGAACAACAGTTTCTTTCACTCTCATTCTTAGGTTTCTTTTAGAAACTACTATTAGGATTTATTTATTATGATTTACCGTAAATTGATTACTTTCCTAATTATGTCAATAATAAAAATAAGAGATAAGAGACCGAGAACGAACCTTGGGGAATTCTGGAGGATATTTTAATGAAATCGGAATGAAGAAAGTTATTAATTATTTTTTTGTTGTGTTTCAGAGAAAATATGGAAAGTCAAAACTACCATTTTCTCGTTCAATTTCAATAATTGCAATTCATGTACCATTTTATAGTGTGGTTCTATTGGTAAGATTTATTTAAAATGGGAATACTGCATCAACGTTTTCTTAAATGTTCGTAATGACGGGAGGTTGTAAATGAATAATACTGCTTGCATATAATAAGACGTAAAGATGTATCGTGGGAGTGTAACAATAAGCATCACATTAAAATATAACTTTAGGGGAATAATTTTTTACAAGGGGAGCACAAATCCCGATATTCCGGTCAAGACGAATAATTTTTCCACTGTCTAAGTCTCGCATTACTGTGTGAATCAGCGGGTGACTCCGCTAAAGTTACAGTTGTGACATTTCACGCGGCGCCTCTAAATTTGTACAGGAGTTTTTAATTTCCGTTTTACGGATGACGTGGGTTATTTCCCTGTTGCGGAAATGTATCTTCTGATAAGGACTTATTGAAAATTCTCTCACCCTCTCTCTGCGAAGTTTGACATATATTGGGCCAACAATTCCCCATATTCAAACTACAACATGATTCCTTCATCATGTCTCAGAAATTTGTTAACTTTGATGCATTGCAACCGTAAAACGGTCAGTTTAACAATTTATGACTACATAACTCATCGGTTAATTCTTTATAGAGAGATTTTTGGTTCCTTTTAATTTATAATCAGTGTAATAAATCCCGGCATAATGTTAAAATATTATCTAAGTTCGTCATTTTACCATAATTTTTTCCGGTACTTCACCACTTGATGGCTCGATTAACTATTAACTAACCTATTAACTCTTGTACGAAACGAAATATCATCGTAGTCGACGTCCATAATAATATGTATTCTTTCCACAATGTTAGAGGACGTCATATCCGGTAGTCAATCCCCTAAAACGAATGGATCTAATTCAGATCAGTGTCTGGGATATATAATTTATGGGGAACAACAAAGCATAAGGTCCAATTTCTGATCAACAACCGTTACCTAGACTTTACTTTCAAAATGGAGTAAGTCACTAGCATAGTTGAATTTTGTCCTTTCACCATGCACAGAATTTTAATCAAATTATGGTAAGAGGCACGTGAGGACTCAGCACCTCGTAAGCAGCCAGTCCCCTAAGCATTTAATGCAGTTGAAAGAAGAGCTCGACATATCTTTGAATTGCACGACAAAGTGAGCTCAATTAAAATGTTGAGTTTGCACAAGAATTGGCAAACGTTATTCCCGAAAAACTGTTTTTTTCGGAAGCAACGTTTTTGCCGAAATTGTGAAAGCGGGAAAATAATCTTGGACACTCTCTTGCGCGTTCACCTCCACATTTGACCGTCTCCGGACGAACGTTTGTTTCGGTCAATGCCTTGAGAACCCAGAGGAAGAGTCCTCTCTCTCCCCCCCCTCCTGCTTCCCCGCCGGCGCCCCCCACGAAGGAAATCTTTCCGGCGGAATCCCCTTGAACGAAATCCAGAAAGCTGCTGCACCACGTCCTGGGAAGGAGTTGGCGGGAAACAGGAAGCGAACCGAGAGGGGTGAAGGGTGCGGCTCTTTCGTCACCAAGAGCATCCGTCTCCGCTTGAGAGAGAGGGGTCTCCGGACGAACGTTTGTTTCGGTCAATGCCTTGAGAACCCAGAGGAAGAGTCCTCTCTCTCCCCCCCCTCCTGCTTCCCCGCCGGCGCCCCCCACGAAGGAAATCTTTCCGGCGGAATCCCCTTGAACGAAATCCAGAAAGCTGCTGCACCACGTCCTGGGAAGGAGTTGGCTGGAAACAGGAAGCGAACCGAGAGGGGTGAAGGGTGCGGCTCTTTCGTCACCAAGAGCATCCGTCTCCGCTTGAGAGAGAGGGGTGGGGGGCGGAAACCTTTAATCTAGTGCGAGGGCTCAAAGGGGAGGGGGGTGGGAAAAGGGAGGGGGAGGAGAGCGGGGAATCTCCGGAAATTCAGACGGCACCCTGCGAAACGCGATTCATCATGAGACCTGCCCCTCGCCACCTCCCCCTTCCCAAAACCCCTCCGCATCAATCTGGAAGGAGGAATCAATTTTTCCGAACACTCCTCTCCCGTTCCCTCAACCATTAGACTTCACTGCGGGGCGCTCGAATCAGACGCGGATCCCGCGATAAAATATTTATCGTCCGCGGGGAATAAAGCTTTTCCGGAATCCAAAGCAAACACCTCTGTGAGCAGCGCCGCACATTAGCGGAAAACACTCTTCTTCGCACATTTTTTCCCCGAAAATGTCCATATCCGTGGGATGTTCGTGGTATTTAGGCCAATTAGGAACAATGAGAGTTAAAAAAACGCCAGTACTCCACGGTTGAAAGCGAGGTCGTATTTGTACATCCTTAATTATGTTTTGGGAATGTTCGACCAAATTGTAACGCCCTCCAATTCGTTTTCGAGACCAAGAATATCCTTCCAGACATATTTCTGTATGCGATCACGCTATATGCGGAAGAGGCGGACGAGATACGACAATATAACAAAGATGTTAAAATTCGCCACGTATTTCGCCAGCTTTTTAATTCATTTATGGATACCATTACAGTGCCCATAACAGAAATGTTGGGTTGTTTTTTGTTGAGTTGACTGAGTCGTATCTTTACCAAATTTTAAAAAAGGGTGACATTAAAATCTCCCAAATTTTTAGCGTTAAATTTTGGAAGAAATATGGTATTTTATTTGAGTCGATTTTACGTTATGGTTTGTTCTAATACACTTCCAATTCAAATACAAAGCCTGTAACTTACTTCTGTGCTTCTTTCATGAGAAAAACTAAACCCAATTCAAGGTATTATTTCCAATGGCTAGGCTCTCGTCTAAATTTTGGAATAAGCAGATCCGTCAATGTGTCCACGTTTTATATAAATAAAAAAGGAAGAATTCCTGGGGAACGTACGCGAAGAAGGAATACATGTGTGTAAAAAGATAGATAAGACGTTCTTATTGGTCACCTCACTAGTGAGGGCATCCTCATGAAGGGCATATGTGAAGGACGGATGGTTGCGAATAAATACGATATAGGACAAAGAATGGAAATCGCGAATCAAAAAGAAGAGAGAGATGAAGTTCATAAAAAATAGGGACAAAAGACAATGATAGAAAGGAGGGGAAAGAAAATAAGACAGTATTTTCTGCGCGAGCTCTCATTCACTGACATATCCTGGACTGGCTGTATCAGTCGGACATCGAAACGTACGCGGGCATGAAGTGTGGATCTAGAGGAAAAATCATCCCGGGTTTGGAGAATTCTGACAATCCAATTTGCAAACTGCCCAACTGCATGAGAACAGGTGATGAAAGGATGAGATATATCACTGATTGTGAATGTTATGAACATACTCCAGTCAGCAAGTGTGCGTAAAAAAACAGATTTCCATGAAGACATTTTACAGAGAGGTCCATTAAGGTCATGACAACGGATTTCGAATTTTTACGGCAGCCAAGGCAGGTTCATTAGTTGTGCATTGATTAAAAAAGGAGATATTTCCCATTCTACGAGTCTACTAGAATTCAACAGGTTAAGATGATGGTGTGAAGGAGAATGGAGAAAATAAGATGAACATAGAGGAAGACAAAGGGTAGAATGCTAAATAGGACGGACGAAGGGAGGAAGTTTCTGTGTGATAAATCCGAATAAGGCAGAGAAATTGAATTGTTGAAGAAGTAAGAATATTGGGTAAGCGAGGCAGGGAATGAAAGAGAGTAAGTAGGCTCACTAGACAGTATGAGCGCAGGTAGAAGTTAAGAAGAAACCATTAAGGAAATAACGTAGGGCAACCAAAACGAATTTCTCGAGATATATCGAAGAAAATCGGTATGGTGAAAGTTAAGGATCTTCCGAATAACCTATGAGCCTTTGATGGGTAGAATACTTCGAATAAAAGGCACAAAAATGGATGACTATTCCTCCCAGCAGTCTCTAAGTGCTACGAAATGCTTTACGATGATTTCCGTGACCCCTTGAAAGCTGAAGAATTTTTACGCAATCACTTAACTCAAATGGGAGTTAGCTTCCACTGTCAATCCACCCCTGCTAATTCCCTGAAGATACTTTCCCCAACTTGCAGGGGGGATGTGTCTGCCCGTCAGCGCCATTTCCATATTCACCCCATAATTTATAAGAAAGTATTTAAGCATTACGTTCCACGACCGCGGTCGACGATCCCAGAATTCCCGAGCGGAGGGAAAGGATAAGGAAAAAAGAAAAATAAATGATTCGATCCGGTCCCCTCTCCCTCTCTCTAGACGATCTCACCCGGTGCACAAAACAACAGGAAGGGAGCCAAGGAAGGGGTTAGGAACCGCCAGAGGGGGTGGAAGGAGGGGGCGAGATTGAAAAATGGGGTGGAGAGAGAGAGAGAGAGAGGGGGGAGGGAAAGATAGCGAAGACCCACAAGAGAAAAAGAGAGTGAGAGAGAGGATGGAGGCGGGGGAGGGGGGTAACCATTAGGGAAAACTCGCATTTCCCGGGAAAATAAAGCTCGGTCGCCTTAAGTCCCACCCATAACGAGAGTCGGGTTTTGGGAGTCCTCGCTAACCGCGCGAATGCACAAACCCCCTCCCACATTTAAATGAATCCCCTTCCACATATTCGATTTCTGCAAGAAGATGGACGGCTAAGCAGGACCATCAGGAGGCTTTAGACAAGTTGTGTCAGTTGGACCAAAAGTACGAGTGGTATGTGAAAAAAAAAGTGATTACCAGAATCACAAATTAATTTTACGCAAAATTCCCACTTGAGATCAAAAAACACAACATTTCCTACTCGTAATTGCTACAGGCTAATAGGTAATAAGATAACAGCTGTACTTCAAAACCATTATCGATACAACTCCACCTTGCTGTTCCCAACCAATTCGCACACAATACAATCCTCTCCAGACTATCGATACAGACAGTGTCGGAGACAACTGATCTGCTCAGTATATCCCATTAAAATCCTCATCATTTCGAAATTGTTTTATATCAAGAAGCGGTTCTTGAAAGGACACATCGCAACACACTATTTACATTGCCAAGTGATACGTGTTTGAGCTCTCGAAAACGAAATTCAACATCCACATGGAAATCCCAATGTCGATTAATCGCAACAGCGTCCCAGAGTTTCAATATTTGGAACCATCTTAACAATGGATTCACAGAGGAATTGAATCGCGACCAATGGATATTTATCGAATCGACTACCGAACGGAAAATTTTGGGGAGGCTGACTGTTCAAATCTATCTACATCGCTGATGCAGGCTTCAAACCAGCCCGAATAGTAAAAACAATTATGGCTGTTCCCAAGTTCCATTCTAATGATTTGAACGACATTATGAAATTCTATCTCGTTTGGATAGACTATGACGACGACCTCTCCGCTCATGTACTGAGCTCGGCCTTGAGCTCCTCATATAAGTACATATGTGCCCATTACTACGGCTCACTCTATGCGCGTGAGCTCAAATAGCAGTGGGTCATCACTAGAAATTACCAATCAGAAAATAAGTTGATCGCACCCCTCCATTCTTCCCATTATAATGCTAACCCACTTAAACCCTGATAAATATTCGAATGCTGAATACAAAGTAAAAATCCTCCTTTTCCGAATAGATATATCTATACACACACAGGGGACAGGGTGAAGGAGAATAGATTCCTTGATTTGACCGGTCGATTGTAAACAAAACAACCAAGATAGTTAAAAAAGATTTTTATTTCTCAAAACTAAATTCTATGCCATTTTTTTCATTTGGATTTAAAAATTCTTTCATCCAGATGACGAACTTAGTGAGCAACACGCATGTTGAGTCATTGAAAAAAGTTTTCGAAAACTCTTCTCAGCATATCTTGCGTTATTCCAGCGATGACATCTGTGATTGCATCCTTAAGAGCTTCCAAGGTCCTTGGTCGAACTTTGTATAAACCTCAGTTTTGAAATATCCCCAAAGAAAAAAATCACATGGGCTCAAATCTGGGGAGCGATGAGGACGTGGAGTATCCCCTCTAAAGGTGATCAGGAGACCGGGAAATTGTTCTTGCAGGATTTGGCGTGAAGAGTGACGGACGGTATGAACCGTGACACCATCCTCTTGAAACCAAAAGGTTTCTGTGTCATATTCCTCAACATACCCTTCCATTTTGGTGAGTAAAAAGTTCTCCAGCATCTCACATTAGCGCACAGAGTTCACAGTAACACTTTTACCTCGAGATTCAAAAAAGTAAGGCCAAATAATTCCTGTGGAGGGCACAAAAATGTCACTTTGTGGCTATAAAATGGTCTTCAGTGAAGTTCACGGAAAAACTCGCGCTCAATGAATAACATTGAAGGTGAGGTTCTACGGGAAAATGTTCCCGAATTTTTAAGTGGGGTCATAATGTCAGAATCCGTCAGTGGATTCATAACGTCGGAATCTAAATTTGAACCTCATTTTCATCTATGTAGAACGGAACTAAATTGACACATATTTAGCAGAGTCGGTTAATATATTTCCTGTGTTAGAAGGGGTCCTTGGCCTATACCATACTATACATCTAAACCTATACAATACTCCGCAAGCCATCGCAAGGACGTGTGGCAGGGGTTGTTAGGCCACCATCCATTCTTCTCCACGGAAAGGGGACGACCGGACACCACTCATGCAACAAATGATTATTATGCTCTTGGTAACTGCTCCATTGGCTATATTAAGAAGACGAATAAGTAAACTCTTTAAAAGGGCAGGTTGATATGTAGGTGTAGAATTCTTCCACTAACTAGTACCACCTAAACTGCGAGCGAAGTCAAAGTTATTGTCACACAGTCCTAATATACCTTTCCTAATTTTTGGATGGAACTCTCTCTGCTCTGACTAAATCCTCTAACCAAATGACTTCCTCATAGATGCTACGAATTAGGTTATATAATTTCTTCCTTCCACGCTTTCTTAGATCCTCGAGTAGTTGCGTGGGCCTTCTATGACCGTTTGATTTCAATTCCTCAAATGTCTTTTCTATCTCGCAATCAACTCTGCGATCAATTTTATGGTCGTTGTTAAAGGTATCGGCATTACGACACCGACCTATACGTACGATAAAATTAATTTTTTGCATGAAGTATCCCCAAGAAAAAGACAGTTCATAAAAGCAAACGTTGACTTTGTGGAGATCGCGAACTCTGACGGAATGGAGCGAGTATTTGTGGAAGTCAAATATACGTATGCTTTTTTATAGGAGAGCTCGATATAGCGAAATGATGCGCCGTCCTTGCGATCGTTTCAATGTCAGAAGTAAAACCCAATGTCATGCTCCTTTCTAAAAACGCTCCTAGCCGACAGGCCGCCGTGGAGATGGGGCAACGGCCTCGCCTGCTAATACAGGGGTCGTGAGATCCATCCCTGCCTGGGAGTTCCACCACTTAGGACCTGAATGCTTGCAATGATCTTAGTGATTAATTCTTGTTTAAAAAAATCTAATGTAAAGGTCAACTTGGCTCTTTTTCGATTAGTAGTAAGGTCGAGTAGTTAGAAGTAAAGGTCATAGTTTGGCTTGCTCTCTTCGTGATAAGATGTCATTCCAAGTTCTCCAATAACAAGTCCAATTTTATTCTTTTTTTCTATTTTTTTTAATAACGGGAGTTCCACGCATGTATTCAATTCCTACAACCACAATTTTCTTCTGTGGGCGTCAAATACTTGCCGCTTCTCGCAAGTGTGGTCTCACTAATTACAAATACGAACTTTCCTTTTATAAAAGTGACAGTTAGCTAATCCCTATTGGTTTAAGTGCAGTGTAATAAGACGGACGAGCATTTCATTCGACAATTATCGCAAATCATAACCGCTATATGTTCAGTCTGAAACTATTATGTTTCTCTATTAATGGTTGGTCATCTGCATTCGTAAACAGTCGATGACAACGAGGAAAGAGGTAAAACCTACCGACTCAAGTAGATGGCGATCGATAAGCCGACAGTATGTACCATTTAAAATTGACTATGATGCTACTGCAAACCACCAATCACAACAAACAACTCAAAGGGTGGTTTAGTGTATAATATTAGAGCTAACGGGGAACTGAACCTTTTGAGGTGTGAGTTTAACAAATCCTGGGCAGAGAGTATGTACAGTCACCTTCCATGTGCCACCATTCATCTTCCCAAAAGTACATAGAGCCGAAGAAAATCACAGCCTTGGTGAAATTTGAGCTTTTCAAAAGCGTCACCGAGTATAAACTGCAATTATTGATTTTACATTAGTCCGAAAACAGGACTTCGACCTTTACATCGGACTTTGGACATTGATATAATAATTTGACAATTACATACATCCAAGCCCTTGGGTGGAGGAAAAACCACCTTGGCGGGATTTTGAACCCGCGACCTCTGGGTTGGTAGATGAGGAGGTTACCCCGCAGCCACCGGGGTCGGCTTAATTATGGAAAGGTACAAGACATGTGAGTTTTCTTCCGACACCGAGTCGCTACGACCCTAATTTATATTGTAAGCTCGGGCCAGCGACATACGAGAGTGTATCGTAAAATAAGAGAGATAAGCACCGTCACTGACAGATTTAAGTACTCGTTCTATCCTGACACGATGCGGATTTATAATCTATTCAAACTCAAGCACCCGAATATTCATTTATGCATACCATGCATACAGGTATCCTGTATATATCACAGTTATCAACCCGAAGGTCGGTTTGGTAGACGAGGGTAGAGCTCACCTAGTATTAAGTCCAACGCCGTGCGAAGTTCATACATCAGGAAGAGTTCCTTTCTCTGTGCCACCTTCCGTTCTTTCCATAGGAAGAACTGGTCCCCGAAAAATCATACTGTTTGAGCGAAATTGAGGATGCCCAGAGGCGTGTCCCAGAATCGAACTCCGGTCAGTAGTCCACCGCTCTACCCTCTGAACTGCCACGTCCAAATGTATATAAACAAGTGCGGGTATGGATGCGAGTGTTTGTGTACATAAGTGTATAAACATATACAAAAATATATAACACATTTGTGACAATCTCACGGACGTGAATAATAATGAAAATGAAATTATTACTAGTGAACAAAGGCAAAAACACAGAAACACACAAAAAAAGAGACACTCACTCGGTATCGTATTTTCGGTGGTCCAAACTACCTTTCTCAAGAAAAAGATGGATAGAACTGAGGAAAAGGAGGGCCCGGAAGCACTGGATAGAAGAGCAAGTGGTGAAAGGTGTGCGAGGGGAAGTCTGGAGAGGAAGAGTTAGGCGGGGTATTTTTAGAAGGGTGGGGATAATATGGAAGGATTAAATAAAATTGGCAATTTTCCACAAAATTTTTTTTTGTGGAATATTGCCAATTTTATTTAATCATGTTATTCCACCATATCACGCCTGAAACGTCTCTTTTTAATATGGAAGGAGATGGGGGCGGAGGGGAAATGAAATTATGTGTAATCAGGGGGTAATTAATGTCTGATATTAATACCTGGGTAATTCCAGGAATCCAGAAGCCAGATGACCGCTTACTCTGTTGTTTTGAGTTTCAATGGAGGGTCAGAGGGTGCATCCCTCCCTCCCTCTTCCCTCCCGCCCTTTGGACCTATGTGTGCATGTATCGCTGGTACCCTGATCCTCCTACCACACACCCTTGAGGTGGTATTAGGGGTATTGTGGAGATGTAGATGAGGCTATAATAAAAATATCAAACGTTCTATCCCCCTCTCCCCAAATGCTAATGAAAGATCTGATAAATATCTGATTCCCAATTTTTAGATACCAACAAAAATATAGGTAGCAAAACCTAATGAATCAAGAGGCCTATTCGCACTTAGCTGAATGAATTCAAGTTCGTCGAGTATTTGAGGTAGCTGAAAAAAATAATTCATTTGCGAAAGAGTGCTGTGTATATTTGGGCAAATATTTCATGATATCAACTTGTGAAACCTACATGTATATTTCATACCAAGGATCGAATCATCATTTGCCTACCAGCTCATTGCACATCAAGATTAAATGGCTGGGTAATATTCTTAATGCTGTAGAATTCTCGACAACATAAGTTGAACCCATCTTTCTGTATCCTTGTTTGAGCCAATACATTGGGTACCACTAACAATACATTGAGAAGGAAGATAATGTATGTTGGGCATTGATTATTCTTTAACATTGACACAGGACGGTTAAGAGGGTGAGGAGAGCAAATAATCTTAATCCCTACAGCGTGACGTCCCCTTAAAATGGAGTCAGATCCAATTTCACGCCTCTCCGGCGTCCCCTTCGTGAGTGAATGGGTTTGCCACGGCGGTGACCCCCACCCGCCGATGGCTAGGTACGCTTTGTGCCCGGTGCACCTGCACCGAGAATGCCCTCTTAATGCCAGTGCGCAGGGCGATGACCCAAGGGAAATGCGCTCGAAAGGAAAAAAAAAGAAAAACAATTGGCTTTCTTTAATTCTGTAACCGCGACGTGAAAGTAGAGGCAGTTGAGAAATGACAGGCATCGTTGTACTCTCCTTGTAATGAATTTCATCGGATCTATTACGTAAAATGGTGGCGGTGATTCTGAGTGGCCTTTGTTCTGGCCGAAGTAATGTGATTTCCTCCTATTACCTTTGTCCAGACCACAACTTTTATCAAGGACATAGTATTTTCTGGTCGCGCCAAGTCGACGTCAAAAAATGGCAGAAACGGTGCTAGCATGAGAACTGTCTTGAATATTTGAGGTAAAAAAGATAAAAAAAAACTCAATCACACCATAACACCTTTGTCTTCCCGAAATTACAACCAATGTTATACATGATCATAAAATTTTAATAATTCGATGAGAGCAGAATCAACAAGCAGATATGAGATAAGATAGAATTGAATGAGAGGAAATCGTAGACCGGGAAATTCATGGCTGAACATGTTCGAAGAGCATTTCAAGACGAGCAATACCAGAATTCAAAGGAACAGAAGGGCATGTATGTAACAGTTTGTAAATTTATCAGAAGCAAAACAATTATTTACGGAAAATATTGGACAGCAAGTGTGCTATAAATTAGTAAAAGATAATTAACGCACAACTAAAATCTAAGGAAGGAAACAACTGTGCGATATGTGTGTCTGAATCACTTATTTTTAAAATTCTTTTCGTAATTTCATTTACTCTTTTTAATTATGATAATCGATATTTTCATAACAATTCACTAGGCATATTTCATTTAAGATTTTCCTAATTCAATCCGCAACACAATATTTTGATTCTACAATCGATATTTTCACTCTTAAATATCCATCCCTCCACTGTCATGGTAGTAGATACACTCCTGATTGATAAGCGGTGGGAAGGGTATAAAATAATCAGAATTCCCATTTGTATTTTGAAGCAATTGCGTTAGGATGTACGCCAGTAGGAAAAATGCAATTAATGTTCGCAGTAGGCAATGCAAGGTTCATATCAATCGTGGAGTATTTAAGCTTTGTTTTATGTACGTTCTCAATGAAGGTCACTACGGGTGACTATTAATGAGTAAAAATTGCAATGAGAGAGGATTTTGCATTAGATTAATTGTTTCCATGGATGGCTAGGAAATTAAATTTGTTTTGCGAGACGTGTCTGCAGGGATTAAATGGTTGGCAGTAATTTGAGAATAGTATCATGCAAAAACAAACAATAATTCTTATGTGGGTGACTTTTGGACATCGTAACACATCTATTTTATGCAAATAAACTACTCAATTATTACCAATTAGTGTCATTACTAAGCATTTAGATAATATATACTCGTGATTAGCTAAAGTTTATCTCAAATGAAACATTTTATGCATTCACTTTAGCAGTATTTCATCGTTATGTGCGGAAGGTTAGTGATAGTATTTCCACAATTGTGTGGAAATGTAGATGTGCAGCGTTATTTATTCCATCACTACTACTATGCACTGTTTCTTCTAAAGATTCAGAAACGTTCAAGAAATAAACATATAACCATTAGGTAAGCTACCGTTTAAGGTAGGCTTTGGATTGGCGCAGACATTTTACTAATAGACTGAACAAACACGATACATTTCTTTACCTCTCCTGACAAACCACAACATGGCATATGAAGCTAAAATAAAAAAAAGAAACATAACTAATTGCAAAAATAAAGTATTGATCATTTTTTAGAAATGAAATATCCATAAATCCTCTGAACTAATTCCCTGCATATACAATATCACGTTACAATTTTTACATTTAAAAATCCGTCAAATCAGTCCAATTCTGAACTGGAGAGGGATTCGATTCATTCAGTTGTATTAAAGTAGATTTTTCATATAAATACCAAAACACTTGGTGATAATTTCAAATGTAGGATTAATTTTGCATTAATAATTAATAGTCACATTTCCCTGCCTTCTTATAATTTCTCCTTTCCATTTGCCCATACCAGAACTTCTATGTTAGTTCTTTACTTTGAATTCTCTTCACACCCTCATCTCAAAAGCCTTTCGCCTACGCTTATTCTTTGCACATCACTATGTTTGACGAAGTTTTGGATAGGTACATAAATAGGAAAAGTAGAGGAGAAGGTATTTAGACCCACGAGTGGGATGAGTGGAACACATCGGGTAAGTGGAGGAAGATGTGGAGTATACATTTTGGATGGATTGGAATGAAGAAAAGTATATATGAAGCATAAAAATAGTCTATTTTAATATTAGCCGTCATTTAAAGTTATTTCTGGTTACATCAAGCAAGGATTTGGAGTCCATAATTATTAATAAAGCACCTTTCCATCAAATCGGTAGACCAGTAATAATATTCGAAAATAACAACGAACTGTAAGAGTATATTTTACGACGGCATCATCACGGCCAGGTAATCACACGAATCCGAACGTCAGTATCTTTCTTTGCCGACTCTTAGAACACATTTTCTGAAAAATGTAATTACGGCGGACATTGGGCACAACGGCTATCGTATTTCCCGTGGAACTTCACCAACCATGAATTCGGGCGAACCGCAAAATTATGTACCACATTGAACAAGGTATTTCTCCATTAGTCGACAGCCTGAAATTACTCAACTCACGTGGGTTTAGAAGACTCATCTCTCGGCACGTACGTTTTCCTTTAGCATGAATCTTATACCTCTCTATAAATTCGAAAGAGGCGCAGGGCCCTTCCCTTGCCAGTTGAAATTCCCGCTAAATGAAAATAATTACCTTTGTGCTTAAAAAACAGGATCCGGTGTCTGGGCCACTCATATCTTCGTAGTGGGGGATGGTGTGCATGCAAATATCCAAGTCACAAGCACTTATTCTTCTTGTCAAACGAAATCCATCAAATCACTGTGGATGATCCGTGCTAAAAACTCTGCGGAACCAATTATATCCCCGGCCTTGATCGAACCTTGAAAGAAAGAGAATATAATCCAATAGACGTTGTTGGCTTGGACAGAATACGATCGATGAATGGACATTTATAGATACTCTTCACAAAACTGGAATTATCTGAGGACAAGGTGCGTCATCAGTTCCAAATTCGGCTTCGAAAGAAAAAAAAAACAAATTATAACTTTCCGTGAGCGAAAAATCTATAACGTTTGAATGTGAAAAAATAAGTCAGAATCAAATAAGGTTATTTATAAATTTAAAATAATTTCAGTAAAACAATGTTGAATAAACAAACATTTTTTTAATTGCTCATATAATATGTTTTTACCATTTTTTCCCTAGAAGACTCCCTGAAACCCGTTATCCGAAGGATAGTTACGGTCAACATTGATCAACGCAGCCGACGTTTCATGAGTCCTCTTAATTGTAAAACCTACCAGTACTCCCTAATGCATCAGGCTACACCTAACTACTTATAGAGCTTGGTTACTCCGATGAATAATACGCTTGCAGACTGCTCGCAAGATAATGTGTTCGGATCCCAGTACGAGAGTCCCATGTTCCGTAAGCATTCGACAGAGGCGGCAGCCTTTCCTTGGGGGAATTTTGTTGGCTAAAATAACTTTGTACGAATTAATATTAATTATATCCATGACTATATTTGATTAACGCATCAAATGCATCATTAACTGCCATATTAAATAATGCAAATTAAAAAAAAATCACGCAAACAGTCAATATAAAAAATTATCAAAATGTGCTATGTTATAAAACCGAAATTAAAAAATAATTTATGTAGGCAGTATTTATTATGTGTAACGGAATATTTATTTGTTAATTACTTCAACGCAACTCCTCCGTAGTATTAAAACGATTGAATTATATTTATTCCCCAAATTTTTTTTAAAGAGTACCAAAAAAGTTTGATTTTTAAACATTCTTGCCATGGTGAATCTCTATACGTTAATTTTATATTAGCCAGCGCATCATGAAAAGTCATGCTTGAAAGTTCATAGAAATTTAGGCATTAATTCGGAATGTTGTATCATGCGAGTTCCTGTATGATATTAAAGCGTATTGCGAATATTTTCCCTGCAACTTGTCGAAATAACTCCTCCTTGAACCGATCAGTTTCATATTAGCGAATGATTACTGAAGATTCTAGGTGAAACAAAACAAGTCTTCCAAGAAAAATTCAGTGCATATTTTATTCCAGAAGGCAATTACAAATACGAGATGTGATAAAAAAGTAACAGGAATTTTGCAATTTCGCACAGAGCTTAGTGCACGGCATGGATCACCATTAGTCCTTGCCACTAGGGCTAACGATCAATTAATAGTACTACTTAGAAATTCAATGCCGTTTGCGTGAAGCAATGCGAAAAAACGCCCGTATTTTTGGCGAAATAAATCATGGCTTTTGCACCAAGATAATGCACCCGTTCACACTGTTCACTGCTTATTCGTGAATTTTTGCCCAAGAAGAGCACTGTAATAATGATGCCCCAGCCTCCATATTTGTCCCCAACAATGAAGAGAAACTTAAAGGGCCGTCGTTTCAGAAGTATCGATGTGATTAAGAACGCATCGCTGAAAGAGCTAAAAGTTATACCAAAAATCGAGCTCCTAAAGTGTTTCGAGTTTTGGAAAAAACGTAGGCATACGTGTATGATATCTAAATGGGACTGCATATTAAGGGGATAACATTGATGTAGGCGAATAAATAAAATTCTTTCCAAATAACTCCAAATCCTGTTATTTATTAAACACAACTCCTAAGTCCCTATGCTTCAAGAGAAGCCAAAGCATTAGAAAAATTTTAAAAAAAGTCAAAAATCGAACAGCCCTATGTGATCCGATCATGGTGTGAATACAATCTAATGCCCTGCAGAGCCACAAATCTTCGTGCTCACCGCCGAACTGCATGCGCCTCTTTTGATGAAGATCCAAGATTGAATCACCTAGACAAAGGCGCAGAACAGTTCTCGTGATGTGTGAACGTTGGAAGAGAGGTTCCTGGTCGGTGGGAGAGAAAGTGAAACCGAGGAATTCCAGGATCTACAGAGGGTTGCGTAATCTTCGAGTTGGCCTGCTAGGGTTGAAAGGTTTAGGACTATTTTCCGCATTCGCTCTACGATGGAGATAGCAATACCCTTTTTATCGTGCGTCTAATGGGCCTAGTCCTAGATAGTTTCCTTCGTCCGCTTCTACGCCACTCGCGAATCATCCGGCGATGATAAAGTGAACGCTGGGAACATGTGGACAAACCACCAAAGCATTAGCGTTTTTGGAAGAGCATTGAGGAAATGTCACGATAGAGTTAATGATAATATTTCGGGAGTTTTGGCCTCATTTCAAATAAGCTGCTAGTATATTGGGCCCTCATGAAGTTGCACCGATTGCCGAATTAGATTGCGTGCAGCGTAAAGGAGCTAGATTCGTAAAAATTTGCTTTGATAAACTTTGTAGCGTATCTAGATAATAAGATGTACTAGAGTAGCAACCTCTAGGAGAGTGAAAGTTTAATTACAGATAAAATCTCTTGCACAAACTGGAAGCATGTTGCTTTAGAGATGGCGATGAAATTGTATTATCAATCCCAATTATGGTGGGAGAGATCATACTAAAAAGATCAGAGAGATCAAGTGTAGAACCCATAGATTTAAAAAGTAATTTTATTTCTCGTGAACGACAAGGGATCAGGATAACTGTAAGCGAAATCGCTAGGGGAACTAAAGAAATCTTGCCATTATCATTCTAAGTAACCTAGTACGTTGTCAGTTTTAAGGAGATACTTGTAGAAACTGTGTAAACTCAGGTTATCTAACCTCGGTTTTATACAAGCAACTAAATAAAAATACGCTTATACACATAAAAACTCGTACGCGTACACAAACACACAAGTATGTCTATATACTAATAAATCGAAAGAAGTCGGGGCGTGGGGTGAACGAGGTGCCAACCAAATTGAACAAAATTTTGTCAAATAAAATAAGAAAATTAGTGTTAAAAAAATTAGACAATATTCACTAGAAGGCGGCAAATAGTTCTAGCATATGCCAGGGTACAACAGCTAATTCAGGCAAATATTCGATTGCACCACATAAATTAAAATTGAGGACGGTGCAATGAATTTTCGAATTTTGCTGGCGACAAACGTGCTCGTGTGTCAGTGCATTATCGTGTTCCGTCTTTTACCTATTAAGTGACGGAGCGTGGACAACGGTATTTTGGTCATCAAAGCAGTCGGGTCAAGATAATCTTCCCTCTTCTATCTTATCCATTATATCCTCTTGCATATTTTCTCTTCCTCCAGTTTGGAACAACTTCATTTGGAATATGCTGCAATTACGAAACCCCGCAACTTCTTCTCATTCCATCCATCCCTAGGCTTAGAAATTGAATTTCTAGTATTTAACCTATTCCAAATACTCCCGAGCTGTAGAGAACGATTCCCCTTATGATATAGTAGTATATACACTTGACTTGATCTGAATTTTTATTCCTTTTCTTCGTCATAATCCGCTTAGTTGTGTTTCGGCCTTACGGCTTTGGTTTATTCCTCTTCACAACTCGGCTCGATGCTAAAGACGGACCTGAAATATCCGAACCCCTTTCATATTTTGGCGATGTTCCCGTCAATACTAAAATCTTCCCCTTTAGTCCCCTCGACCAAACGCTCCGTCTCCTCAAAATTCCTCTCTCACAAAATCAAAATCTCTAAACCCCATATTCTTTGTACAGCTTCCGATTCATATAAGCAGAATCGTTGGCACCTATTGAAATTAGTACCTGGTCATCTGCAAAAAGCAGTATATAGAGGTGTTAATCGTCAATTTACTCTCCCATTTTCAGTAAACTTTGTGTCGATACATAAATTTTAATGTCTTGAATATGGTGCCAGTTAATTCCTATCTAGTTCAGTATATTAATCATTTTTGATGTCTTAACGGTGTCGTATTCCTTCCTTAAATTTATAAATACCAAATGGGTTTCTGAGTTCTTCACATAACGATTTCCTAACCAGAGTTCTTATCAAAATACTCAGAATACTTGAAAGTAGTTTGCGTAAACGAAAAAGGAGCAAGAATTAAAGAGCAAATACCTTTTGTGGCGTACCTAATAATATATTCGGTTAACTGTAGATTGAATGAAATTGGAAACCCAAAATTAGGTCAAATCTGGGGAAGGTCTTGCGGTTTTATGCCAGGTAGGGAATGCACGGATATCAATCGCTCGCTCTTAAGCAAGTACAGAGAAAATGCATGAATTTTAATTTGTATTCATTTCACTTTGAGAAAAATACACGACAGACTGAAAAGGGGAAAGTCGTGAAAGAATTTGAAAGAATTCCGATTCGGATTGAATTTAGGACAATGAATGCCACAAAAGAAATGTTTAAAAACAGGAAGGTAACAATTTTAGAGTGATTAGGACTTTCAGTGAATGTTTTGAAATAAAAATGAAAGTTTGGAAAACGAATGAAAGGAGAACGTAAAAGTAAAGGCTTGGAGATGTGATGTGCTCGTTCTCGTGTACGCCGACGATGTTAGTAGGCAATTGTTGGCTGGCCGAAAGCCCCGAAGATCTGTGGGTGGCCCTGAATAGCTTCAGTGACGTAAACGAGATAATGAAATAGACGGTTTATACGTCCTAAAATAAAGTCATTGACTAGGATGTACTATTGTAAAATGAGTCAAAATGGAGGAGCATTTGAATAAGTGAATTATTTTGTATACCTAATGCTGCAGATATCATAGCGTGGAAGTGAAACTTATGGGTATGTCAGCATAAGCATAGATGCCGAATAATTGCGGTGGGTGTGGGGTGCTCAAGGAGTGTTTGTGGGGAAAACGAGTAAATTGACGGCAAATGAGTGAACCATGAAATAATGTGGATTTGGTAAACAAGGCGTGGGATAATTACGAAAGAATTGTGCTACGCTGTCTAGGTCATGTTGGAAGAATATGTGCGACTCAAGGTATCAAAAGGGCTAATGGGAGATGAGTGAGACTTTAGAGTAAAGGGGAGGTGGCCGAGAAATCCACGAGTCTAGTAATAGTAGGAGCTTTGAAGGAACATTGGAAGTCTTGTGAGCAGAAAAGCACATATGAAACAAATCTATGAAGGATAGAAGGGCGAGAGAAGTATGCATGAACAGGGAAGTAAGAAATCAATAAAAGGGTTTTGACTTTACCTTTTCGGAAAGAGAACTGCTTGAAGGATATGCAGTATTCATGTAGGCACACGTATTCAACTACACGATTCACAGCTCGTATCGTTCTATCTCATATAATTTACATAATGTCCATGCGCTTCAACGATCTTTTTAAGGAATCTACATGCATATCCTACCCATCCCGTTTCTTTGTAAACTATATCAGAATAATGTATCTCGAGAATAAAATAACATATTTGAGGGGGAAAATGAAGATGACAAAGGCCAAAGAAGATAGGGTAGCAAGGAATAAATTAGAAAGATAGAACTGTTTCCTAATCCATAGCCTGGAGGTAGGACTCATGTACGCTGTGCCTGCTTAGGGAGGTACTTAACAGCTAGGAGGGTATGAATGCGTGAAAATGCAGCTTTGGAATGAAACCTTGGGTGCATATGATCTGGTAGTAAGTAATGCATTATCAGCTGAATTCAGTAACGATTTATTTCAAAATCCTCCGGATAAACATAAGGAATATCGCAAACGTGGTCAAAAAGCAAAGGTTCGTTGAAAATTTTGTATGGATTGTACTTTTCAACGGCTGTGATACGTGGACGATTGGTGCAGTAAGGAAAAGAAACGAAGTTTCGAAACGATGGGAGTAAAATGATTCAAACGAGTGATTTGAGTTAAAATGAATAACCTAAGTAACGAATGAAGATTTACTTTAACAAATGGTGGAGAGAAGTCTGAGGAAGGTTCAATAAGAGGAGGGAAACCAATTGTGCACATCCTGAAGGAGGATAATATCCTGATGATTAAAAAAATTAAGAGAACCTTGAGGGGAAGAATTGCATAGGAAATAGGAGGGTGGGGGTGAGATGAAAGTGGCCGAAGATGTCATAAAAAATGAAGCGAAAGTCAGAAAACGTGATAGCTCTGGGAGTCAAAATTACCCAGTCATAGAAAATGTTTATTTCCTGGCATAATTTCTTTTCTTTTCAAGCATCATCACCCAAATCATAATTTGATTTTCAAATTTTATTCATATTCCCACGAGATGTATCGATCAGGTGACGTTTTCTCTATCCATTTGCGTTAATTTAAGGGTTAAGTTAAGTTTGTTCCCCCAACATTTCGCATCTTACCCCAGGAGCATCACCAGGGAGTCTGTTTCAATCCGATTAAGGGCGCGAAGTGTTAGAGAACAAAATTAACTTGCAAATAGAATGCAAAAACTAGTACAACATTTGGAATTCGTTTCACCATTGCAGACCAAACTGCAAGCGAATCTTCGGATCTCTTCCCCGTCCTAGTGTGATTTGAATTCGAGGGTCGAAATTAGAATTTCAATGGCTCAGACGATCAGGACGACGACCGTCCCATATGAGCATCTTGCGGGCATCGCATCCGCCGTCAGCCGGCCTTATTCCCTCCGGTGGCGGCGGGGGGCCCTCCCGTTCCCCGACCCCAGCCAATCCATAACCGCCGCCGCGCCGCATCCAGACGCTCACTCCCTCTCAAGCCACGGAGGAGACACACCCCCACCGTCCCCACTGCTGCTCCCGCTGGAACCCCCCACCGAAACTACCCACGGGGGCGACGAGAGGACAACCCCCCCGCCCCCCTCCTCACTCTTCCCCATTGTCCCCCTCGCAATCGCATCGCCTGATCGTCTGACAGAATGGGGGGAGGAAGTGAGGAGGACGGTCGCAATATGGGATGCGGGGGCAGGAGGGGAAGGGGGAGATGTGGGAAGAAAAAGACGAGGTGGGGTGGGATGCTGGGGGATGGATCTGTGGGGGCAGAGCATATGCCATCATCATGATCCGTCCATCCATTCAAAGACGAAGCCTCTGCCCTTGCTTCGCCCTCTCTTTCAATCCGTCCCTCTCTGCACTCTCCTGCCCCTCTAGACCCACATCATTTTGCCCCTCCGCGGATCTGCTCCTCGCCAACCCTCGCGATTCCCACCCCACCCCCCCTCTCACCCATCGTCCCCTCTCTTGTCCTCCCTTCCTTCCCATTCTGTCTAATTCTGCTTTTCTCTTCCTCTCCCTCGTCCCTCCTCCAATCGTTCTCTCTCTCTCACGAGCACACGTGAGGCCGTCGTGATCCCAGCTCCTCCCACACTCTCCCCACCCCCTTCCCCCGTCCGCCCTCTCCCCCCAGACGAGGGAGTTTGGGTCGAAATGCTGGTGGCACCACGCGTGGGAACGGGAGACGCCTTGCCGAAAATTTGCTCATCGATCTCGCAATGCTCTCACGGTAGTTCATAAATGGTCCATCCTCAGGCGCGAGACTCTCTTGAGGGAAATCTGATGCGAGAGTTTGGGTGTGGGGGGGGGGAGGAGGAATCTTTGGTCGTAACTGGATATAATACCCAACGTGTGAAACCAAAATGGTGATTTACCGGGCAGTTCTCCACGGATAAACCAGCGAAGCAAAGTAATCTACTCAAACACACTGTCCGTTCAAGAAAAAAAACAAAATTCTCACCAGCGAATTCCATACAATTCAAGAACACGGAAATACTACTAGGTGTGAGCGATACGTCATTAGGATTTTTAGCGATTCCGTGAAGAAACGACATCTTGATGAGTCACCACCACAAAATGGGTAATTTAAGGGAATATCAGTCCCGCGCCAGGGACCGACTCAGCCACGTCACACATGGCGCTCAGTATTTTCCATGAAGTGCTTTACCTTTTCTGTGGCTATTCCGGGTGTTATCCGCCAGTTCAAAATAAACTAACTCAATATGCTGATCACCCAGAGAAAACTCAGGGAACTTATTATGCAAGCTCTTGTTGTGTAAGATAAGGCCATAAGTCGCAGAGTAAAAACTATTAGCGAAACCAGCGCTAATGAGGCACCACTGGGCCAAGAAGTGGTCTCGCGTCGGGAGGTGATGATAGTGTTGGAGTCACTCCCCATAAATAACCACGCAAGGAGTTGAGGATTTGTCTTAAAGTTTTAATTGCCGTTTTTTTTTCAGCATTACCAAAGCCGTAAGGAATCTTAACGACGCCAATTTCTCTGTGCTAAAATCCTCTCTTTTCGGATGTTAAATCTTTTACAGGCCAGGTTTGGGCCTAGCGATCGTCCGCGATATCAAAGGCCTTGTGTTGAAATCCAAAATGGTTTGGAGGTCTCGCGGTTTTCTTTAGATTTGCGATTAATATTAATTTTCCATCGTATCACATTGTGATATAATAATCATTTTTTAGATAAAAAGCAGAAGATCAGCCTGTGTGTGGGGTGCCAGTCATGGTTTCGGTAACCCGTTAATATACATCTACCACACCCCGCAAGCAGCCGCAAGGGTGTGTAGCGGGAGAGAGGGAGTAGGGCCTCAGCCGTAAATGCAAAGCTATTAGTTAACATTTCAATACATAATATTGTATGGCTCATATAAGAAAAACCTCGCACAAATACACGCATAAGCCTACATACATGACGCAATAACGGATGTGTTTGTCCAAATCACTGAATTTTGGTTTTTAAATAAAAACATTCAGGAGGTTTCGTTATGATTGCTTATGAGGGAAGGATACTTGAAGAAAAGGAGTACTAGAATGGGTCGTGACGGTGTCTCCCATGTTTTGCCACGGCGGTCGAATCTGATAGTATAATTTTGCGCCATAGTTACTCTCTAGATGTTGCAACAAAACTCGGCCGGTGTCGTGTACCTTTCTAGGCCTTGCCTGCTATACTCGTGAATCAAAGGACCATCGACCTAATTCCTCCAACCGTGACAAGTGCCTTTAGTGTGAATTAAAATTATTGGACGCATAAAAATTTGTTCTTGAAATATCATGTAAAAACATTTTCCAATCCCCAGTATCCATGTTATCCTACTGAAAGGTCATAGTGAGTAAAGGAAGCTTTGAGGAGGAAGATTCTCGAATGCAATCCCAACCAGTGGATCACATTCGTAAAGGGTATATGAAGATACTTAAAACAGCTGTGTGAGTCGCGTCCTGAATATACAAGCCTCGGTACATCTGGGAGCGTCCGCCAAAGAAAATCACCCTCCTCTCGACCACCAACCACAAATTCATCGGTCAAAATAACCTCCAGGCAGAAATCTGTCCTTCCATGCACCAACACTGATGCCACACAAACTGGGGAAAAGCATCCAAATTCCAATGTAGAGTCGCGGTTTATATGTTCCATACATATCCTATGGTGAGACAAAATTAAGGCAGACCTAGCGAAAGGTGGGATGGACTGCTATCCCAAATAAATGGCTTCGTAGATAAGGACCTTTGCCGGAATTGGTGAGGTGCAGACGTGATTCTCCGTGGTCCTGGCGTTCCTCCTATCACACTTTTGTTCCTATGAAGTTATTTTTTCAATGGGAAGCCAATCAACTGACAGCTCTTCAGCAACCTCTTTAGTTTTTTTATGTGCGATTCCTTATCGCTTTATCTCCCACCTCATCCATCTTAACATGCTTTGTTAGCCACTTCAAATATTTCACACTGGATATTCCTATGAGCACTTTCGCTCCTCTTTATTTCCATTGTTCTCTTCTCTTAATAATTCATACCCAATGCATCGATTCCTTCATCCTTCCCGCATGTAGTGTTTTCTTGGAAAGAAAACTAAAATTTTGAGATATCATTCACAGCGGTACCGCCGTCGTCTGGTGAATTTCAAAGACAGCGGTGAACTTTAAGGGAATTATTTGCCCCTAGCGGCACGTGATGTCATCTCCTTGCCATTTTATGCAATCGATATTTTTGAATCTCCTCTGTCGACATTCTAAATTTTCCCCGCGTAAATGGAAATGAGCTTTTTGCACGTTTTTCATTGGCGATTATATTTTTTCTCCCATCGTTGCTGGTCGTTTTTCGACGGTAGAGAATCAGTTTCAGTGCAGCAGTAGAGTTGGTCCCTAACAGATTTTTTTACTCGAAGCGGCACATGTTTTCATGAACCGGCCATTTGACGTAATCAATTTCTTTAAAGTGTTCCGGCGGCATTCCAGATTTGTCTCACTTCAAAAGATCCCATTTCCCTGAACTTCTCTTGAGGCAATTTTTTTTCTTCTGATTGTCACCAATCTTTTGGCGGAGACATTGCGAAATGAAGTCTGCCCACGTGATTTAGTGAGTTTCCTTCAGCTTGCTCGGTTTTTTTTCTTCCTTCCCTACTACTCCTCTACCGCATTGACCTTCTTGTCTTCATCTCCGCCATATTTTTAAGACTTTATTGGTACATGTCCATTATTTCATGGTGTATATACACATGCATGGGTGAAATTGTTCGTATGTGAACGTGAATGTACAAATATATATTTATATTTATGTACTTATATGTGAACATTAATGCATTAGCGTCTAGTGCCATAATACTTGCCACACTCCCTTGCGGAGGTTTATGGGATGTTAACATCTTCAGATACGGAATACCCCGCAAGCCAAGGCAAGGGTGTGGTCCTATTACTTTATTTCGGTGGTGGAATTAACCAATATAATTTTGTGACATCATTATTTTCTCGATGTAGCAATAAAACTTAGGTGTAACATTCTGTTGAATCGCCATGGAGAGATACTTCTGATGCAGATCTGCATCATGATATGGGCATATTTCACGATATATCTGCCAGATTTCTTCGAATGCCTACAAAATACCCACAATCACAAGCGCTTCGTGGATTAAGAGACCTCGCAGACTTAACTTTTGTGTTGTGGGCGATCAATTGCGTGGCCCACGCTGCAGTAAGAAAAAGAGCCTCCTCACAGATGAGCATCTCTTGACGGGTAAAAATCAGCTATTTTATTGAAAATATCTCACTCTAGAGCACATTCGTCTCAGATTCCTTTTATCCTGCCTCAAGAAGACCCTGTCCCTCTTCTTCACTCTTGATTCTTCCATCGAATAGCTACTGACTGAAATCACCGCAGGACCCTCCCCGGTCGGATCACGCCGTCGCGTCGGCTCCGAAAGAGACGAGGAGGCCCAAGTCTCTGCGGTGGAAAATGCTCTCGCCCAACCGTCCCCGTCAGGCAACGGCTTAGACAGAAAAAGGGGGAAGGGTCCAAGGGATTTTCCCCGCCTCATGGGAGCCGAGAGCTTTTCTCCAATGGCTAAAAGGTCGAGGTTGCCAGATTACGTGGCGTGACTGGGGTGCCCAGACAATCGGGCGTCGCCAGCAGCAATCGAATTTCCGTGCTCTTCTGTGCTGTCCCCGCCGCAACCCTGAAGCAGCCACCGCGCGTAAAATTTTTTTTTCCTCAAATTAGTGCAAAACTGCTCGGCTTTTTTCCGCCAAATGTACCAAGTGCCGTGGCATTCCGCTCTCATGGTTTTTTACGAGCTTATGAACTTTTTAACGGTGAGGGTTTATTATGATTTGAATTAAATCGCAATGCCGTGGAAATTAGGACGATGAAGAGAATTCAGCTTGGATTAAGAATTGTTGCATTATTTAGAATTCTTACTTTTCATATCATCTTCGAAATGATAATTATTATTAGCAGTAGTAATCATAGTCCATATATCATATGCTGGTGTTGAATCAAACTACCACAACTGCTATACAATATGGATGTTCTATTGAGGATGTATTAGTTATAAGTACTTATGAAGAACAAACTAAATAAACCGACTGCGCTCGCATTGCAATGAAATATTAGTACACCGGTCCACAACATTTCTATTTCCCTTCATTCCGTCGGAATACTTATTATTTTCCCACATTACATCTCTTCACCCACTCCGACATCACAATTAGAAATGAGACGAGAGTAAAATGGACTCGTATCAAGTTTTATGCAGAACGGATTAGGACAGGATTTTTTATTGCCTTTTCTAGTGATTCGGCCTCCTAAGGATGGGTACAAGAAGGAATAACGGAAACTAAAGGCATCGAAAAGATGCTGAACTATGATCGGGAAAAGTTAATGTAACACCAAGGCGCTTTGTCTTGTATGAACGATACAAGATAAACTGAACTGTGAATAGAGATAACTTGAACGCATGCTAAATGTTTAAACAAGGGATTCGAAGAACCCTGAAATAGCGTAGTAGATGCTATGGAGCACCCACAGATTCCGCAGGAAAATTCTAACAGAAAATTCAAATAATTGCGGAAAATCCCGCGCCAGTGACTTCAATGAAGACATCGTTAAATAATGTGTGCCGAAATATGCGAATTTTCAGTGTAAATTCACATTCTATCAAGAATAAATAATTTCCGATCATGGCCTCCGAGGCATAAAAAAATAATTTTGAAAATCCATCAGGGTATATGGTTCCACTGTAAGGGTGTGATAACCTAGTGGATAAAGCACTTACAGCTACCGACCGTTGTATGGATTCTAATCCGGGTGAGGCCTCTGAACAACCTCAGGTTTTCATAAGCTGTGATTTTTCTAGTACGAACCACATCCTCCTGGGAACTGGCTAACAAGAAAGGAGTTACCCCACTCTTAGACCTTAGCACAAAGTGATTCCATACGCACCTAGAAAATCAGTCCGCAGGTTGATTGTAGTCGTGCGTTGCTCTGTTTTCACGAGTATCGAAATTAATCCTTAATGGGAGACGCTTGAAACTAAATCTTGAACCTATACTCATTCGCAATTAAAGAAAAATGTGAATAAGATTCCCTTATTTAAAGGGATCGCATAAAGCACTGAAAAAAAGGGATGATTGAGAAACTATTAAATGAAGATCTCCTCTTTAATGAAAACTGGAAGGACGACGAAACTGATGGATTGAGCTTACCACAAAACTAAATATTTCATGAGAAACACAATGGAAATGGTGCAAAATGTTTAACAAGGAAAGGAATTACGAAAATATAGAGATCTACGTCTTCATTTACACTGTGGCATACAAGCCGTACCACTACCATGCAAGCCGCCTAGGAGGCGTGTGGCGCCATCACCAGCCTTCAGTAAATTAGTGGAAGTGGATGAAATCACGCAAATGCTGATACAAGAAAAACAAGATTTGTTGTCATACTTAGGAATTATCGTCGAAAAGCGGAAAAGTAAGTTTTCTTAGATTCAAATCTTCAAACTGAGAACAGCCGTTAATTTACTGATAAATAAAATTAAATGAAAATAAAAACAAAAACACACACGAAAATCGCTCATTTTATCACAGCCAATCATTACATTCTAAATGTGTACGAGTTATTTGTGTTATCAGAAAAAATTGTCATTAAATCAATCACATAATGCAATTTCAGACAGAATTATCATATCTGCAATACCGAAAATATGATTAAATGTATACCTTTTTTAGCTGATTTCGTAGTTTTCAGAAAATTCTGAAGATTTTTTTTCATTGTAAAAACTCATCGTTCGCCTTCAATTACCCGCGCAATAATAACAAATAATTTCATTTCAAAACTGCGCACAACGAGCAATTCGAGTGGTAATTATTTCAATGGCGAAGGTCGAGCGTACGTAAACGGGACAAATTTAGCAGATTGACGGAACAGAAGCTTTTTAGGCAGGATGCAGAATTTCAAAACCTGGCCATGGTAATGAAATGCATGCAATTACAGATAAACACGATGTCAAAAAGTTCTTACAGATAATGATTTTTTTAAAGATGTACACGCACATCGCAATTCCCGCGACAAGTTTTTATTTATAGAGGGTAGAGTGGTGGTGTAACTGTCTCAAAATCGATTATTTGCCTTTCTTGATTATGCCATAAATTTGATTTGATTATCGCCATAAATCGATTTTTTGCAAGGATGGCTTCGTTACCCTTTTAAACAATCTCAATGTATTCACTGTTACGTGCCATGCGGTACAATCACTGGGAAACATATGAGTAATGCTATGGTGCGCGTAGGCCGATGAGAGAAGTATGCTCAAATGCAAACTGGGAACGTTTAAGAGAGAAAAATTTACAATTCACACTAGAGTCTAGCATAGCCCTTTCATCTTAAATTTCATCCACATTGGATGTCCTTCGTTTACCATACTTTGCGCGTCTCCGTGAATTCCAGAAATTGGTCGTTTAATTAATATCCCAGTCACATTAACTAAATCTCAACGAATGGTTTAGTCCATGATCAATTTCATCTTCTCCTTTCAAGATAATCAATCTTTTTCTCTCCACGGCAACCATGTTCACGTGAAAGGAATATAGGAAAATATGGCTGTTACCAATTTTGCTATGGTTCACCGATTCGATTTGAGTTCAAAAAATTACTCACGTGAAGTCTAATGACTTCCTTTATTTCAATCGTTAAGAATTACAACAGGCACACTGTTCAATGGTTACCGGACTACTGGAAAGGAGTTTCATTTCCGCCAAACTTGAAAGTTGCAATTTCGTACGAGCATTTGTCGCGGATTAATATTCAACATCCCAGACGTAGTTTTCTGGCTTTCGTCCCGGAAGAAAGAAACCATTTTGCAATCTTACAAATTAAAATAGATGCACACATTATTTAGACTTACAAAGATATCTTAACCGAATATTAATAAAACATAATTTCTGACCAAGACACAAACAAGGCGTTTCGCTCGAATTTCCTCATTCGTCGCAGCCGGATTTCTGTTCATTTCACCATTGCGTTATTTTCCCCCAGGCACACCTCTCATTTTCGATTTTTCTCATCATCCCTTCTTGCTCTTTAAATCCATTAGCAAGTCTCCATAACTGTCCCGAGAGAGATGGTGGAAATCAAAGGAGTTGGGGTGCATTACCTCCGCCCACGGGTAACTGACACGGAGGGGACATCATTGTGAAATAAATTGGTTGCCACGGGTAGACACCGGAGCTCTTTAAAATAAAATATTGCGACTTGCAAAAACTATTTTTAAAGCGCCACGTCTCGAGAGTAGAGTGACTTCCGAGCCGCTCCAGAGGAAAGTTCCGATGGCATCGCACACGAGGCTTCGTTTTTGGCAAACCTCCCGCCAACTCCTCCTCCCCCCCATTTCCCTCCTCTGCTCGCTCCCCGTTTCTTCCCTTTATCCCCTTCAGACCCCTCCGTATCCCGCCACACTTCGTCCTCAGAGATTTGTCCTTCACTCCGACCACTTCGCGCGCTTCCGTAGTCTCCAGCCGCGTCATGCCCGAGTTTTGTTCTAAGTAACGTCAGAGCGATAAGATGATCTTCTGGACACCATACCCTTTTCACTAGCTCCGTAGCCTCTTTTCACTAATGTGCAGACACTCATATGACACGGGTACCTAACGTGCAGTCGATATTAATTCGAGTGGGTAATCAAACGTTTCGGATCGCGCCTCCTTCGAGAAGGGTGCGTTTCCCGCCTACCGGAGAGTGTACTTAGCCGCTCTGTACGATTAATGCTTAATTGCCCCTCCTCTGCCAACGCACCATGCCTCCTAAGGGAGTCGCGTCACACCTTCTGAGAACCACTAGCCAAGAGGGACTTCCAGAAAATGACTTTCGTGTGTATACGTTTGTCAACAGTTGGACTAGGCAATATTCAGAAGGTGATTTCCTATTGGGATACGCCACATCATGCGGGCATTCTCTTTCAAGACGTATCTAACACATTTCCTTATACTATGACTTTTTTTCCAGAATTCCCAAGTCCACATATTATTTATGTACGTGAATCACTTTTATCAGCTGATGCAATGCAGTTTATTACACTTGGACCTAACGCTACGAAGCACTGATGAGGGTTGATAAAACTTACAGACGCTTATAATATCTGTTTGTGCACAACCTATGTATCAAATTAACCAGCTAAATTAACATCAAGATGAGTCTACTTTGAATAACACCACCGTCAGTAATTTTTTCGCAATTTCTATTGTATGCAGTCAGGGATGACGAATTTTCCGCAATTTTATCTCATTGTCCGGCGAATAAAAGGACTATGGGTCCCACTCCCACTTGAATTTCGGAAGAAAATGCCTTAAATTATGAGATCATCTATCTTTATTTTAAGACAATATTAAAGCATAGCCTTAATGCACATTCTACCTAAAACAAAATTCCCATCCTTTTCACGATTTCTCAATTGTAGTAGAATTTTTTTACGCACGTAGTTAATGTGAATTCAGAAATGGGCCGACCATGTTACTTTAAATCAAATGACAGTATGGGATAAATGTTTAGAAATGGACTGAAACGCATTAGATTAAAATCCAAATAATAATTTATTAGATAAAAAAATCAATGATTTCGCTTAGCCAATAATTACATAGCATTTAATCATATTATAATCTGTGTGTGGGCACTCATAATGATTTTAATGATGATCCATATATCCGTCCGCTGTACTCTTCACTATGGAAGCAAAATCTGATATATCGACCGATGGCACCAAGAGGTTTAATGTCACTGGCGCTGAACCATAGCTGAAATTCAGCTAATAGAGTCCTGGTCAAAATATTGGATTGTGCTTCGACACGAATGAGCAAATTAAAGAAGTGCTATTTCAAGTGATTCAAAAGCTAAAAAAAAAAGCGCCGCATCATCAATGGCATCAAATCAATAACGATGGAACAATCAACTGAATTAACCTTTTGAAAGGAGAGGTGGCTATACATATCACGGGTCCCGAGACGGAGACCTCAGTGGCAAAGTGGCCTCATCTCTGCGCTCCAATTTCGCTCGCTTTAAATACACCCTTTTCCGAGAAGAGAAGAGCGCGCATCGCATTGGGGGTGTATTTTACCGGGAAGGTTGTCGTGTTTTTTTTTTGTCCGTTCCACTTTGTCCTCGTTGCTCCAAGAGAAAGGAGAGGTTATTCGAAATTCGCAATTGGGAGATTGCCATTAACCTATGGCATTACAAGCTGTTTGATTCACAGTAAAAACACTTTTTACACAATAATGCCTGACCCTTGCTACTAAACCCATGCATAACCCATGAGAGACGACGTGAACAAAATTTCCAAGTAATAGTGTACCACGAAATCTCTTATTCAAAACGAGCCGATTCACCCATGCAAGGACCTTTAGTTTTATTAGTCGACATATGCCAATAAGACAGATTAGATTTACTTAAGTGCGTTCACATGTCTGAAATACCTGCATTATCTTATCCTAAATATATACGTTTTTAAGAGTCGATTGTACATAAAATGCATACAATAGAACCTCCTCAAGAATCAGTTGAAGGGAAGGGAAACTCTGATGCCATTTCGCAACTAATATCATTCGTTATTCCACGATCATCTGTCGGAAATAAGTCTCCTCAGTGGAAAAAGGCTGTCTGTTCTGTTGCCGGCTGGTTATGTTCTAAATTTTGGCACAACTTAAATTTTTATGAAAAACCTCTCTAATTTGACACATTGATTACCACCGTTTGGGCAAGCTTTTGCACGAACTTTCCTAACATGTGAGAATATACTAGATACACTGTTAGATTTTTTCTTGCGAGGTACATAACAATTGGACCACCTTTTGTTTTCCTTACTCATAGGCTACCTTTTATTTTGTTTCGAAATGGTACCAATTTTTTGTAATATTCCTCGAGCTTACGTATATAGTTTTTTGGAATGAGGATTGTAGCGATAAATAGTTTTACTACTTTTCTTAATTCTTTATTTACTTTTAAGTTCATTTTTGACTAGAAATATTTCCACTGATTCAAGTGTTTATTTTTATTAAGGATACACTATTATAATTTATCTTTAATAGCTAAAGAATGAATCACTAAGAATAATTATAATTTCATATATTTTATCTTTAATTACTCAATTATTAGTCGCTAAATGTCATTAGGATGTGCGTTATTAAATAGCAGGTATCCAAAAAAACAGATCGATGTCAAAGGACATTTTAAACCAGTTGCGTTGGGGCGATGAATCTCTTCCTCCCTTTTGTTTAAGTCGCGCGCCCCGCTTGCAACTCTGGTGCGTGTGCGCACCACGGCCAATAGCCGACGCCGATTGTTTTCGTGGCAGCAGTGCCCTCGAGCAATTCTGTATCTAGGCAAATGAAACGTAAAATAGGGAACAGAGGCTTCATCCGAAGGGATCGAAAAGTTACGACGATATTCATCATTCCTTGCCCTCTCTTGTGACTCTGCCCTCACCCCTCTCCGAAAAACGTCGCAATCTTCATTTCAAAGGATTTGACGATTGCAATAAATTTATTTCGCTTTGGTGACTGCCTAGCCTGCCAGCCTGCGTCATCCTGCGCTTACTCAAATACGTTAGCGATATGAAATTGCTCAACTTCACATAATTTATTAAGAATTGTTGATAGTTCTAGGTCTGATGTATTGCAATCCACGGGTAATAAAATTGGCCTATTAATAGATGAAGATAATCACAGATTGAATCTCTCCGAGGAGATCCATAAGTACTGCTCTAAGAGATTTGACTCTTTAAGAGTTGACTCCGTCTGTGATTGACCGTGTTTTAAAAGAAAATGGTATTCTTAAAAAAATTTGACATTTGTATTCTACCTGGCAAAAATTTAAGTCAAGTGATAACTTTTAATTAATTTTTTTTCTTTCGAACGGCCTTAATTATTTCACCGTCAGTTCACTATTAATTGACCACTCTGGGCAGACAATATCTGAACAGGCTGCTGCTGACATAATGTTGACGTACCTTTTAACCCAGTAGCAACAACATCAGCAAATCGAATGCTCGACCATGTTGGGTTAAGATCACTTGAGAAATCGTTCAGATTAAGTGCTTTACTGCCTTTTTCCAATATGGAATAAACATCAAAAACGTTTTTCTTCGTAAATACAGATACAGTTAATCTGAATTGAATTCTGGGTGTTCACTCAAGAAAGAATTGCAGGAAAGAGAAAAGTTGCTTTGGTTGAAATTTTTTAGAGAAGTAATGAGTTGGATTCTGACGAACTCGTTGAGCGATAATGGCGTCGTAAGTTGAAATCCCACCAGGATTGTGAAATTGAAGGTTTTAGAAAAAGTCGAGCAACATCCGAAGGTTATAAAGTACAAACATAAAAATAATCGTTATTCCAAAGTGAAGTATAGCTGAGAATCACTATAACCTTAACTCAAAAGTTTCAGGAAGTCACTTGCATTCATAATTGTAAAATACGATATAGTCTTCACGTAGTCTTCTCGTATAGTCTTCACGTTGAGCGTAATTGGATATGAATTTCAACTTTTCATTTGTCTCATTTCCTTTTAAAGTAACACTTTTTACTATTAAGCCTACCGCTGATTGCCTTCTATAAGAAAATAATGATGCTAACAAGTAAAATGACATGAAAGACCTGGTGTTTTCCCGGAGTATCTTCTGAATGATTTCTTCTCCACTAGCTTTCTGCATGGCTAGGCTCTCCATCTTCACCGAGATTTTCTATGAATCCCTGATATCCTGAAGATGATGATTGAGTTGGTCATCGAAATGTCAGCGGAGAAAGAGAGCCTAACCCGCTGGAAGACCCGAGGAGAGTTTATTCAAGTAAAATGAATCCTGACTTGAAAAAGAGATGTTTCGAATGCCATCCATGGAGTGTTAATACGTATTCGTTTTCTATTGCAGAAAAAACACCTGAGGGAAAACTGAAATATAAATTTGGAGAGTGCAGATCTGCAGACGAGAATGGAGAAAGGTCGATGAATTGTTAAAGTCGTCATCGTACACGACCGAAAGTGAGATTAAATAAACAGAAAGAGGGAGGAATCCTTCTGGTGGTAAAAATCAAGCATAGATGCTGAACGGATTTTTAGAGTATGATCTCGTATTTAGGAATTATATACAGAAGGATATTCATGAAAGAAAAAAATCACAATAATTCCACTGAATGTTGATTTGACAGATGTAGGTAGAGCCCACCTAATGTTAAGCCTAACGGCGTGTGAAATTCATGCATCATGGCAAGGAGACCCTATGCCTCCGGCGGTTTCTCAGCAAGATCTGTTATCTGGCTACGACAATATCACGCAGGTGTGGTGAATTTTTGGGGTATCCAAACTCACCCGGATTTAAAATATGACACTCACTGTCAGCAGTCAAACGCTCTACCCTTAAGGCTACAAGTTTTTATTCACAATGGGAAGTGCAATGGAAATTGAAAGTACAACACATCAAGGGATGGCGATAGGAACGGATGGAGAAGACGGTTTATTCATCTCTATGGACCAATTATGTGAAGAGCACTAATGTTGATAGTGACGTTGTTTATTCCACAGGGTCCTTAGTTAGCAAAATAAGAGTTTGCAGTCCATCAGCATATTTCGCCATTTCAACTCGGAGGTTAAGAGTATTCACGCTGCTTTTGAAGGGCTGCCGTGAAGTTTGAAAGAGGAAATGAGGGAATTTACATCACCACGTAATCCAATCCTTTTCTCGTAACATTAACAAGCTTAAAGAAGGGAACGGGAATCAGGGAAAACGATTTCTGCGGTCTCCGGCGGGGGGCAGCAGTCTGAGCAACGTCAATCCACTCCTCCCCTCTCCATTGCTCCCTTGCCACCCTCTACCTCGTGTCCCTTACGTCAGAGACACCCAAAATCACCCGACGCTTACAAGATGTTCGCGGAGGGTCGGAGGTGGGGTTTCCCCAAAATCTGGATTTCAACACGAGAATAGACGGCACAAGCAGAGGACACCGCTGGGTTCAAATAAATGTTCATGCCTAGATTTTCTTTGAATTAGTAAGTGAGTAGGTGTAGACGTCCTAGGGATAGCAGAAATTATGAATGGATGAGGTTACTACCGGCAAATGACGCCAATCTAGGGCCAGAGAAACGATTCATAGTTTTATGAAAAGTATCTCCGCAGCAAAATTAGTGAGCTTCAAGGAGGTTTGACTGCACGAGTCAATGAGTGTTCTGAACTCATGGATTAATGACGAGGGGTGGAATTTATGTAACACACATTCATGGGTGTTTCTTAAACAGATATGAAATTAATATACACATTTTAAATCACTTTGAGACTCTTATTAATTTTTTAAACCTTCACTAAAACTTATTTTGGACTAGATCTGAAGCGTCAATTTTTTAAAACTGCGATTTCCACTGTTTTTTTGACACATATTAATCAAGAACATTTAAAAAAAGGTGGGTTGGTGTTGTTATGTTAACACATTTATGGCCCTCATATGATGGTGTACATAATATCAGCTCTTTCGTGAGAATAATATGTATTTATGCATCATTAGTCTACATTTATCCTAATTATAGTCTCCTAGAGATAGTACTCCTAAGGATAGTGCCTTAAGAGCATGCATAAAACCTTGAAGTTTCGATGCCAATTTTTATGAAATTGAATACGGCAAGACCATATTCTATAATCGTCAATTGATAGAATGAACTTGCCATTGAAAACTGAGTAAATTTCATCAAAGTGACGTGTACGTGACATTGCGATGCGACCTTCTTAATAGCACGCTTTTCCTTTTAAAAGTAAATTTTCTACCGCTATGAGACGTGAAGCAAAACATTGTTATTAGAGGAAAGAAGATAAGGAGCAACGGCGATATGGAGAGCTGCACGGGAATAATTTAAAAGTTGCACTAAAAATCATCATTGATTCAGTTATCGATGTCAAATTCCCCTCTACAACAGTCTTCAAAATCCAGTCCACCTATCCAGCCTACTTTGTATTTCTCTTTTAGCAATCCTCTCTCCTCCACTACCATGCCTAGCACTTCCTCCTTTATTTTGCTTTCTACCCCTTTCATTTCTGTCCATTTTTATTATATTTTATGATAAAGCAAGGAAATTTCATCAGACATGAAAATTAAAAAAATGTATGGGGGGGGAAGACATAATTTAGGGATGAAACGGTTAAAGTTTCTGAGTAGTATTCAGAAATCAAAGGAGGAGTAGAGGTGCTATCTTCAGTTCTTTTCGAATCATGAATCGGTTTCAACGCTCTCTTGAAATGAGAGACATTATTTTATTTTGTAGGTTAAGGTCCGTTGACCGAGCGGAATGCCTAAGATCCGCCATTTAAAATTCACGCAAGTCATCCTGGTGTACTCATTTCCCCTTTACTCTACCCAGCGTGACCCTTGTATTGGCCGATATGAACGCTCAATCTCACTATGAGGTACTCCGGCCATTGTTACGAGAAAAGTTACTCTCGCGAGTACTTGAAAATCCAGGTCGCATGCCCCACTTTGCAATAGACGAGAAAATATTGAAGAGCCGCGTTAAAATGGGATAGAGAATAGAATGCGGAGAGGGCAAGAAAGAGTTGCAAGTCCTTGCTGGACAGCCGATGACAAGAGAGAGAGCGTTCCACTAAGGCAGGTGCGATGCTGTATTGAATATCGATATCGATTTAAATTCCTATGATTGGTCGATGCTGTGCAGAAGGATATCGGCATATGGAGGGATACGAAATGCAGTTGGATGCCTCAGTGGATGTGAACACGGAGAGCCTTTTAGTGGGTCGGTTCCGGATACATGGAAGAAGATACCGAATATCAGCCATTGCCGAAGTAGATGAACACTGGCGAATAACGGAGAAATTAATTGTCGGGTTTTGTTGATTTCGTCGATTATCGGTGAATGAGAAAGATGCTCGATATCTCTCGATGTCGAATGTTGGGCAAAATCGATATCGACAGATTTATCTGCCAAGGCAGCGTCGACTCAAATCCAATTTCTCCTCCATATGGTGAATATCGAAATTCCGACATAATCTTAATGCCCCACTTTCCTCTCCCTCAACCCCCATTCATTAAGATCGTCCGCACCTGAATCGCGGTAACAAAAAGGCAATGGGTCGTCCCGTAGCACTCGACGGCCCTCCTCATCTCCCGGAAGACGAGGACGGGGATGCGTGCATAGCTGCCGTCGCGGCGGCTATGAATCGTGATGGGCCGCGTACAAGTCCACCGGAGACGAACACTACCATTCACTGCTGACGAAAATATCGATATAATTCAATCGTTTTCCCAAGTATGTGAAGGCCTTTTTCCTCCAGAAACTCATTTTTCATGAAATTAGCATACGTAAGTCGATCTTGTGAGTGTGTTACGTCACTCACGAAGAGGGTTGGAAATATTCAGACTTAAAACTGACCTCTTGTGATATGAAGGAGAGAGATTTTGCAGGAAAATTGGAATCCGACAGAATTTGATCAGTATATTTTACCATTACCCATAAATTTGATCAAATATAAGTCCAAAAGTGTAAGAACTGTTAATAAATGCCAACAGCTACGCTAGAAATTTCTATTAAATTTGAGGTATATTGTGTATACAATGAGTTATTAAAATACGAGGCGTATTCTTAAAGTAAGTACCGTTAACTTATATTTAAATAGTGGCGCTTCAGAACACAGTTTTGCTCCTGTAGCGCCATCTACTTATTCAGTGAGAAGCTACTATATAGCAGCATTTGTTTTGTTTCAGAAGTCCTTTGCTTGTCCGTGCATGCAAACAACAATGTCCGCGACAATCGTTGATCCCGCCAGCTGTGAAGTGCGTTCTGTCATACGATTCTTGCATGCAAAAAGATTGTCGGCTGCTGAAATTCAACGGGAATTATGCCTAGTTTATAAACCTACAGTTATGAGTGAAGGAAAGGTTAGACAATGGTGCTGTGATTTTAAAAATGGACGAACAAATGTCCATGACGAAGAGCGAAGTGGTAGGCCCAGTATTCTGACCGATGAAATGTTTCGCAAGTGGAACAAAACTGCGATGTGATCGTCGATTGACAATTAAATTGGCCTGGCTGAACAATTTCCTCAACTTGGATGCACTACTGTCTACAATATTGTTACAGAAAACCTCGGATACCACACATTGCGTGCGAGGTGGGTACCGAAAATGCTCACCGACCACCACAAAGAGCAAAGAATGTCCAGTGGACGAGCGTTTTTGGGTCGTTGGGAACTCTTTTAACCACCCACCGTACAGTGCTGACCTTACACCCAGCGACTACTTCCTCTTCTTGCACTTGAAACAGTGGTTCGGTGGACAACGTTTCGAAACCTAAGAGGAACTCAAGAATGGCGTTGTCGATTGGTTCAACCCTCAGGCGGCGAGTTTCTATGCAGAGGGGTAAAAGAAGCTGGTGCAGCGGTACGAAAAATGCTTAAAAGTGAACGGCGATTATGTAGATAAGTGAAGTAGGTTTGTAGCTAACTAAAAGTGCCAATAAAATGTGTTTCATTTGAGTATATTTTTTCCCGTGACCAAACGGGCCTTACTTTATGAACACGCCTCGTAATTACAATGGGGTTTAAGGATATTTTATTTACCATATTAATGTGAGGACTGAGAAGTATAGTAGACGGTAATGTCTAAATTCATCGAAATCAGACCCTAAGCCGGTTGACTACTGTTACTGCATGGATAGTATGGTAGAATTGAAGCGATTATGAGGGTGGATATTTTTGAAAGCGTATGACGTCATTTATAGGCAAAAAGCTTACGACATATTCACATATTCATTCATGACGGTTCATTAGCACAACAAGGTGATGGATAAAAACGTCCTAAGAAAACAGAAACTACCTAAAATGTGCTTACATTCTCGTCCTCTCTCCCATTTATAGTTCGCGTAAAAAGAGATTTTTATGGAAAATGCAATCGATTCTTGTTCACCGTTTAATATTTTTTCTTTTTATTTCTATTTATATTTTCTCATTGTCTCTAACTATTTCAACCCTTGGCACCTTTCGACAAAATTAGGCTAATGCCGACGCCGGGTTTCTCTCCACCCTTCCTTTCCCACCCATCCCTAATGGCGCAAATGAACTCAGCTGTCGGTAGCCTCCCCAACAAAACTAAACGCCTCGAAAGTTTGCTCGTATTAGTAAATATGTCCGCTATAATTTGTTCGATAACTTGTCGTCAGCTTGATAACTGTTTTATTTTTAATTTTCGCTGACAAATCCCTTGAGCTCTATATAGTAAACTACGAGTAAACTAGTAGACTTGTAACTGATTGAATTTTTCGTATATAATACTAAAATGACCCTAATAGGGGAAAGAATTGCATCGCCAAGCTCAAAAATATCGTCAGCGTATCTGCTGCGGGACTAATCCTCATACTAGCTCGATAAGGAGTCAATTAAAAGAGCGGTGTAAACTAGGTGGAGCCAACCGATTTGGTTAAACTAATCTAATTGCTTCAGATAGAGAGCACGAAGGTGAAAAAATTCATTTGGACGACTTAATATGCCTTGGTCGAGTGTGAACCCTTTTACGATTAGATGTATGATAGACGCCATGAGAGAAGCCGATCTTTTCTTCTGAGTGACAACTCCTGTGTGTAATTACCGCTTAGAGCAATGATTTCCGGTCCGAAATGCATCGGTGAGCGGGGTTCCCCCCTCATCCCATCGAGTTGCCTTGGACATCCACACGCGCCTCCTCTCCTCTCCCTCCACGGTCCATTCTCTCCGAGCGACTCGTGGATTCGTATCACTCGGCATCCAGGGACACCGAAATAGACGACGGCCATCGCCCCTGAATATTCTCCCCCTTCTTTTCTCCTCTCTCTTTCCCCTCTTACTTTGTCTTTTTGTGCTTATTTTATTTATATCACCACAATGGATGAGTATTATATTTGATTTTTGCCAGACTTTCCGTTAAAATAACCCACATTCCACGGTTGTCAACCCGAAGGTCGATCTGATAGGTGAGGGAGCTCACCCAATGCTAAGCCAAACGACGTGTGAAATTCACACATCAGGGTAAAGGAGCAAGTGCCTTTTTCTCTGTGCTGCCTATGATTTCTCAGGAAGATTTGATTCGTAAAATCACAAAGCTTGGGTGAAGCTGAAGATGACCAGAAGCGTGTCCGGGAATCGATCCCGGACCCTCATGTCAGCAGTCCAAAGCTATACCAAATGGAATATCACTTCTGCCAAACTAAATACATATTTGTATGCATTATTTTATGTGTAGCATTTCTTTTGCGTGAATTTCATTGCATGTATTGCGAACGATAATCTGTTTTTAATTTTAATCACAATGAACAACCAATTCTTGTTCTGAGGGACAAATCATTCCGGGCCAATTAAAAATTTATTATATTCCGTCCGCTATTCTCCATTTGGATTCACGAAGATGGTAAACAAGCCACAGGTTTATTAGGGCTTTACACCACAAGAGGGGGTCCAATGCCCCCGAGACGATTTTTAATCCTGCCGATTATTCCGTGACCCCATAACCCCGTGGGAGACGGAGCTTGTCCATGGAACACCATTTCCATTGGGAATGTTGAAGAGGTTTGCAAGTGGGCCCACCGGATTGGATGGGATGGAAAACGAAGTGGCGGGAAGAAGTTGGCAGGGAAAGTGTCAGAGGAGATAAAAGAAGTGACACGCTAGGAGGATAGGTATGCGTCCCCAGAGCGAAGGGATTGAGCGCGTACGTGAAGACGAAGGCTATGGAAATGGTGCCGCCTAGTAAAAAAAAAAGAGAGTACCGAAAGGATCTTTGAGGGCCACCGCGGAAGGAGGATGTGTAGGAGGGAGAACGATGAGTGAAGATATGGCTTTTGACGGAGTTGAAGGAGATAGAAGGGGAGGGGAGAGGGGGGTGGAGAGGTTTTTTTTCGAATTTTTTGTTTTTTTTTTAAACTGTCAATGAAGAAAATACGGTTTTTTGAAGGTTGAAAATTGTTTTTTGAGGCCTAAAGAATGATTTTTGATAGAAAAATTGGAATATATTTATGTCGAGGAATGAGGGAAACTTTGTAAATTCACAAAAATTTATCAATACGGTACTACCGGTTTCATCACGTAGGTGACATATTCAGGTACCTGAGGAGGTACTCGTACCTGAAGATGCCAGCCATGTGATGAAACCGGCAGCATTAATATATTTTGGTTAATTTACCAAGTTTTACTTATTCCTCAAGATGAATGTTCACAAGGTTGAGCCCGAAACCATTGAAAAAAATATATTTGCGTCCGTAAAGGATTTATTGTTCGTAATGACAAGCACACTATAAAATATAAGACAGTATTTGCTATGCATAGGAAGTGTCCCGTGGCTCAACTTTAGGCCATCGAGTGTGAACACCGGGTTTCCAGATGGTAGATGTAGAGGTTAGCTGCGATATGAGCAAGTGTGCTCGAAGAATAAGCAGTCGCGGACAATTAGCGGCTGCACTCGGATGACCCAGAAGCTCATCCTTGGAGAAGATGGCCTAAAAATTCAATGAAAGCCTATGAAGATGCCGTGACTTGGCGAGGGGCTGCCGCCTAACAATAATATCTCGCCAATTATTCGGAGGAGGGGACAGCGGCCCTCCTCCTAATGAAATAAGGTGGGGGTTAGATTGGTCTTTAACAATGACACTCATAGGAAGCGTGGTTAAAATTACTTAAATGACTGCAGCACAGCGATTTGGAAGATAACGGGAAACCGCCACATTATCATACAGAGGAACAGAAGCATTTAAATAAAACACGTGGGGAAAAGGATGAACTACGAGGAGCAAGTAATGGAAAATGTCGATTCAAGGAGCTAATAGGGACTGAAGAGATTGTTCGTGAAAATGACAGATTAGAGAGGCACTACAAACCAATCCTCAGATTGATAAACCGTGATGATGATTATGACGGGGTTGCGGGTTCGATTCCCGCTAGGGTGGGATTTTTTCCACCTACGGCTGGGATGTTTGTTTTGTTGATACTGTTTTATTGCCATTCTTGTCCGATGTAAATGCCAAAAAGTGCCCAAACAGCAAGGCCGTGAAAATGGAAGAAGAATCTCTTGATTACACGGTAAGTTTCTATGAGTATATTAGTAATTGAGAAATACTTTTGTGAAATAACTAACGAGAAGTATTATTAATTTGACTTATAAATGGTTACGGGGGAAAGACTTCTAACTGCTATAGTAGCATTACATCGGAGTTTTAAATTATTCTATTCTCATTAACCATAAACACAGTAATCAACCCGAAGGTCGGTTTGGTAGGTGATGATAGTTCACCCAGTACTGCGCCCGACGGCGTGTGAAATTCGCACATCAGGGTAGGGGGGCCAGTTCCTTTCCTTGCGCCGGTTATGGTTTCCCAGGATGATCTAGTACCCGAAAAATTCCATAGCTTGGGTGGAGCTGCAGGTGGCCAGAGAGACTTCCCTGGGAAGCGAACCCGGGTCTTCCGTTCAGTAGTCCAACGTCCTAACCCTGGACTAGCGCGACCCACTCTCATTAACCAATGCATGAAATAAAATCCGATCGATAATTTCGAGGACTAATTAAGCATCGAAAAATGCAGTATTTTGATTTCAGATAGATCTCCCCTGCGTTGCCGAACTTGAAACTTAAGCATTAGCTTTTTCAACACATCAAGGACTGTTTACGTGATGAGACTGACATATTCTTAAAAAAAGACGGCGTGAGTTACAGTAACTTTGAACGAGATACAGCAAGTAGGGGTGAAAATAAATGACTGAATAGGAGTGCTCTGTTTACAAAAGGAATGTATGTTGAATCTTGTCAAGTTTTTTCACAACCTGATGTGTTGCCTAACTATTTGTGGTCGACAAGGATTCCATAGTTTCATCACTAAGCAACTGGAGGGAGGGAGATGAAATTTGAAGATTCCAATGAAGAAACGCTGAACAATTATGACGTTTTTTGGATAGGGCTCAGGGCCGAGAGTGTCTAAATCCAGTCCTGCCCTTTGCCCTTCCTCGCCCTCCATCTGAGAAGGGGAACAAGGGGTGGCGGGAGGAGATGTGGAAGAGTGGAGGTGGAAAGGAGATGAGGGTTGACCAGGTCCATGGGGGACGTTAATTCCCTCGCTTCCTCATTCATCTCAATTCGTCCGGCGAGCACACATACAATGTCCTACCCATCACTCACTCCTCTCTCCCTCTCCCCATCCAGCGCGAGAAAGGGTGACCCCGTTTTTAATTCTTCTCTCCCATCCCCACCCCACGCCGCCTCCTCCTCCGCCGCCGTCGTTGCTATAACCGAGTCCACGTGGGGCAGGTCCACCCAGTATGAGCGGGGGCGGAAGGGAGGGAGGGGGGGGCGATCAGCTGTTCGACGGTTATCTCCCCCGCCCGCATTCCCGCACGACCTAGCGGGGGCGACGCGACGACGGTCCAGAGTGAATGCGAGGCGTGAGAGAAAAAAAAGCAGGGAAAATAAAGAACATTGGCGGGGCTTTAGAATCCTACGGTGTGAAAGGTTTTTCTCTTTGGATTAGTCCATATTTCTTTCATAACCCCACGCCGGCTTCCAAACTCTTTCCTTGGGTTTACCCAAAGGGGATCAGCGTCATAAATATGCAAGAAGCTGTGTTGCAAAGACGAACGGATAATATAAACGGCTGCTACAAAGAGTATTGAATATAAGTGGTTATTACTCTTGCACCGTCACCCAAATGTAATCCTTGTCACACCTGAATCTCAGTCAGAAAATCATGCATCGACAATATGACTGATTTCAATTGGAGCTCCATTATACTTCCGAGGACGTTCGAAATGGCGGGCTTATTGCAAATTGGGAAAATGCAGCGAAAGTGGCGCCGAGCAAATTTGCTGCATCGACGCGACGCGACGGTGGGCATCGGCCTTATGACTTCTGGTCTCCCAAAATCAATGAATTTCAGTTAAACAAAATAATTTTTCATTATGTAAGTCCAATGCTGAAAGGAAAAGCCGAATTTTAGCGTCATTTTGACGCCCTTCAATATTTCTAGAGACAAATTATTAAATTAATATCGTATTTTTAAGATCCGTAAATATTCACCTTTTTTCGGGCCAAATAATTCTCGACTCGTCATCACAGTCTAAAATAATACTTTTATGTCTTCACCCTTGGACTAAATATACGTGATAACCTGAAAGCATATTTCCAGAGAGTGTGGCAGATGGTGATAACACACCAGGCATGAAACGTCAAAACTAAATGTTACTTCGGAAAAGAATTACTTAGTTGTTCCACATTTCTTCAAGTTCAACGAAAAGTACTTCTTCCAAACCCATTGTCTGGCCATGGGATCCCCTATATCTCCTCTACTAGCGGACATCTATATGGACCAGGAGAAAAGTGTTCTGTTCTCCTCTTCCTACAACTTGGTGAAAAACATAGTCTGTTGACACCGTAAGATATATTTTGTGTATTGTTTTAATATATGTGGAATAACTAAGTCATTCTTTTCCGATATGAATCTCTTCCACAAAGTGTGCGCCTGAGACCATTCTATTTAAACGTTAACTAATGGATAGTCCTCAATTAAAATGCTAAATAATTTATACGACGAAAATAAATTGACAATATTTCCAATTTGTTATATGATCTAAGTGTAAAATTCTTCTCAGCGCATGTAAAATGGGCTGCTGTTAAGCACAGTAATAAATATTAGACATAGTAAGACGACGCAATCCGTTTCATCCAAAAATTAAAATAAAATTGGTTTCCTTAGCGCCGTCGTTTTCAGTTATTCTGGCCCCTTATCTTTCGCGAGAAGAGTAGCATTTAATGTCCGTCTTCATTCTGGTAATATAGTTGATATTTCAGATCATATGTTCAATAGTTCCTAATATAGCAAAATGGAACTGTTATTACAATTTTAATGTCATCACAAAAGATATCCACTTCCAAATTTCGCAAGAGGTTTAGGATCCTGTAGTTTAGCCTTCGGTCTGTGAATGATTTCCCAATTCTGTTCTATTTCCTCCAATCACCTAGATCCGCTACTGAGTGTGTAATAAAAATGTTTCAAAAATCTGGCGCCTCTTACGATCTAATTAGGTAATCAAGTCGAGTTCTTGAGGGTCCCATACCCTAGCTGCATATTCTAAATGAGGCCTAACTGGTGAAAATAGTGTTGCTTTTTCACTTCGTCGTCACATTTCCCCCGTACTCCTTTTAGAAGTTCTAGTTTTCCGCTAAAAGGTTTACGTATATTTCATCCAAGAGAGGTAGTGAGTATTTTATCGAGTCTAAATTTGGTATTTCGTTATGTTTTTGATGCAGTGGGTGTTTGGGGGAGAACCGCTACCACTCCAAAAATTGAGAGTACTTTATGTTTACTTATAACTGCCAAGTGTCGCACCAACGATATACGTATGCATTGCATATAGTCCATCTACCGGTTCTCACTATCGTAGGGATAGTAAATATCTTTGTAAATGACTGTGTCGTCACCAAATAAGGGAATTATAATATTAACTCATGGCGTTAATATAAAGAAGGAATGAGGAAGGAGGGATTCCTTTTCCTTGGTGAATACCTGACGTGGCCTTGACAGCACTGATGATTATGATGGTCCACCGTACACAATTATATAAAAAATATTTTATCCAGCATATATTATTTTCATCTATTCTTTAGACTCCTGACTTTACAATGATATACTTCGCCAAAATGTTTCAGACGTCTAGAAAAACCGGGTCAACTGGCAAGTTATTATAATAACTTGCCAGTTGACCCGGTTTGATTTGGTTAATAATTATTAACCAAAACCCAAAATATCATGGAAAAGTAAAATTTAGGTTTCGCATGATCTATCCTTTCGAAAATGATTCTGATTTCTTATCAATAAATTCTCTCTATCGATATGCCAAATTATCAAACTATTACGTTTCGTCCCATATTAGTCAATTAATGCGTTCAACAAAAAGACTGGCAATAAAATGCTGTTGTCATAAGTCTTATCGCAAAAAATACCCCAAAAGAAACAAATATTTCAATTTTCGTTATTATCAAGAATTTATGGATGGAGCATGGGCTCCATAGTTTCCAACTTTTGTGAAACTATTCTGCAGCCGCAATCGACTCGGCGGCACAAGGTTATCAAGATAACGACGCGGCGTCACGAAGACCGATGTAATCATTTTCGAGTCATTCTTGGCAGCAGTCCGCTAAATTATTTCTAAGCCACGGATTTTACAGCATCGCTACTATAGTTTTTTCCCATTGTATGCAAAAGCTTAAAATAATCTAAAATGAGCCCCGAAATGAAAAAATATTCAGTTTTGTGCATGAATATCATGCCTTCCCTTTGGAACATAATTTTAGCAAATGCTATCAGTGGTTAAACTCCTTGGGGATAGGTAGATATATCGACCCCTCATGCTATAATAACCGATGCAGTATTTTGTCAGCTTCGTCTCAATTTCATTTCCAATGAAGCTGTTACCAGTAACATAACCCAGAATTTGAAATTTCACAAAACAGATCCCGTGTGTGCTTAGGTATGGACTAAACTTTACAGTGTAAGCACGAAATACGTTTACCGCGGTACAAAAAAGGTTTGATGATTGAACTGAAATTTCCATTTGAATTAGGGAAGCGAAAGACACTAAAATTTTAAAATACTAGATCTAGTTATACGATAAATAAAAAAATACTGCTACAATCATGTCGACGCGAGAACAGTTGATATAGTTTTATTACTAATCACAAAAACAAACGGCTTGGAAAATCATTGGGTAGGTTACTGAACTACTGACCGGAGGGTCTGGATTCCATACCGAATGACACCTCTAGGAACCTTCAGCTAAACCCGAGCTTTGTGATTTTTCTAGACATGTTTTCAATGTCCTCCTCTCTTCTCTACGTGATTCTTAATTGTAACTATATGACTGTAGCAGTATTTTTTTTATTTACAGCATACCTAGATCTAGTATTTTGAAATCTATGCATTTCGCTTCCCTAAATTTCGGTTCATTCATCAAATCTTTTTTTGCGCCGCGATAAAAGAAATTTTATGCCTACACTGTAAAATGTCGCCCCACCTACTTTCTTTCGACCTTAACAGTACCTATTTTTCAAAATTAAAATATTTCTACTTTTAATGTTAATATAATTAACTAAAAATGGGATAAAAAATTATTTGGCAGGGCCTCAGCCAGCCACCGTCCGTCGGTGAGAGTGCTTGTTGTGGAAATCAAATAATCTTGGAACAGGCAAACCGAGGCGGCTCGGAAGAAATAAATAGAACGAGAATACAGAAAACGGTAAGTTCACGCGGATACCCGAAGTTCTTAAAAATGCAAATTGTACATTACATTGTACCACTCAGTACACTGCTTCGATTCAGTGCCGCAATTGGATGTGCAAACCTCTACGAACTCTCGCATACTTGCCACCCAGCAATGGAAGCTGCTGGGTTATAGAAACTCTCATCATAAGTCACGGGTTATAGAAATACTGACATAAGTCACCGAATAAATCATTAAAATCCATACGCAATGCGAGAAGACGAAAAACGTTCACAGTTCGATCACAAGTTAGTTTCTGCTTGATCCCAAGTTCGTTAGTTTTTGGGTGGAACCAAATTCGATGCACGAGATTGCTTCAAAATACTCTGTAATGGATGAATTTTACTATGAAAAAGACTAAGTAAATCGGCTGGTCACCCGCCTCGATCTTAAGTTAGCTTCTTCTAGAACTAGAGAAAAACTCGTGCCCTGACACCATGACACATATGAGTTTCTGTAGCACTTCAGACGAGTTCTTTCTGGAATGGAGACAAAAGCTTACAGATGCGCTCACAAGCGACGAGCTACTAGGCGAGTCACTTTGAAAATAATCACGGGTAGGAAAATGTGACCAGAATGATGCGCCAATGGCCAATGGATGCCAATGGATGGCCAATGGATGCGAATAATGATGAATTATGTAACAAAAACAAAACGGTTAAGTGGTCGCTTAGAGGATAGAGCTTACGGCTACCGGCCTAAGGGTTACGTTAAGGATTCACATCCTGGGGTCTGGGTCCTTGACGACCTTGAAGAACCCCATTTAAAAACGTCAGCGATTATCTGACTACAAGAACTTCGTGGGAAAGCACCAGGTTGGTGGCACAGAGAAAGGAACTGACCCAATTTCTCCACAGAAAACAATTGCACACACCTTGGGGTGATTTTACTTTAGGGTTCAGGGTGATTTTACCTTACCCCCGAGCATCGAAGCTAAACTTTGGGTCGGCCGATCCAGCCCTTATGAGTTACCATTTCCGAAGATAATCCTCGCCTATTCGTCATCCAAATCCGCGTCTCTCTCCACTTCACTATCATCAAGGCTATCACTATGGCCATTTATTTATTTAGTTTAGTATTTAGGACAAAAAAGAGCATAACACCAAATTAAATTCGACAGTCGAAATGAAATTATTGACTTTGTAATTCCACACGCTTTATTTAAATAAATTGTTTAAATCGTTTTTAAATAAATTGTGAGGAATTACAAAGTCAATAATTTCATTTCAGTGTGTTATGCAAATTCCGTAAAGTTACGCCGGAGACAACAAAATTTAAATTGGACAAATAATAAATGAAAAAAATAATATAAAAATAAAAACTAAACGGGTAACAAATAACAGCACCACATAAAAAATGACGCATGGTGTACATAAATGAGAGAGACAAAATGAGTGGTAGAGGAGGATGAGGTTCGAATAAAATTAGAAGGGAGAAAGGGAACGGCAGGAATGGACGGACGGCATGGGGAATTGAGAACGGGTCGAACGAAGCCAGGGAAGGTTTTTATCATTACATTACAGGTTGATTGAAATTCAAGGATAAATGAGCGTTTTTAGATTGAGGAGCGAAGGGTGACACAATTAAAACTTTCCATGAAATAATAAACTTTGCGTTGACTACGGGGAAGAATAAATCAGCACGAGCGCGGTGTAAATTTGAGTGCCAAGAATTTACGAGCGCACTTCCCCAACCATCTCCAATAAATCTAAATTGATCGCCTTGCAATTATTAGAAACAAGTGTCGAATTTGATAAATGCAGAAATACGTTACGCTAAAACCTTAATAATAGGGGGTAGAGGACCTGTGGTTCGAGTACTGGGCTACTAAACAAGAGGGGCCGGGTTCCGTTCCAGGTGACTACTATGGACATCTCCAGCTACACCCAAGTTGTATGACTTTTCGGGTACCGAGATATTCCCGGGAAACCATAGTCGGTACAGGAAACGAAACTGACACCCTAACCTGATAATATGTAAATTGTACACCGTGTAAAGGGCTCAGTGTCTGGTTAGGCAGACGATGTACCCTTTAACTGGTCTAACATCACCTGTCAAACCAAACTTCGGATTGTTTACTGTGGTTTATACCTTGATAAAAGGAGTAATTTTAGTATAAATTACTAGTAATGCCACATTATACCATATAAGTCGTCCTAAGGGTTGCTTAGGTGGGTCAGGAAATGTGTCACATTGTTCTAAGCTTAACGGCGTACGAAAGAAAGTCGCACATCTAAGGAGAGTATCCAGTTCCTTCCCCTTTGGTTCCTGAGGTTTAAGCAGAAGATTTGGTCCACAGAAACTCACGGATCTTGAGTTTAGCAAAGGATGCCGACAACAATCACCCGAATTTGAACTAAGGGCTCTAACTATCGGTAGTCGGACAATATCTGAAGTGTCTACTACCAACTTGGTTGTGCCCAGGCTACGAATACGTTCAATACTTCTCCAGCTAGCAAGCGAAATCGACTCCAATCTCATATTTTTTCAGAGGATTCAATCTTACTTATTTTAGTGACTCCTCTCATGGCCCATTTAATAAGAGATATTCCATTTTAAAACATGACTCCGAGACTAAGACGCATCATGGATAGCTTTGGTATAAATTCAAAGATTATCTTTGCGAGAAATGATAAATAAGGAAAAGCAAAGTTCGTAAATGAACAATTCAATCAAGTCACATCTAAAAAAAGTTAAATTATTGAATATAAGATAAATGTAACAAGCACTAGTATGAGTGGTCAATCTCTGGACCAATGGAAACAATCTATATTCGTATTCATTTTCAAGTGTTCCTTGACGATTTTTGTAAAAAAAGGAATTTCATAGCATGAGTGACCTATCACATAGAACATATAGTACACCAATAGCCTTTATGTAATTATCACGCTGGCTCAATCGGAAAATTCGCTAAAAATTAACGAAACGTTTTCGTCAATACAGCTTGCATCTTATGTCATCCTCCAATACGAGCAGAACCCTCGTAATGAGCTCACCTTGATCTTTTCACTTTGATGCAATACAAGTACATGTACATATATACTATACATATATATAGTATATATGTTCTATATACTATATATATATATATATATAGTATATATGTTTTGGAAATTCCATAAACTTACACCAAAGGCAACAAATTTCAAAATGAGTACATGTACAATGGAGAGTACTTTTGAATCGTAAAGGTCCCTGTTTTCAAACACACCTGAGTGATTGAGTGAATGAGCGAGAGCGTGCGTAGATTCGTGTTAAAATTTTGTATCCATCTGTGTGATTGACGGGTCAATGGCATAGGAGGGATCCTTGTAAACCCTGACTGAGTGTGTGTGTGAAATTCACTAAGGTCTAACACACCCGAGTGATTGGGTGACTGTATGTTTACGTAAGGCGTTTCTGTTTCGCTACATCCGTTTTATGATTTTGCATTTATTTGTGTGATTGACGGGTCACTGACATAGGAGTGATCCTTGTAAACCCTGATTGAGTGAGTGTGTGAATGTTATTCACTAGAGTGACAGTTATTCCTTGTGATCGAGTGGTTGTAAGTTTGTTTTATTATTTATTTTGGCTTTTGTTTGTGATTGAGGTATACGTTGGTCACTGTTTCTCAAACACATCCAAGTGACCTAGTGTGTTTACCCTATTTCTCCCCTTACTTGTAACCTTGTTTTATTTCCCCCCCTTACCACATAGTATCAATCAAGTTTACGATCTCGGCTATCTCGTTTTCATTGAGTGCATGTACATCAAGCAGCTACATGTTTCTGCATTTCTTTATGTTTTATAATATAATTTATACTTTGCTAGCAGACCAAATGCAATTCTATTGTTGACTACATCCTTGCTAATGGGGATTTAAATAATTTCAATGTCAATGAAACACTTCCCTCGTAGAATTCATTGAAAAGTTATTAACGAAAAACAAAGCAGAACCGTTAGAATAAAAGCACAGCATTACAAAAAAATGTATAATTTTAAGTTTCTTTGGATGCAAGCTACCATTAAAAAAAAGGTAAATTACGCTCATACGATTCCACTCATACGTTAAGCAATATAAACACAAGTCCAGGTTAATAAATTTACCACAGTTAAAAATAAAACCGGTTGGAAAATATAAAAAACTAGAATGCAAAACGATAACAAGGAACGAATAAAATATTTTCTCTCCATAAATGAAACACCATGGAGTTTCAATAATAATAATAACGGGAATGATTGCATTATATAGTGACGAACTTTTACGAACACTGTAACAAACTAAATAATAACCCTACGTGTATGCCATCAATTACGCCAAATTCATGGCACAATGATATTCTATAGTTCGGGTTCGCATGAATATATTGGTTTTGCATGTGGTTTTATTTTCTTTTACGAGTAATGACCTAACACCCCCAACCACACGCCACAGCTGCGGTTTGCGGAGTATTAAGTAGATGACTCGTATATATCATTTGCATGTCTCAGCGATAAGTATGAGAGCTCTTTCAGCAGTTCATGATGAGACCAGAACGTTCTCTAATGAAAGATCTCTAAATCTTGATGGCTTTCGCCCTGTCGAAGAGAGTCTGATCCCATAATGCTGTCAAACAATTGAGAATCCATCTGACCCCACGGCTTGATCCATTGCAACCGCAGTGTTGACGATCACTGCCATTAAATGTTCCGGGCCAAAATACTCGGAGCGAAGTCTAATCTAGATTTATGGCCTGGATCGAGTCTCTCTTTAAGACTGTTCACCAAAGTTCCTGCTGCATAAAAGAGAAATCCAACATCCTCTATGATTATCCCATGTGAATTGGTAAAATAGAAACCTCGAGCGGGGTTCTATTTTAGTGAAGCAGAAGGTCTGAAGTGTTAAATATAAAAACAAATATTGTACAAATAAAAATTTTATTTATTCAAAATATTGGTCTTATAATCTCATATCCTTAAATTTGGGAGGTTTTTTACAATATTTACAACTATAGGTCATCTATTCCTTCGTTTTCTCGTCTCATTGCCGTCCAATCAAACCATCGCCCACAAGTTAACTAACAACCGAAATCTTTTCCATCCTCTACATCTCTTGCGTGCAATTTCCCTGACGTCATATGTTTCAATAAAAAATTACTCCTTTGTAATGTTATCTATCAAACACGAATCTTCTCAGCACATCGAGAATTATTCTCTTTTTCGAAAATTCATTCATTGCTTTTTTGCGGTATCCGTACAGCCAGTTTGATCACCTATCTCAAGCTAAGCTAAACCAAAGTCATCTTTTGTAATTATTTAAGCTCTTTAATTTAAAGTTAATTTTATCTGGTTGACATGAACATTTTCTTAGCTAATAAATCCTAGGAAATGACGGTTGCGGATCTAATTTGCTTATTAGACCTTCTTTCTGTATACAAGAGCATTTTATATTTCCTCATAAGTAATTGAGTTAATACACCTTAATAGTGTTCCCCCCCATTTGCATTTAACATATCTGATGATTTATCAGTTTTCATCACAAATGATCTCCTTTTATGTACTCCAACTGTTTTTCTTCTGCAAATGACTTAGTAACAGTATTTGTTATTACCTTTGCCCGATCAAATCAAATGATCAGCATATTTCGCTGAATTGATGAGGTTTCAATCGCAATTCAGGTACCCTGTCAATTTTTATTCTTTCTTTGATTTTAATTTCCATATTTTCAATACGCGCTGAAGTGAACCAATCGCAGGCATACATTTTTCTTATCGCTCTCTTTAGACGTAATTTTACTAAAATAGCAAAAATTGATATTTCCTTTATTAGGTACTCGTTGCCTCCTGAAACTATGTTTTTTGAGGAAATGTCCATACATGCTTGTATTGTCGGAGCGTTGTAGGTATGATGTGAACCTAACCCTTGTGTAATGGTAAAGGAGCGGTTGGTAATCTAAAAGTGTCATCGAATATAAGACCATTTGGCCTCATATCTGTTCTTCTTGTGTATTTATGTATGTGTATTGTAAGAGTGAACATTGACCAGAATTACCCGTTGCCACCAGGACAAATGCCTAATTACAACGTGGTTTATATAATAGTAAGCCTGACATGGCCTAATTTAAATTCCTATTCATTGTAGGAAAAATAAAAAAACACTCATTCAAAGTGATTTTAGGGAAGTTACTTCATTGTATTCCTTTATTCTGTACTGCTCAATCTCTTCATAAGTCTACGTCCTCCCCTACAATATTTTACGTATATTTCTCATCTTCAGAGTTTCTTCGAACACAATCGCCCGAGAAGGTCTCGTTACATCCCTTCCTCTCATTAGTCACTAAAATGATACGTATCCATTTCTAGACAAAGCATAATTTTCATTGCCAGTGCCAGATTCAAAATAAATATTTAGACAGGATCTCTGTTATTATTGGATTCAGATCAGCAGGGAGCGGGTGGGAAGATGTTCCACACCCCCGGGACATCGAAAATACACCTGCCGGGGTATTTGGCTGTGCCACTCCGTCTTGATCGATAAGATACTTTTTTTCAAGGGCTTAAACACTGCGCTGACACGTCTTGAACCCCATTAGTGATAAGCGCACTCGCTTGAGCGCGTGCCAATCGAACGAGTATGCAATCCCCACCGGGGTCGCTCTCAATGAATAAGGAAATGGAAAGCAGAGAATCCACGTAATGGGAAAGATGGCTGGAAAGACCGGTTCCAGAGTGCACGTGGGAGAGTGTTTCTGTGGATGACATCTGGTGTACGATGATACACGATCATCGAAGCCCTACAGGGTGGCTATCTTTCAATGTCCACTTGCGCACCCGTCGAGTCAAGGAAATCCACCAAGTTTTCTCTGCCTCGACTTCCTGCATGCGATTGCGCTATGAGCAGCCATAACAAGCATTCGGCGTTACATATTCTGCGTGTGGGGGCTGCCTTGTGTTTCACCATCACCCTTGAGATTTTTAGACCTGAGGCGTCCACATTCGAGTTCTTCGAATGGCAACACTTTGTTTTTGAGGAATTCATTGAAGGGAGTTCCGGCATAATGATTTTTATGTAATTACGCACAATTTGTGCAGAATCATCATATTTAAATAACAATCACGCTATATAAAATCAATGGCCGCAACGGTGCATTTAATTGAATGGCATTATTTTCCTAAATTGCTGTTATTTTAAAGTGATTTACCAGTACGGTCTTTAAGTCATAGTAATTTTAATTCTTAACTTGCCTCTCCAAAAAAAACTCTACGTAAAAAACTGTAACTAATGAACCAAAGTAGGTACAAAAACTTTTGCACCGTGTTCATTGCTTTTTTTTCGTAGTAAATTCGTTAGGTAAATGTTCTCATTGCACAATTTTTTAATTGATTTTTATTGACCAAGTAAAAGGTTGGAATTTCAAGGTAGGAAAAATGCACAATTCACGGTACGTACATGACAGTCAGCTCGTACAAATTCGAAATAGTGCATTATTAGGAGATTCCAGCCAAGTAAACCGATTTTTTTGCATTTACTCCGGAAACTGCAGCCTTAATTACTTGGGCAAAGTTTCAAGGAAGGTCGTTATAAAACTTTGAGATGGTTTCGTCCAAAGTGAAACTGGAAAAATCTTTTTCTTCTGCCACTGTACTAATCAGCCACCAATAAAATTAAGCGAAATTGCTCCCTGATAACCCATCCCATTTTGTGGGTTTAATTTAAACTTTTTAGCATAAAATATATATTAACTTAACAAAGTCATCATATTTGTTTTTCTTGTGATTCAATAACAACTAGTTTGCAGCTTCATCTTTTTTCCTACTCACGGTCCTGATTTAACACCTAATCAAATTATAAGGAAACATTTCCTCGTAAATCACAACATAAACGTGTTGTAATATTTTAAACTAGTTTTTTATGCAATGCAGCGAGACAATTCGTCATAATTGAGCATTAAAACGACCACATTCTGTGAAAAATGATATAACAGTTTTGTAAAAGACTAAGGCTGAAATCACTAAGCCACTATTAGGCTAAAAGTAAGCGAAGTTAATTACCTCTAGAGATATTTGTTTTTTCATGCAGTCGAAGAATTGTCTCATCGTCCCCTAATCTAATCGTAGCACGAGACACTCTCAATGCTTGACTCATCGCAGATCAGCGATAAATCCTTCAATCTCACTTGAAATGTCATATTGAGCTGCACTAAATAAATAGTAAGCGTGCAATATGATGGAATGAGATAGTGGCGATGAAATATAAAGTTTTGAGCAAATTGACACAGCGAGGAGGGACGTTTCTATTTGCCTATTTAAATTTCGCTAATGTTAGGGTGCTGCGAGTTCTCATTGTATTTTTTCAAATCATTTTCGGAGCCAAAAGATCAGTACCAAGGGTCAAACTCGAACTAAGCACTAATGTAAGCTAAGAAAAATCCACGAAAGAGGTCCTGATCGATGAAAAAACCAACGCATAAATGTGTTCCATGGAACTGAAATCTTATACTTCAACCCGTGGAAATGGAAAGGCAACATTGGAAAAAGCAGAGAGACCGAATGCACAAATTAATAAGTCAGCATTTCTTACAAAAACCTCGAGTGAAGTTTGAAAAAGTTATTTTGGAGTATTGATAAAATATAAATATATAACATTCATTAGTAGTGATATCTATCCTATATTTCCTATTTCCCGTCAATATCTTTCCTAGGCAGAATAAGTACTCCGCGAGGACAGATTATTCTACTTCACAATCACTTGAACCCAGTAAACTAACGAGGGAAGTAACATAATGTCTCCTTTCCAAAAAAAGTTGAAAGCTTCTTAAAAATATTGCGCGATTTCTTAGTGTATTTTCTTATTTTATTTAAAAAGGTACCCAAAAACACAGTATGCCAAATTTTTGTCTTCGAAATTATAGATATAAAAGTTTGTTCATAATAACAGAACTAAAGATTTGTAGAAATTTGGAATGATTTAGCAACGGTTTGATAATATGAATTTGCACGTCTGCCTCCAATATTAATGTCATCAATGGTAATCAAAAGAATTGATTTCCTCTGGAGTACCTACATGTATATTCCACTTTTATCATATTGAACAATTGTAATAAAATGCAATGAGTAAGATGCTAGTAGTAATGAAGTAAAACCATGATTATATTATTGTTATAGACACTGTTAAAAACAGTAAACTGTAAGGGAGGGCACTAGAAGAATAGCTATTGAAAAGAAATGTAAGAGTATTTGTGTACTTGGCATAGAGAGATTAATGTGTTTGATTCGTTGTAACGAATTATTGGGCTCAAAGCCAATACTCCAGCAGTAATCAAAACGAAGGTTACTTTCTTAAATTGATGGTAGAAATAAAAAAAAAGGATTGCTTCCTTCCATAGCGGTCCCATAGATTAAAAATCAGCACGATGCTTTAAAACTTGGCCGCATAAATTATACTATTTTATAAATTCAACTATTTTAAGTTTCCAGGGAGATATCAATATTTTTGGATGGGTATTTAGTCGCCAATTACACAAGATGGCCAGTTGTTGCTAGTTCCCGGGACTAGGCATCAAGAAATACGCAAGATTAATTCTCCAGATATTGAGACCGCGATGCTAGTACTCCTTACCAAGGTTCGACTCCTGATAACAACCAAACCTAGTGGCTTATTGTATCCAAGCATACCTATCCACAGTACCAAAGTCGAAGACTTGTTTGAAGAGAGTTTGGGGTGACCAGAGGGGTCGCCTATTTTCGAAACCAGGTCCTCTGACCGCTCTATGCTACTACCACGCCGCCCTGTATCAACACAAAGATATTTCAATGAACTGCGGGAGATGCCGAGTTGCCCTTTAAAGGAATATCTCGTTTCTTTAAAGAACATTCACATAATGCGATGGAGCCTCGGTAGCTTAATTGTTCAAAGCAATCCCCCAGACCATGTGTGCAAATATTTTTATATTTAACTCTAATTTAAATAATGAGGGTCACTTACATTCGCTACTTCAGCAGTTCAAATGCAAAAGTTTTATATCGCATATCCAGAATAGACGGACACACTGGAAACAAATACGATATTTCAAATCGCGGGCAAATAAAAACTGGATAATGCACACTTATCAGCCAATGTCATCCATGTCACCAAGCGAAGAATGCATTATAAAATGCACAGAATGATAACAGTGTTATCTCAGGTATTTATTTTATAATACTGAACTTGATATCATGCAAAAACGTCTACGCATAGTGTAACCTTTAGTCCTTTTTCATACATTTACCTGATAAGCATACGTGAAATGGAAAACGCTGAGCTACCGCATTGTCCAAGTTTCATTGAAAATAGTGCAATAAACCAAATAAATACGTTCGCTCAACGGTATTATGATCATTTAATTATTATGCATGGTGAATTTAACAGTCTTCCCTTAAACGCTAAACAAATAATCCCTTGAGTAACTTTACGAGATTAACAGTTATAAAGAGTATTTTTTATTTGGACCATTGACCTCAGCCCATGGTTCAGCTCATTGGCTTCAGCTCTAAGCATGCAAAGTAAAAAAGTACGCAAAGTTATTCCTTCCTTAAGTAACATAAGGCACTTAAACTGAATTGATAGCACCCTAAATACTCCGACCACTAGGGCCAAGGATATTCCGGCGGGTGAGACATTTTTCCACACAATGATTAGAATTCATGCACAAGAATGCATGCCTAACCATCAGCTAAGGTAGGGGTCTTCGATATTCTACAGCATTTAGAACTCTTCTATTTAGCCTTCAAGGAACCCAAAATTTAGTTAATAATTTAGTATGGTATTTTTCAAAAGTTGGTTATCTACACAAGTACCAACTAAACATTCGTTAACTTATCACGAAAAACCGATGAAATCGACTACGCTCGGAAAAAATGTAGTCGCAGACCATATTTGTAGGGACACTGGTTTAGAAAGTGAAAAAAATACAAAATATAGTATTGCTTTCTTTGAAACACGTCAACATAAAATATAATAATCAAGCACATACGAAAGAACAAAATAAAACAGAGTAACAAATGAAATTTAATACAAAAAAACAATAATTATTGGCATGGCCTGTTTTTTTATCGTAAACCATACAAAAATGTATTTATAGCATACCCATTCGGATTGACAACTGGAGTAATATTAACATGCAACGAGATTTACAAATGAATGTAATATTCTGCACCTAGCCTGTTTCTGTATTTACTCTTTGTTTTAGCGTACGAAGATAAAGGTCGTCCAGAGATATACGATGATTCAAACGAAATTATACATATTTTACAGTTGTTTCATCAATTTCGTCTCCCGTTCATAACGCTGAAGGACTTGAAGGATGGATTTGAAGAATGCAGAATTTCTGGAATCGGTTCGTACAATCCAACTCAAACTGTTTGAATACTTAATTGCTGCCAGATCCTTTAGTAATAGAATGTCCCGGCGTCCCTTTTGCCTGCACATGACCCTTTCTGACTCCTTGCGATCAGGCGCTTCCACTGTGTTTCCGGTAGGAAGACTTCGGGTTAAAAATATAACACAGAAGGCAATACTTAAAGTGAAGACGCGGCTCGGCGCCACCCCTCACTTCGGAGTCCTCTTCGGTTTTTCTCACCCCATGCGTTCGGAATTGCCCTCCCGCGACGAATGCGACACGGAGAGTAACAAGTTAGTTACAGCATTAGATAGTACCCCCAAAGCGTCTAAATAATAGGGGCCATTGAGCTGCGAGATGAGTCGAGTATGATCCAAGATGTCGAACACCCAAATGATTCAATTGATGTGATTTATTTCTGGACGTGAATCATCCCAATTCTCAAATAAACATTCTTTAAAATATAATATCACGGTCATGACGAAATAAATCGGTCATATTGGGGATAGAGGACAATATGCGAAAGCCGCGTCATCTTACAATTACATTTTACCAGCATAGCCATGTTGAGTCGACGATAGGAGAGTGAGATTTGATGTAACTTTAAATTACGTCTCGCACTCCTCGAATTTAAATTCGATGATGAGACTTCGTACTTGGAATCAAATTCTTACCATCGTACTTTCGACATTGACACTTTTTCTACATGAAAATTATATTGCATTTCGATATTCAAATTCGAATAATCCGTAACTTTGCATTTATCTCCTATTGGGATGTATTTATTTGCAAAACTGAAGCCGTTGTAATGAAATTCAAATGCACAGAAAGATAAATTAAATTAGAATTAAACTTAAAAAAGTGCGTAGTCATAAATTTTTGGAAAAAGAGCAATTCCCACCCGAACGCCTACTCCATTGGAAACACCTAAATGGAATGTGCAGACTCAATTAAATACCTAGAAGTTACCCTCACTCACGATCCCTCCTGGGTGAAATACATACGGGGAGTTTGTGGACAAGCTAACAAAAAATTAGGATTTATTAGAAGAGTACTTGGTAAATGAGATGAAAAGGTCAAAGAGAAATTGTATCTGTCATTGGTTAGGCCTCATTTGGAATATGCTGCAAGTATATGGGATCCTCAGGAAGTTGGATTGATTGCCGAATTAGATTGCTAGATTTGTAAAACGTTGTCATGATAAACTTAGCAGCGTATCCAAATTATTACAGCAGCTAGGCTGGGGATCACTCACGAAGGGAAGGTTAAATTATAGATTGAAGCTCTTGCATAAGTTGGAAGGACGTCTCTTTAGCAGTGATGTGGAAATGTGTTATCACCCCCATCGGACTACGTGAGGAGGGATCATGTCAATAAAATTAGAGAGATTAGCTGTAGAACAGATGGATTTAAGATGTAATTTTCTCCAAAATAAGGGGATCAGAATAACATTGTTCGACCGCCGTAGGGTCATGTTCGGGTAAAATTATTCTGGTGTGTATTCACCCCCTGCCACACACCCTAGCGGCGGCTTGCATGGTATATACTCGTATAAATAAATTTTAATTAAAAGTCTCAGGCTGTGAAAACTTTTAGGAAACAGTAAGAGGTGGGACGGGTTGTAGAGATAGGGAATACAAAGGGTTTCGAAATTCACTTTCCAGCACGAGCCCGGGGACGCGGGAGTAGGCCGTTGTATGTTTGAGTAATCTGTATCTCTTCGACCCCTTCCAACCTCTTCGTGTCCCATTCGGATAAGGCCTTCGTTATTTAATTGATACCCAACTCTTACGAGTTTCAGAGACCAGGAGCCACCTGCAAACTGCTTGATTCAGTAATGCAGGATTCGTGGCGAGAAAGTGTGTGGATTCCCATCCCTTTCCCTTCTGAGTTTTTGACAGGAGTTTCCTTCCCGCGTCGCAACATGACAACCGCGCCGAGTGATTAATTCAGAGCTTCGTGATCCCTTAACCTTAGAACGGTAACCAAAAAAATATAAAACACTTCCCAAACGGGGATTAGCCTTGGCCCCATTCTGTGTCCAGCAAATCTGACCCTCATGCACTTCCACCATGCATATAATAAGTTCGATCGAATGAAGCTAAAGGCATTGATCGTCAGGGAAATTGGTAGAAGGCACGCGACGTGAGGAAGAAATGTGGGCTTCAGATTCGCCTCGAAGCGAGTAATGAGGGCAGCTAAACTCTTATAAAGCTCAATGCTTCCGGCGAGGTTTGGTGGGGCCTCGGAATTATAATATCGTGGCTTGTCCTAACCTTCCGCGTTAAAATTCTGCAGCTATCAAATATGAATGCCCCCAGCGAGTAGTGGTGGGAGAAAGTTTCATAATACGTAAAATCAACTGGCATTTAATGATGATTACTTAAGGTATTACCATTAGTTATGAATTTAAAGTTTAGTTTTCTTCAGTCTTCCATTCTTCTCTACTCAGTGTTAATTTACTCACCCCTGATAACTTGTTCAACGTCCTTCTTAGTTCGTCCTTCTCTTGGCCTTCTTCGCGGGATCTTCTCCTCAAATTTTCCTTCTATTTTGTTTCTAACTAATCAATTGTGCCTCAAGGTGTTTCTATTTATTCATTGCCATATAGTTCTCCATATTGTCCTTTCCTCTAATGCTCTCCAATATACTTCTCGTTCCACATTAGTTTAAGTGTGGAACTAGGAGTTATCACTCCTCGTTCCACACTTTGTCTGCCCATCAGCATTCTCATCTGGCACCATGTTTCAAAGGCTTCTATGCTTGGCTGGTCTACTTTCCCAATGCTTTATTTCTCTTACCCGTAGAGTGCCATGCTTCATACGAACATTCATTTTGATGAACTGCTTCCGCTTTTGTAGCCTTAGGTCATTTGAACACATTACTAGTTCTTCTTCATAAGCGCCTTCTTTCTGTAGTATGAGTTGTTCTTCCCTTGATGTCGGTCGACTTTGCTCCATCCCAAGTTACACTCTGCCCAGGTAGATGAGTGTTTCAACTTGCTCTAGTTTCACGTCTCCAATTGTGATATCATATCTGTCTTCAACCTAACTCTTCTACCCACAAGGATTTAAGTTTTCAACTTTTTTAATTCTTCTTCTTCAAACCTTTCTGAACATGACATTATTTTTTTGGCGTGAACTTTCTCATGGTTAAATAGCATTTCAGTTGTATTTTTATTAGTTTGTTTTTAATATTTTCCAATCATTACAATATTCATTCACTTAATACGTACCATGGACTTGGTTCAGATTTTTGTGCGAGATTAAACGATGCGTAATAAAATATGTCCTCGAATTCCTTACAGTTCAATGCTTTACTTTTTCCCACGTTTACATCTCATTTCAGTACTATGAAATACCACGAAAAAAACACAAGTTATTGTAAGTCAGAAAAAAGGTTAATGTGCCTCAATGGGTGTGATTGCAAGTCTTGCAACTTATCAAGAGAAATTATTTCGATGGCTGTCCAATCGTAATAACTCCACATTGTGCTATTGTGTATCACATGACATCCTTTACCGTAGCTCTTACAACGAATTAATACAAAAATGCAACAATTTCAGAGTGTAAATCATACGCCTTGGCCGGGATTCGAACCCGGATCCCTCGATGTTCAGCCGAGTGCTTTGGCCAGTTAAGCTATTCAGGCGTCCTCTTTAACTCTGAAATTTTTGGCCGGGATTAGGGTTATAATCTCGGTCAAGGCGAATGATTTTTACACTCTGAAATTTTTCCACTGTAATGCATATTAGTGGATGTAAACAAAGTAACCCTGAACAAGCAACAAGGTAAACCTGAACGTGTGAGTACTTGTGAGTCGCAAAGGTCCTTGTTTTCGAACACCTCTGAGTGAATGAGCGAGAGCGTGCGTACATCCGTGTTATAATTTTGTATTCATCTATGTGATTGACGGGTCAATGGCATAGGAGGGATCCTTGTAAACCCTGACTGAGTGTGTGTGTGTGAAATTCACTGAGGTCTAACACACCCGAGTGATTGAGTGACTGTGTATTCACGTAAGTCGTTTCTGTTTCGCTACATCCTTTTATAATTTTTCATTTATTTGTATGATTGACGGGTCACTGACATAGGACGGATCCTTGAAAACCCTGAGTGTGTGTGTGTGAATGTGATTCACGAGAGTGGCAGTTAGTTCATGATACACCCTAGTGATCGAGTGGTTGCAAGTTTGTTTTATTATTTATTTTGACTTTTGTGTGTGATTGAAGTATACGTGGTTCACTGTTTCTCAAACACCCAAGTGACCTAGTGTGTATCCCCTATTTCTCCCCTTCCTTGTATTTTGTTAAACCTTCTCTCTCTCTCTCCCTTCTTTTTTTCTTCTTATTTCTTCTTATCACTTAGTGCCAATCAAGTTTACGGTCTCAGTCTTTTATAGTTTACATTTATTCACAACCGTAGCTACGTTCATTTTATATTTATTTTATTTTATCCGTTAAAAGTTATTGTTGCGGCATCTCCTACAATTTCTTGAAATTTAATACAAAAATATAACATATGACTCCATTCTTGAATAAAAAGAGCCTCCAGCCATTTCTCCATTCAAATATAAGAACTTTTGACCTAAATTTCCTCAGTAGGAATTTAATAGAAATGATAAAATTAATTTAGTGACCTGGAATTTGTAAGTATATTTACTGCTTACGGGCACCACATGTAGTCATGTGAACACCACGTAGGTAAATTTAACTCATTTCCATGATATACATTTTTTATTTTTGCAGCGCCAGCGTAGGGAGACTGAATTTAATACTCGCTTGGTGAATGATAAATTAACATGGCCAATGCAGCAAAAGAGTATTAAAGGAGATATGAGTAACAATGAGTAAAGTGACCTAAATATGAAGTCGTTACGCATGAAAACCCTAATGTTACGTACAAACTTCCTTCTCCACTAAACTCGTTTTATCCAATAATTCTACTTTACAGTTAGTTTTAATATGAGCAAAAGGTTTGAACTGCAGAGAACCATATGAGGTAAATAAATCTCTTAATAGACCAAATTCATTCCGTTTAATTTGAGACGGTTCACCATTGCACAAATAAATCCTGTTATTCTCCTGTGATATACCTGCATGATGTTACCTGGCAACTCCGAACGAAATCCTCATTGAACGGATCTCCTTTTTTAACATTTTGGAATTCCTAGACGGATGGAAATAGTTGGCAGCGATTCCAAATTTGGTGTTGTAATAAAAAAGATGAACCTGACCACACGGAGCGCCGATAACAAATAAAATATAAAACACCAAATGCAGCCATAATATTTGGAGGGTAGAGCTTACGCCGGTTGGTTAGTACCCCAATTTAAATCCCGGGGATCGCTTCAGACGGCCCCACCCAAAATACAAGCGGTACTATTCTCTAGATTTTTTGAACATCCTGGAAAACTGGTGGCACAGGAAAAAGAGCTGGCCCCAGCTACTCTTAATATGTGAGCACCACGTAAAAGAGTGCTTACTTGCAGTGCTTATGTAATAATGAATACGCTTGCTTCCTATTCCAGAGGTCACGTAGGGGGTTCCCCCCTTTACATACATGTAGGTCTTGGGCGTTTGTGACTCCCTTGTTGTAAAATGTTATCCGTATTAATTGTTATAAATGTTTGTAAAATGTAAAAATACAAGAAAGGGTCGAGCTGCTCCAATTTCGTCATAAGTAAATACATGTCTATCTTACCAAGGGGTGAGATCATATCCACACGTACCAAAACCAACCTTCAGCTCCATCATTGCAATCGGTGGAAAATCCCTAGGGGCGACTTATACTTCGAAGTGGTGCCTTTTTCCATTCAAGACGATCCCTTTCCGTGCCCGCCCCTCCCCGCCCAGACATCTCTTCCCTCGCTGCACGCACACTGGAGGCGAACAATGTGAGTTTCTTCCTCCCCACCACCCTCACGTGAGCTAGGGCGGAAGGAGATTGGGGGAAGGCAAGCAGCATCTAGGGAGGCTCCTCCGCCGGCGAAAGGCGGGCGCTTATCGATCTCGAACGTGAACGAAGCCGGCAACCGAGCGTGCAGCCGTGGTCCGTGCGTCACCCTCGCGGCGCACGTAATATCCACGTAACCCTTTGTGTGAAAGAACGTATTGTACAAGATACGTTATTGTGTGCAAGTTTCATAGGTTCTTTACAATATTGCATGAAAGTCAATATTATAAGTATCTAGTTTTGAAGCAAATATCAATTAAAGGAAAGTGTGAGAGAGAGAGAAACAGAAGTGTTACCTTACCCTTGGGAACTGAAACTAATTGAAGGAATTGAAGTAACATTCAATTGATTAGCGTGTACTTAAGGGGATCGGGATGTTACGGTGGCTTACGTACTTGTTTCCCACCGAGAGGACCCGGGTTCGAATCCCGGCGACGGCGGGTTGGTATCCCGATCCCTATTTGAGGTGTTTTGTGGAGAGCACTTTGAGTGAGTACGACGTCCGTCGGGACGTTACCCTACGAACCCTTTTGCTCCTTTCTTTAAGAGCAAGCTAATACCGACGCCGGGTTTCTCTCCTCCCGTCATTCTTTTTCTGTCCCCTTAATGGCACAAATGGCCTCAGTTTTCGGTCGCCTTACCTAAAAACTACTACTACGCGTAATTAACCAATCAAATTAGATGAAAATAAATGTAAAAATAAAATGTGAGCATTGTAGCAGTTATGAAACTGAAGGTGTACCTTCCGGAAGGACACCTCGAGCATCAAGAAATGTGCATGAAAGCACGCAGTTTACAGATGAGCAAATTGATTTTTGATCTAAAAAAAACTGATGAACTTGAAGTCCCACTAAAAAGTTGAAGTCGACTGACTGGCGCGACTGTTTAATTGACTGTGAAAATGCAAACTATAATAAAACTCGCCAATATTAAAGTTACCCAAAGTAATTGAAACTCAATTTTTGGAAGGAATTTATAGAAAGAATATACAAAATCTAACCAAACAAGGGAAATAAATTAAGCCCCTTCTTTCGGAGGGATCAGATTTGATTGTAATCAAAGAGCTGTTGATCATTCGTTTCACCCAAATTGTCAGAGTGTGGACGTTAATGACAAACTGTATTTCACCATTTAATATGAACAGAGCACCGAACCAATCTTCCTGCCGTCGAATCAAGAGCCTCGTCCATGATCTCCTTTGATTTCTCCGACGAGCACGTCTTTAATCAGAAGGATTATCTCTTTCTCCTCTACTACGTTGATTATTAGAGCCGCTGCAGCAAATAAGTGGCCATTAAGGAGAGTCATTTCAAATCTCACACCAACAATAGCACCAAAACATTCGCCATAATCTCCGCAGCCCTACGTTCAACTGTCGTTGGGCCATGTGAAAGAAAAAAATAATATGTGTAACATGTGTAGCCTGCGAGTTGGCTATAACAATTTATTATCACAGAAAGTTTTCAACGTATTTTTATCGTGTGGCACGGCCTTAAGATGCGCGACACTAGAGAATGATAGGTAGAGATGCCAAGTCACAGTGATTTATGCGAGGGTTGGTTTGGCCGGTGAGGGGAGAGCTCACTTCACACCCAGACCCGATGCAGTATGCAGAATTCACGTACTTAAGTTGGTCGATTGATTCCTCTGTGCTGAGTGTGGTTTCTCAGCCACTCGAAAAATCACACACTTCTACTGAAGCTGCTACTGAGTCTCCCGGAAACGTATCTGGTACTCAGGCCAGCAACCCAACTATAGAGATGGTTAACTTACCCTTAATTTTCATTCGAGATACAATACCGGAATGACCCCACCTCGCACAGAGCATAAATGTACGTACTTTGATGCATTCACACATATTGGGTGGGGGAGGGGGGGCTGTTCCATTATGCACCTGGGATCTCCCAGAGAGAAGTAACCGAAGACACGCTCGTCATTGGTACCCGAAGAATTACACAGTTTGGATGCAAGAGAGAGCACTCTTAAATCTAATCCTAGCCTTTTAGTCATTGTCCAAGCGCTCTACCCACCAAGATAGCTACACCCTCCAAAAGTTCTTACCCAAACTATTTCCAAAACACCCGATCTACTCATGGCTTTCTCTCACTTATTACCATAAGTTGCCTTGAGCGAGTCTCTTTCCCGGTTTTGCCCAGTTTCACTCACTCTTTGACGGCGTAGCGCTGTTCCGAAAAGCCGTTCGTGACGGCGCGTAAAATAGTGGTGTTATAGAGGTTTTGGAAACGAACGATCCGCACTCCGCAACGGCTGGGAGCCAACTACCACCGGCCTCCAGCCTTTCCTGAGACTCCCCTCCCCCTAAAACAGCCAGAGAAACCGCCGCCCGACCGTCCGTCTATCCGGGAAAAAATAAGTCATACTACTTTTGGGACAGACCTTGTGCGTAAACTGTTCCACCTGCTCTCTTTAATGTACGAATATTGTAATAATTAGCTTTCTTCTACCTATAAAACCGCACTAACTTTGTTTTGTTTATATTTATGCTCATCCCATACCGGCGTTACAGACTTAACAATGCGCTCAGCAATACTTACTACTCCTTGGCTGACTGGCAAACTAAGGTTTGATCCTCCGCAAATCTACCCGATTTTATGAATTGTCCACCGTCTTTCATGACTATCTCTAGCTCTTCCCATTTCTCTTGGGCCAATTCCTCCAGAGATAAGTTGAAAAGCGCATGTGACAATGGACGCCCCTGTCTTCCGTACAAAAACTGCCGATACTGAGTTTCAATCCACCACTCTCACCTGACCAGTCTGACACATGTACTGGTAGCGGATAAGTCTCTCATCACTCCAATCTACTCCTACTGTCTGCACATAAATTCATTTATTCTACCAAATTCACTCTACCGAACGTTTTGCCGCATTCTACGAAAGAAATAAATAGAACCTGATTGTATTCTATGCTCCTCTCCATTAGTGACTCGTTACAGCTATGGTATCACGCGTAGCTCTCCCCTTCCAGAATCCAAACTGATCATCTCCAAAGTAATAATTAGACCTGCTCTCCATCTTCTTACTGATGTTACTGAGAACCACTTTAGTATCATGCTAAATTAAGCTTTTGTTCTCTTGGGATCACAGCCTTTTCCTTTTATGGAATAGTAACTAACACTCATCTAACGAAATCTTCCGACCCAAGAGTTCCAACATAAATATTACGAATCAAGTCAATGAAAACTCTTCCTCCCTGATTTTTCTGAACCTGTAAATAATTTCGCGGGGTTTCTGCCTATCCTCACGGCCTCATTTTATTTCACATACCTTACTGTTCTTTCTACCTCGCCATCAAGTATGCCTGGACCTAAGGGTGTTTATATAGGGGTGCCCCTATCAGAATCAATCGTCATTACTCCCGCCAACAGACCTGTAGGGGGTCATTCATACTCACAATCCCTTCGACCACAATAAGTATGTACTTGTATTGCGTATGAGGAGCTTAAGAGTATAAGATAAAAGTAAGTATTTGTACATTTACAATCACTTTTCATTTAATAGACCTCGTAAAATTGGTCATACGCAGTCATTTTATTTCATCATTTTTCGGGTGAAACCCAGAGATACCGCTTGATTAGTTTAACATTAAAGCACAGGCAATGTGGGTATTTAATTACATTGGAAGGGGTAATGGCAGGTCAAAGTTGGCTGACATATGGTCAATTGAAGAGTGCTTGGGAGTCTATCTGGCCATACCACAGAGAAAAATTATTAAACAGGTCAGGTTCAAAGGAAAAAATCAAGGAAATCTACTTTTTTAAATTATGTACGGGTTTTTATCCAACTGAGCATACGCGGAAGAGAAGAAATGGCAATATTCTTAACTTCCTATTCAATAAATATAAGATATGATACACAAATTCAAGCAGGATTGTTGTATTTTAATCGCTTGTGTGACTTAAGGACAATGATTCAAAGTGGATCAAAACACAGAAAGAACAGCAAAATATGGATATATCGCAAGATTTTGAGTTCGTGCCATCATATCGTTATAAACTCGATTTAGCGCGCTTTCAACAGGACAACTAGGACAGGTAATACACCACGGAGAAAAAATACTATTTAGGTTTTCCTACCAAGCCACACACATTCTTCATTCAGACGATACGTTTTATAGGTGAGGGCCAACCTCACTTGGCACTAATTTTAAACCCTAACTCGTTTTAGATAAGCACACCATCAGGTTTACGCGGTGTTACCCACCATGTTTTTCCTGTTCCTCTGCTATCCGGAAAATCATATTGCTTATTTATTCTTAAGAAATTCTGGAGACGTGACAAAGATTTGAACTCGGAACCTTCCGAAATAGAGCAGCATAGCCTACCTACTAGGGTTCTACGCCGAGCAAACCCTCTGTTTAATCTAAAAATCGTGTTTAAATAACGGAATTACCAGCGAAGTAATAATATTAACAAATGACAAAAAAATACGGGAAAATGACGAAAAAGAATTCTTCAAATGCATGAGTTCTGAGATCATATTTTTTAACTTCATGTTCGTTGTGAAAACGGAATACATAATAAACATAAGATGTGAATAAAGCAATGAATTTTAGATGTTAACCTACCCGTTCTCAGTATTTTTTTCAATAATTTACACATTGGAAAAAAAATAAGGAGAACAAAAAAAGCTAGCAGGGCTGAGGAACTCAAACCTGAATAGAAAGGAATGGAGGGATGCTGTGAACCAGGTTTAGGATTGAAATACTGATAATGATGGGGATAAATATTTCGCTTACTTCTCAAACTCAGGTTTGAAAGAATGATATCGTCAATTTCCTATTTGTCTTACTTTTATTTCGAATCAGGACACTTTACAGTAAACCTACAAAACACCTCTCGGTCGGACAGCATCAACTATGAGCGCGTGATCTAAATGAATACCTCCAAGAGTCAGATAGAAAAGGCTCCCAGCCTTTGAACGTCTTTAATCAAATGCACGCTCAACAAAACCCACTTTTAGTCTGCTTAACCGACGATTTCACGAACACTTGAACCACAAAAATGTTTGGAGACGCATCGCATTAGTTATCATTCGTCGAATCCGAAGCTTTGACTGTGCTACCGGACCATCCTCAAGTCACGATATTCCATAGTAACACGATAAACACACCCCACTCCCTTTCGCGACTTGTTGTCTGGGGTGTGGGGAAATTGCAACTCTTCCACCCGCCTGATAAAAATTCATTGGGTAATGACCAAAATGATTCATCGTGGACAATTACAAAAAAATCATGATATTTTGGTATCGCTGCGGGGCAATGTGATAGATAGCTTAAAATTTGATGCATCATTGAAATTTTACGATGGAAGATATCAAAATCACATATGTAGTCAGTAATTTTCCTCTCCTTGACTACGTAATCTTCATATCGAACCTTCCTCGTTGCACCATTGCATTCGCCGAGGCGGTCATTACGTCATCACGGCGAGACCCCGTTACAACTCGGGGAGTTATCGCATTGATATCGGAAGAGACGGTAGACAGCTGATGGAAACTGCGGTAAGTACGCCGCATTGAAGTGTCTCTAGATTTTCGAGCCTCAAGTCTGAGGAGCCAGATTCAAACAACGTATTCTGAGGTGAAATGTCATCCAAAACCAGGTGGAAATAGCAGTCGGCACTCTGCGAATCACCGTGTCGACCACACACTAGACGTAACAACATCCAACCCAATCGGGATTCGAATCCGTACGATCTACCGTACAGTTAATGTCACAAGGCATCGTGGGTTTGATGGCTTGTGCTAATAATGCAAAATGACACTTAAGGAATTAGAATAAAATATTCTTTCAGAGAATAAATTAGATAAAACTGGATGAATATTCTATTTTAAGGTATCTTTGGTGGTTTTAATTCACAAATAACGCTGTCTATTCCCGTTTAGAATTAAATTTTTGACAAGGACCAAAATCCTTTTTTAATTATTCAAGTAAATGAAAGTTAAATTGGATAATTAGATATCCTAGTTTTTCCATCAATGATCAGCCTGTAAATTACTCGCAGGGTCAGCAAGAGTTCCATGTATGCGATCTGAACACTGTGCAAGTGGGAAGTAAAAGGAATGTTATTGTCCTCGGTGTGCCAATAATCTCTCCAAGAAAACCATCACGTACGCCATTCCGCTTTCAATTATTCAATAATGGAACGCGGTAGTCTTCCATACTCACGTTTATGATTTCCGGTTACGGTTTCATCTTAAGCTGGTTGTGATTGAAGAACAATGGTCACGTGAGTGCTAGAAAGAGTTCAATGATATTATGTAAGCAATACGCTGGTTTAACGACGCTCTGATGAATAAATGGTATCAGTGAACACACTGACGTAAATATTGGACAATACTGAGATTCCTTCTCTAGCAATATGAGAAAATATTAGTTTTACACCTGCTATTGAAGTTTTGAATTCTTCTAATGCCTAGAGTTAGTTTATTTCCTAAGACCGTAATTTTGAATACTTGACAAGATTAAATTCATCGTGTCAACTTCATGTATTCAAGTTCAATGAATCGATAATATTGCCTTTCCCCCTTTTCGTTCCGGTGACCATTTGTTTTTTTTTATTCCTACGCGAAATAACGCACCTTAAACGCACTACAGATTCTGCAGATGACAAAAAACGGAAAAATCACCGTAAGGATACGAATGAGTGACGATGATGAATCTGATGAGAGCGTTACCCAATGGACTAAATGAGCTTTCGTACATCCCCAATCTTTTCCATTGTAGTCTGATGGCACTGCCATATATGGTCGCGGATCGGAATAACATGGGAGGACAGATGAATGGCATATCGATGTCAAAGCCGCTTTGGTTCAACGAAGAAACGAAGCCATTACAGCAATGAGAAATCTAATGACATTCTCTTTCTAATAAATAAGACCAGCTTTTGTTGAGAGAAAACTCGGGTCTAAGAATTTCGAGATTCCTTGAAAAATTTTTTGAGACCTCCTTCGGAGGGAAATTCTCTGGAACACGCCCCGGAAGCCTTATTTTGCATGAGGTCATTGCCAATATCGTCTCCACAAGAAGGATTAAAAAAAAAAAAGAAAATTTTATGGCTGTCTTTGGAAGCATCAATTGCACTCCGCAACAAAAGGATTGCCTGGAAAATATGGAAATTCTTCCTGAACCCCCACAATAAGCATGCCACCTTTTTCTATTATCGACACTTTTTTTTTGAGATTTTGGTCACTTTTCAACTCCATACGGAAATCACCACGTGTACGAGTAGCTACCGCCAAAGCCGGTTTTACATATTTATCCGATGAGACAAGGCCTCAACTAATACTCCTCCAACTTTGTTATTCTCAACTCACAACTCCAACAGCCACCCCTTCTACCTTTTTCCCCTCACTATTTTTCAACCGTCTCCGTTTCGCCCAAACAAATATCCTTCCTTATCCTCACATCATTGCCTCTAAACAACGCCACCGGAACAGACGACACTGGCCTATTTTTTTTTTTTAGCCGCACAGCCAAGTATCTCCATACCCCATTTGTAATATATTCAACCGGTTATTCGCTGCTGTTACCTTCACAGAGTCTTAGAAAAAGATAATTTGACCCTATCTTAAAGTTTGGATTCAAAGAAAGTATTAGCAACACCCTTCCCATCTCTATTCATCTCCCTATTTTGATCCTCATTGAGCGTATCCTTTACAAGTCCCCGTATTCTTCTGTTTAACAAATATCTCTGTCTGGCATTATCCTGCCTCTAAGGCTCTTCCCAACTCGACATGTCTGTTACATTGATTTTTCAAAGGATTTTGATACTCAATCATACTCATTTATTAGATAACATAAAAAGTTATTTATTATCCATGGTCCTTCTCTTAGCCATCCATTCTTCCTGACTTTCTTACGCAACATCCGCCGAGAGTGATGGTCCATGGTGTCTACTGTCGATGCCTTCCAGTCCCATCTGGCGTCCCACAAAGTACCGACTTCGGATCCCTTCTCTTTCCCATGTACATCGATGATGTCTTTGCCATCGCCCTCCCGTACTCCTGTGACATACTTCTCTTTGCAGACGACCACAAACTATTTAAAATAATTACTGAATCTGTCGACACGTGATCTTTCCAATTGTCCCTCCGCTAGCTTGATGACTTGTTGCTCTCAGGGTGGCAGCTTAGGACCAATCCTTTGATTTCAGCCTCCATATACACAGTTTCAAACCAACCCAAAGGTCGGTTTGATAGGTGATGGTAGAGTTCACCCAATACTAAGCCCTACGGCATGCGAAATGCACACATCAGGGTAGCGAGGGAAGGTAGTTCCTGTCCCAATAAGCTCTGGTTACCCAAAAATCACACAGCTTCGGTGACATTGACAGTGTCCTGAGGTGTTATCTGGAATCAAACATGAGCTCTCCGGTCAGTAATCTAGCGCCCTAACTACTGGACATCTTCCAAGCCTCCGTATAATTTTCTTGAAAATTGAAACAGTTTGGAATCGCTGCCTTTCAGGTAAAATTATCTCCCTCACCACATCTTTCAAATACCTCGGCCTTACCTTTAACAATAAGCTTACATTTGTCCCTCGTCCAAGGGAAGTAAAATTTATAACCATGCCTATTTTTTGGAATCGCACACAAATGTATTGAGATGACTCACCCAGTAGCTCTAAAATCTCTCTTCCCCGGTGGCGCGCTTCCCAAACTTTACTACTGTTCTCTGATTTGGACAACTGCTAATTCGCGTAATTATAAACTCCTTGACTCCTCATCTTAATCTTTTTTCTACATCGTCCGCTACCGAGCTCCTCATCTGCGCAATTCCCCCGTAGCGTAATTATATTCACAGCAACCAGCAAACTTATTCAAGGCCTAGGAAATCCTCAATTCTGCCAGAAATGGGAACTTCCGATCCAAATGAAATCCTTACCTACTTCTACCTCCATGCCCCTTACCCGCACTATCCGACTTGGTAATCTCCTGCACCTGCCTAAATCCCGACTTTCTCTCTCAAAGTGATCCTTGTCCTACCGGCTCCCTAAATTATTCAACTCATTCACCGTCACTCATCCCTTTATTGATCCCTTCATCTCCTGTCATACTTTCGCCAGTCATCTTAGTAAAATCGCAGCCTCCCATTGTTGTGTATATCCATCTCAGTAATTAAAATTTTTGCTTTCAAAGTTCCGTGAGTCATTAATTGACGTCGCATTCTGTGGTAATATTTTTGTGCTTCATTGTTCTGGTTTCTTTTTATTTCTAATTATATTTCCTCATTGGTAAAATATTTTTATTGTACGAAGCCAAAGTTGGCTGTTTTTTTTAATAGTTGAGAAATGAATAAATACAAAGATGATAGTGTTATATTAACGATACCAAGAATTAATGCAAATTTTACTTGGTACTGCACAAAAACGTTATGAAATTGAAAGAATTGAGTACGTGACACAACCCCGTCTCAAAGATTGCATTGGCAACAGACTCGCATACCTTTTGTGGAGGGAGCAATGATAGGCGTTTCTCGATCGTGGAGTAACTGACGACCTTCACGTCAGCACCAGTGGCTGCGGGACTGTATGTCACGTACGCTTGGGAGCGAAGAATGATACTGGATATCTGGACATTAGTGATTATAAACCTATGCAAATTCATAGGATCCAGAAGTTGCCGAAAGAAACCCTTAATCTTACTGGCAAGGTGCTCTGATCATGATACATAAAGAGTTTTACTTCCATCATTGATAGCGGTAGGTAACACTTAAAAGTCGAAAAAATTGAATCACGGATAGCGCATTTATCAAAAAAGGGCGATACACCATACTTTTTTCTCGGACTCATTTAAGGGGCCTCCGACCACACCAGAACTGTTCAAAATCGCATTTTACAAAAATACGCAAAAATAAAAGTGTTTTTATTCAAGAAATGGATCGTGAATGCACCCCAAGGGGATAAAAAAAAGCCTTCCATCGATATGAATAGGCCTCCAGTTAACTATATTCAATATTATTACATAATTTATGAGTAATCAACATTTCTTCGGAGAAAAATGATTTGTCATTATCTTATTTTGTATTGTGAAACATTATAGTACCAATTTTTGCAAGAACCATTCCGAATGTCTAAGCGTGTAGATGCTACATATCGCGTGAAAGAATTTAATGGATTTAATGAATTAAATCACAAACCTGAAAACATAATCTCAATAAACTGACAATTCAGAGATCCAGTCACGATTTTTAGAAACTGCAGACAGAACTTTCATATACCACATTCTCAGGGGAAACAATTCAATGGTTCACCCATCCCCTTCTTTCTCCTGATTTTCGTAATACTTACCATACATTCCCAACTGCATATTGTCTGCCCGTCACAATCAATATATATTACTTCATTGAGCCAGCCGATGTTATGCTTGCTAATATTCCGTGAGCCTTTTTACGGAAATGATCATATGCGGAAATATCAGGATCCCCAACAGGAGGAGTCCACAACATTTCAGGAAATGATAAAGTAAAAAAATAATATCGAAGTTTCTGCATGCCAACAGGAGGTTTTGAAGTCCAGTTGACAGGACGATCGGATACCGACCTGGTGGGAACTTTGGACCCAACTTTACCGAAGCTGTGCAACCTTTCGGGGTAGGAGGTCTCTCAGGGAGAGGAACTGTCCGCCGCTACCTTGATGTGCATAATCTGTCATGCAGATTTGACCTGCGAGCCAGCCGCACCCTATCAAATCAACCTTCGGCTTTTCATCGCTGTGTTATTAGTGGAATTAATATGGAGCACAACACCTCATGTTGTCCGACCGCATTCGAATTGAAGGCAATCATCTTCCGTGAAACGTGATTGAAGGAGATGAGGAGAAGTATGGAAAGGCGGTAAATGAATAAATTGACTGGGCTTTTATTAGAGCCTCGTCTGGTATCACCCGTACCCTTTAACTTCTAGTAATCCTGCCTAAACCTTTTCCCTGCCGAACCCTTTGGATCTTAGGCCAATGAGCGTACATTTGTTGAGTAAAGCATTAATGTTTTCCTTTTTACTTATTTGATCCTTCCATTCATTACTCTACTGATGATGATTCACAATAAATACCTCGAGCATGTTCGACTAGTAGCATTCAAATACACTTTTTCAATGAGGGCTATATTTAATCGGAAATGGTATGTGGAGGGAGATCATTAACCGCATAGCGCCAAATGTACGTTTTGAAATTTCACAAGGCTAAGAGAAGGGATGGCAATGGACACGTACTCCCATAGAAAGAATAAATCAAGCTAAGTGAGTACCACTACCGCTCTACATTCTTGGTCTACACCGCACTTTAATGAGGAAACTGTGAACTCTCACAATAATCTCAGGCTCATGAGTGAAATATTTAACCCTTTCTAATTATTAACTCTGAAGGAGCAAAACGCGTGGAACTAAAATTATTACCTCAGCCGATTAGTGCATTTTCCCGAGGCATGAGAATTTGGATGATCTAAAGCAGGAAACTTTGACTGAGAATATACTCATAGCATAAATATTAGAATTAATAATTGTCTCCGATTAATTTTAACTGCGTCAAATACTTCTTGATCATAAACAACCAATTAAATTATTGTCACACGTCTTTATATTTCTCATTCACTTCTACAAAGGGTAGCTCGCCCTACCATGTGTCCATTACTGATTTTATTCTAGCTAACGCTTTAGGAACAAAACAATTCTTCGACTTTTTGTAAAAGACACTGACTACAAAAACAATATAGATTGAGAGATAATCCACATGAAAGGTATTGCATTAGCATAACAATTCGAAGCTTTGGCGAAAGTGATTCACTAAGGGAAATCTCGCAACCCTGCGCTAAGATAAACTGTCAATGTCAACACTGACCACGTATAGCTGGAGAAGAAAAATGATATTCTTATCGGCACAAAATTGTAGAAAGCAGGCAAGTAGTTACCTAAATTCGCTCCGAATGGAGCACGACTTAATTGTGCACGCTCAGAAGAAGAATAATTTTGCCTTCGGGATAACGAAGGTGGAGAAAAGGAATTCTCTTGAAAAGAAGGCAGATGGAAAAAATATTTTTAAGCATGATATGGGTGGAAACATTATTTTTTAAAAATGATTTCTTCAAATGCATACATTTAGAGTGGGTCGCGGTAGCCCAGGGGGTAGAGCGCTGGACTACTGACCGGAGGGTCTCGGGTTCGATTCCCGGGCAAGGCACTCTGGGCACCTGCAGCTCCCCCCAAGCTATATCACATACATTTTCACACGCCGTCGGGCGTGTGAAAAATGTATGTGATACATATACTACGCCCGACGGCGTGTGAAAATGTATGTGATTGGGTGATCTCTACCGTCACCTACCAAACCGACCTTCGGGTTGATTACTGTGTTTATGGATTATGCATCTAGACTAGCAGTTTGATACCTGCTTTTCTATTTATACCATTCAGGAGCTTCCTACATAGGATTCGTTCAGTTAGTATACTTTCGTGAGAGCAGGGGAATCGGCCTACACGAAAATCCTCGGAAATCGGCACAAATTTAATTCCAAAATACACTGCTCATTCCGCAGCAGGCCCAATTACAAAAATGTAATATTTTGCAGCGCTGCCTTAAAATTTCAAGAAAACCTACGGAGAATACGTTAATTTATTACAGATTATCATGCCGTAATTATTATTAATGCCGCATTATTGACAGGTAATAAGGGAAAATAGGCATTTTTCTGACCCAAATCCTCAAAACTACGGTAATCACTCATCATTTTGGCATGACAATGATAAGTAAAGCTGAAGGAAAACATGAACGGTTTCATGTGTTTTAAGTTTGACAATGAAGGAGTGGCTAACCTGTTTATTTCAACGAAAAATGTGTGGTAAAATTATACCATGAGTTTATACAATGGAATTTCAAAACAGAAGCTCCCCTCTTTAAGCCATCAAGGCTTGAAAGCAATAAAATATCGGAGAAAATGCATGTCTCTGATAATGTGGTGTCTGGAGATTATCCCTCACTTGCATTATTATCGTTGATGGACGGATCGAGGACCATGTTATGGTAACCGTCCTCAATCTCCAAGAGCGATTCTTACCCCAGAGGTTATCTTAAGGTCTTCGTTGAGAAAAAAACTTGGAAAAATAAGTGCCTATCTCAAACAAAAAAGATTATATGAAGGAAAAGTTAAAAAAAGACGGAGGATATGGAAACGATGACCGCTATTGTATGATTCAAAAGTACATCGCTTTGTGGGACCTCACAATTTACACTTTTCATCAAAATATGATCCTCGAGTAAAAGTTTAGTTTGTCTCCAAATATCTTTACTAATACATGCAAAAAAGATACAATGCAGCTGATGATTCCTTTTCATGGTGTCAATTAGTAGTAGTTATTAAGAGAGGCCATCTGGGGTCGTTTGCGCTATTAGGGATATAGTATACTATATAGTATAATTTGGCAGTGGTAGGATTTTTAGGGGAAGCGAGGGAAGGGTGGAGAGAAACCCAGTGGGTAGGTCAGTGATGCCAGTGCACAAACCAATCCATCGTCTTTAGATTTTTTTTTAAATTAGAACGCCCCGACTCATAAATAGAACGTAAGTTCACAGGATGTTCATAGAGATTGTTTGTAAATTCACGCCAAAGCAAGGTAAGTCCCACGGAATCATTCGCTTCAAAGAGAACGAAAATGGGTTTTACAACTATGGCCAGCGGAAAGGCTACAAAATCCTCTCCGTAAAACATAAAAAACTCAACAGTTCGAAGTGAATAAAGCTGATTACGGCTTATTTTGAACACCGACATGCCGAATCACAATATTGTAATCGTGCAGCAAGTGGATGAAACTTAGAAGAGGAAGAGGAAACGCTAGTCTTGAAATTCCGAACGTCTCTCAGAGTGGTGAGCCTTCGTGTGCCAGTCATGTCTGTCAAATTCGTCACGCATTTATTAAAAAAAAATTATTATAAACCTCTCTGCATTACACGCAAGACTCTTAACGATGCGCAAGGTTTTTACTTTCGATTGCTTGCATTATCTGCAGAGGCCATTTAAGAATGTTCCGACGAAAACTGGTTTATCAACATAAAAGAGCAAAATTCACCATTCACGCTCGTCACGTAACGAACGACAGCAAAATCGCTCGCTCGTCCCTATCAGTACAAAGACACGTTTCACAGCTTCCTACTCCGGCTTAGATTTTCGAAAAAAAAAACAACTTGGCAGTCGAAGAAACTCGCTCGGGTACCGGGAATGTCGATGTGGCAACCACCACGACGTGCCATACGGCTGCTGCTGCAGTTCTAACTCGTCGTTGCGAAAATCCTGGGCGGTCGAGAGAATAAGTGGTTAAATCGGTAGAACGCGTGAGTTAAACTGATTGCGAGGACCTCACAGTGGAGGGCGGCCTCGGTGAGGTCCGGATCTAAGCGTGGACGCTGTCACCAGGGCGGATTGTCGGTAATACGGAAACCTCTAATTACAGGCTCGTTTCACACAAGTTTCATAAAACTATTCTGGAAAACGTATTGAATTATGGAAATCAGAAAATTTTCAGAAAACCTCCGAATGGGAAAATTAGGAAAAATTATGTAAATACAGCTATAATTGGGAAAACAATCCCTATCGAAGAGCATGCCATCGCAGAAGTCAGAAAAGTTAGAAAACCTTCAGCAGCCGAAATGAAAAAAAATTATCAGTAAGTACAGGAATACCACCATCAATTATTTTTCACATACTATCCGATCCAACTATGAAAAATCAGAAAAAAATGTAGTCAAACCAATAGAAAAAGGGTATATTTTCTGCCGATAAATGTTAAATGTCACGAAACCTCCAATGTCCTGTATTCTGGACGAACGAAGAAGTAAAATCTTGGAAGTCTTTTCTCAAGTATCAAAATCTCAGATTTTTCTTGGAAGAATCACAGAAAGTTTTATCTTCCTTCGCCGTGGGTAGGAGAATAAAATGAACGAGAACACATGAAAATCCAACATGCCAGTGCAAAATTGCAATTTATGAGCACAAGTTATCATAAAATTTACGGACAGAAATCGGAGGGTAGAGACTCAACATGTACAAAGGTTCAATTTTAAATTCAATTTATCGGACAAACGTAGCGTCACTTGATTTGAGACTCTTGAGGACTCATAGCCTAAGCCATGTTTGAATCGGAATTAGGGCAAATAGAAAAGCTGTGAAAGAGAATTTTAGGAATTTCTTTAAATATCGTAAAGCTAATAACCGTAAAAAATTAAAATTCTATAAAGTAGATATATTTCCGTTAGTAAACTTTTGTCCCCCTCCTTTTCCATGGATCAACAGAACCTAGCAACAGCATTAGTGGTTAGCGTTTATTATATAAACAAGAGAGATGGCAAATAAGAAGCTGTAGAAAAGTAATATTTTGAAGTGGAATAGATTTTTGGCCACTTATTTTCCTCTTGTTGAGAGTACGTTTCCTCACAATAAAATACAATTTTAGCAGAAAATACTGGCTCATGGATTAATGGACAGTTTTTGGTAGCACAATGGACAGTAACTGGTAGCACGTCCGCCCGGCAAGTGGAAGGTCTGGTGTTCAAATCCCGGTTAAGGAAATATTTTTACATTCGTGATCTGCTCAAAAAGCGCCTTCCCCACATGTCCTGTGTTCGCCTTTTATGCGTTTTCCTATCCCCTTTCCTTATACCTATTTCTATGTTTGAATGAATATATATACTTGGACAGCACCAAGCTATATAAGAACACATAAAAAGAACACCCCCACGCTATTTCTTAATAATTTCGACGGAATTTAGCTCTGTCTTCATCAGAAGAAACAGTAGTACCGAAACAGTTCTGAAGCAAATCTAAGTACTGTTTTTCAAGTTTTGTTTCAAAAGGGTTTTAAAGGGCGCTCAAGGTGTAAAAAGTAGGTTCGAGTACCTTATGTATGCCTTTCAAAAGCCCTTGTCTCATTTGCACCCATCTCCTCCCATTGTAGGATCAATTTCTCCAGTGACTCCGTCACACTTACTTTCTCTTACCGATATTTCACCAATCGAACGGGACTACTTTGAGCTTTATGTAACTCCTTAATTAGCACTTCCTCCGACGCTCCCGAAACACTTAACACGTGTTCTAAAATGTAAGGTCTAACGTGAGGAGCACATCTCTTTTATTTTTTCATCAAATTAAACCAGTCGTCCGTCTAATACATCCAACTGTTTTAAGACTGCCCCGCATGTTCCATTGATGCAAATTTCCTTTGTCATTTTTGATCAATCACTTCATGTTTCAATCATTTATAACCATCGGGCACCGCGAGAAGCTTGAGTCGGATGTCCTCCAAACGCTGATATGGTTAACATGTCCCGAACATAAACCGAAAGCTTTATAGTTCATCACATACAGGGTTCGTCCGGATAATAAGTGTACTGAGCTCAGGAAAAAAAATGTATTACACTTTTACATATCTTAAGCTAATATTCCTCAAAATAGGACCCTTGTGAGTCGATATACCTGTTCCAGCGGCGTTCTCATTCCTGGAACGCTCCCGCGAAGGCATCATCGGGAACCTCTCGAAGACACGTCGTCACGGCCTCTTTGACGGCGTCCAAAGTCCCTTATCGCGTTCCTTTCAAACTCCTCTTTATCTTCGGGAACAGAAACGTTCTCTAAAAAATTTGGATCATTTTTGCAGTGATCCGCAAGTTGTGTCGCGATTTCCAAACGATTGAGTCTTTGATCATCACTGAGCACTTTCGGCACCAACTTTGCACAAATTTTTCGCATCTGTAATTGGTCCCTGATAATCTCGTGCACTATTGTTTTTGGCGCATTACACTGCTCTGCTATCATCCGAACACTAAGACGACGATCAGAGTTAAGTACATCGCGAACTTTTCGCACATTTTCGTCGGTGAGTGTCGTTGATGGGCGTCCAGGCCGTGGTTCGTCGTCGACCTCTTCTCTGCCCTTGTGCCACCGAAAGATCATGTTTCTGGACATGGCTGACTCCCCGTAAGCCTGGCTAATCATACCGACAGTTTCGGTAGACGATTTCCCAAGCTTTACCGCAAATTTGATGGAATAACGCTGCTCAAAAAACTTCGGCATCGCGTTCCGTGACGTGGGTCGAGCGTGGAGGTTCGGGTTAACAGAGCTCCTCACTACACCACAGCTCAGAGCCGACTGCCTTTTTCAGCGTCGCTTGCCAACATACCCCCCTCCAATCGCAGCCCGTCAGAGCGGTGCTGGGCGCGCCTGGAGCGGCGGGAAAAAATCAGTACACTTATTGTCCGGACGAACCCTGTATCTACGTATGCATGTACATGTGTAATAGGGTGATCTGAAAAGTTTCCAACCTAACAAAGAAACAAGACATTTTCTCTGAAATTTTATGAGGTCGGAAACTATTCAGACCACCCACGCATACGATATATATATATATTTTTTTTAAACTTTGGCAGCAACACACAATATGAGAACACATAAAAGGAACACTCACACGTTATTTCTTGATAATTATGAAGGAATTGAGCTCCGTCTTCCTCAGAAGATTAGTTAGGACTGACTGCTGATGAGTAGCCAGTCCTAACTAATCTTCTGAGGAAGACGGAGCTCAATTCCTTCATAATTATCAAGAAATAGCGTGTGAGTGTTCCTTTTATGTGTTCTCACCTTGTGTTGCTGTCAAAGTTTTTTATTTAACACTTCCGTGTTACTTCGACGATATCATATATATATATATATATATATATATATATATATATATATATATATATATATATATATATATATACACACACACACACACATACACTTATATTGTTCAATGCTAATTTGAAATTAGCTTTCAGTTCTCACAAATATATGACATTCGCTTCAACCATTACTCTCATTTTTACCACTACAGGTTATCTAGATTAGCTTCACAGATTGGTTCATAAAAAAGTCAGAATTCAATGCAATTAAGAATGAATAATCTACGCAACCTAATTACGACATTTTTACATACGCTCACTCGTTACATTAGTGTGTGCCCTTCTTCGTAGCGTATAAAAAAATTAGACCACGGCGTAACGACTTCTCACTGCATTCATTGACGCGAGCGAAGATATTAACGTACAATAAGGTCGTTAAACCTTTCTATACTTCCTTGATAATGTGCATGTAAAAATAATCGAGTCAGGAAGCTGATACGACCAAAACGAAGCAGTGAAATAGATTAAATAACTCAGAACGAATGCGTTTTGACGTAAAATATTAAGCCGAAACAATTTTATGCCATGCAAAGGAAATTAATGCAATCAATCGGATGATAGGAAAACAGCGTAATTCTTGCGGTAACATGTTCATTTGAAAGGTACGAGATATTTTGGTCAAGTAACTTCCTTCCTAGCAAAGGTGGATAAGACTATCCTGAACGACAGCGAAGTCAACCTAACTTCCATTTCTCAAAACGGCGACACATGGGCTTTGCGTAGGATCACATTAATTGAGCTGAGTGTGAATGTTTGTTCTTGGAGCAATCTTGCTATATTTGTACTTGGGACTATTAGCTATATTTATTGTCAAAAAACGCACCATTAAATCCGTAAACCGACCACACTGCTTTCATTTATTTCTACCAACGAAATATTTTCAACTACCGAATGAGAATTTTCCTCTTTTCACAGGTCTTATATTCATCAGAAATAATTTTCCGGAATACTACGCGCCTTATAGCAAAGCACTGATGGTTCAATGTTACTCTAACCGTAGAAATAATAAAAAAAAACATTCGTCAAAGTGGAGAGAGTGATGCGATCGACAAATGAATGATCAACTTTCGCCGGGTCGAAATGTGGTCTGATTACGTAAAAACATGTGTGCGGTTGGAAATAAAATCCGAGAGGAAAACAGCATTTTTGAAATGGATGCTTTTCAGGGTGTGTCATCACCGAGGTGGTGACGATTGCGCTGACCCAATTTCCCCATTCGCCGTGCAGTACTTATACAATCCTGAGAGCTTACCTCTTGCGCGTGCAGCGAGTCCTTATGGATTCATGTTGACGATGAGACGGATACGCGCTTAAAATGACCGAAAAAGGAAGAGGATATGAGAAAGTCTCACGATAGTAGTTATGAGGATGGACAACGCGACACGCTGAACATAATGTCACCCAATTTGCCCACGAACGGTCTCATAGGAAAATGTTTTCATGCTGGCACACGAAGAAGTCATGGAGAAATCAATTTCAACATTTATTTCTTATTTATTACTGAGATTGGAAATCCAGTGGGCAGTGCGCTGGGATGCTGACCGGAGGACCCGGGTTCAATGTCGGGTGACACATAATGGCCCCCACAACTACACCAAAGTTATGTATTTTTTCGAGTACCAGATCTTCCTGGAAAATCTAATGCGGCACATGATATAAAAGAACTGCTCATACCTCTCCACCGTGATGTGTGAATTTCACACGCCTTGATCAATTTGAATTCTCTTCTCTCCTACGAAACCAACCATCGGATTGATTAACATTCTGCGTGGCTTTGTGACTTACTAGTTTCGATTAAAATAATCACTCAAAGGTAAAATCTGGTATAACAATCTTCATAAATGAAAATAAATTGCGAAATGAAAATTGTTTTCGTAACCAGCCAGCTGAGGGGGTGTGTATCGGGGACCAATTAGCGGAGAGCTTTCAATTTGCCACAAAGCATTCTAGTGTACAGCGTAAAAGCTGATCGGTGATTGGTTCGCTCCCCTCATTCCCCTTAAATCACTAGCGGAGATATTAAATAATTTAATAAAAATTATATATTAAAAAAATAATAAATTAATTAGTAATAAATAACGGAGATTTATTATTTAGTCCGTTACGCACGGATTCAGACTTTTTCATATGTCCTGAGTATTAAGTCAAGAAAAAAGAAGTTTGATCCAAGGATATTTCAGTCGAACAAATCAATTTCATGCAGAGTTTAAAATATTTATTCATTTTAAATACTTATGGTCTCCATGCATACGTGAATATAATACAACACGGATAGATTCTGATAGTTGAGGGTAGAACTCACATCGTAATAACATACATAGTAAATGCATAAAAGAACGATATTTTTAAGAACATGAATAAGTATTGAAAAGTATGGCAGGATAAAAGACAAGGAAATTAATTCATAAACAGCGTTGCTATAATCAGTAATCACGCGTCTGAAACCTCAAAATAAACCGGATAATACAAAAATGGACTGCACAGGAACAAAATATTGGCAGAAAATAAGTCTGGTTCCTGCTTTCTGAAAGCGCTGAAAATTTAAGAATACTTGACATTGTTCAACCTAAGGGTTTCTTAGAAGAGGCGCAATAAGCATTCCAATTCCGAACAAGCGTTTTGTCTCAGGCATTCGGTTAAAAGGTAATTAGATCTTTACGAGTATGTAAGGGCTGTTCCATAATATGCCCTTCCTTAATTTGCCCTCCTAATTTTGAAAGATTTAACGTCAATGAAATGTCTCAAAGGTAAAATCCTGAAGGGCAGATGGAAACAATGCCCGATAAAATAATTTTCACTGCGTAAACAAAGAGCAAGCGAGTTCATGATTGCCAAGAGTCAGAACCCGTTTCGTTTTAATCTTATCAATAGATCCTTTTACATACCCATTCGGTGGTAGAACATGTTTTAGATTGAACATATTCATTTCGCACCACGACAAGTTCTAGGGGATATAATTTTCATGGCACAACGACTAGTTCCCGTCAATCCTGTTTACACGGGAGTTTCTCTAATTCCATCACTCGGGTTTCAGATTCTGTCACATTTCAATAGCTTGTGCGCCCGAAGAAAGAAACTGTGCAGCGGAAAATCTCATCAAAACAATCAAATCGTTTTTCTACATCTATTCATGAGAATTTTACAGATGGATTGCCACGAAAGTTTTTCCCGCTTCGGTACCCGTCAATGGAAAGAAGGATGCTGGAAGGATGTCAAAAGACCACCGTTTTACTGGAGGAGAAAGAGCTCGAGGCGTTCCCATTTCGTTTTTTCGCTCTCGTTTTAAGTGTTTCGTCTCAGTTTATTGGCATATACCGTGCGGTGGAACAAGTAGACGCGGAAATTTTCTCCAAAACCCATCGTTACTCACGGCAAGGGCAGTAAAACGCGAACGGCCTATCAATACCCTCGACGCAGAGATAATATTTTCCCGCAAAATATACCGTAATTTCAGGTACCAAACGGTAAAGTCGAGCGCAATGGAGGAAATAAGCACACGCGAAGAAGTATAAATGTACACACGCAAGTGCGCATTTATTTTTTTGTTATTCTGCCAAGGGGACTTTAAAGCAGGTGCATGTGACGTGCCGACGGCGTCGCATTTGGAGAGAACAGCCAAGTTTTTCATGAATGAGAGGAATATCAGTTCCGCTCTCGCGTTTCCCAAAAAGGTTTTGTTTGGGTGACTGAACTAAATTCGTTACTAACATTTTCACTTTAACCTTATGAAAATCGACACTACAAAATCGTTATCCTATTTACGCTCCTATAAGTCGGTCATGTTTACGTCAATTTGAGGTTTTTTTTACATCTGGACCGCGAGTGTATAAATCCCGGACTATCAATATTATTCTCCAATGAGAGTAGGCACGTAATTTTTCCATAATTGTCTGTTGGAGAGAAGCTCGCTTTGTCTTACCAAAAGATACAGTTTTAAATTTGAATATTTACAAAGATAATCTATTACGATACATCAGTCTTTCGTTTGCGACAAATCAGGCTTAAGGGGGCACCTTTCTTAGGTTAAAATCTCTGGTGGAAGTGAGTTGATCCCTGACTATCCATGGGCACTGCTCTCTCGAGAACTTAAGACAGCCAAGCTTGATAAACTTTTTCCCTACGATTTTTGCCATTTTTTTAACAAGAGTACTTAATCTGAAATCGAAATGGTCTATGAATTGGGTCATCAGTCATTAACAGCCTCTTTTTTGACTCTCCGCTTACTCCGCCAGCGTGGAAGATTGCTATAAACTATCTCAAAATTAGCACTTCCACGGTAAAAGGATCATCAGATAATGGGTTACTTAAAAAGTCGATCTCATTTCAACCACGTCTCACATTGGTTTACCACAATCTCTCTTTATTTCCCATATCAGCATCGTTATCGTGTCTTCACGTCCTTTCGTCATGTCTATCTCTTTCCCTTTCCGCCAAGAAGTCAAACTGTATCACACTTATTTTGCGATTTAGTAAATTTTGACTTGTCTTTTCACTAGAATGTATTTCCAGTTTTACTTTTCTAGTTCTCTAAACACGTTATTTCCCTCCTCTTACAACGGCAATTTTTTTATCTTCATTTATTATCCGATATGCACTTCCTCATTTCAATTTTATGTAAAAAAAATAGCCAGCCCACAACTCAAGCTTCATCAGGGTGACGCCAAAATGCAATGTATAAATTTCCCAACTTCTCTGGTGCATATAAACTTGTCGTTTAAATATTTCTTTCACATTCTTCCATCAAAATTATGCTCGATCATTCTTAATAGGTAAAGAGTATGGTGTACGGTCGCTATACAACTGACTCATTGTTTCTAACTGGACACTCCCGCAAACCAAAAGAAGATTGGCAAAGGATGATTCATTTAAGATTCACTTCCTGAAAAATACTATTATCCCTCGTGTAAATAACGTAAGCGATAACACCAGCGCGTTATGAAGAACCGTGATGGTGCCCTTGGTTACATACACACTCCCCGCATAAGACATGCGGAACGAAATGCCAAACATTCATATAGTCGCTTTTCCCTCATGCAGTATGCGTTGGTATGAAAAGTTTTAATCAAACCTCGATCGTGTTTTCAACGTACACAAGGATGAACATCCCTCCGTTATATTTCATAGTAAGTATACACGAAGACGAGTATTTTCGTCTAACAGTCCGTCACACCAATCTCACCCATTTCAATACAAATAAATACATAAAATTTTACCTGATGCACCTAGCCATTTGTCCCAGGGTGAGGTTTATACAACAAATCTGGATGTCTGGTCGTGGAGGTTGGGAGACGATCCAAGGTTTCAACAGCCACATAGGCCGAAATAAGATTACACGGGGTGGTCCTGTGAAAAAGACACTACATCATAAAATAATTAGAGATTGATCAACCTGAAAATAATAAAGCAAATTGATATTTATTTATAAGGTAATCTACCGGTTAAGGTAGGTTTTTGGATGGACACAACTACCAAGTAAATATTATGTGACTTCTAACAAAGCACAATCCAGCAACCTACTCTACATCAGGTCTCTATTCATCTCTGTGCACTTCCTCCCTTCATCCCATCCTGTATCCCTACCCTGTTCCTGCCCTTTCCTCGTTTGCCAAATATTCTCCCCTCTATTACCGTCTTCAACATCCCACTGCCGCTCAATACGCCTTTCATCCATTTTTCCTACCTCCATAGGATTTCTCTCAACAAACCCCTCTCCTCACCCACCATCTCCAGTACTTCCTCATTTGTTTTCCTTTCGGTCCATTTAACCTTCTCCATTCTTCTCCACACGCACATTTCAAAAGCCTCCAATCTACGTCTATCCTCCTGCTTCAGTGACCACGTTTCCGCGCCGTAGCTACGCTCCATATCAAAGTTTTTACGAGTCTCACATAATGGATAAAAAAGAAGATTGAATTGTGGCTAGTTTGTAATCTTTATACTTGTAATAGTCAGATCATAGAGTCCTATAATGTTTTTGATAATTCCGTAAAACCTGTGGAGGATTATAAGGTGATATTTCTATTATTTTTCCATTGGTTTTCCTGCTGAAATATTCTTAATTAATGTTAGGTTTCAAATTCAAAATCACCTTTTAAGTTATTTCACCCTATTACTGCATTACATATCGTTATTTTGTCTCAAAGCGGCTAGATCGCGAAGTAAGGAATAAGATTATGGCTCGGACACAAGGATATATGATAGAGACGAGAAAAATATGCGAGGATAGGAAAATATGGAGGAAATTAGAAGAGGGGAATAAGTTTTTCTTTTCGTAACCTAATGGCAGACTTTCCTTTCTTTTTCTTCCCTCCTACAAACACGGAAGAGAATGCATACAATTCACCTCAAAGAAGAATTATTGAAATTCAATGAGCTCTAGTGACAGTGCAGTCTGCGGTATCTGGTTTTGTGAAATTTTGTGGAAGTATATGACTTAGTGGAATACAATTTTTTTGCATAGAAACTACTCAATAATTTTCTAAACGATCATATACTGTCGACCGTGGTTTCCATGTCCAAGCGTCATTTTCAAGACTATGTCCTTGATAATAACACGCAAATATTGACAATATGGTCGACAGTATATGATCGGGTGGAAAATCCCTGAGGACGTACATCTCTTTTTTTCCAATGTCAAAACATATTCACATCGAGAACCAACGGGGAAATTAGTTGACACGTCTTTCGATGAAAGTCCGGGCATCTATCCGGGTGTCTTTGCGAATAACGGATTATATTGTCCTGAGATTTATCCAATGGGCTATATAACAAATGGGCTGCGCCTCTCTCGCCCCGTGAAACCGCGGGAAGGACCCAGTTGGCCCACGCTGCCCCTGGCCTATTGGCTTCCCGCGGCTCCCGTTATCATCTGCTCGCTGTTCCCTTATCAGCTGGCAGCCACCCTCCAAACCAGTTTTCTCTGGTCGGCGGGCGGTATTTCTTATTGGTGCCCTGTTATCGATGATTCTCCACGCTCCCGGCGGAGTCTTTGCGCTTCTGGCCAGAAAAATCCAATGCTGTCGGACGAGAGGGGAAATATGTACAAGAACTCATCCCGCCCTGAGACCGATCGCTGACAAGTCCCGCGATGTATTAATCAATTAAGTCAACCAACGACAGAGGCACTCACTGTACCACTTCCGAGGATCGGTAGAATCCATAGTATTATGTAATAGTAACAAAATATCGTCTATATTGGGACAAGGCTGTGACTGAAATCCCTTCATCATGCCTCACAAATATATGTAAATAGCATAAATATAGATATTTTATAAAGAAAAAGCGAAAGAGTCGAATCACTATTTTAATTAAATAAATTGCAAAAAATAAATACAGGTAATATAATAAAAATCTAGGAGCATTAGATGGACATTTAGGATTTCGGACTTAAAAATGCCATTCTGGGCGAAAAAAATCACTGGAGAAATGCATCGATTTAGGGAGGTAGGGGGGTTAAAAACCTCCACCAACTCCTGAGGAAACGAGCCAACGCTTAAGAAAAGTACGAAGAAAGAAAAGGTTACATAAGGCAATTAAGACCTAACTTCTTGGCGGCAAAATTAGTGAATGGCACGTTAATACACCGAGCGCATGGCCACATGGAGCTTGGTCTGCACAGTGGATGTTTATTGACTTCTGACACCGAGGGACAGGCATCTATAGTCAGGTAAATTATGAACTTTAAGGAGTAACTTCGTCCCTTATAGGACTCATGATCAGCCGTAGGTAAAAGACTTGATGCTTTCCTGGCGTATACTCGTGGTGAACCTTTCTCCTCATATCTGCCGAGTTAAATGCAGTGTAATTGAGTAGTTATCCAGGATTACCCCTGGTGGAGATTCTAAAAATAATTCCCCATAGATCTCACATATTGCCGACTAGGGATTTAAAGCGTTGTTCCATTGACAACTAATGCTAAAGCTAACGATTACGAAACAGAATTGCCCCCTATTCACCCTCTCACTGCTTCCAACGTATTTATAAATAGCAAGCTATCTTAAGATACGAAAGAGACTCCAGCGTTCGGGCGCCTGTCACAATATAGCTCGAAATTGCCACTTATTTAAAAAAAATATGCGACCCTCGGTGGCATCGAAGTAGAATTTTCAAGGCGCCGACCCCTCGAAAGATGCGCGTATTTCATTGACACAAGGTATTAAGAATCTACTCCGAGAGAAAATTTAGTCCTGCAAATGAATCTGATAAATTAACTCATTCAAACACTCCGGAGTTCATCGAACGGTACTGAATGATGACTTTACATTTATATCCCTTTCCTGTAAAATCAGAAACGTGCCCATTCGGTAAAATAATCCGAGTGTGTACAAACAGTCCGCCCTTCTTTTTTAGAGCCAGCTATCTCATTTTCGATATCGTGGATGTGGAGGCCATTTTTCACATGAGGAAACTCCACGTTGAACGAATATTTGGATAGATCAGACTATCGCGACACACAAGCGGAGGGACGAGGACTCAAAGGGAATCAGTCAGGATTGTAGGGAACCTTCGGGCCATCACCTTCCCTCGGACATTTTTTTAGGGCAAGGACGCAGGCTAGCTGAACTGTAGGTAATTGTTAAGTGGTTAACCTAAATATTGTCTATAACCTTAATGTAGTGAAACAGCTATTAAAGTCCTATTGAGGAATGTAGGAATTGACAAATAATTTGTGACATTATTACGAATCAACTTTCCTTTGTCCATTTCCAATTGTCGTCTATCTACCCTCCCCCATAATAGAATCACCACCAGACAGGTCGAAGAGCTGGAGCCTGACGAAAGGTAGGCCACGTAGCGTCTAAACCTCAGTGAGACAGCTGCAAAAACGTCTGTCTGCTCCCAGTGAGGTGGTCATTACAGTGACTGTGCCATGTTAAAAACACTACAGGTGAAAGAAACGGCAATCCTCCACAATTATCCGGAGAAAATATTATGGAACCAAATAAGACAATGAGTCCGGGCAAATACAGGACTCGGCCCACTACGGACGGGACTCCACGAGTGTCATGCCCAGTTGCAGAGGAGGTAAGATCTCCGCGGTAATCACCAAAGGAAATCCTTGGATGGTAGTTGAATAGAAGATACAGAAGGTGAACATCATAGTGAGAATAGGGGTTCAGAACGTTGGGACGAAGATGAACTTAGGAAATTTGAAAAATATCAAGCAAGAGATGGAGATGTATATAATACATATAAACATGTTAGGCCTAAGTGAGGTGAGGTAGGTAAGTGTAGTAGGTAAATACTTATAGCGGGAATAATTGGTGCCATTGTTTCATGATAATATATAAGCGGAGGGGTGTAGAGTAGATGTGTATTAACCGTAGTACTGATTAGGGAACTGGAGAGAAGATTTGTGAACGTGAAACAGGTCCGATGACAGAATATTATCAGTGGGAATGAGAGCAGACCCGGAAAATCAAGTATAAATCAACGTGTACAAGCCGAAAAGCCATCAAAGGGAGGGAGAAGTAGATAATTTATACGGCCAGTTAGAATAAATGGTAGCTAATATGCTTAGAAGAAAACACTAGATAGTAATGGACGACAGGAACGCGATAATGGTTGAAGGGAGATGCGGGAGTGAAGTGGAAGAGTACGCTTTCAGAGAAACGACCAGAGGGAGAAATTTATAAATCTTTTCAGGAGGAATAGGTTAATTAATGAAACACATGGTTTAAACACCATAGTTGACGTAGGTACGCATGGAAAATCCCGGGAGATACCAGTTGCATTGAAAAATGGCCAGGCATAAATATAGGTACAGGTTGAGAAACTCACATTGTTTCTCGGGAGCAGATGCGAATTCGGGTCACAATTAAGTGATCATGAAGTGCAATGTTCAATTTAAGGGAATGAGGAAGTGAAGTAGTACATGAAAATTGAGAGTAGGAACTTCACTGGGACGAAACGGAAGAATGACCGAGAGTCAGTTAATAAAGTAATGGGCGATACTAAGGGGAGGGGGCCAGCAGAATAAAGACGGCACTGTCTCAAAAAATGAATAAAGGGAGTGCCAGACGAAAGGATAAGGAATAATCAACGGGAAAAGGTTAGCGAGCCATGGTTTGGAGAGGAAGTGATTACGAAGATGAAGGAAGGAAATGGAAGATACGGGATTAACTTTGCTGAACATTTCAAACGAATAGTTATCCTACATTTAAAAAAAAACCTTGAAGCAGTGTGCTGCGCAGTTAAAAATTCCTGAACGGCTTCTATTAGCAAGCCTAAGGTGATTTTTTTCCATTTCCAATTCAGTATTGCCAAATCAACTAATGCCACTAATGATGAGGGTACAGGTAAGGAAAGGTACATAATTCTAAAATTTCAAACCGGTCAAAAAGGTAAAGGAAGGAAGGGTGGACCCTGAGCCAGGGTTTCATTTAAACTTTAATTAAAAGTGTTCGTTCGATTAGATAAAACGTAAAATGCAGGCAATTCAGTGGTACAAGAGAAACTATGTTTTATCACAGCTATTGGTCCAAAAGTTTAGTTTCAAGGTGCTGAATTGGTTGCTCGTTAAGTTATCATGTCGTTTGTAAACCAAATTACTACAAACGGCAACTTTCGATGATGTACCTTCTTAAATTGCTCATACGAGATGCTTTTTACGTGTATGCTGGCTACTCGAGGGAAATAACAATGGCTGATAATCAGCATGAGTAACGCATCGACCGATAATGGAGTTTTCCCGCTGTCCATTTTTTCTGATGGTATGCTTTTACAAATTGAATGACTGAACACTGGACTCTGCTCGCCGTTGAATTTCCTCTGCGTTTACATTCTGTTACAACTTCTCATACCTTCTCTCCAAAATATATTCAAGAGGGGAGAGGTAATGAATTTTTCTCCCCAATTCCAAGCCTCCCCAAGCGTAGAGGTCGCTTTGCCCCCGTCCCTGCAGCACTTCACATCATATATTGAATGCATGGCAGAACGAGGAACTTACGATTGATGGCTCTCTTTCGCAAAAAGTTTAAAAATGAGACGACCTAGTAAAACAGAGAAAATTTAAAAGGTGCTTAAATGTGAATGTTTTGCTTGAAAAAGATAAAAGAGGGAAATCCTTTCAAAGAATTAGAGATGAGAGAAAATAATAAGATAAAGTCCAGAGAAAATCCGCCACATTCGCTAAAAATTTTTATAAAAAGAGCACAAGTGTGACAGGTCTCTTAGGGGATTTAGGCCGGGAGCACTTAAAATACGAAGAGAACAACCGAGACTTAGACTTTTATCTAAGATCAATCAGAAATATGGTAGTAAGAAACCGAAGTCACTTTAGAAATATTAAAAACATTTAATTGTAAGTCGGAACAAAATTAAATATTGCAAAGATATTAGGCATATTTGTAGGTACATGCGTATGTTAGTTGGTAGTTTGCGTGTTTGCATATGTGTGGGTTGTGAGAGTTCTTGTATGAACGTATACCAAGCTTTGTTTAGGGACTGTATAAATTTGTGGATTTTGAATGCGTTTTTTATCTTAATTACGGGTGGTGCCCTAACACCCCCCCCCCCGCCACACGCCCTTGCAGCGGCTTGCGGGGTATTAAGTAGATGTAGATGAACCCTTGGAGTTTTGAAGAGAAAAAATCGAACTGGAGAACGAATTCTATTAATGCATTTATGATATATACAAATGAATAATTGAAATGATGTTAAGAAGCGAAGGGATACATGTTACATGAGTTTAAGGCGGGCGAGGAGAGGAGCACATTGAGGGAATGTGCCAGCGACACGTGGTTTGGGTATATAGTTTGAAAAAATTATCTACCTTTCATAAGAAAACAATTCTGACTAATTTATTTATTATAATTGGTGTTGTACCGTTTAAGGTTGGCTTTGGAGGAACAAGACTGAACAACAATAATTTTTTAAATCTCTCCTAACAAAACAACCTGACGTCCGACCCTACAATAAATCCTTCTACAACTCCGAATGCTTCCTCCCTTCATTCTGTCTAGCATGCTTATCCTTTTCCTACCCCTGCCTCGCCTACCTGACGTTCTCCCCTCTATTACATTCTTCAACAACCCATCGCCCAAACTTTTTCTGTCAATTTCCTTTGGATTTCGATCAACAATCTCCTCTCCTCCCCCATCACACCACATTACTAGCATTCCCTTGTTTATTTTCCTTTCTGCCGACTTCACCTTCTTCATCCTTCTCCTCACCCACAATACAAACACCTCCAAGCTACGCTTATCATCTTGCTTCAACGACCATGTTTCCGCGCTGTACAAAATCACACTTCATACCAAAGTTTTAACGAATATTTCCTTAACTTCATCACTTAGCGTCTCTGTCCCTTCATTTTCCTTGTGAAAGCTTCTTCACCTGACTCAATTAATTGTCTTCTTATTTCCCAACTACCTTGACCATTTTAGTCCAGAAACTGCCTCACCTTCTTTCGTTTATGAACCCCTATTTTTAATATTTAACTTACCTTTTATCTTTCTCGAAAACACCATAACCTTTTTCTGTTTACATTTATTCCCATCCCATACCTATCACAATTATTGTATAATTCGCTCAGCAATGCTTTGGAAAACTAAATCTTGATCATTTGTGAACCTGGCTGTTTTCATTGATTCTCCATCAACATCCACTCCTTTCTCCGGTTCTCCCCATGCCTCTTTTAACTCAATGTAAATGCGAACAGTAAAGTATGCAGTGATACGTAAGTGTCGATAACTGGTCCGTGAAATATACCTGTCTACTGAAACTTAAAGAGGTTTCAATTCCCTGAAACTTTTTCGTAAAAATTTCCACAAAATTAGACAGTTAACCACCCCGTAGACCACAACTTTGTTTGTGAAATATGAAAACAGAATATTACTAGTGAAGAAGTGGGAGAGGACCCGAGAGTCCACGGTTTTGATGGAAGAAGAAAACGGTTGATAAGGCGGAACATACCTACAAACTTATATGAGAGGTGGCGAACAGAATAAATTCGGTCTATGACAAGATACGCGTGGGCTATGGGTATTCCCGGAGACTTGATCGTGTTTACGACGCCCCGGAGAGGCGGCCAGCAATCTGTTGCCATGCCCTTCCCTTCCCGACGACATCTCGCCCTCATCCCCTCTCCTCCCCTATCTACCAGTCTATGCCTTTTTTTTCATTTCTTAGATACCGCCTCACCTTTAGCGTAAGGAAACTTTTGCCTTATCGTCGCGTGCAACCGCCCAGGAAGAAAACATGTGAGCTGTTCCTGTGAGATAAGACAACCTGAGTATAAGGATACATCCCGTGACTTCAGAATGGGAACGATTTTTTTAAACTATGGAACAGATATCGATCCGGCTATTACCGGTTTAAATATTTCCGATCGGAAATGTGGCCTAATTTCCACAAGGTTTTGAATCCAAAAACCATTGAGGAGATGGGAGATGATGAAACCGATACTTTGGCCGGCAAGTGACTCAAGGAGGAAGAAATATATTAGAACATAGAGACTAGACTAGAACTAGACCAAAAACGATGAAGTAAGTTCAGAGACAACTTCTAATATAGGGCAGTCCGAAATGGGGATGCTTTGGTACATGTCGATATTTTTCTTTTGTGTCGGCGTTCGATACAGAAATATCAATACCGTGCCGACCTTGCTAATTTGCGAGATGCGAATATTAGTGGAGCATGTTAATGGGGAAGGGGAATGGACGAGAGGAAAGGAGGATATTGGAAAACAGGGAGATGAAGAAGCAATAGCGAAAGGAAGTGTCACCTGACCATCTCGCATTTTTGCGTTCTATGATTTTTTTCAAGGCGAGAGGATTGATTTTTCTCCATGCTTTTATTTTGCTGAGATTTGGCAGATACGAGTATTTTCCCGAAATCCTTTGAGATACATAAATATATTATAATGACTTTTGTTTTAAGTAACCAAAGGCATTTTAAGTTTTCTAAATGCGGTAGACAGGGCATGGCATATTTATCCTTTAACTTCACTCTTTTTTTTTTAGATCTTCATTCCTTTGATGCATGTATTAACCCAGAATTTTGTCCCTAATGAAATTCTGTAGTCACCTGATGAAGAAGAACTATCTTCTGGATAAGAAGAAAAAGAATGATGAATGGAACATACCTATAGGCAGGATGTATACGTCATGACCTGGAGATGTGATGTGTTTCGTGATTCTGTCCTTCTGCGAGAAACTCTAAATAATTTTTAAAACTGTATTTCTTTCCTTCACCGTGTAGTATTTCCGGTCTCACGAGAAGATAAATAATATTAAAATGTCTTATTCGTTTTATTTTGCCAAAAATTTACGTCCTCTAGGTGACATAATTGTCCACCATGCCTAGAAAAAAATATTAATTCGACAAAGTTGTACAATGTCGATTTTTTTTTGTTACGTGCAAAATCAAAACTCGTCAACTCACCGTTGTTACATCGGAAATGAATGAAGGGTGCCAATCATTTTTCCTAATAATTCTCTCGAATGCAAATCATCACGACGCGACGCACGACTTTGCAAAATTCAAAAAGGACCATGGATGGTCTGAGGGCATCATACAATTGATAGCCATGACGTTTATCACTAAAAATGCCGTGTGATGTGCCATTCATTGGTTGTGGAATAATGCAGAGAAGTGTTTTTAATGCCGTAATGTAGTTTATATTTCCTTTTTTACCTGCAGTACCTACGTAAGAAACAACTTTTTCAATCTCATCTTCGAAATTATTACGAAATTGGAACGTAATGGAATGAAAAGAACAATGATAGGAAACAAAAAGCTTAGGAGGCCCAATCTGCAAAGAGCTGCTTGGATTTAAACATCATCAATAAAATTTACACGCAAGATAATGAATGATATGATGTCAGCGCAGTGTGCTCATAATCATGTAACAAGAGTCAGAAATGAGTATGTTTTATTTGAAATGTCTTTGCGCTATCCTACCAAAGTTATTATTCCCTATGAGCCTCAATTAATTATAATGTTCAATAATTTAATGTAACAAATAATAACACAGGCCTACAAAAAAAATTTTTTTTTTGGTGCCGGGAATCTTTGTGTTGATTTTAACTATATTTGTAGAGCTGAATCGAAATATGAAATCCGTTTTTATTTAACAGCTCTACTTTTTTAGATATGGCACATCTTACGATTAGTTGTTTTAATATTTGATATATTCCGGAAAATAATTTTCAAACTTAAATAAATCTATAAGTATACTAATTTATAACCACTCTGCGGTGTTCCTTTTATTTTCAATAAACTGTCAATAAGTTTTATGTATATTTCTATATTGTAGGCCAATGAGATAATTATTAATATAATATTCCCATATCATCATGTAGAAGATTTTTTTACGTAAGTAACAACATATCTATATCTTGAAAACTATAGCTGATAGGAAAAAACTAGTGTCATAATTGGATTCAGCAGCCCAATTGTTCTTTAAATCAACATTAAAAGCTCCGGCACCAAAACCACTGTTGGCCTGTGTTATTAATATAATATTCCCATATCATCATGTAGAAGATTTTTTTACGTAAGTAACAACATATCTATATCTTGAAAACTATAGCTGATAGGAAAAAACTAATTTCATAATTGGATTCAGCACCCCAATTGTTCTTTAAATCAACATTAAAAGCTCCGGCACCAAAAACACTGTTGGCCTGTGTAATACGCCACAACGAAAGAAGAATAATTTGAACAGAGAAAAAAACGAGGAGTTTTCATAAGTTTCACGATTTGTTATTCAAACGACTGTTTTTGTCAAACACACCTAATCCGCATTCGACAGAAACGTCCGTTTGAATGAAATACAGTAAAGTTTCGGATTTGTCTCTGTTATCCATGAAGCCCCACAAATTTAAGCCTAATGCAATTGAATTCACGTTTAATATTTTGAATTCAAAATGTCGGTACGTACACTGAGTGTTTGAATGGCTGAAGGAATTGAGCTCTGATTTTGCCAAACGAACTCAACACATTACCCGCACAGACGAAGATCTAATGCAGTTTGCGAATTCTAAAGATAGTTTGGTAATTCGGTTTCAGGTACCCATCAGAATGGGAACATTAAAAGATGATAGGCTGGTATAAATCATACACCCTGATGAACCCACGTCACGGAAAACAAAGCTCACAGTCAAATAGTATTTTCACGCTTGATCTAACGAAATAATGATCGAATATGTTGTCAAAAATTAAATGAATGGATGTACCCGAATCCCAACAGGCGCTTGATTTTGGGATATTTGAGGGGTACGTGAAAATAAAATCGTAACATTCTACCCAAAGGATTCTTCGATAACCGATTATATTACTATTGTATTACTTGACCTCTATGACGTATTTAAATCATCCTTTCCATGCAAGACGATCAGTTCGTTGACCAGTGCCGCCATTGATTTCCCACACAATTTCGATGCCAAGAAAGTACACGGTTTGGATTTTGACTACGTCAGTATTAACGGGATCTTCCAGCCGAATCGGATTACGTCCCGAATAGAGGCCACCGTGTACAATTCAATAATTGGGCCGTGTATGACTCGATAGCAAAAGGGAAATCTTTTGGTGTATCCTCATTTAGTTCCTGCCGTAGAGCATAAAGACGAATACGAATAGAAAGAAGTTCCTTAGCCGGAGGTTGCATGACATCACATTTCCATATGCGGCACGATGTGCGTAAAAAAAAGCATGCTAGAAGCGTGATCCTTGCGTCATCTGTGGCAGACCTTTCTTCTCTTGCCATCAAAGGCCATCTCTTCGTGACGACCCTCTTAAAAATCCTACCCATCCGCGATTAAATTCGCAATTCAATTTCCCAGTGCGGATCGCCGGGAATAAAATAGAGAAAAAAGATGTGACAAAACCCGTCATCACTTTTCCGTTTCCCCGCAGTCGAACTGTAGTTGAACAGCCCTTACTCCCATGTATTCCCTATTCTACTAGTCCCGCCTGTTGTTTCCCAATCAGTCCTGCAAAATAATTATACAACTAAATTTTTACAAAGAGCGCCCAGATACATGACCTGAATCCGAACCCGTGACCTTCCAGCCCGCAAACGATCGCTCTAGTCACCTTGACTATCACGCCGACACAAAAAACGGTTAAGTCATCGTCCTTTTTCACAATCGTCCCCTTCTAACCAACCATCTTCTCAAAGGTGTTTTTCAAGTTCCGCTCATCATAAAAAGTTCAATACGTAATCAAGAATGCCACGTCAGTAAATTCGATTCATATTTCACTTGCTGTTTTGAAACACGCCTCCAATCAAACTCACCTCGTTGTCCTTTGAGAGTGTACTGGCTGAGAACTTATTCCAGTCTCAAGTCAACACTAACCTAGTAACACAAGTACCACGAACAATAAACTTAACCTCCTTCGGCAGCGTTGACTGGGTTAGACTCATTGACCTTCCGACCACGCCACAGGTCGCGGGTTCGAGGCCGACGCGGAGGGACGTAGGGGTTCATATTAAACCTTATTTACATACACGAAGTTGTCAAGTAACAGATAAAAATCATAGCGACTATAAAACAAGAGTTAAATTCTGATGGGTAACTCTGGATGAGGGCCATTTTACGTTGTCATCACCGCGCTACTTATTCCAGCATGGGAAATTGTACGAAAAATGCTAATAGTTGTTCGCGATACTAACACCTGAAGCGTATAACCTGTTGACACAAGTTAAACTCATTAATGATTAAAATAATTAAAACTGACCAAGGTAGAAATTATACTATGGTTACGAAACGCCTGTGGCGGTTGAAGCCTATTTTTCTCTGGCACCATTAGTACGTAACTTTGAGAAATTATCAACGAAAGAAATATTAAGCGGAAATAAATTAATAAATATTCTGGTACCGTTGATTTCATATTAATTTCCATTAAATTATAAATGGAAATCGTACTATGTACACACGAGCGAGTGTACCAATAAACAGTATAAAACAAAAGATCTATGGCATACTTCACAATGGGTCAAACAACCCCACAACACTCCATTAAAGCAGACGCCTGTTTCGAACCTGACGTCTAGATATTTCTGCTATTAATATTTTCCTCAGATATCCATTCACTCAGCTGAAACAACTTCGACCAGAAGTTTTACACATTTTCCACAAAGACACTTCGGAAGAGTACCGTTAAGACCAAACCAGCTGAAGAAAACACAATGCCCGAAAATACATTCAACATATTCAGGCGAGATGTAGTGGAAGTTCGTCATAATGAGAAAAAACAAATTTGCACTTTTCCACAGGTTTATTGGTAACGTAAGTACAACGCGTTTCAGTTCACAGAACCATCTTCAGGTACAAGACCTACTGGTACCTGAAGATGGTTCTGTGAACCGAAACGCGTCGTAAGTTTTCAATAAACCTGTGCAGAAGTGAAAATTTGTTTTTTTTCTCATAATTCAGATAAATGTTTAAAATCGAAGAGAGTTGAGTTTCATTTTCTTATAACTTCTTTTGGCTAGGGAAAAAGCAAAATTGAGGCTCTCTAATCATCTTTTTGTGAATCTAAATATGCAAAATTCTTGTTTCAACAGATTATAAGGGATAGATATGGTGCTATTTTGTTGGATAATTTACTGGCTTCTCGCTCTGAGGGCCTGGGTCCGAATTCCGGTGGCAACACGATATTTTTCCAGTGGTATACCGATTCATACTTGGAGTGTTTTGCGGAGAGTGCTTCAAGGAGTACGCCGCCCGTTGGCCGAGACGTTAAACTGTGGACTCCTTTGGCGTCAATCGTAAAGGGTAGACTAATACCGACGCTGGACCTCCATTTCCTGAACATCCTACCCCTACCGAATATCCTATCCTATCCCTAAAAGCACAAGTGACCTCAGATGTCGATCACCTCCCTTAATAGCTATTGCTACAGTTATTGCGTTATAAAAGGAAGCATTACTCCTATTCTACTTCCGATGGAGTCCATATAAAGTATGGTATCGTAACGGAACCTTGAAAACATTTCAATTAATGTAAATAACGTGGTTCCATATGTGATATCGATAATCGTGGCAGTATTTTTCGCGAACGTATCTGTTCACGGTAGACGCATGCCAATGCTCCATATTATACGCATAATATTCTGAAAAGCTCACATTCATATCACTAGGGTCATGCAATGCCATCAGTCATGTGGTGAGGTAGCAATGGGTGCTAGGACGGTCTCGCATAATCAAATGATTGTGCGTGTCGGTGAATTGTTCGAAAAAGGGTTGGTATATGACAACAAGTTCTTCCAATAAAAATTGCTGAAGCCTTTTGTGAAATGATATGAGGAACTAACAGCCCGATAAGATTAAAAAGGGGAGCAGTCGAGTTAAAAAAAAAAGATGAACAGTTGCGAAGCAAGAATATCGCATTTCGGGGGAATCGCTCGCTTTGACGTTAACGTCCGCAGGCGTCGCCGCCCATCGACCTTACGATGACCTTCCACATGATCCGTTCATTTCCACAAGCGGAGGGATTTTCCTCGATGGTATGATGACCCGAAAGAGGCCCTTCCCAGGGGGGGGGGGGGGCAAAAAAATCAAACGCAAATTTCCGATCATTTCGGTGCGAAAATTATCACGAACCCATTAGATGTGGGCCACCCACGGGCCTCAAAATGGCGATTAAAAGAGAAAATTTGTCAAATTATACATGCATAGATATATGAAGAAATTTTTGGAAAAAAGACGGAACAAAATGAGCATATTGTGTTTTTTTTAAAGAGTGGAACGAGTAAAATTCAGAATATTTACACAATATTTTATGACCTTTGTATGCTTTACGAGAATCCATGCCCCAAAAATCACAACACTACACTAAGGTTCCCAAAAATGATCAATTCATTGTTCCAGCAAAATCCTACGAATTAAAGAACCCCAGCACTCGCTCCTTGAATTCCGAATAAACACATTATTATTAGTAGCGGTCATTCTGGTTAGAGTAGATATTTGAAGGAATCTGACACTGCACACGCCGTACTTCTAAGGAACGGCTAACACGACAAAAAATATTCTTAAACTTCATGAAATTAATTATCTGTGCATCATTTACCATATCTCCATCCAAAACGCCTATTCTTTTCCTCCCCCTACCTTGCGTTCCCGTATTCAGCCTCCCATTCATTGCCTCTCAGTATCTCCAAGCTTCTTCGAATTTTTCCCACCAGTCGTTTCTTCCCGTTCATTTTATTTTTCCATTCATTTTCACACTAGTATCTCAAAAGCTTCCAATCAACGCTTATCCTCTTGCTATGCTAATGCTTGATACATTCAAATTGAAAGAAATCATATTTATTACCTGAGATTCAAACTTGAAAATCTTCATTTTCTGGTGGGTTTGTTTTCACATAACGTACGTCAAGGAATCCTCCTACGTAGGAAATTTCATAAGAGCGAAATTGATGCATGCATATAATTTATTTATTTATGTGCAGATATCTAAGTTAGATTCGCCAGGACGCCTCTCGGCAACCTCAGTTTCAGCAAGTTGTATGATTTTTCAGGTCCAGCTCTTCATGCAAAACCAAAGGACGGTTACCCTGATGCGTGTCTTTCACACACCTTTGGGTTTAGCGTTGGTCTCTCTCACCTATCATACGGACTTATGGGAAATCCCGGATAAGGAAATATTTTACGTTTGTGATCTGCTCAAATCCGCCTTCCCCACCTTTGCTGTGTTCGCCTTTTATGTGTTTTCCTATCCCCTTTCCTTTTATCTATTTCTATGTGTGAAGTAGTAGAAATAAATAAATATATATAAATATATATATATTTTACACCTATATTATATATATATATATAAATAATATTCTTCGCCTTAAAAATTTGTATTTATATTTAGATATAAATAGGGGCGCGGTGGTCTAGTGGGTAGAGAGTTGGACTACTGACCGGAGGGTCCCGGGTTCGATTCCCGGGTGAGGCACTCTGGGCACCTGCAGCTCCACCCAAGCTAGTTGATCTTTCGGGTACCAGATCTTCCTAGGAAACCATAACCGGCACAGGGAAAGGAACTGGCCCCCCTACCCTGATGTGTGAATATTCACATACCGTCGGGCTTGGTACATGGGTGAGCTCTACCATCACCTACTAAACCGACCTTCGGGTTGATTACTGTGTTTATGGTTTTTTTTTATAGATATAGATACAAATTTTTAAGGTGAAGAAACATACTTCAACAAAAGGAAGAAATTTTCTGATTCTAAAACCTTACCAGACAAACTAAGGAGTCTTAATGGGTTCAATCTCAACCACAGTTTTGTCCAGAATGAACATTTCCATCCATCCTTCTAGTTATCCCAAAAGGTTAAATAACACATCTGTACTCCACGTTATTTTTTCCTCTCTGAGATATACGTGTCAAGTCTGATTTTGTTATTTTCACGTGCATCAATAATGCTGCAAACAATTCTTTAGCATGTAAATGAATACCCTTCAGATTTCACTTCATCTTTTAACTCGACTCGAAGAGGGCATCATCATACTTTTCATGCAGCGATCATCGCCAGAAAGAAGTTTCGGAAATAAATTTCAGTTAAACCTTTAAATTTTGGTAAAGATCCGTCAGTAATATTCTACTAATGAAATAGTCGTCAAATTAAGCTCTGTCAACCAACTTTGGCGCATCATTTCCAACAAAAGCATTTGGAATTGGCTGACAAATAAAAGACTCTATCGCTATCAAACGCCAAAACTTTGCGAAACCTCCACAAGGAATGACATCAAAATATCTCAACTAATTTTTGATACACTCGCACCAGAAAAAAATTGAACTTCTCTTAGATACAGACAAATCACCGATGAAATAAGAAAAAAATGCGAAACCCTTCATCTTCTCAAGTACCAAAAGATGTCTTTTCAAGTGATTGTGATGGAAGGTGATAGGACGAAAACACTTGTCGAGTTCATCCACACAATTGAGATAGGATTGTGAATAGCGTAAATCGTAAATATCGTTGGATTTGCAAAAAACGGCAGCCGATTGCACTTCTCGAGAGACAAAAGACAGCGTTAAGGCGTGGCCCAACGGTGAAAGAAAAAAAAGCACCGCCGAGCACTAATATTAAATTTCCTCTTCAAATTCCACTCGGGTAAGAGGGAAAACCCTTTACACTTACTCATATACAGATCCATTTTCTATACTCATATTTAATTGTTTTTGCTATTTGATGTCCCTCAATTCAATAAGAGTCTTCATGGACTTCATATGTCTGATGATGACAATGGGCGTTGAAACGTGGATCGTATTTAAATGAAATACTGTGGGTGACAAATTTATTGTTTTTCATTCTAATTGACTTACGTGTTAAATACTATCTTCGTAAATATCAGCCGGCATCTCTCTATGGTCTTTTGTTACATCCTTCGGCGTAATAAGTGGTAGCAGAATGGTAAAAAGACGTAACAGAACAAAGGGTTGTAAACTCATGCATTCATGATACACACACACACACATATATATAATTGTGTGTGTATTATTGATAGTTATATATTTAATTACATAACATATACCTTATGAATCATAATTATAAAATTTAATATATGTACTTGTTTTAGAAATGTTATATATATATATATATATATATATATATATATATATATATATATATATATATATATATATATATATATATATATATATATATATATATATATATATCGCTTCCATCTTTCCGTAGGGGAAGGTGGTCTTGCCACCGAAAATTTCGGAATACGTGTGAGAGTTTTTTTTATGCGTTTTTCTATATTTTTGTTGGCTAACGCTATCTCACTTCTTCGTTTTAATGATTATTCACATCCGTGAGACTCATACAAGATACACACACATATACCGATATATATATATATATATATACTACCTTGAACAAAAAGTTCCCGGAATAACCACCGTGTGGCGCTCCCATCGTTCCGATTTGAGTTCTGTTTTTTGTTAAATTGGTACATCTGTTGTTGATATTCCCTTTAAATCTTAGTGTCAAAACTTGACATTTGCAAAAGTTACGTAGCCAAGAGTACATCTATCTCTGTGTGTGTTGGCGATTTTTTACAATTGCAGAAATGGATTTAAATTTGCAACAACGAACTTGTATTAAATTTTGCGTAAAAAACGGATTTAGTGGCGCACGGACGTTGGAAATGTTGGAAAAGTGTTTCGGCAACGATTCTCTAAAAAAAAACGGTCGTTTACCAGTGGCACGAGCGGTTCAGAAGTGGTCGTGAGTCAATCGAAGATGATGAACGCAGTGGCAGACCATCGACATCGAAAGTCGGTGAAAAAATTGATAAAGTAAAAGAAATGTTGGTCAATAACCGCAAATTAACCATCAGATAAATAGCGGAGGACCTGAACATTGCCTACGGATCCGCCCAAGACATTGTGGTTAATGATTTGGGTTTCCGTCGTGTAGCAGCAAAGTTGGTGCCAAAAGACCTCAATTTCATGCAAAAAAGAGACCGTGTTGACGTCGCAAAAGACATGATTTGCGAGGCTGAATTCGATCCCACATTCATCAAAAGGATCATTACTGGAGACGAGACGTGGGTTTATGAGTACGACACGCAATCCAGACATCAGGCAAGTGAATGGCGTTCACCAAATGAGCCGAGACCAAAAAAACCACGTCGTTTTTAGTCAAAAAAGAAGGCAATGCTGACGGTTTTCATGGATTACAACGGTGTAGTGCATCATGAATTTTTGCCAGAAGGCCAGACAGTAAACAAAGAGTATTATTTGGGCGTTATGAGACGTTTGCGTGAAGCAATTCGCCGAAAGAGACCAGAAATCGTCGCACAGTGCGTCGAGACCGTCGCGCAGTGCTATCATTATTCGTAATTTTTTGACGAAAAATGCAACAAATACCATCCAACAGCCACCCAATTCACCTGATTTGGCTCCCTGTGACTTCTTTCTGTTCAATCGAGTTAAAAAACCATTACGGGGAACGCGTTTTAGCAGCCGAGAGGAAGTAATGGAAAAATCGCAGGAAGCGCTGATGGACATACCGAAAACCGAATATAAAAAATGTTTCGAGGATTGGATCAAGCGCTAGCATAAGTGTGTTGCAGTCGATGGGGATTACTTTGAAGGGGACAATATAGATTTAGATGAATAAACTTGTATTTTTAATTTTCTGAATAAATTCCGGGAACTTTTTGATCAAGGTAGTATATATATCTATATATATATATATATATATATATATATATATATATATATATATATATATATATATATATATATATATATAAATATATATATACTAAGGAATATATAGAAACACTGCATGGTAAAGAACTTAGGCCGACAAGGTTAGACATAGAAAAGGAAAATGACGTAGAAGAAGATAGCTTAGGTCCAGGCATACTCGACGATGAAATAGAAAGGGCATTAAAGGAGATGAAAGCAAATAAGGCTGTGGGGGTGGACAATATTCCTGTAGAAATGTTGAAATGGTTAGGGAAAGGTGGGAAGAAGGCCATATATGGACTGATTCATAGTATCTATGAGGAAGGAATCTGGCCGGAAGATTTTGTGAGATCGGTGTTAGTTCCTATTCCAAAAAAGGCAAAGGCTTCGTCATGTGAGGACTACAGAACAATAAGTTTGATATCCCACGCAGCTAAAGTTATTCTCAGGATCATCAACAAAAGGATAGAGAGTAAGGCAAATGATTACTTAGGGGATGATCAGTTTGGGTTCAGGAAAGGAAGAGGTACGCGTGATGCCATTGCGGTAATGAGATCACTAGTCGAGAGGAATATAGAATACAATCAGGATGTTTTTGCCTGTTTTGTAGATTTCGAAAAAGCGTTTATTAGAGTGAATTGGGAAAAATTAATGCGTGTATTGCAGAAAATAGGAATGGATTGGAGGGACAGGAGACTGATCCGCAACCTGTACATGTCTCAGACTGCTCAGGTGCGAGTGCGGAACGGAGAGTCCGGATGGGCAGTGTTAGGAAGAGGTGTAAGGCAGGGTTGCCCATTGTCACCGGTACTGTTCAACGTATATCTAGAGGAAATGATTAAAGAGGCATGGGAAGAACTGGAGGTAGGAATGAAAGTCGGAGGGGAATTCGTAAAATCGGTTAGGTTTGCTGATGACCAAGCATTAGTTGCTCAGTCAGCCAAGGGGTTGCAAGCATTGTTGAGTGAATTGGAGGTTCAGTGCGATAAATATGGGATGAGAATAAATATTAATAAAACAAAGGTTATGCGATTTTCCAGAAATAAAAAGGCTAAGCTAAATATTAAAATAGGCGGGGAAAAAATAGAGCAGGTAGAACAGTTTACATATCTCGGAAGTGTTTTGGACCAACACGGTCAAAGTGGTAGGGACGTAAGGAGAAGAATTGCGCTAGGCAAGGAGGCTTTCTCAAGGAGGAAGGAGTTGATGACGGGGACGTTGAGTAGGGATGTTAAGACAAGACTCGTAAAAACTCTGATATGGAGCGTAGCTATGTACGGCGCGGAAACGTGGTCGCTGAAGCAGGAGGATAGACGTAGATTGGAGGCTTTTGAAATGTGGGTGTGGAGAAGAATGGAGAAGGTGAAATGGACCGAAAGGAAAACAAATGAGGAAGTACTAGAAATGGTGGGGGAGGAGAGGGGTTTGTTGAGAGAAATCCTATGGAGGCAGGAAAAATGGATGAAAGGCGTATTGAGCGGTAGTGGAATGTTGAAGAGGGTAATAGAGGGGAGAATGTTGGGCAAGCGAGGTAAGGGTAGGAACAGGATAGGGATGTTGGACGGGATGAAGGGAGGAAAGAAGTATACCGAGATGAAGAGGGACCTGATATAGATTAGTTTGCTAGGTGGGGAGTCACAAAATGTTTATTTGATAATTGTGTCCATCCAAAAACCTACCTTAACCGGTAGATTACCTAATAATAATATATATACTAAATAGTCATAGCAAACACAGAAACTAAAACATATAAAAGAGGGACTCACTAGTTCTCGAATTTTCGGTGGTGCAACCACCTTTCTCAAGAGGAATTAGGAACAGAACTCAAGTTTTCCAAGAAAGTGACTATATATATATATATATATATATATATATATATATATATATATATATATATATATATATATATAAACACACAAACACTAACACAAAAAACACCACACACATAGAAACATAAAAGAAGGACACTTACATTGGATATTTACGTTTCGACGGCACGGCCGTCGTCATCAGAATAATTTCTGATGACGACGGCCGTGCCGTCGAAACGTAAATATCCAATGTAAGTGTCCTTCTTTTATGTTTCTATGTGTGTGGTGTTTTTTGTGTTAGTGTTTGTGTGTTTGTGCGTCGCCGGAGAGCGTCTTTTCCAAGTGTGTGTGTATATATATATATATATATAACACAACTAACACAAAAAACACCACACACATAGAAACATAATATACATATATATATATGTATACATATATATATATACATATATATATATGTATATATATATATATATACTTATATATATACATATATATATAACTTTTGGGCGGCACAATAGAACACAGAATAAAACAGATAACACGTAAAAGGACACAGAGTCTGACCTGAAGAAGGCCTCGGAGTAGGCCGAAAGCTTAAATCATCTACAGTGTGAGTGTCCTATTACGTGTTATCTGTTTTATTCTGTGTTCTATTGTGCCGTCCAAAAGTTATATTGCTCTCGTGAGTACTTCCGCATCATCTATATATATATATATATATATATATATATATATATATATATATATATGATGCGGAAGTACTCACGAGAGCAATATAACTTTTGTCAATCTATATATATATATATATATATATATATATATATATAGATATGTAAACACAGTTAAAAACCCTGAGGTCGGTTTGGTAGGTGAAGATAGAGTTCATCCAGTAGTAAGCCCGACGGCGTGTGAAATTCACAAATCAAGGTAGGGGGGCCAGTTCCTTTCCCTGTGCCGGTTATGGTTTTCCAGGAAGATTTGGTAGCCGAAAAATCACATAGGGTGCCCTGAGAGGCTTGCTCGGGAATCGAACCTGAGCTCTCTGGTGCAGTGCTCAGGCTTCTGGTGCAGTGCTCAGGCTCGACATGCTGAGCACTCTGCTCCTGGACTACCGCAACCCGTATGATTAAAACTTTAGGTTCCTTATGTTAAATTATATTCCTCAATGAGTATCATGCTAGATAGGTCTATGTTTATCAACCAGGAGGTCGACTTGATAGGTGAGGTGGACCTCACTATTACTAAGCCCACTAGGTAGGGGGACCAGCCCATTAGGGTAGGGGAACCAGTGTCTTTCTGCTTTGCCTCTTAAGGTTTCCCTTAAAATTCTGGAACCTGAAAAATCACAAAAATTTTTCTGAAGATGGGTGTTCTCAGAAGCGTCATCCGGAATAGATCTCGGGATCCCCGGACAGTAGTCCAGCGCACTATAGATTACCACGTCCCCGTTATATTGGTCGAGATAAAAAAGTTAACATCCGGAAATTTATGCATACAATATTAACTCGTGGTAAAGAGGTGCGCAGCTATAATTTAATATTTAAATATTTCAATTTATTTCCAGTTCCGTCTCCTATGTAACAATTTCACTCCTGATCGGGATTGTTTAAGTGCATCCTCATGCATACTGGATAAACAGCTCGAAATTCCCAGTTGGGGCTTACTAAACTTGCGTTGAGATAATTGAAAACATTCCCGTCATTCCAAAATACTTACTGCAGAAATCTTTTGCCCATGTATCCACCCCTGGCTCCAGTTAAAACATCGTTTGTTTGATCAGCAGTTCATTTTTCGCAGGAATATCGGGATACGTGTACTTTGAAAATTGAAGGCCACCAAATGTTTGCTCATCGTAAAATAACAAATTTATTGGTAGTTGGGGGACACTGGTATCATCTATTCCGCTTCCCTGTCATCTCAGGGGGTGGGGGTGTTTCGTACGTTCCGTCTACCGCTCCCGGAAAATAGAAAAAAACTCTTCCACACTTTAAAAAAAAAATACCTGAGCTCTTGAAGATAATCTTCGCAAAATAATTTATTTTCATACTCTTATTTTCCCATCGCCCATCCCATCGGTAAGAATGAACATACTAGTATATTTTAACAGGAAGTGAGACTGCCGGTGGAAGGATGGCAAACAGGATGCCACTTTAGCTTCCTGCTACACAGTTTTCTATTGCATGTTTTTATCTATATAAAGATGGCCGATAATATGGTTAGATATATAAATTGAAGAAGGGTTTATCACAGCGTCGCATGACGCGTTATGTTTTGTTAGTTGAGGCAGAAATATAGTATGTCTCGTTGTACCGCTGTATATAGTATGCTGCGTCCGTAAAAAACTACCTAAACTGATAGAATACCAACAATAATAATTATAACAACTAAAATTTAATTATACAAGGAACGTAGCTACGGTCATGAATCAATGTAAATAACTAAAGATCACATTGTAATAAAACTAAATTTCACTCCGTTGATTTTTCTTAATCAAAGATTAAAATCCCACATCATTTTGGAAACATGACATTCAATGGTAGTACTACATAAGAGAGGATTATTGAGCAGGAGGGAGAAATAACTCACCCGAGAAATAATATTATATTAATAGTGCTCCAATAAGAGTAGACTATGGAGTTTGTGAATGCGTAGCAACGTTATGTGAAGTAAGGCAGGGACGATAGTCTCAAAAAACTGGTTCAAAAAATTCAATGGTGTAAAATTTCTCCTTTTTTCGGGCGTCTCAAAAGTAATTTGGCTCTTTTGAAAATTAAGATTGTTCAGGACACTCGCGCTGTGGAAGGAACGCAGTTCAACGCCTCGTTCGGATATCCCTATGAATTCCAAGGTATATCGGGAAGTGCCGCGACAGTAACTTTCAACGAAGTCATCCGCTAAGTGTACATTACAATGCAACAATTTCAGAGTGTAAAAATCATTCGCCTTTACCGGGATTCGAACCCGGATCCCACGATGTCTGACCCAGTGCTTCAGCCAGTTAAACTTCCGAGGCGTGCTATTAGACATCGAAATATTGGGGGCTTTAAAGAAGCAAAATGTTGTGACAAAAACCGTACATACAATGCCACAGACATTCGTTGTCAGATTCAGATGCATAGCATGTTTTCCACCATGTGCATTGCATTTATAGCTTTTCAACGTACTTTTGAGTCACCTCCGTTAATGTGAAAATTTTCGTCAGATCTTCCCGCAATTAAACCATTTAGAGATCAAATTATTATCAGCATTTAAAATTGTAACCATATCTAATTTATCTTATCAATAAACCCCGTTTTTACTCCATGAAAATGCCATTGAAGTAACTTTCACGTTATACATGCTTGCAGCAATGCAGTTTTTCAGCAGAAAAATAGGGTTAAAATATTTATTTTTTTTACGTAGAGCACTTGAAATATTTTTTTTCAAAATTTATTCTTCATTTCAACTTCATGAGAAATCACTAATCCTAATATTTCGGCAATGAAATGGTAAAACGAAGGGCCAACATCATTTTTTTTGCAAATATTGAAGAGATCGCGTCGCATAACGATGATTTCCAACGTGAGAGGGGAAACACCCTTCCCACGGCGGCAGCTATCATTCACGGGTACGGCGTGTGCGCGCTGTATGGCACTACGGACAAAAGAAGACAAAAAAAAGAGAAGCTAACATCAAGTCAGTCATTGACAAATTTCGGTGGAATGAAATCGCAAACATGAATGGCTGTCAAAAACGAGGATTGAGAACAATCCAGCAAACCCAACGTGCCATTTAGAATAACATCGTATTCACCCCGTTGAGGGCAAACGATGGTCAAATGTGGCGCGAACACCAGTCGACGTCAAAAAATATATGGAGACCGCTAGAAATGAATCGCATTAAAATCGCTGTTCCGGCTGAATCAGCTCCCATTCCACGGACGATGAGGTACGAAATGACCGATAACCTCGGAATGCAAAGGGGTCGCGTCCGCCGCGCCGTGCCGGGGAGAAGGGATAGCGAAAACGAACCGAGCGACCGGCATGGCAACACGCCCTTCCCCAATGCAAAGGCGGACGAAACATGTTTCGCCACCCAACTCCTGCTCGGTTACCGGGAGGGCGGAGGGGGACGGAGAAGAGAATGGCAAAAAGGAGATCCAACGAAGATAGTAGAAATCTCTTGCGATAAAAGTTTTATCTCGAGTAATGACAACAGTCAGTAAAAAAGGACTCGTTATCATCTCGGCCGCGTTGAAGACGTCAGTGAGGACTCCACTTGGGTGTAATTAATGATCACGCAAGTGATCGAGCCGTCTTGAGTCTTCCCTGACTTGAGTTTGTCGTCATCCCGACTCTCCATGTTTGACCTTGGCGCAAAGACGATGGGGTGGTGTCTGGGGTCGGCTTGAGGCGGACTGAGAACGCTTCGTGGGAGTAGTCGAAGCGGCTCTCGGGCATGAGAGAGGAGACGGGCGGTTCATTGGCAGTAGCAAATGGGAGGAGGCGACCGGCAGCTAAGATCGCAGGAGCCATTAGGGATAGGTGGGTTATTTGGTAGATGCAGGATTTTCAAGGAAGGTTGGAGAGAAACACAGTAGCAGAGTACTCTTTACAAAAGACAATCAAGGAGCCCACGATTTAAGACGGAGGTGTACTTCAATTAAAGTGAAATAGGGTTTAGAATCATATATCAGAAAAAATGTACAAAACTGGAGTTTTGGAGTAAAAGATACTTGAAAACGATACTTGAATCATAAAATATATGGGATCGAATTAAACATCTCAGAATGGGTCCAATACTTAGGTAATACTCTGACATGATGACATGGGGCGTATGCAGTAGAGAGAATCTGCGGGGTTACCCTAATGTCGCTCGGTTTCATTGAACGAGTTGCAGGAAAACTTAATGGAAAGATTATAGAGAGATGTTGCTCGACATTAGTTTGGCCACATTTGAAATATGCGGCAAGTATTTGGGACCCATTGGAGAAAACGTTAATTAAAAAATTGGAAAACATTCGGTGAAACGTACCACCTCCTGATGAGTCAAAAATTACCACAAGAAGCGAGTAAGCGTGACGGGTGTGTTGGAGACGTTACAAGTACTATATGTCGGAAGCCCTTTGATTCACGAAGTGAGCAGGCAAGACTTGGATCTAAGAAATATTACAGATTCTTGAGTTTTCAAGGACATCGGAGGAATTAATTGGCACCATATTATGTTGGTCAATTCTACCACGTAGGGAAAATAAGAGAGATAGGCACCGACATAGACAGATCCTAGCATTCGTTCTTCCCTCCCCCGACGAGCGCTCTTAAAAAATTCGAACCAAAGATTTACAAAAAGGAAAGCATTTAATGATTCATTCCATTGTTGCATTGTGAGCATAGGCATGTATATCCTCGAGCTATTTATATATCAAATACATAAAAATAAAACAGTTTCTGGCGTGATTTGGTGGAAAATCTTCATATTTAAATTGAAAAATAACCAACTTGGCTTTTCCACATAGAAAGTTTTATTTACGACCTAGGCTTCCTCCCTTTACTTCCCCTCCGCCCAGATATATACAATGTATATGGATACATTACAATACATAAATACTATATATATATACTGTAAATGGAATTAGCACTTGTAGACAAAGACAACCATACAGAAATACACAAAAAAAGAGAAGGCCACTAGGTATCAAGTGAGTTTCTCTTTTTTGTGTGTCTCTGTGTTATTGTCCATTTACATTATTATTCACGTGAGATTTTCACAAAAGTATTTTATATATATACACATACATACGAGTATATATTTACTCGTATTATGTAAATGGACTAACTAGTCGACACAAACACAGAAACTGAAACATATAAAAGAGGGACTCACTGGTTCTCGAATTTTCGGTGTTTCAACCACCTTTCGCAAGAGGTTCTTTCACCTTTCTCAGTTCTGTTCCTAATTTCTCTTGAGAAAGGTGGTTGCACCACCGAAAATTCGAGAACCAGTGAGTCCCTCTTTTATATGTTTCAGTTTCTGTGTTTGTGTCGACTAGCTAGTCCATTTACATTGTTGTGCACGTTCGTGGGATTTTCAAGAAAGTGACTCTATGTATTCGTATACATATACATATTTTTACTCGTATATACTGTGTTTGACCTATATTTTTATTTGAAGATGTTATTCCATAACGAAACCTACGTCGTAAATAAAATGTTCCATGTTTGAATAAATATTTCTGTGTGCATGGATAGTGCCTTAGCACCTTCCGCCCCACACCCTTTCCGCGGTTTTTCGGGGTATTCTGTGGATATAGATGAAGTGCTCTCCACATGATGGCAAAAAAGGATTCGGGATACTGTAGAAAAAGTCCTACCACTGCCGGGATTCGAACCCGGGTTGAAAACTAGTGCATCAGCCACCGAACCAACCCGATCTCCGGTAGATTCGGGCCATACACAGATGAAGAGAAAGGTCGAGATAGGCTGGGAGGGAAGGAGAGAGAGAGAGAGAGTGATTGGGATGGGGGAAGGGGGGAGGCCGAGGATGCAGGCGCATCCGGGACAACGTTATTGGGGCGTTGCGGTGAATCTTCGAGACGGCCGGACATTCCGGAATCCCTTCCCCTTCACTTCCCTCACCCCCTTGAAATCCAATACGCCCTCTGAATTTACGGCCTCTTTGCGGGTAAACCATCTCCTCTCGCAGCTGTGGTTGATATAAATTGAGTTTCAGAATAAAGGCCGGCCTGTGCTAGACAGCGGGGTGTAACATACCGTGTTAATGCTCGTAGCGGTGGAGTAGCTACGTTTGCACCGATATGTAAAATGGTAGAAATCATTAACTGCGAGCTTCTTTTTGCAAAATAAGAACTTTTTTTCAGTTCAATTGTTTCCAACTCTTCTCTTTCCTAAAAGCACAGATTGTTTTTCATTTCATTTCACTTCCTGTGGAGAATTAGACTTTGGAAAAAGACGGTCAAAAAAAGTTTCAAATAAAATGGCTTTCGGGGAAAAGTTTCAAATATAAGGGCCCTCAATTGCCGGCGTCGTCCCTCGACTTCACTGAATTCTTGTTTTGCTCCATGAATACGTATTTAGCAACAAAAGACGGTGGTCCTGACTTTTCAGAAAGGTCATTATAATTTATTTTGAGATCTTATTTAATTTATTCAGAATGTATAACATAGTGCTTTGTGAATGTCAGATCTGATCCTGAGCTGTAATTCGAGACAAAAGGATGAGCGTTGATAGAATGGTTTTGAAATGTGGGTGTGGCGGAGAATGGAGAAAATAACTCCGACAGAAATGAGGACGAACGCCTTGGTTTTTAAATTGTGGGGCCGAAAAGAGGAAGTTATTAGCGGCAATTCGAAATATATATTGACATGGTATTGAGGAAGATGCTGTGTGATATCGTAGAAAGGAGAACGTTTGGTAAGTGAGAAAGTAGACCGTATGAAGGCAGGCAGGCATTAACGAAGGCATGAAGAAAGAAATAATGTAGGGAAAAGAAAAAGGAAGGTCTCCCTAAAATTAGAGGAATAAATTCGTTAGGAACCGTCCAAAACTGTCCTTAAATAGGTAAAATACCTTTCAATGAAATTGAAGCGTTATTGTTAAATAGAAAAGTGATATTGGAAAGTGAATATAATTACTACGAAAAAATAAAAAAATGAATATCAAGGCCTGCATTCCTTAAATTACTCACATTAATCAAAAATTAAAATTAATTCCGCTCAAGTTGGTTAACGAAGGTCAGGTTTTAGAATTTACAATGACAAATTTAAAATAGACTTCAGATCCTCACCTCAAATTTAATGCATGAATGTACGATAATAATAAGCCTTTGAGGAAACTAAATCAAGAAATTTTCTAAATTAGCGGACTTTTCTCAAATGATATTCAGTTAATATAAAATCCAACATTCCTAAAAAAAATTCAATGTTCTATCTATTCTAAAGCTTGGGAAAAAATAATATATACTATGCCCATGAACTGTCGCCATTCTATTACTTTATTTTTACTCTAATTCGCGGAAGATAATGCATAAAAATTACAACTGCAGGAAAACGAAACTTATGCGCTTAAGGTTTGAATCTGACGAAGGTAATTTGGGGGAGGGCAAGGCTGGGTCGAGGTAGCCTTTCCCTCACTCACAGTCTCAACCTTGTTATAATAAAAAAAAGAACTGAAGGAAAAGATTGACTTAAAAGAATGCAACTGAAGCTAGGTCGTAGTACGATAAAGAATACTTTCTATTCACCCATACAATCGCTAAAGGTTTAATGATGATTATTATTAGCAATAGTCTGCCGATTTAGAATGGGTTTTCAATGGACCCTGGCATTATTCACTACTGTGCTCTTAAGTTCTAACTAACAATATTCCATGAAACATACTTTCTCTCCCTTCAATCTCCGTCCCCGTCCAATATCTTCGAATTTTTTACCCCTTCCTTACTTCCCTCAAGCTCTCCTCTCCACCACAGTCTTCAACATCCCATTGGCGACCAAAACTTTCTGTATTCTCCTTCTCTGCTTCCTTTGGACTTGTGCCATCATTCCTTTCTCCTCCACCGTCATTCCTAGCACTTCCATGTTTGTTTTGCTTGCCGTATATTTTACCTTTTCTATCCTTTTTCACACCTAAATTTCGAAACCCGTTTACGCGACGACTATGTTTCCGCACCGTACATAACCACAATCCATATCAAAGTTTTAATGAGTATTTTCATAACATCCTTACTGTTCCTGTCATGAATTCTCTCCTTCTTTTCAAGGCTTCTTTGCCCAGTGAAATTCTTCCTTTTATATTCCTACGAATTCTCACCTGAAAGCGTGAAGCGTGCGACGCTAGCTTGTGAGAAAGAACCACCTGCGAAATGTCCAGCATGCTGGCGATCATGAATTTTGGAAAGCGGTCGGTTGAAACGGAAGTCCGTGTGATCAATCAGTGAAAGCATAACCGATAATCTGCTTTCGCTATTTTAAATACAGCCACAATTGCAAGACGAAAAATTACCAAGGTCATTTTTCACTCGAGATTACCCAGGTAAAACAATGAATGCAAGATAAGCATGAAGATTACGCGTTCTAATCCACTTTTGTATAAAACCTCTCTTATTGTACTATCATTAGTATATATGTATCAATTATAACATTTTAATAAAGTTGTCAATATAATATGGATAAGTACAGCGTTATGTGAAATATTTCTCCATTAATTATCGTCTCATTTTGATGGAATAGCGTGTATCCTATAAAAATTAAAATATATCCACTAATCGCCCTTCCTATCTGGATATTTCCCTCTAAATGGATTCTGTCACTTTTTAGGTACGAGATGTGCTTTCCACCTCCTCATTTTTGGAAAAACTTTGTGCCCCACCACTATTCAGGTATGCCCGGCTGGAAAAGTTCATAGTTTGCCTATATTTTTTATGAAAAATCGTCACGGAATCTAGTCAAAGAGTAATCAAATCGGAATACAACAATCGATTCCCCCTGGAATTTATTGGGGTCCCTGCTGTTTCGGCAAACTGGACGACTTGGATAAATACTCCAGCCTGCATTACTATTATTAGGTAATATACCGGTTAAGGTAGGTTTTTGGATGGACACAACTATCAAATAAACATTTTGTAACTCCAAACAAAACCCAATCCAGCAACCTAATCTACATCAAGTCCCTCTTCATCTCTGTGTACTTCTTTCCTCCCTTCATCCCGTCCAACATCCCTATCCTGTTCCTGCCCTTTCCTCGCTTGCCCAGCATCCTCCCCTCTATTACCTTCTTCAACATTCCACTACCGCTCAATACGCCTTCCATCCATTTTTCCTGCCTCCATAGGATTTCTCTCAACAAACCCCTCTCCTCACCCACCATCTCCAATACTTCCTCATTTGTTTTCCTTTCGGTCCATTTCACCTTCTCTATTCTTCTCCACACCCACATTTTAAAAGCCTCCAATCTACGTTCATCCTCCTGCTTCAGCGACCACGTTTCCGCGCCGTACATAGCTACGCTTCATATCAATGTTTTTACGAGCATTTTCTTAACATCCTTACTCAACGCCCGTGTCAACAACTCCCTCCTATTTGTGAAAGCCTCTTTGCCTAGCGTAAATCTTCTCCTTTCGTCCCTACTACTTTGACCGTGTTGGTCCAAAACACTTCCGAGATACGTAAACTGTCCTACCTGCTCCATTCTTTCCCCTCCTATTTTAATCTTTAGCTTAGCCTTTTTCTTTCTGGAAAATCGTATAACCTTTGTTTTATTAATTTTGATTCTCATCCCATATCTATCGCACTGAACCTCCAATTCACTCAGCAATGCTTGCAACCCATTGGCTGACTGATCAACTAATGCTTGGTCATCAGCAAACCTAACCGATTTTACGAATTCCCCTCCGGCTTTCATTCCTAACCCCAGTTCTTCCCATGCCTCTTTAATTATTTCCAGCCTGCATTGACACGTCTAAATCTACTGCCTCCCAAAGTTAAAAACCCTTAAAAACATCTTCCTCCTTTTAACAACTCCAATTAAGCATTCCTTTTGGAAAATTCGCAATCGCAATAAAAGCAGGGTTAAGTAAGTCCTAAAACTTGGAACTAAAAACCAAATTCAATGCGAAACTCATATTTAGAGGACATTGAATTCACCCGTATTTATGGACAGAAAAAAATGCCTTGGCAGCCTTTGCCACGCACCCCGTGGCGGGTCAAAGGGATTGAGCGTATTATTATGGAGTGATAGTGCAGCCTTTTCATGACAACGTGGGTAAAATTGGATTATAATCATGAACACAATAGGCCATCATCAATCACAGTATTCATCACGTCATTTTAAACAATATTCTTAATAAGAAAGCAAAAGGAAGGGACAGGTTCAACGCACCCACTTCCCGTAGTGACTAACGACATTGATTTCTCCTCGAATTGGTTAAAATGAACCCCTCATCATCATCTTGGCTCCCTCCTTGCTAAAACGTTGCAACAGGTAACCATTGGGAGAGCACTGACCCTATCCAGTCAGAATTCACCGGTACAATTCCAGTTTTCAACTTGCCGAAAATTCCTCGATGTCCGCATTTTAATGCAATTATGAAGTTACGGGACGACGTCCACCAAATTTAGGCCTCTCATTAATATTATTTATAACTCGATGGTGCCCACGAGGAATTCGGAAAACGAATGCCAAAAGAGCGCAAGCACTGCGAATAGGGTTGAATTTTCTTCGCGCAGGAAATATTAAGGTGGCAAAAAATTGCAAATAAATTTTTAAAAAAATTAACTCAGGTTATCAGAGAGAAAACTTCCGAATATTATATTAGCAATACAAGCCTTGAAACTCTACGTCTCCGTGAGAATAATGTCCTAACGTGATTTTCTCCCCAAATAATAACAGCAGGTCTCCTTTTCTGGAAGATCCATCATACCATCCACCAAAGTCTGAATATACTATCAGTTCATGAATCTATACTTATCATGTTTTCTATTGGATTAACGAATATACTGACTGGACTCCGAATAGTTCAATGAAGGGGGAGATTAAATCCACCTACTAAAAAGTGTTTCTCCAATAGTTCCAATCTAGGGTTGAATTTTCGAATCGCTAATGTTCTTTGAACGGATGAGTCATGATGTAAACGCGAGATTTATTGTGTTAGACCCTTCCGGATAGAACAGGAAAAGTGAGGACCGCGTGAAGGCCGCGGAAGCAACAATTTACATTATTCTGAAAAGTATTAGGAAACAATAAGGCCTTGGATCTTTTCCCTGTCTCCAGAGCCACCGCTTCCTCTCCACCCGATTCCCTCCTTTCACCCGCACCCTCCGTGTCCACACCTCTCGTTATATAATTGGTGTCTCTCAAAATTGGTGTCTTCTTTTTCTCGCCGATCAAATCATCCTCCAATGGTCATAGATTAAATTAACAGTCAAACTGCAGTAAGTTTACTTGACACAAAGGTCAGAGAAGCACTCAATGTAATCGGTCCACGCGTTTTCCCCTTAGAAAATAATCGATACTCAACCATAAAGATAAATTATACTTAGATTAGACATAGCGAAACAAATTAGTACTAGTAGATATTCATTTGCACATATCACCTCAATCAGTATCGGTTAATATCATGTCAAATGATGATTTCGCTGACATTTAGTTTTTCCAAGATGAATTTTCTACTTTTACAATAATAAAGTCGTTTTTGGGGGCGTTGTCCTCAAATACCTTTGCTAATTTGCGTAAAATATGTATTTATTTAAATAATCAGAAAGGTCAGATAAAAGAAAGGGATTGTGAAAGAATTCAAAACGGAATGAATAAGCAAACAATAAAAGTAGGAATAGCAGGAGGATTTACATCCCCTTAAAACGCAACACATATTTTAAAAAAATCAAGGGTATAAATTTGAGAACTGTTAATCACATTGATGGAGATTAAAATATATAGATGGAATAAACCTTGAGGCCAAAAGAAATATAATTCAGTAAAAAATAAAACGGAGGATACACTGGAGGAGTACGAGGTGAAAAAGATGAGAGATCAAGGCTATTGACAACATCAAATTCACCAAAATATTCATATTAGGGGAAAAACCGCATGGATAACAACGATAGAAGAATATAATTTCGCCAGAAGTAACTCGCTGCATTGGGGAAATAAAAACGGACGGAAAATGGAAGAAAAAATAATATAACATTATAATAATTAAAATAATTTAGAGAACGAGACTAGAGCACACCGGCACAATTCCGCATATACGTATTTGAAGGAGTCAATAATGAATCATGAAGAATAAGGAAGAAAATAGGATGGTCTGTAATGCAGATGACATCGTATTTATGGAGGATAATCCAGAAAACCTGCAGGCATCCTTGAGCGCATTGAGCCGAGCACTTCAAGGGTACCTTTAACAAGAACGTCAACAGGAAGGAAACTAAAATCCTAGTATGCGGAAGGAGGAAGCTGGAGGTAGCGCGTTTGCTATGAGGAGGTAATTGAAAACCAGTGGAATCTCTCATAACCCTCCTATGCGTCACATTAATAAGCCAAAGGATAAATACTACCGGAAAGACTAAATAGAAGGAATCATTTTGCCCTCTCAAAATGGGCGAAGGCGACTTATAAAATATTGCGTGGAATTCGAAGTACAAGAATATAAAATGTTATTTGTTGTTAAAAACCACAGATTATCCCAACGGCTGGTGACTTGAACCCTTGTCACACGCCCTAATCGAAGCTTAGAGGTTATAAATGGATGGCACGGGATAGAAAAAAAATCGATGAAATTCGATAGGAGAACAACTACAACAGCGATGCCATCACGAGTTCTGTAATTTCTTCCTTATCCTTTGATATAAAGAGATAAATCTTGCAAATGTTATCTTAAAATGTAGGATTTTGATAAATGAGTCAATCCACGGTTTTCGATTGACATATCTGTTGACTTGGGAAAACCCATTGAAGAATGGGTGTTAAATTCACTAAAGATTCGTTGTTTTGTTTATTTTTTTTCCAAAAATAAGCATAGGAATGTCATTCCAAGGGTACAGATTTATGTAAGCGTGTTTTTTTATTTATGTTCAAAAAGATAAACAAATTCTTGATCCAAAGATTGTTACTCTCTTACTTTCTCAATTTCACCCGAATAAAGACGTTTATCGATATACCTGTCTATCTAATTCAACCAAAATAAAACGATCATTCACATCTGTATCCATGTTGATCCTTATTTTCCTGCGATCGGTCTTATATTAACATTATAGATGATTTAGACTTATAATTACACTCTTCGAAAATGCAACAACAAAATATCATTTTTTTGGACAGTAAATTTGACATTCCGCTGGCTTTCCCGAACAAATCTCGGTTTTCCAGATAACTTGTCTGAAACACATGATATTTCAAACACCTAGAATTGATGATGGGAATAAAAATGTTAGATGACCCAGAGGTCGCATGTTCAAATCCAACTTAGTTGTTAACTGCTTCGTTGGTTGGTAATTGTTTCTCTTAAGATTATAGTTAAGGTGAGGATCTATGGTTGTAACCTTAAACCTTTTATCTACACGCTATTTATTATTGATTTCATGCGTATCATACGAAAATTAATTGAAAATTAGAGTAAAGTTTCAATGATATATTTACAATGTTACTGATAAACGATATTGTTTATATTGTTAAATTATAACTTTTAAAACATGATCAGATCAAATGGCTCAGCGTGAAACTTGATTCATTATTGCTGTAGAAGTTTAAGCGTTTGGGAAAAAATAAATGTTTTTTTTCTTGTATAAATAAATTAACAGATCATATCATTAACATACACTGGAATTTTTTCCAATAACTTGCGAATTTTACCTTATTTAATTACAAAAAAAGGTAAGATGGAGTACTGGTAGTTCCACTTTTAATTTTAACTGAGAACGCCTTTTTCCAAACGCATTTGAATCAAGGTGCAATTTTACCCCCGACGACGAGAAATCCAATAATTTAGGGAATTTAATCTGTAATATTCCCAAATTTGGCGAGGAAAGGTGATATTGCATTTATTTTGTAATATATTAACTTTTTAAAACTGGTTCATGTTAAACAATGTTTTTGCTGATGATAAAACCAGCGTCCACAAGGGGTCATTTTAAGCTAACTCTTTTTAAGAAGGAACTGTAGGGAAACAGAGGCGAAAATGCAGTTATTAAAAATTCCAATTGATTTAACGGACTTTAGAGATTTGTAATTTTCGTTGAATTGGTTGTTGCAATTTGAAGACAGAACGTATCCTGAGAAACAGCAATCGAAACGTCGAAAGATAAGGGCTCAACTAAAATGAAACTGCGACTTCAACAACGACTAAGCGACCGGTTTTCCAACCTTTTCTCGATTCGCCATTCCTCAACAGTCCTCAATTTTTTTTTAATGGTGCTAATGACCTCAGCTATTCAACTTCTCCCGCGGTAATCGCCACCACTCTCATCACTTCACCGCCTGTTGTGGTTCCCAACCCCCAGAACAACAAGAAAACAATTGAAATGTGCTCTTCCGCTTAGCTCGACGGATAAGGTTCAATGAATGCTAAGCCACCAGGAAAGAGCAACTGAATCGTTCACCTAACTCTGAATCGCCACAACAATTTCCGAACAGTGCCTTGGCAGAGGGAGAGTTAGAACAAATCAAGGACGTATAAAGAAGAGTTCATAACGAAAGGAAAAACATATTTGGCACTCACGAAGGAGAGACGTGATCAAACCAACGCCCGAACAGGAATGAGAGGTAAACAGGAGGAAGGTAGAAGGAACAAGGTCATTGAAACTGTCGCACAAGTTTTTTTTTATGAATTACAGTGACATTTCATCCCGGAGGTGAGGAAATGAAAAATACTGGATGAGAGGAGGGAGGCCATCAAGAATAAATATGGGAAAAGGCGCATTGAATGCGGAAGAAATTATGGCGACGAAAGAAAAATTACTACTTCCTACGGTGAGAGACCCGTTGAACTATCAAATAAGTATATATATTCTTGTCACGTTTTGTCGATGATTAAACGGGTAAATCTAAACCTAAGCATTGCAAAGATCGTAGGATGGAGTTTCCGCAAGTTATTAAGGTGAACGGTTCAAGTAAACCATGGGGAGAAAAAAAAATAGAATAGTCCAATGAGGAAATTGGCTGATGAAGGAAAATTGAAATGAATACAAATTACCTAAAGCCGTACTCTTGGGGTACCCCAAGAGTACGGCTTTGGGTAATTTGTATTCATTGCATTCATTCGGCCGTAGTACGTTCCCTTTTGCTTTATTAAGGAAAATTGAGCTCAACTAGAGAGATGATTATGAATGAAATCCTTGAAATCTGATTCCATGATCTTCCGAGGGAGTGACAATAACTCTTTTTTTTAATATTCAGCCGCATTAGGTCATAGTTATTTATAAAAATTATTGTAATACAGTCATTTTAATCAGCCTAATAGGACCTAATTTTCATCAACACATTGAAACCTGTTACTGTAAGCTGATAAGGGCCGACGGCTATAGTACGCTGAAAACATCGGTTCTCGTCCGATCACCGAAATTAAGCAATGTCGGGCCCGGAGACTACTTCCTGGGTGACCACCTGGGAGCACTGGGTGCAGTTGGCTTGCGATTTTGGCCCCTGTGGCATCGGGGTAACATCCACGTCTATCTACCTAAATTTCGCTGGTTCGATTCCCGCCTGAATGGGTTTTCCTCCCCCTTGGGCTGGGGTATTTGCAAATGTGTCATTGTTAATGGTGCGATCCTTTGGCCAAAACAAGTGGTTTTCGGACTAATGCCAAGTAAATAAAATAATTAAAATACATCCTAACACGGATATACGATTAGAGGTAGAGTTTTAACGATTCCCATTCATACATTTTCACATATTTTCGTGAACATCTGGTAACTTTCTCCCAACGTAAACTTATTTACTTCCCCAATATTATTCCCCGTTCCATAATTTTTTCGTAAAACAATAACCCTGATATCATGATAGAGGTGCCAAGCCTGTTCCATGTCGAATATTTACGTGTCCTGAAGATTATCGCTCCGCTTAGATAGTATGTACTCCTTGTGTCACCTTGACCTTCCCGCTCGCAAGACATTGATTCACCAATGAATGAACATCTCCTTAAATTTAAATTTCTGAAGACAGGAACGAGCTATTTGGGTTGAGGAACGAACTTTTTTTCTTCATGGCGAACTTCATTGCCGAAATTCGCCATGAACTCAACTCAGAAGTTCGATATACGTATTCATGAATGCTGCCATTTTTTACCAATCGTCCAGAGACGAAAACTTAGGGCGCAGTCGCGGATGTTTTTCCGCATGCTACAGTCATCGCCATGCAAAAACGTGCTTTTCCTCCGCAGAACATTTCGCAATCATGGAGCTTGCGAATCAGCTCCGATGATTCATTTCAGCGCAATGAATCTTTGGAATACTGTGATAGCGGTAACTCGCGTAAAAGATCTAGGGTCACGCCTCGGGTTTTGTGTGTGGTTCCTCGAAAATTCTTGAAAAAATGATTCTTCAAAGACTTGATTATTGTAAGGTCTTGCAAATTCAAATTCAATTGTAAATGCTTAATCGACAAAGGAATTACTATCATTATATATATTATTTATCAATCGATAATCAGGAATGCAAGTTTCAGTGGCGAACAATTTCAAGAAGGGTGCTGGAGTTTTCGTGTTGCGTCGTATGCGTAACGGTGGCGATAAAGTATGCACGTTATGAAGAGCAGTGATTACTGCAAATCAACCCGACCTTGGGATAAGTTTGAGTTCAGGAAGGTAGTCGGTCAGGCACGAGGTTACAGTCATTTCTGAGCTTATTCGAAAATCAGTAAGAATAGTATCAGTATGGGATGAGACTCAAGGTAAGCAAAACAAAATGTATAAAGTTTCGAGAAAGATAAAAGCCAAGTTAAACGTAAAAATAGTAGGGAAAAACGTAGAGCAAGCGGAACAGTTTAAGTAGCTTGGAAATGTCTTGGACCATGATAGTCGCCGAATAGTATCAAAGGATAAAAGAAGAGGAAATGAGTTTGTTAAAATGCTATCAAAAGGAGGAGGCAGTTGATGACAGAGACATTAAGTAACGAGGTTAATAAAAGACTAATGAAAACTTTGGTATGGAGCGTGGGTTTTTGCGGCGAGAAAACTTGATCGTTGAAGCAAGTTGATAGGCGTAGATTGGAGATTTTTGAGATATGAAACTGGAGGAAGATGGAAAAGGTAAAATGGACGGATAGGAAATCAAACGAATAGGTACAAGGCATGATAGGAGAGAAGAGAGAGTCGTGGGGAGAAATCCAAAGGAGTCGGGAAAGGTGGGTGCAGAACATTTTCAATGGCAATGGAATGTAGAAAACTGTGATAGAGAGGAGAACGTTAGTCAAGCAAGGTAGGGGTAGGAGAAGGAGGGACATGTTGGACGGAATGAAGGGAGATCGGATGTAAACAAAATTGAATAACAATTTATTATAGAGTAAGGTGTCAGGTTTTGTCTCGCTACTTAGGCTGGGAAATGTGCGAGTGTACTATCTGTGTCCATACAAAATCTTAAGCGGTAGACTACCGTTGCTAGTACGTATTACCTCTGCTTTCGAATACACAAGAAGAGGTAGAGGTAGACCATCTCCATCTCCCTTTCGAAGCCAGTACTCTGGAAATTGTCTCCCAAGACAACCGAAGAGGAATTCTGACCATCAACACGCGACGAAAAGCTCCTAAGTCACCACCTATCGTTGCACTCATCCCGCCAGATGCCGCCTATTTGCTCAATACGCACGGACCTCGTGCTTTCGTAAAGGACTACGAAGTACTATGAGTACTTTTCCGAACAACATCACTCCGAATGAAAAGGTTATCACAGACAAATAATTAAAATATACAAGATAGACAGAAATTAGAAAGGATGGAAATCATGAAAATGTAGTTTTGCATGTTAACATACATGTAGATGGCCAAATCGAAGAAGGTAAAAGAATAAGGAACGATTTTCAGACTACTTAAGTTAGTTAGACCGACCGAAGCATTATATAACCATAACTTTCTTGCGTTTTGGAATGAGGAACATTTTAAACTATTCTTTAATAAGTCTATTATGTATATCTCGTAATTCCAAAAAGGTGTGTAAAGATATCCAAGAAATTTTTATATCACCTCGTAATCCTTCACAATTTTCAACTTACCGTTATGAGATTGACTTCATCAGTCACCTCACATTTAATCATCTATGATCATCGAAGAATAACTATGTTCGAAACCAAGAATTGGACGAGCGTAGACCAGTCATGTGGCACAGTGTTCGTTCCTTTAAACAGAAGCTCTCAAAACATGTTGGCGGGGATTTTGAAAATAAAATGCACGGTGACAAAATGAAAATTCTACAGGAAATTAGGTGGAAAAGGCAATATTTAGCAGGGACAGGAAGTGTCGAATTTAGGAAACCTGTAAGGAGAGGCCATTTTTATATGCGTGTCATCATCAGTATTTCAATCCTAGGATTGGTTTATTGTAGCCCTCCATTCGCCTCTATTTAATGTCAATTCCCTCAATCCCTGACAACTTTTCTGTTTTACGTCTTTCTTAATTTGTCCTATGTACATGTCTCTTGGTCTTCCTCGAGGAATCTTCCTTTTCTATTATATTCCTAATCAATCCATTGTGCCTCAATGTATGTCCAATCCATCCATTTCTTCTTTGCCGTAGAGTTCTCCATATGTTTCCATCCTCTTCTGCTCTTCTATATACTTCCTCGTTCCTTACTTTGTCTGTCCATTTAATCTTCTGCATTCTCCTCCAGCACCATGTTTCAAAGGCTTCTATTCTTCGCTGGTCCACTTTTCCAGTGTTCCACATCTCGGAACCATTTAGCGCCATGTTCCACACGAAAGTCTTGACGAATTGTTTTCTTGTTTCCAGCCTTAAATTCTTTGAGCATAGTAATTGCCTCTTCTTCATGAATGCGTTCTTAGCTTGGGCTTTTCTTCGCTTGATATCGGTCGAACTTCTTCTATCCCAGGTTATGCTGCTGTCCAGGCAGATGAAGGATTCCACTTGTTCTAGTTTTACCCCTTTGTGATATCTGCATTCAGCTTCTCTCTTCCACACACAAGCAGTTTAGTTATCTTCTTGTTGATGTTCATATTATATTCCCCCAGCACTTGATCCATAGCACTTAGAGTTGCTTGCAAGTCCTCTCGCGTTTCCGCCACTACTGCATACGTGTATGAACAAGAATAATTTCATGACCTTTTTTATTCCAAAAAAATGAAAGTCGTGTTCAAGTAAAGAAAAGAAGAGCTGCATGGGATGGACAGACTATGAGAGACAACGGATTTGTTCGGAACATTAAAAAAAAAAGTTGGGAAAGTAGAGGTAAGGGTACCACGACAAAACCTAAGGAACAAAATACGTAAGCCAAACAAATTTTATTCATGGTCAATTGGTTTTATAATTGGTCAATGCAAGCAATCAATTTTTCCACCCGCGGAATAGAGTTACTCCTTAAAAACATAGACCCCAACAAATCTCCGGGACCTGATGAGATACGGACGCGCGTGTATAAAGAACTGTCGGCTGAAATTGCCCCTTATCTTGATATAATATTTAAGAAATCATTAGCAGAAGAAAGCGTGCCAAACGGCTGGAAGGTAGCTTCGGTAACACCCATATTTAAAAAAGAAGACATGGAGGACCCCAGTAATTATAGGCCAATATCGCTCACTTCCATTTCCTGTAAGATTGTTGAACACATCATTGTTAGTTCCATAATGAGGCACCTCGATAGCCAAGATTTATTGATTAATAACCAACACGGCTTCCGTAAGAGTAGATCCTGTGAAACTCAACTCGCACTTTTTGTACATGATATATTGAACTCCAGTGAAAGTTGATGCGATATTCCTAGATTTTAAGAAAGCTTTTGATAAAGTCCTTCATTACAAGTTACTGGCGAAATTGGAAACTTATGTAATACACGAGAGTATTATTGACTGGATTAAACAATTCTTAAGTGATCGTGTCCAAACAGTCGTCCTGGACGGTGTATCATCCGATACTGTCAAGGTCACGTCGGGTGTACCACAAGGAAGTGTCATAGGCCCCCTCCTATTCCTTATTTACATAAATGACCTCAGTACCGTAGTTAATAGCAAACTCCGTCTTTTCGCCGATGATGCAGTAATTTATGGGGAGATTCGAAGTCACGAAGACAGAGTCGTGTTAGCCAATGACCTAGATGCAATTCAAAATTGGTGCGATACATGGCAATTGGAATTAAATTTTAAAAAAATGCGTAGTAATACATTTTTGGGAAAAGAGTAATTCCCTCCCTTATAGTTACAAAGTGAAACAAACCAAAATCGCGAGTTTAGATTCCTTTAAATACTTGGGTGTAACAATTACTCACGATCTGTCCTGGGGAAAACACACACGAGAAATATGAGGTCGTGCTAATAAAAAATTGGTATTTTTGAAAAGAGTGCTAGGTAAATGCGACGAAAAGGTGAAAGAACGATGTTTCCTTGCCTTGGTCAGGCCCCACCTAGAGTATGCTGCCAGTATATGGGATCCTCAAAATATAAATTTTTTATTTGGGAATTAGATCGAGTTCAGCAGAGTGAGGCTAGATTTGTCAAATATTGTTAAGACCAACGCAGCAGCGTATCCATTTTGCTAGACAATAAAGGTTAGAATTCTCTTACGCAGCGGCGTTTACAATATAGATTAAACTTATTAAAACATTTAAAGATGGGCCCTTTTCCAAGGATATAATACGAACCCCAACGTATTACGGTCGAAGGGATCACGAATATAAGTCTAGAGAGATAGACTGCAAGACTGACAGGTTTAAAATGTCATTTTTTCCAAGAACGATAAGAGACCAGAATGCTTTTAGCCGAAATTCCCCAAGAGTTAGTTCATTACAATAAGTATTAACGTACAGGTTAGGGACTGCGCGAGGATATGTTTATAAAAATATGTATGCATAAAAATAAATATTATCTATATGTGTGTGTGTGTTTGTGTGTGTGTGTTTGTGTGTGTGTGTTTTTGTGTGTGTGTGTATAAAAAAATATTTTTTCAAACAGGTTCCCCCCACCTTTCCTCACCTATTTGATAATCCCCAATCCCCTCATCCCTTACCCTTCCCTCATGATGCTACACCCCCTGCCACACACCTTTTTTGGTGGCTCGCAGGGCATATATGTAAATGTTGATGTATTCAAGACTAAGAAAATGCTGCCGGGGCATATGAGAACTAGAACTGAATAAGATACGAATGGAAGACGATCGATCTTCGGATTGAAGTACTGAAATGAATGAAAGCCCAGAGAACTCCAAGAGGGATTTAAGATTGCGCTAAAAATGATTTGAGAAAATTAAGAAGGACCAGGGAATGAAAACATAGCTCAAGGACAGAAACGGGGGAAAACGGTCTCTTGTTTTGTTTGCGGGCGGACTCAGAGCCCCAGGTGCTGGGAATCAACCGTTGCTGACATGCTCTGAATCCTGTGAAACACACATTTCGCGGTGACTTCAGGGCATTACCCAACGGTATCATTAATGGAAAAACTCACAAGTGTCATTTTTACAGAGAGAGAATGAGGGATAGGGAGGAAAAACTGCGAGGGAAAAAATTAATTAGTTAAACCACATTAATTTAGCATCTTTCCACTCTATTGCTAAAGCATTCTCGTGTGGTCGCGCATATATTCAAGGACATGCGAGCGTGCACACATTTCCCGCAGCTTTTTTCTCTCTCTCTCTCTCGAATGTTCCCCGGGTTCGAAAATACGCGTCATTCGCAAAAGAACTCACCACGGATAAGACTGGCAAAAGAGAAGATTGTCAAATGTTCAAACAAACCTTCAGGATGGGTGGATTAGACGAGCGTTTAAGAATGTAATCAGATAAAATTCTTTCAAAGGCGTGCTCTGACAATTAAGACACCTTAAAAAAACGAATGTTTATTTAATCAAGATGGTCAAACGAAGGAAAATAACCTTAAGGCATATCGAAAGTAATCTTTTCTCCAAAGAAGTAACAGTGTGAATACCGGCTGCTCTCGGTACCGATGACGCAAGCGCATTCTAATCCATCGAAACCTGTTTGGGTTTGTGCATTTTTTTTTCAAGTTTTCACCTTCTATTTCGCGAGTTCCAGGATAACGCATGCACTTTTGGCGGTTTGCAAGGCATTGTGTACATGCAGATGAATTAAACATGATGGTTGAGTTTCTGTGAAATGGTGTGGAATTGGAGCTACAGAGGATTTAGGGTAGATCCGCAATCGTATGGGAGAAGGTTGTAATTGGTGGTGTATACGTATATTTGTCGATATCCTGCATTTTATTCTTTTTACTGAATAGACCCAACTTTTTAGAAGTTTTGCAGCGTTATTTGAATATACGTATCCTGTTATTGAATATTATTTCATTTAAGTAATTTCTTTCATGTGATTAAAATTTAACGAGGATATTATTATTATTAGGTAATCTACCGGTTAAGGTAGGTTTTTGGATGGACACAACTATCAGATAAATATTTTGTGATTCCTAACAAAACCCAATCCAGCAACCTACTCTACATCAGGTCTTTCTTTATCTCAGTGTACTTTTTTCCTGCCTTCATTCCGTCCAACATCCCTATCTTGTTCCTACCCTTTCCTCGTTTGCCCAATATTCTCCCCTCTATTACCTTCTTCAGCATTCCACTGCCGCTCAATACGCCTTTCATCCATTTCTCCTGCCTCCATAGGATTTCTCTCAACAAACCCCTCTCCTCACCCAGCATCTCCAGTACTTTTTCATTTATTTTCCTTTCGGTCCATTTCACCTTATCGAGGGTATGATCAAACTAATATTTGTGTAGAGGTAACATGATTTGGTTTTGCATGTGGTTTTATTCTCTCTTACCTAACAACCCCCGCCACACGCCCCCACGGCGGCTCGCAGTGTATTATGTAGATGTAGATGAATCGTATCCAACAAACATTTTGTCAAATTTGGTGTCATTCTGAACTCAGCCTAATGTGCAAGTATTACAATACCGTCGATAACTCCACAAGCATAGGTTGCGAAAAGTGTGCAATATTGATGTTGGATTCGATATTTTCCAGACGCACGGCTCCAGAGTCGTCTTCATGGATTTACCCCGATTTTACAGCTATCGACGTTCAAATCTATGGTGACGGAGATATACATCGACATTCAGGCAACTGACATCATGACTAGATGGAAAACCAGAGCGGCTTTCAAGGGAATGTGCAAATTGTCCATCCGGTAGTAAAAGAGGATTAAACGGCGAGTTTACGGAGTTGAGGAATGTGAAACGTAATAAATATAATTCCTGCTAAGATTCTCTAGACAATTGTGCAATGGCAGCACAAATGGCTGAAACAAAATTGTAGATGCAACACCAATAACGCACGATACGTACTGTCATAAAAATATTTCGTGTAAATGTTACTTAAATCATTCAACGTGAAATCACACAAGTCTAAACCTAAAACGAATGGAATTCAGCGCTTTTCGTTTTCAATAAAATACACTAAACGAACGTTTTCTCATGAAATTCCATTCTTACGGACGTTTCTTCAATTCATTAAAAAAAATCGCATGCGCAATTGTCATTTCCATCTCTCTTCCTTCGACAATTCAAACGGAAAAGAGGCGCATCATCATCTCGAGCCCTCAAAACTCACGTGACCAGGATTAATCTTGACGTGCATTAAACCAGCTGCTCTAATCTGCGGAGAGAGCAACCATGAATAAACGAACTTCCGCATTATGAGCGATATTAATTTTTTTCAAGGCAAATTCAAGTGCGCAAATCCTTTTACCCACAAACAAGGAAGAATCAACTCATGGCTGTCGAACAAAGCACATAGTTCTATATTTCTTCTCCCACTCCAAATTTAATTTGCATGTAGCCTGGAAAACTCCGGAGAGCGGGGGCTCCCGAGACTGACAGTTCATTACAAAATGTCGAAAGTGTCGCGACGAAAGACGAGCGCATTTACTGAGTCAGGCTCTAAGGACGTTGCCCCAAACCAAATGAACAGTTATCTATATCAAAACCGAAGCAAAAAAAAACTTCGGTTTCCAGATTAAAATCGATCCACGAGTAGGGAAAATGGAAATATGTTTCTTCCCCTTGACGATAAATTAAAAATAAAACATCAGATAATTTAAATCACGAGTTGCCTACTCTGTGCCTTTATCGCAAACGATAACCTCTTTCTCCTTTGCAAAAAATTAATCGGGGAATTTATCATCTGCTCTCATATATTCCAGTATCAAACTTCCCGTGCCAACCCGCGAGAGAAAATTCGTCACATAAAAAATTAAAGAAGAAAAACGAAAAAGATGAGATATATCGGACTTAAAGAGGACCTAAACCTATACGCTCTCTATGTCACGCCTGGATTTCTGAATCGAACTCGGAATGGAATAAGGCACCTTACTCTTTGTCTTTGAGCGATGTCTCTAGACACTTGGCAATTCATCCATGAACTGCTTCGAGACCGCACCGTTCTAAGGATGGTACGATTTCTGTCAGTAGTGTAATTAATTTAATTAAAAAAGGGTGGTTAGAAGTAATGGAAAACTGGCACTGCGGAAGAATGATGAAACTAAAATGGACGTTAACAAAGTAATAAATTATTCGAAGATATGATCACATAAGCTAGCACATAGGTAAACGAGTGCCAGTGAATAGATCTTCGGGTTCACTCGGGCGTAAGATACACGTAGATTTGGTCTATATATCCTATATGAAGAATTTAAATTAAGCTGCAAATGGAATTGCGCAAACAAATAAGAAATAGGAAACTCAAATGAAGAAAACATCGTTGAGAATACAAAAACTCAAATTTTATCGAAGTAGTAACATTTTTCTCGCGAGCATTTTGTCAGTTATGACGATGATTTAAATGATTGCGGGGCACTTATAGTACATCGCTTACAAAAGTGATGCCGGTGATGACGGCGTCAGTGAAGAACGTGAGCAGAACTATTGTGAGACAGGACACCGATAATGAGTTTTCTATCAACACTTTCCATCTTTCATAGGGGCAACTTGGTCCAGCTCACTTGTCGCCCTTCGCTTCGTCCCTGGAAGACCACTCTGTCGTAAGAGCAAGTGGAAGTGGCTTCATAAACATTTCGATGTAGAAATCCCCGACCACGAATCCATCCCGACCGGAATATCTGCATCTCAAGTTGCATTCCATCGCTCTACATACTCCGTCGGGATCGAAATACGCACATAGGTGCATTAATCGCCACCCATAATCGACCCCACCCCCTTCGAAAGAAACGAGGGGCCTCCCCTAACACGTCATCATCGGGGTCATTATGCACGGTGAAATCCCAAATCGCTCACCCGCGGGCGATTGGCGGATTTTCCGAGAGATCACCTCCCTTCCCCCTTACAACCTTGACTCCACGAGGCACTCCGGAACGATGGATAGGCGCGGAGCTCGGGAAAAACTCAGGGGGAAGGGGGTGGGGGGAGGAAGAAGAGGAGAGAAAGGAAAACGAAGCGAAACTAGTCGGTTGGACGAATGTAACTTTTTACCTACGGTCGATTGCGTAAAGACCTTGCGCGCCTCGCGTTGAGCTAGGTCGAAAGCAGGTGATGGGGCCGGGTTCCATAAGGGTCTCCCTCAATCAACTGCCTTTTCTCTCCCTCTCTCTCACACACACACACACACAAACATACTAACACAATCACAAACACGCACGGCCGAAAGAGGGGAGGGTAGAGTTGGAGTGATGAGCGCGAATGCACTTCTGCAAGGTCAGTTGCGCGAAACTATCAAGGTGAGCGAGTCGAGCGCGGAGCGATAGGACTCGTGCGCGTTCCCAGGAGCGTTGTACTTCATGGGCGTCAGGGTTCGGCGTGTTTGATCCGGTCCGGAGGCATTTTAGGGACCTGATCTGAAGCGGGGAAATTAAAAGGACTCCTAAAGTCGCAGGGGATTCAAACTTTGCCCTTCAATTCTCATTCGTGAAAACCATCGACTACGCGTATAGATAAAGAGGAGCGATTTCTCTCGACCCCTTTTAATGTTTAATCTCTTAAAAGGTCATCGTTTAAACGTCTTCGCCTGTGGTGAGTGGGTTGAAATTTAAAATATTAAGATTTGGTGGTCATTAATAGTTCACCCACTAAAGGAATTGGCTTTCGCTGGATCAAACAATCATTTCTCGATGCCGTGTCTCTCTTAGGAACTGAGAATTTTAACGCTCCTGATTTCTGATTAATATCGCACTATATATCCTAAAAGTTTATATGAAATAATTCTTCAACTACACATGCTATCTACCTCCCTTCTTGCAGTAAAACGTTCCTATTCCTCAACCTTAACGCCTATCAATCATTACAGCATCTGTCCCACTCAATTCAACATCACTACATTGACTCTCTGAATCCCAATTTTTCTTCTTCTATCATGTTATCCCCTTGGAACCTCTCTCCCCACATCAGGACGTTTCCCCGTTCATTTCCCTTGCCATCAATTTTATTTTCTCCAGGCTCACATACCATGCTTCTCCAACTACTCTTATCTTATCGTACCATCGACTAAGTTTCAGAACCAAAGAACACTGCGCTTAGCTCGTTTTCGTCTAAAATGCCTTCATCACCATTAATGTAAAAGGCATATATTTAATTAATGGATGAAATTAATGAAATACGTAATAAAATACATGAAATTGAAAACATAATTAAGTCATGAAGAGATGAGTAGAAAGTAAAGTGAATATGGTCGTGATGTCAAAGTCTAAGACCACCAGGAGTATTAAGACTAGTAATAATTACTGTAAATGAAATATACACGGGTGACTATATAAACCATGTCGTACTTAAGTGATCACAACATTGATACATATTTTTAACAATATGAGCGAGGAAACGTCCCTGTGGAAAAACGACAACTAGGCTATAATGTCGCTTGCTAGGCTACCGCAGTGTTCTCTTCATTCACGTTTTCCGGCAATTCGGTCAAAACTTAAACTCCATGCGTCAACATCTATTTATTAACTTGTTTATTTAATTTTTTCGCAAAAAGTTTGATTAAATAAGGCATTAGCAACTATGTTTTCCATTCTTCACTTTCGCTTAAATGTAAGCCTAGTCGACCCGTGAAGTCACCGATGCCCTCCAAATACTGTGAAACATTTCTTCAATTTAATATTTTTGTTTATCGTGTCTATATTATATATATATATATATATATATATATATATTTATTTATATTTTTTCATTCATTCGAACAAAAATCTCCCGCCATACGGCGAACAAATATTATTTCGCACACAGAAATAGGTATAAGGAAAGGGGAAATATTTTTACATTTGTGATCTGCTCAAATCCGCCTTCCCCACCTTTCCTGTGTTCGTCTTTTATGTGTTTTCCTATCTCCTTTCCTTATACCTATTTCTGTATATATATATATATATATATATATATATATATATATATATATATATATGTATGTATGTATATATTTATATATATTTTTATATGTATGTATATATAAGGGCTACGATTACCATTTTTAAGTTAATTAGTGAACCTATAATGTTCTGGATCCTGACCTACCCCAAACTCATTACTTAGCGATGGCTAGTCTCCTATATTACAATACAAATGTCCTCCATTTCCATAGTGTACCTTTAACGCTTATTTTTTTCAAAAAATGTACACCTGATTTGAGTTTTATTTTTCAAAGGAGTAAAAAGCCATGACAGGAAGGATTGCCGGATATCATCATTCCCTAAATCGCTTCTATAACAAAAAGTACGTTTCGCAAATTCCAAACCTTGTACTAGCTTGGTCACAAAGTTTGTTAAGTTAATAAGGACGAGATTCCCAACACCGAGTTTAGTAATACGAGGAGATGCTCAACTGAATCAATTACTTATTATTAAACCAAAATTAGTTCATGCAAAAGTCTTCTTGCATTGAGCTCATTATAAAAACGAACAGTGAATGTATTTAAATTCAAATTAAGTTAACGCTTTAAAAAATTAAAATTAAAAAAATACTTATATATATATAATAATGGTGGGTCGCGGTAGCCCAGGGGGTAGAGCGTTATCCCCCTTTCCTAATACTTAGTTAGATATATATATATATATATTATTAGGTAATCTACCAGTTAAGGTAGGTTTTTGGATGGACACAACTACCAAATAAATATTTTGTTACTCCTAACAAAACACAATCCAGAAATCAACCCTACATCAGGTCCCTCTTCATCTCTGTGTACTTCCTTCCTCATTTCATCCCGTCCAACAACTCTATCCTGTTCCTATTTCCTCGTTTTTCCCTGACCCTTCATCCATTTTCCTGCCTCCATAGGATTTCTCCCAACAAACCTCTCTCCTCATCCACCATCCCTAGTACTTCCTCATTTGTTTTCCTTTCGGTCCAATTCACCTTCTCCATTCTTCTCCCCACCCAAATTTCAAGAGCCTCCAATTTACGTCCATCCTCCTGCTTCAATGACCACTTTTCCGCGCCGTACGCTTCATATCAAAGTTTTGACGAGTCTTTACTTAACCTCCCTATTCAACGTCGCCGTCATCAACTCCCTCCTTGTGAAAGCCTCCTTGCCTAGCGCAATTCTTCTCCTTACGTCTCTACTACTTTGACCGTATTGGTCCAAACCACTACAGAGATACATCAATTGTTCTACCTGCTCTTATCAATTACAGTGTTCATGTATTTAAGCATTTCAATATATCATCCCAATCTCCTCTGACTTCAGACACCAGGTTCCTGTTTCAATTTATTTGATTACCCACATGTCATCAGCATTAGTTGCCTACCCAAACTACTCACGTGTTTTATGTTAAAAAATAATCCAATTCACACTTATACAAGAAATCATGTCATCATTTTTTTCCTTCGTTACGGGTGTCATCATCTCCAATTTTTATCCGAGAGCCAGTTTCACAAGATCCTCGGTCAATCATTAGGTTCATATGCAGATTTACCTGGCTGAATTTTAGGTTGGGACAAACGCAAAGTTAGCAAGGTTAAAAAGAAATGGGCGTGACAGTCATATAGCACAGACAAATATTATCCTGAGCTTAAATCAGCATTCTTTCTTCAAGCCAGTGATTTGGAATGTGAGTTGATAATTTAAAAAAAAAATACGAAGCGGTCTTTTCGCGTTTAGGAAACCCAGGCGACCTCGTTATCATTTTGCAATGCTTGAATCATAAATTTACTATAAAAATTCAAGACTTTTCAACGAGAAATCCTTGTAAAGAGGTATTTGTGCTCAAAAGGTATGTACATCCCTACAACCAGGCCATCAAGTTTTTTCCTTGTTGGGAAATAAATGAAAATGCTGTGCTGTAACGACTTTTCCGAAAACTTCAAAACTAAATTTTTCACGAATAAGCGGTCTAAAAACTTTAAGAATTTGTCTCTTAATTTGTCAATTAGAATTTGTCTATTAAGAAGCGTGTCTCTCTAAACCAAAGGTCCCCGAACTACGGCTCCCAGGTCGTGATACATGCGCATTATGCCACCCGCCCGCGTATTGGATGTGTTACACTTGTGACCTAGCTTTTCCGTGATATTCCTTTACCGTTAATAATTAATCTTTAAGTCAAAGGAAGCTTAGGAATACTATTTTAGACATGACCTCATCCAATGACTTTGTAGCAAAACAATTTATGATCACAAACTTGGTGCCTTTCGTAGTCAATTAAATGATCGACATTAATTTAGTGGTGAATATTTGATGTTTCCTATTTTTATTTCCTCAATGAACAATTTTCTTTCTTTTGAGTGAAATTATGATTGAACAGAATACATATATATATATATATATATATATATATATATATATATATATATATACTCATTTAGAAACTAACACCTTCCACATACTTTCATAGCCCACCTCTCAAAACGCTTGTAGATCCGTGCCGTAAAGTATAAAGGAAAATCGCGACATCTACATTTAAAATGAGTACTCATCAAACATGAAGGAGGTTTCAAGAAACTGTAATAGTAACTTTAACGGAGTCACCCGTTATGTGTGCATTATAATGCAACCATTTCAGAGAGTAAAAATCATTCGCCTTGACCGGGATTCGAACCCGGATCCCTCGAATTTCAGAGTGTAAGAGGACGTCTCGGTAGCTTAAATGGTTAAAGCACTCGGCCGGATATCGAGGGATCCGGGTTCGAATCCCGGTCAAGGCGAATGATTTTTACTCTCTGAAATGGTTGCATTATAATGAAGGAGGTTGTTATGTTATCATCGCAAAGAATCAAAAAATTATGTTCCCCACCCTTAGAGTCATCCCAATTAAATGCTATGGTTCATGATTCAAGAATTTTAGCAGAAGCATCATCAGCACTTAGATATTGGAAGAGTGGTTCCTTTCTTCCCTTTCTTACGCTAACTCCCTTACGCGTCACTGATGTAGGTATCCTCCACCTCACAACGATGAATCGTCGGGATCTTGCGATTCTTTCCTTTGCAACGAAAATTATTGTATTTTTCCACTCCCAGACTAGTAGTTGGTCTATTAATATAGATAAATATAGGTATTCAAAAAACTTATTTCAGTTTTAAATTTGACAATCGCTGTTTCTGCGAGAGCTGGAAATTGGTGGCGCCGACCTTGAAAGAGTACATGTTGAAAAGGAAAGAAGAATGTTTGAAGAAAAGGTTGGTGAAAACTTCAATTTGGGCTTAGTTTTATAAAACATGGAAACTTAGTTGGTGAGGCAAAATGATAAAGGTTGACTGGAAGCTCATGAAATGTGGGTGGATATTGCACGTTCTTTGATAAATTTCTTGCTGAATCCTAAGATACAATTATTTGTTATAATTAAGCATATTTACTTGCATGCTTGTGGAGTGAAGGGAGGTAGATGTGTATTTGCATGCGTGTAAAATGATAGGATGTTTCTATGAATGAATGCACTACTATGGATTTGGGTTTGCATGTATGTGTTAGTTCTGAATGCGGTTTTTCTTTTTTCCTTTTTTTGGGTGGTGACCTAACACCCCCCGCCACACGCCCTTGCGGCGGCTTGCGGGGTATTATGTAGATGTAGATATAAAGAAGAATGTAAAAACAAAATGAAGAGAGAGGAAAGCAAAAGAAGTTCTGGGCATGGTAGGGAAGAGAGGAGGTTGCTGGGAGATATTCTAAGAAGGAAGGCCAAGCAGGTGCAGAGGTATTGAGACGCAATTGAATGTTGAAGACGATAATAGAGGGGAGAATGTCGAGAATGTGAGGTACAGGGAGGAGGAAAAGAACTTGCATTTTGGATGGGCACTTGAGAGGTAGAAAGTACTCATAGCTAAAGAATGAGTTACTGTAATGAAGTTTTAGAATTTAGATTGATATGGGTGTTAAGGGTTTTTAATTTCTTCTAAGGCAGGATTTAGAAGTGCAAAAGTGCGTAGTGTATATTGTGTCCAGCTAAAATCTACGCCAACCCGGACGACTAAATTGTCTCTACACATACCAGCAACTAGTACTCTCCCCGACAGGTGAAAGGGTTTTCGTTATAATTATCTTAAGACGCATCGGGAATCATGAACGTGTGCAAAAACTAAAGACGGCCGGCAACGTTGAGTTTGTTATTGTTGGATGTTTAGTTTAGTTTAGTTTAGAAAAAGAACTATGATAGGTTGGTCAACCTCTCAACGCCAGTTCATGTGCGCATGTGAAAGGTTCATACAGACGATGATCTCAATATATGTACGAAGAGGACCCAATAACACTGCGCCACATATCACGTGGGGTTACTGACTATGATTGAATTTGAACAAATGGACACATTTATAATATCAGGCGCAGATGCGTGGAACTATTTTTTTCTGATTTTAGGGAAAGTGGCACACTTACTCAAGACGTTATTATTATCGTATTCAGCTGCTGAATACAAATCATACCAAATACTTGAGTAATTTCTTCTTACGGTTGTCGCCAAACCATTGGATAATGCACTCGGCGGCTAGTATGAAGGTCGTGGGTTCGAACCCATTCTTCTAGGTATATGAAGTGTCGTGCCACTATACCATGGGTTTATCCAAAGTTGAGATGCCTCCCTTTCTTCATTCTTGAGAAGGTTCGTCAAAAGCTTTGAAGTGGAAAAAAGAAACGTTTCAGGCGTGATATGGTGGAATATCATGATTAAATAAAATTGGCAATTTTCCACAAAATAAAATTTTAATACGACCGGTTTCGATGTAACTACATCATCTTCTGGTGACTATGGAAGCTTCTTAGGACTATGGCACCGCTCAGAGGAAACAACGAGACACCCACTCCATCCATCCATTAGGTTTTCTCCGGACTTGTTTGTGTTCCCCACCCCTTTCTCCTCCCCCGCACCTCGTCACTCACGCGTCCTTCCACCTCCCCTCCCTCTATCCCCCATTTTCCAATGCACACCAACCCCTCTTACTAGCTTTTCAGCATATATACTAGACAATGAGTTATGACTGTCACCAGAAGATGATGTAGTTACATCGAAACCGGTCGTATTAAAATTCTATTTGTGGAAAATTGCCAATATGTGTTAACTTTGAAGTGGAGTTCGGTTTTGTACGGCTTGGAAACATTGCCACTGAAGCAGGACAATAGGCCTAGATAGGAGGCTTTTGAAATGTAGGTGTGGATAAGGATGGAAAAGGTGAGATGAACGGGAAGGAAAACAAATGAGGAACTACAAGGTGTGGTAGGGAGGAGAGGGGATTTTTGGGAGAAATCATAAGGAGACAGGAAAGACGGATCCAAAGTAGATTGAGTAGCAATGGAATATTGAAGGCTGTGATAGAAGAAGGAATGTTAGACAAACGAGGAAGAGGCAGGAATAGGATAGGGATGTTGGACGGAATGAAGGGAGGAAAGAAGTACACAGAGATGAAGAGGGACTTAGCTGTGGAGTAGGATGTTGAGTTGTGTTTTGTTAGGAGAGACAAAGATATTGTCGCTATACCGCTGGGTATCTAGTGTTTGTCCCAAACCTAATTTAACCGGTTGATTACCAATAATAATAATAATATTCTAATTAAGAAAGAATCACAGCATCCTTTTTTTATCTCTAGTCCAAATCGCGATTCTCTTCCCTGTCCACCGTGTCTCTCTCCACTCCACCACTCTCTGTGTTCACGAATCTCAATACGTATCGCCATAGAAGACAATTGAAAAGAACCTTAGCGATAACAGCCAAACATATTGAAAGTTCATCGAACGCTAGTAGTATGGCGAATGCTACTTAGCTCGAAGATTTAATGACGCATCGTAACGCGAAAAGTTTCATCACCCGCGGGAATCCACGGAAGATATTGATAAAATGTTTCTTCGGGTGCCAAGCACATTGTTTATGCCCTTGAAATATCGTTGACCTAGAATTCAACTATCTTCAAAAGTCGTTTCACAATTTCGTCATTTAACTGATCTAAGTGAGCCATCAGTCGGAAGACACGTATCTAAAAATTCGCTGCGTCGTAAGAAAAGCTTAGTTGCGGTACATGCGATAAACCTTCTTTCTTAAAAGTCCTTTCGACGTAAATATATTAAGTAAACTCATATTTGATTAAATGAAGAATTTTGACACCGGAACCCGAAATCTTCTTGGAAAATCTTAAGCGGCACAGGAAAAGGAAAAGACCCCGCTCAACACCCTAATGTGTACAATTTCCATGCCGCGGGGCTTAGAATTGGGTGAACTCTACCCACACCTATTGAACCTTCGGGTTGATAACTGTGGTATACACGACATATGCGATTATTAGCATTTGGAAGCGTAGCGTACAACAAGATGTTCATATTGATGGAAAAAACTGTAAATGTATTACAGAAGTAGAAGAATAACAAGTCACCTCTGTACGTACAAAGTAACTAGAGAATAAACAAATTACTTCCGTCAACAAGAAGTCAAATTATAAAAAAAATTGGATGAGGATATAACCTCCAACCAGGACTATTCAGTATATATTATAAGGTGCAATCAAGGAAGCGCAAGGAATAACTATCAAAGAAATTAAGTTGGATAAGGAACACATTGAGATGCTTCGTGCCGTAGATGATATCGCAGTAATAGCAGAGAATCGAAAAGACTTGTAGCCATCCTTGAACGGAATGGTTCGAGCAATTCAAGCATGGAGTATGGAAATAAATAGCATGAAATTCAAATAAGTGTATAGCATATTGCGGAAGAGAGAAGTTGAAGGAATTTATAGGTGCTAGTGAAATCTTTCATCTATTACTCTTGAGGATATATTATTACAAAAAATGGAAGCCGTGCGTGAAAACGTTCTTTTTTATGAGGGCGGCACTTAATGGATCATGGAGTGAAAAGTGGAGAGGGACACGGACTGGACTGGAAAAGAGGTGACGAGGGAATAGCAGTTTTCCTAACCTGAATTTTGTTTGGAGCACAATGGATTGATTTGGGGCCTAGTTAACATAGATGATAAAGTAGACGACCAAGGGGAAAGTACTTAGAAAATACACATACACACAGCTATACATGTATTTATCGCACATTTTTAAAGTATCATTTTATTATCATTATTATTTTCCTACCTTGCAGGGTTCTCACACCCCCCTTCTTTGTGGGTGTTTTTCTTTGTGGGTTTTTACTAGGGTTTCCATGTCTGAACTTCCTAGGTTTTCCAAAAAAATTACTTCTTGTGCTTATTTCTTTTAGTATGTAAAGTCGTGTATATCTCGTATACGACTTTACCATTTTTTAAATTTTTTTATAACCCTTTATATTTCCTCTTATTATAATTATTGTACTTATGTATTTGATGAAGAATTAAATGGAAGAAGGAACCCTATGGTCTCAATTTCGCCCGAATAAAGACGTTTATCAATCTATAGAGAGAGATTAGATACGCAACTGAAGGCATATGACAGGTAGCAATGAGTAGGAACGACTGGAGGACTGCAGTCAGATTGCTATACCAATGATATATCAAAATTATTTTCGTTCTTCTTAAGGCATAGGTTTTCGTTTCGTTGCCAAAAGACATTCCAATCTGATTTTGAATTCATATGCAAAATATAGTCTATAGGATTGGACTTACCTTTCACGTACGATTGAATGGATGTAACGGCGTAACGATCGATTTTTTTGTACAATAAAATAATATTTAAATCAGTCTAACCAGATTAACTTTAAATTTCACGAAATACCACATCTAAAACATGGCATGTTACTTTCATGTCAGAATAATTGTTCTTCGCACTCAATGACGTGGTAAAGTGACGAAATGTTAAGCACCATTTTGTAATCTTTGAGATCGCCATTTAATCTGTTAGATTCTGGATGTATTTTCAAGCATAAGGATATTACAATTATTGTAGATATTCCAGTCGATATGACACCCTGTCGACTTTTTAGGAAAGCGCACTCCTTCACGCAAACATTTTTCACTTTGGTAGTATTTTTTCATGGATTCTATGAACTTCTCTGAATGATATCATTAAATGTTCCAATGCTAATCCCCGCGTAGCTAAATACTTTTTTTACTCTATGTATGCATGTATTTCAAAGGCTCAATGCACGTTCAATTAAAAAAACTCGAAAGACGATGACTTACCAATCAAACTTTTACTCACCATACACACTAGATGTAATCTACTACATATTTCAAGAATTTCCATCAAATACATCAGGGGCCCGTCTGTGAATTGAACTAATGACAAGAGAACTGCGAATACTTCTACATCCTGAGCAGACCTTGCACCTAGAGACTAATTCCTCTTCTTGCACTTGAAACAGTGACTCGGTGGACAATGTATTGAAACCGAAGAGGAACTCAAGAACGTCGTTGTGAATTGGTTGAACTCTCAGGTGGAGAGCTTCTATGCAGAGGGGTTAAAGGATCTGGTGCAGCGGTACGAAAAATGCTCAGAAGTGAACGGCGATTATGTAGAGAAGTGAAGCAGGTTTGTAGCTAACTAAAAGTGACCATAAAAAGTGTTTCATATGAGTATATTTTTTCCTGTGACCAAACGGCTCTTACTTTATGAGCATGTCTCGTACAAATTCACACGTATTTCATTGCCACTAACATCGTTCTTTCCTTGCTACGAAAAGACACACAATTCTAGAATTATTTCTCCGACAATAGCTTTGAGCAATAAAACTTTATCACACAAGGCACGTACGTACTACGTGATTAACAAATTAAATAATTGTTAGCAGCAAACAATTGTAATTAGTTTCTCCTAGCATTAGTTCGTAACTATACGTTCACTACTATTACTGCAACGTTCATTGTATAAAATACCGTGCAACATAAAAAAATAAAACTAATGACATTTGCTGCAAACAAAATTACAACAACACCGGAGGAATGCGCTCGATTACTTTGATTGTTAGCCAACGCTTCTTCAGGTAAACGCGTATCAATGTTAAGTCTGATTGATTTAAAAAAATAATGACTCAACCCCAACGTCGAGGAATTGGGTATCTATTTTTCTGTTTCTAAATCAATGAGCAGAAATATCATGCCAAAGAACGTGGACTCCATTGCGTTAGGTTTAAGAGAAAATGAAGAAGACTCGGAAAGATAAAAACAACACGCTAAAGGCTTACAGGATGGAAAAGAGGAAGCGTTTTTCTTTGGAAAGGTGGGAACGGATGAGAGCTTCAACGTGTAAACTCCATCACCGGTTTATCTAACGAAGCCGCCCGATTGGTTTGATTTGAAGCATTGGACGGATGTCTCCTTTCGACTCTTGGATTCTCCCATTATCAGGGCACACTTAGAAAATATAAGGGTCTGAGTTCCTTTTACTTAACTGATTCCGTTTTCTTCCGAATTTAACTCATTAACCCAAACGTTAATTAGTTGCTGGAGTGTTTTCGGGAATTGGATAAATTACTTCAGTAGCTTATTCACCCATATTCTTCAGGCAATGACAAAAGTACGTGGATCTCTCACGTTTCATCTGACGTGACATTTTTTTGGACAATCAAAATTACTATTTTTTTTAAACTACGAGAATTCAGACGAGCATTGAGTAAGGGAGGGGAGACAGATCCTTTGAAAGGTGACAAGATTACGAATAAAAAGAATGATGGAAATGCCGTTAGATTGGGAATCGTCAAAATAAATCTCGTTTTATATTCCAAATATTATTAGCAGTCTCCTTTGTTCGTAATGTAAGCATAATTGTGTATGTGTTTCTATCTCCACACATTTCCCCGCGTATATTATTTGAAAAAATCTATTCATAATAGAATATATAGTATAATCTTAAATAAAAATTTTGTTACTGAAAATTTCATAACTTCGTTCATGTTTCTGCATTGGTTCCCTTTAGCGAAATCTCTCTAAATAAAATGGTATTCATCCATGTCTTAAAAACGTTCTAACCTTTCTTCGAAACTTCTCAGATATAAAAATATCCTCTACATAATTTTTTTAGCTATCTCTACTTTAAGAGACGCCGAAGGAGAACAAGCAACTTCATGTTTCCCTTGGATGACATTTTTTAAAGTTCCATTTCTTTAGGAGTAATACTCATGGAAACTCCCACTATCTCGACTCAATCGATGGGTGCACTCAATCCCTTCCCATAAAATCTACTTACGCTCTTCATAAATACGGCCATCGTCACTTAGAAACGTTAGCTTTATTTCAAATAAGCGACTAAATTTCAAAAACCATGCTTTTGAAATACATCTGTCATCATTTATGTGTAACCAAAGAATAGTTTTGCATTTGTAGTGTCTGCAGTGACGAAAAACCAAAAATACCCTCCTTTTTTATTTGAGTGGTATACTCGTGCATCCCCATGCAGAGGATCTACGGCTCTATAAAATTAAATTTTCTCACTGTTAACAAAATAATAACATTTCTAAAGAAAAATAATATATGAAATATATTTATCGGAGCAAATATTTCACTCATGCAAGATCTTTTGGAATGCATTTATCTACTATCTATGCTATATATATTATACTATATACTATCTTCTATCCACTAGCATGTACATTTAGTTTTTATTCACGTATATTAACTCACTATTTTCTAATTTTCAAAAACGTACATGGTCAACCACTTGAGTGACTAAGCTTACAGTTATTTAATAACTTTAAGCTTAGCAACACGCCTAGCACCACGTCTTTCATGGGGAGCACATATCAGGACAATATGCGGATCCGCTTTAAAGAAACTGGGCTTCATTAAACGGGTGGTGAGGAAATGTAATGAGAAAGTTAAAGAGAGATGTTATTTTGCTCTAGTTAGACCAAATTTGGAATATGCCGCAAGTATTTGGTATCCTTGGGAGAAAATCTGGCAAAAAGAACTAAATAAAGTCCAGAGAAAATCCGCCAGATTGGTAAAAAATATATACGACAAGAACACAAGTATAACAGGTCTCTTAGGGGATTTAGGCTGGGAGCCCCTTGAAATACGAAGAGAACAAGAGAGACTTAAACTTTTAGAAAGATTCAGAACCAGCGAGTTTAACGATGACACAAAAGGAATAATAATGGCCCCACACTACTTGGGTAGATCAGACCACAAAGATAAAATAAGGGAGATAGATTCCAATACAGATAGATTCAAATACTCATTCTTCCCCAGAACAATCAGAAATCATAATAGTAAGAATCCGAAATCCATTTAGAAATATTAAAAACATTTAAGTTACAAGTCGGAACAAAATTAAAAATTCAAAGATTGTGCATGCGTATGTTTGTTGGTAGTTTGTTGGTTTGCATGTTTGTGAAAGGGTTGGGGAGAAAGGGTTCGTGGATGAATTTTTACCATGTTTGGTTTGTGGACTAACAATTTGTGGTTTCCGCATACTTTTTTTTTCCTAATTTACGGGTGGTGCCCTAACACCCCCCGCCACACGCCCTTGCGGCGGTTTGCGGGGGATTGAGTAGATGTAGATGTAATAAAAAATACCATGGTAAATTCGATGTTTCCCCGAAGATTAACCTCAAGGAGTGTCTCAAAAGTTCGCACATGACCCACGACCACTGCGGGGGAGAAAAAGGCACTGATTCAATTCCAGCGCACGCGGAAAAGGAGCCGAGGAAAACCGGTCGTGCCAACTCGCGTGTGCAATCGCATCAAATTCCTAAAGGGGTATGGGACGGGGCGGGAGGGACGAGAGAGCAAATCGCTTCCCGGTGACCTCAAGCCGACACGCGCACGCGTTCGTCCGGCGCCCGCGGGATACGCCACGACGCTGAGCCGTCTCGCGGCCTCGTGTCCAACACGGGATGTCCGCGAGGCGTCTCCACAGCTTCCCTCATTGGGGGCACGTGGTCTCAGCGCTTCCGACGTCCCCTGCCTCCCACCTCTCCGAAAGCCCCTCCTCCCCGACACGCACCAATTCCCGCGGTTAGTCCTCCTCCTACTCCAATCCCCTCGATCACTCTCATTTCCCCTATCTTTTCCCTTGCCCGCCTCCCTTACCAAAAGTGAAACCCAAAGTGTGCGAAAACAATATGTACGAGATAAGTGATCCAAGTCGAACTGTGCTGCGTGAATTCGGTTCGACCCGGCACTGATACTGACACATATAGACACACATTTTTATGTGCGTCTGTATATAGAAATACCATATATTTATTTATTTATTTCCCTTTATATACATACATAAAAATATACTATATAGAGTGAGTGTTCCTTTTATGTGTTCTTATATTGTTTGTTGCTTTCAAAGTTTTTTATTCAACACTTCCGTGTTACTTCGACGATATCCTATATATATATATATATATATATATATATATATATATATATATATATATATATATATATATATATATATATATATATATATGTTCGCCTTTTATGTGTTTTCCTATCCCCTTTCCTTATACCTATTTCTGTTTGAATGAATATTTGTGCGCCGTATGGCGGGATTTTCATGTTTGAATATATATATATATATATACACACACATTCAAATACGAAGTCCCGCCATACGGCGCACAAATATTCATTCAAACATAGAAATAGGTATAAGGAAAGGGGATAGGAAAACACATAAAAGGCGAACACAGGACGTGGGGAAGGCGGTTTGGAACAGCTCCCGAAAGCCTTCCTTTGGCAAATGATTCGGAGCACTTGGGCGTCTTAAAACATTGCAGATCTCAAGATTAATTAAGTTTCCTTGGTGGTGTAGTTGGTAGCACGTCCGCCCGGCAGGTGGAAGGTCCGGTGTTCAAATCCCGGTTAAGGAAATATTTTTACTTTCGTGATCTGCTCAAAAACCACCTTCCTCACATGTCCTGTGTTCGCCTTTTATGTGTTTTCCTATCCCCTTTCCTATACCATACATATACCATACATATGTGAAAACAATTTAAAAACGGATCAATCAGTGCTGTGTCGAATGCTGAGCTAATTATGCTGAGAAAGTTGGTTTATTCAAAACACCTTCGAAAGCGTTAGTTTGGTGGTTACCTCGAGAGAGCTCGACAACTTCTTGTTCTGCATAGCTGAGTAATTTGGGCTTGAAACGTAAAATTATGAAGGGAAAAACGAAAAACGTGGGAAGTCGAACTGAACCCGTGGTACTGAGCCGTCAGAGCAATAGTGGCACCCTTTCCTTGTCGGAAGGAGCTCGCTATTTAAACCTCTTCTTAGGTGTGCAAAAATATATAACGCTTATAACGCCGAAAACATCCTGAAGGCCAAGTCTTTAAAATTCATCTGGCTTATATCTACCCGGTGTACACCCTTTGAAATGGCTCTGCTTAATTAATCATATCTCAGTCTATTTATTCATGCCTGAAGCCCGTTTTACATATGAAAAATTAAGGTTAACCTACTCGGCAGTCACTCAAAATTATTTTGAGCCAACAATGTAACCAAGTCCCATAATGTTGTGATTTTAGCACGCATGCAATTAAAAACATAGACATTCGCAAAATTGTTCCGCCATATGACTCTTAAAGTTGGGGAATTTCATTTCAATGATGGTATACTGGACTATGCAACAACGGTTCTGAAGGTTTGTGCTAATTGTTCTAAAAGTAAATTGTTTCCAAATAGTTACGATGCGGAAACTGTGCGGTCGTGTACATGATGTGAACTATATATCCATTGGATATCGCTTTTCGTGAACTATTGATACAACAAAACGTAAAAGTATTCCAAAAATGGTGATCTCGTTTTATGGAAACGATGAATGTAACTAATGTGAGACTCCGCTTTCCTTTGCAATATTCAAAAACCAAACTGACTGTAACAAAGAATAGCATAAAACAATTTGAAATCACCGAAGAACATAATAACCGCTCCCATTAGACCAACAAATTCTCTATGGCTAAACTGCGATCTCTTCAACATTTAAAATAATTCATTTCCTTCTGATAGTGATTAGCCATGGAGACAATAAAAATAACATTTTTCTTTCTCTTCGGAAGAGTGTTTTCCTTTCTCCACTGGTTTTCCTTCACCCACTCTCAAAACTCATCATTCCTGCTGTCAGTTTCTCGATTTCCTGTTGTTCCAGGTACCAAATTTACCTTGAGTACCAAATTTAATCCTTGGCTTTATATACAAATTGGGACAGATGGAACGCACTCGTCGGAAGGACAGTAACTTTTATTAACGGTAATATCATTCTTAACTAAGGAGTGCTTTTAAAGAAATTTGTTGTAGCAGATTTCCTTCCTTCCTTTTGATGTTCCCATCTCTCGCATTACTCTATTGCTTATTTATTGATTTTTTTTATTTTGTATTAAAATATAGCCTACAAGCCACCGCAAGGGTGTGTGGCAGGGGGTGAATACACACCAGAATAATTTCACCCGAACATGACCCTACCGCGGTCGAACAATGTTATTGTGATCCCCTATCGTTCGTGGTAAAATGACATCTTAAATCTATCTGTTCTAGATTCATCTTCAGATCTCAGGGTAAATTAGGTTTCCTCGATGACTCAAGTGGTTAGAGCATTTGCCCGGCAGGTTGAAAGATCCGGTGTTCAAGTTCCGGTCAAGGAAATATTTTTACACTTGTGATCTGCTTGATTCCGCCTTCCCCACCTCTCCTGTGTTCATCCTTTATTGTGTTTCTATCCCCTTTTCCTCATGCATTTCTCCATGTGAATTATATATACATACATATATATATATATATATATATATATATATATATATATATATATATATATATATATATATATATTCATTCAAATTGAAATAGAGATAAGGAAAATGGTAAAGGAACACATATAAAGGACAAACACAACAGAGGTGGGGATGGCGGATGTGAGCAGATCACGAATGTAAAAATATTTTCCTCGACCGGGACATGAACACCGGATCTCTCCACTTGCCGGGCGGATGCTCTAAACCACCTGAGCTATCGAGGAAGAGTACTTTTACATTGAAATCTGCGATCTTATAAAGCGCCAAAGTGCTCCGAATCATTACCCAGAAGATGGCGTTAGGGAGCTGTTACACCCACCAAAGGAGAAATTGACAAACACAAGAGGAGAATGGACAGTAGGTTAGCAAGCATACAACATCATAAAGGATAGGAACGGTGCGTTTCATGGCACGCATAGCCAGAAGAAGAGACGAGCCACATTGGCCAAATACACATTCAAACACGAAATACCGCCATATGGCGAATAAATATTAATTCAAATTGAAATAGAGATAAGGAAAATGGTAAAGGAACACATATAAAGGACAAACACAACAGAGGTGGGGATGGCGGATGTGAGCAGATCACGAATGTAAAAATATTTTCCTCGACTCTTGTCCCGGTCGAGGAAAATATTTTTACATTCGTGATCTGCTCACATCCGCCATCCCCACCTCTGTTGTGTTTGTCCTTTATATGTGTTCCTTTACCATTTTCCTTATCTCTATTTCAATTTGAATAATTATTTATTCGCCATATGGCGGTATTTCGTGTTTGAATGTATATATATATATATATATATATATATATATATATATATATATATATATATATAACTTTTGGACGGCACAATAGAACACAGAATAAAACAGATAACACGTCTGGTCTGACCTGAAGAAGGCCTCGGAGTGGGCCGAAAGCTCAAATCATCTACTGTGTGAGTGTCCTTTTACGTGTTATCTGTTTTATTCTGTGTTCTATTGTGCCGTCCAAAAGTTATATTGCTCTCGTGAGTACTTCCGCATCATCTATATATATATATTCTTCTCCACACCCACATTTCAAAAGCCTCCAAGAATGCAGAAGGTGAAATGGACCGAAAGGAAGACAAATGAGGAAGTACTTGAGATGGTGGGTGAGGAGAGGGGTTTGTTGAGAGAAATCCTATGGAGGCAGGAAAAATGGATGAAAGGCGTATTGAGCGGTAGTGGAATGTTGAAGAAGGTAATAGAGGGGAGAATGGGCAAGCAAGGAAAGGGTAGGAACAGGATAGGGATGTTGGATGGGATGAAGGGTGGAAAGAAGTACACAGAGATGAAGAGGGACCTGATGTAGTTTAGGTTGCTGGATTGGGTTTTGTTTGGAGTTACAAAATATTTATTTGATAGTTGTGTCCATCCAAAAACCTACCCTAACCGGCAGATTACCTAATAATAATAATATATATATATATATATATATATATATATATATATATATATATACACACACACTCAATCTAAATTAACAAAATAATAAAGATGGAATAATTGGGAGAGGATTTCTGATCCAATGCAACGGAGAGGGTAAAAAGTTCTAATAAAAGATTGAGTATGAGACTTCCTTGATACCACGACAAATTATACTCTCTTCATGAGGCCAACATCATGCACTGTCATATTCAGCACGAGTTTGAAGTAGGATTGGGTAGTTCTTATGATTTTTCCTTGCTGCCCGTTCAACCTTCTATACCCTTCTCCACACAATACACGTGTATCCAAATACTCCAATCTTGTATGCCTATTATCTTATTTCAACGACCAGATTTCCGCGCCGTACAATATCACACTCACTATTAAAATGTTTACTAATCTTTCCATAAAATCCTTATACAGCGTCACATCCATAAATTCCCTCCTCCTTGTGAAATTTTCTTTGCCTAACGCAATTCTGTTCCTTGTATCCCTGCTGCGCTTACTTTGACCATTTTTATCCAAAGCACTTCCAAGATATGCTAACGTTTCAAACTACTCTAGTTTTCTCTTATTTCAACGAACTTTAATTTAAATAGAACGTCATTTAACTTAACTTTCCTCTTTCTCGTACACCTCATAGCCTTGGGTTTGTTTACATTCATTCACATTCCGCGCCTATCACACTGATTTTCTAATGAACTCAGCAATGACTGTGAGATCTGATAAAACACCAGCAATTTTAATGCTTGTAACCTGCAGCACGCTCAGGTGGTGGATTCCACAGCAATTTTTAGATTTATACATATTTTTTATAACATAACCGATTCATTCGTTCATGAAATTCTATTTGTTCAAACTAGATTTTGAACGGGCCCTAATGACTATTAGTATCTCCGACGTAACACAAAACTTCCTTTTGTTCGCTCTAAGTTATGTTCCCTCTTCATCTCTTTTGTTGTTACCTCCGCCTCGAGGAGGCAGCGAAATGATTGCGTTATGTTTGCGGGTGATCACGCAATAGAGTCAGGCAGCCAAGGGACTTCAGTCGTTTTTCAGGAATTTAAACGAGAGGGGCATGAGTTGAAGATTACAACTTCAAGAAAACAAAAGTAACGTGATTCTCGAGATGTAGGAAAGCTAAGTTAAAAATCAATATAGGAGAGAATAAACTAGGACAGTAATAAAAGTTCAAATATTTGTGGCAGTGCGTTGGAGGAAAACGGTCACAGAATTTGGAACGTTAGAAGAAGAATATGGGATTGTAGAATATGAATTTTCAAGAAGAAGAGAAAAGATTGAAAGTACGCCAAGTGAAGTTTTTAGCTACAGATTAGGAATGACCAATACGGAGCGAAGCGTTTTATGGAAAAGAAGTCTGGCGTTTGAGACAAGAGGATGAGTGTGAACGCAGATGGAAACTTTTGAGATAGTGAGAATGAAATCAAATATTTTTCTCCGTCATGAACCTACACAGCTGGGATTCAAGTCCGCGACCCACGGATAAGCCAGCGAAGACTTTACCCCGGTGTCTCTGATACCAGCGAAGTAATAATATTTTTCCCCACATTATGCATCAATTAAACTTCAATGTATTCGTAAACCGTCTAGTACTCATACTTTACGGGACAGTCTGTCGTCTTAGGTCTCCGTATCTCTTTATGATCTCCTATCGGAGGCCAGCTAAATTTTGAAGAGCTCTATGCCCGCGAGAACGGTTAGTACGTGCGAACGATCATGTGTTTACGCTATGTAAGGAAGGCACGCGTTCCGCAGGGCATATGAGCGCGGAGGAGGGAAGTAGGTCAAGAGGCCGCCTTCTTTAAACCGAAGGATCCGAAAACTTTTTCTGGATCAGGGACCCGCTTGCGGCTTAGGTCCAGCGAACAATCACACTCTCCCGCCCAGTCTGTTTCCCACTCCCTAGAGGCTATTGAGGAAGACTTCGGGGTGGGATTGGCGACAAATGATGTCACGATGTCGATCTGGAGGATGTTACGGAGCTTATTCAAATCGGACTACAAGAGGATGTTCACGGTATATCGCGTGTCTGGGTGTTAGTTCTCAGGAAGAGATGGCGGGATTTAACCCGGAATATTGCCGGTAAATGCGGACGCAAATGATTCCTGAGGAATATGTTCGGTGAATATTGATTGGATTGAGCTCTTACGGCTAACTGTATGAATAAATGAAATGACTCCAATAGCCCCTGACGGTGAATCATGTTTTAACAGAATGCCTTTAATACCAAATGGCCAGAGACAAGAACGGAATAGGGGGAGTTTTAAGTAATATTTTAGGGGATGATTCCAACTTTTTAAATAGAGTTTTAACACTTTTACGAGAAACCGGCCTGATGAGGCAACTTTATTTGGTGTCTTTTATCTTTTACGGCATTGTTTTAATTATTTATGTGTTTATTTGTGTATTTATTTATATATGTATTTATTTATGCATTTATTTATTTTTATTTTTTTCATTTATTTTTACTAAATTAAGCTGAGGATTTGACAGTGGTGCAAAATGACCCTAGCTGTCGATGCAGCCTATAAAACGCAACACTACTACTACTCCCATAGCCTTAAACAATTAACCTTTCAAGACAAAAACAAACTTCTTCAACGGTCGTTTCTCGATCGTGCAGATTCCCCTCCCCTTCAACAACTTTTCTGCATACCCAATCTTCTCAAATCCCTCAACTGTCAATCCAGTCTATTGGCTCCCGTCTTTTTTCAATCCCCTCCCCCCCCCTACATTTCACAGTATATTCACCTGTTCTCACTTCAACTTGTGTTGTCGTGACGATTTACCTTCAGTACGCTGAAGAGGGCTACTTTGTGGCTGAAGCACGCGCATTCGTATTCACCTTTCTCATCACTTTCCTTTTTAACCCTTTACCCTATCCTTTGACTTGTGGCGTTATCCAACTAACCTCATTTGTATTTGTTTTGAAAGGTTAATTATTTACGGGTAATGGAGTCACTTCACGTGTTCGGTGAATTCGAAAAATTTTCCAGAAAACCTTGGAACAGATATGCTAGTTTTATTATCATCGACACATGAACACTTACAAGATTATATTTGATACCAGTAACACTTTGTGAGTAACTTTTGATCATTCCAATAACGGGATGGATTTTACGTTCAGAGAGATTTATTCAGGATATAAGACATACTGCCTTGTACATATGTTGTCTCAGAAGTTAAATATTGTTTATTTACTCCATTATATTTTTATTAAATTCACCTTCGTAACTCTCGAATCGACCTTTGAGAAAAAGTATACGATTCGTTGTGGGGCCTTGTAGAAGTCGTAAATTGTATGCTTCAATTTGAAACGCAAACTTAGTAAATATAGCGACGAAATATCTAAATGGAAATACTAAACCTCATTAGCTGGACCTCACAGCATATATACAGCGAGTTTTATGAACTATTTCCAAGACACATGAGTTGAAAAAAAATACGAAGAAGCTCGCTATTAAATTGAAGGAAGAATAAGAGGGCGTTCAAGTTCATTATGGATACACCTATGTATATGCTGTTTACCATTAATAAATAACCGAATTAATTTCTTAGACCAAAGGACTCTAACAAAACAATCGTATGCGTGTATTTAGAGATCACGCTTGCGCCATTATCTTCAAGGTTAAATAAGGATTTAAATCGAGAGACGCATCACGAGAAGGCTGATAGGGGGTGTATGTTTTGACCACGCCCATTAACGTCTTCGGCCTCATGGAAATGAATATCTTATGGCCTCGAATCTTTAAATCTAACCTCAGCCAAACCAAATCAACTATTATGCCCCTGAAACAATTAAGCATAAGCATCAAATTTGAATCATCTCAAAAACATTCGAATGCTCATCCTCATTAATTTACAATTACGCTCAGATTTCTAATTTTCAGACCGTACACCGGCACATTTATTTTCCTTCCTGAAGAAACAACCCCTCCCCTCTAACCACATCCAATTTTCAATTTTTCAGCCTTTTATCCTCCGCAACATATTATTAAAGAGGAGAGAATTGACGACTTGGTCAATGCGCAAATAAAATATTATAAAAATTCTCGCTCCGCAGTCTGTATCTTGCGAAAGAAGATGAGAGCCTGTGCCGGAGACTTTTGAGACTTGCGTGGGAAGAAAGAGGTGGGAAATTAACCAGAGAATTTTTTTTTTAAATTAGCGATCTTCGGAAAGCTGTAATGAGAAGACTGGACACACAGAGAAGTAGAGAAATTAGCATGGCTTTTTTCAGAAAAATACGAGAAAGAAGTAGGGAGACATGCATAGATAAGGCTTGCGGAAAATGCTTCAGGGGACGCCAATTGGACGGGTCATGAATACCGCCCACCAACGGCTCTTTATGTGAACTTTCATAACCTAAACTGTGTAATATACTATGAGAAATTAGCTGACGGTAAGAAGATATGAAAACTTCACATTTTGAACTGAAAATGTGAAAAGTATTAATTTTTAAATCGGATGGCCACCAAATTATCGTCACCAAAACTTTCAGGTTCATTTTAAAGTCTACGAATCAGCATAAAACATCATACATAATTGCAATAAGTGGAATAAAAATCATATAAATATTAAAATAATAGTATGGTTTACAATTAATACCTCTGACGCACTTGAACAAGCAATAGTTAATAACAAAGTGAATAACAAGTAATTGCAATGTTTTTTGTTATTTACACGAGCAGTGAGATAAGTACGAGATGAAGACTAACCAAAAGAAAAACAAAGTAATGAGATTCCAAAGATTCCAAAATCAAAAAAAAATTAAAAAGTAAGGAGTAATTAATTAAGAGTGGGCGGAAGACTTCATGCATTTGGGCAGTATTTTGGAGGAAAATGGGCGCAGTAGTAGAGATATCAGGAGAAGAAGAGCATTGGCGAAAAAACCATCGGCAAGAAGAACGGGATCGATGACAAGTACACTAGGTAAAGACATAAAGATCAATAAAGACTACATTATGAATGTTTTTCAGTACGGATCCTCAAAGTCGTCTTTGATGCCAACTGATGAACGGAGAGGATTTTGAGACATGGATGTGGAGATGGATGGAGAACATATGTTGAGCACAAAGAAATTTCACAGTTGGAGTACGAATACGGTGGGGAAAGAGGGGAAGTTTCTAGATGGAATATACTAAGAAGGAAGAAAAAGTGGGTGGAAGAAATTTTAGAAGTATTTTTAATAGAAGGAAGACTAGGTAAGTGGGATAGAGGAAGGGAAACAATAGGCTTTTTGTATGGAATGAAGCCAGATGGAAGGCACAGAGGATTGAAGAGGGAAATACTATACCTAATGTACTCGTTGGGCAAAAAAGCGGATGATCAGGTGATACTAATTACACAGTAGTACTTGGGAACTGTCCAAAAATTGTATTTTGAAAATGTACATATATTTATATGTAATAAATGATTAATACAAGATATACTTAAACCAGATGATAAATGTGAATGTATGGAATAATAAAGTAATGATGAGTTTAGCTGAGAAGAAGCAGTGGAAAATCACTGCTGCTGATCACTAAAGGAGATTGAAAGTATTCTAAGGTCAAAGTAGTTTTTGACGAAACTACTACTTTAGTACTGCTATAATTCTAGTCCCCACCAAAGTACTTTAAAGCTAGGATTGCAAAAACCGTTCTGGAACTTTACGCATTTCCTACCTCCCTTAATTCTGTCGAACATGCCATAAATGGATGCTATCCTACCGTTAATATCCACCAGTATCTATACCACCAATAGCTAAGAAAATAATGAAAATATTCGCGAGTATTCATTTGTCATGATAACACAAGTGAAAATCGTATAAGAGTGTTATAACGAGCATGGTCCACATTAATTGAATGAATGCGTTACGCATTCGTAGCTAATATCGGCCACTGAGAAGTACAACCACGATCAATTATCGCGAAGTCGGTGACGAATACCAAACTTGGACTTTTTGAAATTCACCATTGTGTGGTTCTCAAGAGTCCATTGATTCAATTCCCACAACCAAAGACCCAATTGCTAGCCCATTATCTCTCGCTTATTGTGTGAAATGTAAGGGCGTATAACGCGCCAGTCGGAACTGACTACCAAAGGGGGGTATTCATCATCAATCTATCCAGATGATCCGCACTAAACTCTAGCGTCAATAAGAAATTGCGGCTGTCGATGTCATGCGATTATAATATGTACTTGTACAACGCAGATAAGAAACAAAAGGTATTTTTGTCACTATTGGCATAATTGGCAAAAAATTAAATGAGAATATGAAACGCAATTGTTTTTTTTCTACCTCGCCGCCTTTAACATCGCGTCAACAGCAGTTAGGACACTACACGACCAAAAAGGTGAGTTGCGTCTTCATTAAATTAATTCGTTATTTGTGGCCACTCCATTGGTGGTATTTTTAATTATCTTTTCCCTCATCCACGAAAGACTAAAACTTTAATTTCAATAAGAATTTTTTTTAATAATTTAAAATAATAATTTTTCTTTCAAAATATTTTAATTCAGCATATACATAAAAAAACTCACGGCAAGGACTAAGCAGTAAAAGTTAAGCAAGGCGCAAGGAAGATAAAGTTTCCAAACGGTGGTTTCAGATGAGTCTGGAGAAAGTGGACAAGTTATACGGGAAAAAGAGGACAGATGATTAATTTGTGAATTTTGCATAGAAGGAAATTCAGCAAGGTAAGTAATAACGAAGATGGAGACGGTACGACGGGGAAAAGGGTGTGCTAGGTTAGTAAGTAGTAAGAAATATAATGAAATGAATAAGGGTTACGGAATAAGGGGCAAGTCGGATAAATTGACGGTTAAAACGGCCAACTACTCTCTCAAAGGCTACAGGTTCACGTTTGAATCTCGCCGAGAATATGAGCGATGTGTCTATTGTTATCAGATTCCTGGGAGACATGATGACGAAAAAAAGGACGCATAGTACCCAAGGGGTCATCAGAAGGGCACAAAATACGATATTGGAGAGATTTCTTTTCCTTTTTTTTCTTATTTAATGCGCGTCAAAGGAAAAAAAACAATACGAAGAGGGTTTCGAGACCTATTGTCATGATATATAATGCTGCTCGAACGAGCGAGAAAAAACAAATTGAATACATATCAAGTCTGGCCAACATTCTGTTCAAGCAAAAAAGGTAAGGCTAGTTTTGAACCTTCGAATTTGGTGTAGAAAATGACGATAGGCATGCTGTTGGAAATCTAATCATTTAAAAAACGGGCTAATCCACGACAATTGGAAAAACGAAATTAATATTCTCTTCTGGTATCAACAATTCCCTCCGGACTGAAAGGTTGCACACATTGAGGGGTGACAGAAATGGTGAATTTCTATTAAAGTATCACTTCCACGTAACGTAGTCTACGATTCGCAGCGACGGGCGTTATTATTATTCGAGAAACGGTATGCATTTATCACCCCAAAAACGCCAGATGTCAACACGCAAAAAAAAAAGGGAAACGCTCTTTAATCGAAATGAGAGAAAAATGAAATTAATTTCTTTGCAAATTCCGACATCTCGTAATGAAAATGTATTAGAACAATTCCCTAAGAATAGATTACAGCGCAAGACATGGTTCCCCTTCTTCACACCCACACTGTGCGGATCCACTCTGCAGATATCGTATTTTGACTTCAGCGTGCCATTAAGGAATCTGTGTGCCGTAGTAATAATTTGCAGGAAAAGGAGCACGAGAAAATAACATCTCTTACAGCGGACGGAGCACTGAACACAAGAGGATTTTCCAATGAAGCAACCTAGTTCAGATCAGAACTATCACCTACATTCTTCTTGAACCGAAAAATAGATTTCAATGATGTCTCCCAATGGTCAAATGTCCTCTACTACTGACCCGGAAATAATTCTGACCTGTGAATTAGCTCCTACGAGTATTAAATAAATCAGACTAGTTGCTTTTCGACCACCGCAAAAAAAAAACGGAGACATCTTTAAAAAATAATGTTTCATAGGTTGTGGATCTGAAAAATGAAAATTTACAATGAAAACTACCTATTTTTTTCCAAATTGATAGACGCTGAAGACCTAATCCTATCCACTGACATGGAGGTGTAAGTTTCCAAAGATTTTAAGAATCAACCCCACTGACATAACTGTAATTATTGAAAAGCGAATCATTCCAAGTAATTTCACTCTTCACATATTTTTATGATTCTTTTCATAATTACAGTAATCATTTGTCCAGCCATTACAGAGTATGAATGTGTTACTGCTTGATGTATCACCAAGGGGCACGTATTATCTATTCTAACGAGTAAAATGTTCACTCTTTTCGATTAAAGGATGAGCAGTACAGTATATCCTAAGAACCAACCTCAATCTGAAAGCAACTACTTGCCAAACTGATCTTGAGATTTTCAACGCCAGTTTACAACGTAGTCATACGCTCGTGCACGCATAAAATTCACATCATTATTTCGTTTAATAGTTTCAACCTTGACGGTACGATATAAAAGTGAACCGAGAAACAATATTGAATGGAATGTTTTTCTCTCTAAATAGATGGCGGAACTAGCATACAATGTAAAATGTTCTGCATAAAATGAAGCAACTATGACTCCTCCCATGGAAAAATCGTTCGTATATCATTGCAATGACGATATTTGAAAGAACTGAGTGTCCTGCCAACACCACAATATGTTACACACCACTTCGCCCCATCCACGAAAGGGGGACCAAAGTGAATGCAGCGAAAAACTAATAAGAATCCCGTTTCCCATTCAAAAAACAAATGTTCCCGCCGGCGACTTAGCTCCCCGCGCACCAAAGGGTGCTCAGTAGGGGTTAGGTGGTAGAAAAGACTCCATAGTGTCAATCTCGCCCCTAAATCAAAGCGACTATCAATCTATCTATCTCGAAATTAGGTCCTATTTTTTTTAGGTAATCTACCGGTTAAGGTAGGTTTTTGGATGGACCCAACTATCAAATAAACATTTTGTGACTCCCCACCTAGCAAACTAATCTATATCAGGTCCCTCTTCATCTCGGTGTACTTCTTTCCTCCCTTCATCTCGCCCAACATCCCTATCCTGTTCCTACCCTTACCTCGCTTGCCCAACATTCTTCCCTCTATTACCCTCTTCAACATTCCACTACCGCTCAATACGCCCTTCATCCATTTTTCCTGCCTCCATAGGATTTCTCTCAACAAACCCCTCTCCTCCCCCACCATTTCTAGTACTTCCTCATTTGTTTTCCTTTCGGTCCATTTCACCTTTTCCATTCTTCTCCACACCCACATTTCAAAAGCCTCCAATCTACGTCTATCCTCCTGCTTCAGCGACCACGCTTCCGCGCCGTACATAGCTACGCTCCATATCAGAGTTTTTACGAGTCTTGTCTTAACATCCCTACTCAACGTCCCCGTCATCAACTCCCTCCTCCTTGAGAAAGCCTCCTTGCCTAGCGCAATTCTTCTCCTTACGTCCCTACCACTTTGACCGTATTGGTCCAAAACACTTCCGAGATATGTAAACTGTTCTACCTGCTCTATTTTTTCCCCGCCTATTTTAATATTTAGCTTAGCCTTTTTCTTTCTGGAAAATCGCATAACCTTTGTTTTATTAATATTTATTCTCATCCCATATTTATCGCACTGAAACTCCAATTCACTCAACAATGCTTGCAACCCCTTGGCTGACTGAGCAACTAATGCTTGGTCATCAGCAAACCTAACCGATTTTACGAATTCCCCTCCGACTTTCATTCCTACCTCCAGTTCTTCCCATGCCTCTTTAATCATTTCCTCTACATATACGTTGAACAGTACCGGTGACAATGGGCAACCCTGCCTTACACCTCTTCCTAACACTGCCCATCCGGACTCTCCGTTCCCCACTCGCACCTGAGGAGTCTGAGACATGTACAGGTTGCGGATCAGTCTCCTGTCCCTCCAATCCATTCCTATTTTCTGCAATACACGCATTAATTTTTCCCAATTCACTCTATCAAACGCTTTTTCGAAATCTACAAAACAGGCAAAAACGTCCTGATTGTATTCTATATTCCTCTCGACTAGTGATCTCATTACTGCAATGGCATCACGCGTACCTCTTTCTTTCCTGAACCCAAACTGATCATCCCCTAAGTAATCATTTGCCTTACTCTCTATCCTTTTGTTGATGATCCTGAGAATAACTTTAGCTGCGTGGGATATCAAACTTATTGTTCTGTAGTCCTCACATGACGAAGCCTTTGCCTTTTTTGGAATAGGAACTAACACCGATCTCACAAAATCTTCCGGCCAGATTCCTTCCTCATAGATACTATGAATCAGTCCATATATGGCCTTCTTCCCACCTTTCCCTAACCATTTCAACATTTCTACAGGAATATTGTCCACCCCCACAGCCTTATTTGCTTTCATCTCCTTTAATGCCCTTTCTATTTCATCGTCGAGTATGCCTGGACCTAAGCTATCTTCTTCCACGTCATGTTCCTTTTCTATGTCTAACCTTGTCGGCCTAAGTTCTTTACCATACAGTGTTTCTATATATTCCTTCCATCTCTCTTGGATTTTTCCTGGTTCAACTATTATCTTACCCCATTTATCTTTGACTGTTAGCACACATCTTGCCTTCTTACTTCCCGATAATAACTTAACCTTGCTGTATAGAGCACCAATTTCACCCTTCTTCTGTAAACTTTCCATATCCTCGCATTGCGTTTTCCACCATTCTTCTTTTGCTTTATTTGTGGCCCTTCTCAATTTATTGTTTAACTCTTTGTACTTCATTTTGCCTAACTCTGTGTTTACATTTTTCCATCTTCTTCTCTCATCCATATTTGCAATCATCTCATCCGTTACCCATGGTTTCCTTATCCTTTTCCCGTTAACGGTTCCTATAGTGTCTTTAGCGGCTTCCAATATCCCTTTCTTGATACATTCCCATTTTTCTTCGATAGTACTCAGTTCTTTACCGTCATCCATCATTTTCTCTACAGCCTCCTGATACTCCTTCCTCGTTAATTCATTTACTGCTTCTAAATTCCATTTTTTAGCCCGCCGCCCTTGCCTTATCTTCTTGAAACGAACATTACATTTCATAACAACTAAATTGTGGTCAGAGTCCGCATCCGCTCCTGGGAAACTGTGCGAATTTATCACACTGTTCCTAAACCTGTGCCTAACCATAATATAATCTAACTGATACCTTTCTGAGTCACCTGGCATTTTCCATGTATATCTACGCCTTTTGTGGTGTCTAAACCATGTGTTAGTGATGACTAACCCCTGTCTCCTGCAGAATTCAATTGCTTTCTCCCCGCGTTCATTCCTCGTGCCTAACCCATAGTCCCCCACCTCACCACCATCTCTTCCTTCGCCTACCGTCGCATTCCAATCCCCCATCACTATCAAATGTTTCCCTGCAGGAACACTCGCGATGATATCCTCTAACTCATCATACATCCTATCGACTTCTTCCTCCTTGTGGTTGCTCGGTGGCATGTATACCTGAATAATGACCAAGTTCGTCGGCTCTGCTTTAATCTCTACGAGTAAAATTCTATCTGTCGCTTGCTCTATGTTGACTACGCTTCTTCCTACCCCTTTATTTAATATTACGGCAACCCCTCGTTGGCTCTCGTCCCCGCCGCTGTATATTACTCTATAATTGTCACTCCAGTAATCCCCGCTATCCTTCCATCTCACCTCGCAGAGGCCTAAAACATCTATGTTACCTCTTTCCATCTCTCGCTTAATATTTTCTAATTTGCCTCTCCTCAACATTGTCCTGACGTTCCAGGTTCCTATTCTAACTACTTTCGTCTTCTTCTGCATCTTCTGTCCTGCTGCTGTTATTTCTCCCCCGCAAGGATTTCGTGGGATGACGACCGCGGAAGCCTTGCCTCCCCCGCTGCCGGGCACGACACACGGCCCCTTGGGCCGAGTCCCGCAGTTGCCAGGACTCAATTTCTGTTTTGCGTCCATCATATTTTCTTGGGAATGATAATTGAGGTGGTTTCCCGTTGCCTTCCTCAATAGTGTTTTTAACGTGACACCATCACTTAATGGCCGCCCCACTGGGGTCAGACGCCATTGCAGCCGCCTCACTGAGGAACAGACGCTGCGTGGACTACCTTTCGTCTGGCTCCTAACCTTCGACCTTCTGGCATGGGTGACCCTTCCAGAAGTAATTATTATTACTCCCGCCAGCACAGCTCTAGGGGTCATCGGAACACACAAGCCCTTCCACCACGACAAGGTTGTAGTCCATGGGAGGGAGGTCCTATTTAAGGTAATAAATATTTTCTTGAGTACTGTACCGGATGAACGATATTGTTACTTAGCACTACTTCATTTTCGTATCAATCCAGCGGCAACCCTCTATTTTTCGTTCAAAAAAATTTAAAAATCAAAACTTCGGACATCTATTCTCCGGAACGGTTCCATTGAGTTTCGTTCCCAACTCTGTGGAAGTGGCACCTTAGCATAGTAACCCGATGAAAACTGTTTCCTCTGCGCATAGGAATAAAATCTCGTTGAATTGGGGTGCCTCTCCCCTGGTTAGATTAATTTATGGATATTATTTTGAAATTTCACCATTCGGCACCCCTACCAAACGTACGCTGCGTTCAGTTTGCGACATCCCGAATATGCGTTTCGAGATACGCACTAGACCTAAGGGTCAACTGAACTCGTACATGTCAGGAAGAGAAATATTTTTACCTGATTACGAAGACGCAGTGCGGTCAAACCCATACCATGTTTTTCATCGCGGTAATGTAAATATGATAATTCGGTATGATAATTTTGGCCCGTGCGAAATGCACAATAAAAAAACAAACTCCGTCCCTTGCCGCAATGCCCACCACCCTTCACGAGCGGCTAGCTCGATAAGGCGCCAGGTGACCTTGGCGCGGCCTTTGCCCTTAACGAGATCTTGCAAGCTGACAAACGAAAGCCCTCCCCTCCGACCCCTTTCAACCCTCCATCCACCCTCCCACTCTTCCATCCAGTACCAGTCGAGTGCTCCACACACCCCTCCCCCCTTTTCCCCCACGCGTCAATCTCCCCCTATCACGCTCCCCTCAATAAACCTCCCCCGGAGGTGATGAAACGGCACCTGCTCCCCCCAGGACGGACGCGAACTCCTCCTCCCGCGCCTCTCCCTCTCCACTCCTCCCCCGCACCCTCTTCCGCATTCCCTGTCGTCGAGCGGGAAGGGGCGCACGCAGCACCTTCTCCTCCTCCTCCCGCGAAGGCATTCCGCTCGCGGCCCCTGCTGACCGAGGACGGCCGGGAGGCGTCGTGCACCACAGGTGCACCCCCACGTACCGGAGGGAGGACGGGGGGTGGGGGACGGCGGGCGATTCCCCTGGGGTTCGCTCTTCTAAGTTGGGAGCTGTAATAGCTGGTAGCCCTTTAGGGCCGTTCCTAAATTACGTAAGGAGGGAAGGAGGGGATTGCTCCATTTGATTACGTTTTCTTACGGGAGGAGGGATGTTAAGGTTTAGAAGCAATCTTACGTCAGGTTTATTAATGCATTGTTCGAGATATTTACGCGAAAAAGTTTTTTGGTTGTCCTTCATCGCCGATGGACACTGTAAATGCTCGCTAATGAAACTGTCAGAATTTAAGTATTTATCAGGATGTTAGAGGAGGTAACTTTTTGTTTCAATTCACTCTACTGTACATCCTAATACCACTTAAATAAAAAACAGTCATCATTCAATATATCATTATCATCAATTCTTACTTGTCTCATGTGATTAGTCAATAATCCTAGTGAAAATGATTCTGTCAAACCTAAGTGCGCTTTTATTCTTGAAAAAGATGCCTCGTTCATGTATTAATTATATCGGCGATAAGTAACGTTTATAAAATAGCATTCATATCTCACGGATCCTTACTGATTGTTCAGTAAATTATGCCTCAATATATGTAGTAAATGCCCATCTTGTTCTCTTTAACTGTCGTCCATAAGCTTCTCTCTTCGCCCACTTGAAAGTACTCATTCGTTTGTTGCTCTCTCCGTCCATCTTATTCTCGTTAATCTTTCAAAGCACTATAATTCCATCACTTCTAATAAAACAATAATGCTCTATCACCCATGTCTCACAACTAGAAAGATATTTTATGAACCATTTCCCTCAGCTATTAATATTTACCATTAGTTGATTTTTATGGGATACGGCCTTCTTTTCCAGCGGTACGAGTATTCTGCCTACGCACGATCCCTTACCTTTTTCATCGTTGGTAATGCCACATTTATAAATAAAAAGACTTTCCCATAGTCTCCATTCTAACGTGTAAATTATCTTCCTTAAGTTGACAGGAGATCAGAATTTTTACTTGTTAATCCCGGGACCAAACATTTTTATTCCTTTCTCTTCTCAATATCTCTACGCTTGATCTTGTTTCTTCTCGTTAGTTATGACTGTGTCGTCCACAAATCACAATGTCCTCATCCTCTCTCCGTACTTTCATACATCACCCTTTATCCCTTCCTTGATGTGGGTTACTGTTCTCCCGACTTGCAACTCAAAAGATCAACTTTGATTAGGAGTTAGCTATGTCCAACTCTTTTCTACATTTTAACCATGGGTAAGATCGCCACTCATAGGAAGACGCGTCATGAGGATCTAACACATGTAAGTATTCTCTTAATGCAATATAATTTATAAGAATAGTCTGCTGATCATGGAAATTTTACCCGAAAACTAAGCATTCCTAGACTTCTAAGCCCTGCGTAACCAGCCATTCAATAAGTCCCAGGACTTATTGAACGGAATATAATTTGGGATGCCCAAGGTATAATTTACATCGACTATCTTGAAACGGGAAAATCTATCAATAGCGACTATCACATTGAGTTATTGGTGCTTTTGAAGGATGAGATCGGAAAACAAACGAGCGCTTATGAAGAAGAAAACAATCATCTTTCATCAAGACAATACACCGTCCCACAAGTCAATGAAAAACAATGGCCAAATTGAACGAGTTGGGCTTCAATCTGTTTCTCCACCCACCATACTCTCCAGATCTACCCCCCAGCAACTACTGGGTGTTTGCTGCTCTCAAAAAGATTTTTTAAAAAACCATAAACACAGTAATCAACCGGTTTAGTAGGTGATGGTAGAATTCACCCAGTACTAAGCCCGACGGCGTGTGAATATTCACACATCAGGGTAGGGGGGCCAGTTCCTTTCCCTATGCCGGTTATGGTTTCCCAGGAAAATCTGGTACCGGAAAAATCCCAAAGCTTAGGTTGAGCTGCAGGTACCCAGAATGCCTTCCCCGGGAATCGAACCCGAGACCCTCCAGTCAGTAGTCCAGCTCTACTCCCTGGTCTACTGCGACCCACACTCAAAATGATGCTCCAGGGAAAAAGGTTTGGCTCGAATGAGGAAGTCATCGCTGCAACTGAAGCTTATTTTGTGAACAAGGACAAATCGTTTTACAAGCATGGTATCGAAAAGTTAAAAAAGCATTGGAAAAATTATATAGCTCTGGAAGGTGATTATGTTGATGAATATAAAAATAAATTTGGCGAAACAAATGTCGTTTTCTTAATTAGTCCCTCTACTTATTAAACGATTGGTTAATCATTCATTTATTTAAACCGTGGTATATTTCAGTTCTGAACTCTTTGATCTTTTCCTTCCTTATCTTACTAATCCGACTGTTCTGATTTTAAAAATTATACATCCGAAATCCCCCCTCAATGGTGGACAACACTTCTGAGTTCTTTTGGGCATCTCCCAAATGTGACTTTATATTGACGACGTCCCGTAACGTTTAATGTCGCCGCTTGTATACCTCCTCACACCCTTTCCTCCGCCGATTCCAACCTCGTGAATGCTGCTCACCCACCTTTGGAGGTAAATTCCCTGAGCACTTGCCAACCTCCCTCACGAAAGACAGAATCACATAGCCCAAGTTTCCAGGCCGTGAGTCAAAGAATGACTCGCATTGAATTGAAATAGTATGAGCAGTGAGACGAGGAAGAGTGTAGGGGGTGTGTTCAATTCTTCTCTGAAACGTGTATTCTTAATGTTATTGTTTGTTGCTTTTGCTATTGGTTAATGCTATTGTAATTATTTATATTATAGCATTACTATTAAAACATGTTTGTGCAGGTAGAGCGTGACGAGGCACACAAATCGTTTTGCATCAAAATCAAACTTGTCTTTTTTTATTTCTGAAACAACAACCCCTAACATCTAAACACTAATCTCTACCTCAAAGAGACATAAATAACAAATTATCAATCCTAAAAAAAACCTAAACTAAGCTTCTTAAAAACAAAAGGGGATTGAAAAAATGTAACTAAGCGATACAATAAGATGAAGCATCTAAACAACAATCCTTAATCACAAAAAAATCCCATCACATTAACATCAGATCCTATATCAATAATAGAATAAAAATAACGTGTTGTATACAAAGATATTCAAAGCAAATACAAAAGTCTTACTGCTCAAAGCCCAATGTCATACAAGCAAAACTCAGGGACGGTCTAAATTACATTAAGCACGGTTTAATGAATTTATGAAGGTCAATGATTGGAGAGATCTGGACCGAACTGGTATCGAGATAATGCGTAAAATGAGACCATTCCAGGCAAATATGAAATATAATTGTGACATAGATTCTGCGCAATGTTTGGTCACATATTGGGAGGAATATCCTTTCCTCGAAATCAGCGAAGATAAAAACTCTTTCAATAAGCTCTGGCTTATCGTCATTGAGGATATCCGTAAGCCTGAGGACACAGCAGCTCTATCAGATGACCTTAATGCTACACAACGCTGGTGCGACTCTTGGCAATTAGATTTAGACTTAAAAAAGTGCGTAGTGATGATTTTTTTGGAAAAATAGCAATTCCCACCCGAACGCCTACTGCATCGGGAACACCGAAATGGAATGTGTAGACTCAATTAAATACCTAGGCGTTACCCTCACTCACTATCTCTCTTGAGTGAAACACATACGGGGAATATGTGGACAAGCTAACAAAACGTAAGGATTTATTAGAAGAGTACTGGGCAAATGTGAAGAAAAGATTGAAGAGAAACGTTATCTTTTGCTGGTTAGGCCTCTTTTAGAATATGCCACAAGCATACGGGATCCTCAGGAAGTTGGATTGATTGCCGAATTAGATTGCTAGATTTGTAAAACGTTGTCATGATAAACTTAGCAGCGTATCCAAAATATTAGAACAGAAAGGCTGGGAGTCACTCACAGAGCGGAGGCTTAATTGCGGATTAAATCTCTTGCATAAACAGTAAGGATGTCTCTTTAGCAGTGATGTTGAAAATGTATTTTTACCCCCATTATACTATGGTAGGATTGATCATGTCAATAAACTCAAAAAGTCAAAAAGATCAAGTGTAGAACGGATGAATTTAAGATATCGGTTTTTCCACGAACGTTAAGGGATCAGAATAACATTGTCCGATCGCGGTAGGGTCATATTCGGATCAAATTAGTGTCATGTGTTTTCACCCACTGCCACACACCCTAGTAGGCTTGTAGGCTACTAAAAATTCTAAATACGAAAAAAATACCATGTTCATATTTTAATGGTTCTTTATGAAGTCAGTACAAAAGTAATGAATCACTGATGCATCTTTTTAATGTAAATTTGAATGTGGGCTAAATCATCTGTTTTGAATTCGAACGAATCTAGAAATTTGTGAAATGCTTTTTCATTGAAATTCATTAATGCATTTTATTTTTATAGGGGTGGTGGCAACTGAGTGGAGTGGAGTGCTTGGCTATTGGCTGGAGGGACCGGGATGGCACCTCCGGATGACACCTCCAACTTCAGGTGAGCTGTTTTGGCTTTTCTAGTACAAGAGCCTTGCAGGACAACTCAGGAGGCATGGGAAAGAGTACTGATTCCCCTAACCGAATGAGTGGATTTGAAAAGCCCTAAAGTTTTCACGCAGTGAACCCTTACCCATCAACCCACTGTGGACTGATTACGACGGTTGATACTGCGGAAGTAGTCCAAAATAGGTTCGGGAATAAAATCTAAGTATTCAAGTAACGGTCCATATATTATTTGGCTAAGGCCTCCCTGCACGAAAATGATAGCAAACTGGCGAGGGAATTCACCGGCGAGTAAACTGGAGTCGGAGCGCACTTTGGATCCGAACGCGCGGCATGAAATAAGACTGCGAGAAATGCAGAAATTTGATCATCGGGTATAGAGTGGCTTCTGTCAACACTTTCTTTCAACTCCACTAAGCAAAATAATAGAAATTTCTTTCGGCTCAAATTTGTGGAATAATTACATGTGAAACAAATACACGCAGCTATTCCAGAGTTCATTCTCGCGCTCGCAAACTTTGTGTCAATTTCAGACCCCATCATCAAGATGATATCGCCATGCGGGAATGAAACTGTTTACGTGGAACCACTGCATTTTTTTTAAACTCTATCAAGTCCTTCAATTATGATAAACTGCTTTTTTAAAGTCACGACTAAGGTCTACTCCTGTACTCCACGTCAGCAGATGATAAATCTAGCGTGTGTATTATTTCCCTTCCTGCACATCCTTCTCCCAACGATTCCTATTTTATACAACTTTAAATTTGAAATTCCTTCTTGGCACTCCATCATGTATGATTTCTTCTACGTAGATTTCCCCAGTTTTGCAGCAATTTTTTCCCCAAATTAATGCACGCACCTCGGCGGTACCCCCGTAGGAAATCCTTTAGCTGCAGATAAAACTTCGCACCTGAGTTCATTATCCTTACCCCAAGATAGCAATCGATCAATTCTCTCGACAATATCTCACACACTGAGTATCAAAGAACTGATGAACGCCCGTGTTTACGCGTACGTAAGTACACACGTCTAGAGCTGCGACTTCCCTTGCGTTCGTTTCCCCTTCCGGTGTGACGGGGTCGATTCCCAATATAGCGGCACGGCGCGGCCCCTCAATGTCCCCGTCACTCGCTCGAGAGCTTGGCCGAAAGGGCGAAGGCGGTCCTTGGGTGGTTACGTTTCCCACCCTCGCCCGCCAGACCGTAACACAGGATTCAATGCCGGGATTACGATCAACAATTGACGACGCGACGGACCCTAAAACTACGGCGTTTTCAGTAATCCAGCCCAGGATATTTTTATCTATGCGTGCGATGATTTGGTTTTCCTGATTGGACACAATTACCCCTCGCATAAACGAGTCTTCAGGTTTTGTACAGACACGCCAGACCACTGACGATGAAGATTTGATACTTCGCATCGGGAAACCCCGCGCCGCCCGACAACTTTCTTTGCAGGTGGTATGCTAACCGGGTTAGGTTGATACATTATGCACTCCGCTGTGGTGACGTCCATCGATGACACGGAACTTTTCCGCCCCAAAGCAATTTGAGGTTTTTTTTTTCAGGAAACCCACACACAAAGTTCATTTCTTACGTCATGAAGATGGAAGAAAATCTACAACGTCGACGTCCTAACGGCCCGCGCTCATTTGTAGGCAAATACATATCTTGTGCCAGGCGCAAGGGAGGTAGATGTCCAAAATTAAATAAAAATCTTGAATAACAACTTGAGGTAAGGGCGAGTATCAAACAAACATGAGAGCTGTGGCTACGATATTAATTTAAAATGTAAATTCTTTCGTTGCACATTCTTGTAACAATTTTATGTCTGTTGCCTCAACATGTACTGAAATTTGGAGTGTTGAAACTGCTTGTGCGTTCTGATGACTCATGTGTTACAGAGAGCAATGATATCTGCTTCTGGTAGAGAAAAATCCCAAGCAGGGGAGGTAGAAAAAAGGTAGTCCACAAAGCATTTGTTCCTCACTGCGGAATAAATGCTGCAGAGATGTTTGATCTTGCTTTGGCACCCATTTAAGTAACGGTGTAACGGCACGTTTACCATTGAGGAAGCCTCGGGAAAACCATTTAAGTTGTATTCTCATGGTACCATCAATGGGCACGATATCCGGTCGCAGCTAAGCCAACAAAACAGAGAAAAAAACACCGAAGAGTAGCGCGGCGGCCAGATTAGCAACGTGTAATGGGGATTGATGTTAGGGAAATTAGCAAATATCAAGTGATGAGTGGAGACAAGAAGTTCAAATTCTCTTGAAGATAAATGGGAAAGTCCATGGGACTCCTCGAGCTTCGGTTACAGAGTCATTCGATGGAGAGCTGATGGCTAATAATTTTTTTTTATTCATTGCTTTCGCTGCCAATGATTTTTTATTTAGAACCGTCTTGTGCGCTTAATGTTATTTGAGCTCGTATATTATTCGTACGGCGCAGAGACGTGGTCGCTGAAGCAGGAGGATAGACGTAGATTGGAGGCTATTGAAATGTGGGTGTGGAGACGAATGGAGAAGGTGAAATGGACTGAAAGAAAAACAAATGAGGAAGTACTAGATATGGTGGGTGAGGAGAGGGGCTTGTTGAGAGAAATCCTATGGAGGCATGAAAAATGGATGAAAGGTGTATTGAACGGCAGTGGGATGCTGAAGACGGTGATAGAGGGGAGAATGTTGGGCAAGCGAGGAAGGGGCAGGAACAGGATAGGGATGTTAGATGGGATAAAGGGAGGAAGGAGGAACACAGAGATGAAGAGGGACCTGATGTAGAGTAGGTTGCTCGATTGTGTTTCGTTGAAGTCGCAAGTTAATTATGTGATAGTTGTGTCCATCCAAAAACCTACCTTCATCGGTAGATTACCTTATAATAATTCTTCAACCAGAGATCCTTTTCTCCGTTTTTAACCACATTTCCTCAAGAATAAAGTACATACATTTGAAATCTCCGTCACAATTTGCCTAAATCGTTAAATATTAGCTATATATCCATGAAATAAATTTTCATTCACTTTTTGACAATTAATAGTCGCGGAAAGATTTTGATATATCTTTTGGGGATGCATGAAAATGTTTTTTCTTTTCGCATTGAATCATTTTCTTGATTTTTATGATACGTCTTTGGAATCAAGCCAGAAGTAGATAATCAACGAGGTGATTCGCCTTTTTGGTCAAAACTTGTCGTGATGATGATTGCGTAATGCCCTAATCGTTCACTTGTTGTTTTGTTCTACATTGTTATTTTATCAGTTTTGAGTCCATTTATCCCTCCTTTAAATTATTTATATTTTTAACATTTCAGTGCTCAATCGATGCTGAAATGAGAGACCCCTTATCAAAATCCCTTAAAAATTTTTTTCAAGGTAAAAATTTTAAATTTCCTGTGAAAATAATGATCGATTCGTAAAAATATCTCGTTCCGGTTAAATCAATGTTAAAAGTCGGGAAAAATTTCGGGCTGAAATCCTAACTTTTCTAGTATCGTTCCGCCGTACCAATCCTTGGCTCCGAACAGTTCAGCCACAGATTATTGCCTAATATTTTGTCGATAATACTATGGTTTTCAATTCGTTATTTCAACTTTTGTTTCACTAAACGAGAGATGATTACGCCACGAATGATTCAGGCCACCACTCGGGAGTCACCTTCGTGGACTAAGTCTAACAATTTTAAACTTAGAGCCAGGCTCTCGGACAAGTGTTCTGAACTTGGCAGGCGTCTGTTATCACTTGACTCTTCATTTGACGCAAATCACATGGCTCTCTCTCTCTCTCTCTGTCTCTTCGAATACATAAATGGTGGCATGACGTCAATTCAAAAAGAGTGAAGAAGTTTTGTTTTCACGAAAGGTGAAGGGATTACAAGAGAGACACTAGAAGTGATGGCTAAGTGAACAGAAATAGACAGAGAGCTTTTGAAGTTAATTAGACATCAGGATGGGAAACAGTCAGAAATTAATCCAAAGGAAGACGATCATTTTTTGGATCATAATACGACCAGTAAGAAATCGACATGCCGATGGGATACCGATGAATCATTACCGCAACAAAAGTAATCGTCAATAAGCAGGCGAGCCAGTTCCTCTCGTCTGTTGGAACTCCGCATTATTTTGGACGATGTAATTGGGATCAAGTTCAAACTTTCACACGTTTGCGTATTATTGTGTGCGTCAAATGGAGTTGTAGAAACAGTGTGTTAGTATCACAGATAAGGATGGTTAAGACACTGAATATATAAACGAAGCAGGTCGCGGTGGTCTAGCGGGTAGAGAGTTGGACTGCTGACCGGAGGGTCCCGGGTTCGATTCCCGGGCAAGGCACTCTGGGCACCTGCAGCTCCACCCAAACTAGTTGATTTTTCATACCAGATACCAGATCTTCCTGGGAAACCATAACCGGCACAGGGAAAGGAACTGGCCCCCCTACCCTGATGTGTAAATATTCCCACGCCGTCGGGCTTGGTACATGGGTGAGCTCTACCATCACCTACTAAACCGACCTTCGGGTTGATTACTGTGTTTATGAGGGGGGAAAACTCCACTGGCCGTAAAAAACAGTCGCAACTCTCGTCAGACCAAATTGTTGTGTTGGTATTCGCGGGAACCAACCACAACCTCTCGACCAAGAATACCCTCTGTGGTGGTTTACGGGAAATTAATCCACGCCAGGGACCACACACAGCCACACACACACTATCCTGTCCACTATCCACAACACAACAATTTGGTCTGACGAGAGTTGCGACTGTTTTTTACGGCCAGTGGAGTTTTCCCCCCTTATAATTTAACCTAGAGGCCGTAGAGCTCTTGATAATTCTTACTACTGTGTTTATGGTTTTTATATAAACAAATTAATGATTCGCTGATATTCATTAATATTGAGACATATTCACTTTGTATTTCATGACCTAGGTTTCGACTCGCAAATCCATATTCAAGTCCTCAGAAGATGACTTCGTAAGCCGAAACCTAAGTGGTGGAATAAATAATGCAAAGACTTTTTATCTCAATATGAACGTTTTCCACTAAGTATCACCTCAAAATGTCCAATTTATCGATTTCCCTATCTTGCAACGGAAACTGTCCAATGCATTCAATAACTTGTTCCTAAGGAAATATGATGCAGAAACGCAGATGTAAAGCCTTTGAGATGAAAATATTGGATGTTTTTGAGCATTGAAGAGAATGGAAAGATTAGGGTGGATAGAAAAGAAGACAAAAACTGTTATACAAAGGGAAAGATAGGAAATGGGTTGGGAAAACGAATAAACTGTGAATGGGTGAATATTGAGAGGAAGCGGGATGTTGAAAGTCGATAGAAACGGAAAATTATTGGATAAGAGAGGATGGGTCAGGATACGTATATTCAACAAATTGAGTAGCTTCAGGTGTGGTGTGGTGGAAGTCGAACTTAATGAATAACTGATCTTACCACTTTTCACTTGACAGAATTTATTTTACGACCGGGTTTTGGTGTATTACGTCATCATCAGGTAACCAAATGAAGTTTTGTCCAACGCACAACTTCATTTTGATACCTGATGATGATTTAATACATCGAAACCCGGTCGTAAAATAAATTTTATCCAGTGGAAAAGTGCTACGATCAGTTAGTTATTCATTGCGTGTATTCAAAATCATGCCGTAGAATCGTTTAAAAGATTGGTCTTTTAAATGAATATTATAACATACAGGATATGGACAAATATATACACTACGAATTCTAATTATCTCCTACGCGATTTCTGTCATATATATAAATATAAATATATATATATATATATATATATATATATTATGAAATATATAATAAATTTATATATATTTTATATAATAATATAAAAATATATAATAAATATATAATATATTTTATAAATATATATATTTATAAAAATATATATATATTATATATGTGCCTTACACCTCTTCCTAACACTGCCCATCCGGACTCTCCGTTCCCCACTTGCTCAGGTGCTCCATTGTCACCGGTACTGTTCAACGTATATGTAGAGGAAATGATTAAAGAGGCATGGGAAGAACTGGAGGTAGCAATGAAAGTCGGAGGGGAATTTGTAAAATCGGTTAGGTTTGCTGATGACCAAGCATTAGTTGCTCAGTCAGCCAAGGGGTTGCAAGCATTGCTGAGTGAATTGGAGGTTCAGTGCGATAAATATGGGATGAGAATCAATATTAATAAAACAAAGGTTATGCGATTTTCCAGAAAGAAAAAGGCTAAGTTAAATATTAAAATAGGCGGGGAAAAAATAGAACAGGTAGAACAGTTTACATATCTCGGAAGTGTTTTGGACCAATACGGTCAAAGTAGTAGGGACGTAAGGAGAAGAATTGCGCTAGGCAAGGAGGCTTTCTCAAGGAGGAGGGAGTTGATGACGGGGACGTTGAGTAGGGATGTTAAGACAAGACTCGTAAAAACTCTGATATGGAGCGTAGCTATGTATGGTGCGGAAACGTGGTCACTGAAGCAGGAGGATAGACGTAGATTGGAGGCTTTTGAAATGTGGGTGTGGAGAAGGATGGAGAAGGTGAAATGGACCGAAAGGAAAACAAATGAGGAAGTACTGGAGATGGTGGGTGAGGAGAGGGGTTTGTTGAGAGAAATCCTATGGAGGCAAGAAAAATGGATGAAAGGCGTATTGAGCGGTAGTGGAATGTTGAAGAAGGTAATAGAGGGGAGAATGTTGGGCAAGCGAGGAAAGGGTAGGAACAGGATAGGGATGTTGGATGGGATGAAGGGAGGAAAGAAGTACACGGAGATGAAGAGGGGCCTGATGTAGTTTAGGTTGCTGGATTGGGTTTTGTTTGGAGTTACAAAATATTTATTTGATAGTTGTGTCCATCCAAAAACCTACCTTAACCGGTAGATTACCTAATAATAATAATAATATATATATATATATATTTATTTATATATATTTATATATATATATTTACATCTACCCGTTCTACAATAAATCTCCCAGATTTTACGTTGGTGATCTGATCTACCATAGTAAGACTGGGCCGGTAATAAGTTTTTAAACATCCCCAGATAAAATGACGTCGGTGAGATTCTCGTTCGGCTTTCTTTGATTATCGGTAGTCACTTTTATACAAATCAGTCATTGAAGACGTTGTCTTTATTCAAACGATTCATTTCGGTCTTTCGAGAACTCTACAGTCGAGCGTCTTACACTACAATTCCATAGATACAATATTATAGTTTTATCTTTATAATTAAGTGACTGGACGAGCGTTTTCTTCTAAAAATATACTGTAGAGCAGAATGTAAAATCTTTTTGGTCTATGAGCGTCAAAAGATTGTATTTATCTTCCTTTTCGCTAAGCACAATGTTATTATCTTTAGATATTTTGACGCTCGACATATATTGTGACGGTTTCGGAGTGAATTATGTTGAGTGAGGACGGAAGTCACTCGTTTTCGACGATAAAATCATTGGCATTTCCTGAGCGTGGTGTTTGTTGAGGAGCTAACCAAGTGAGGCGTGCGCCCACGAAGTTAATCGAATTCGAACGCTCTTCACTTGACATCCCTCAGACCTCGCCGACTTAAAACCTCACACTTCAACGTAATGGCGGTGACGTTGAGACAAGGAGACGAGGCAGCTAAGCTTCTTTATCACTTCTACTTCTTCCTGAAAATAATCTCTCTCCTTTAATTGCTCCATTGGAGCGTTAAGAAGTGACGTCATGTTGATTCCATCACCGTATATGCGCCAATTGGCAGCAGGCGCGCCATAAATTATTCGTTGACCTGCCTCTATCAATATCAAAAATACCCATTTCATACAAATAATCCTTCACAAGGGCTACAATGTTGACGTATTGGAAGGCCTTGCGTGTTCGAATAATCCCAAGGCCTGTACTGACAGGAGCAATGATATTATTTCCTGGTAGAATCACCCATGCCAGAAGGTCAAAGGGCATGCACCAGACGATAGGTAGTCCGCGCAGCGTCTATTCCAGCAGCTGCGAAGGACTCTGACCCAAGTGGGGTGGCCATTTGAGTAACGGTGTCGCGTCAAAAACATCATTGAGGAATGCAACAGGAGGCCACCTTATTTATAAAACAACCCATTACATCGGAATATAACATAATGATGTGTCCCGAGAACTTTGACATTCAGTCCTTTGGGGTGGGTGTCGTGCCCAGCAAGGCCTCCGTGACCGTCATCACAAAAGACCCTTGCACAATTGAAGTGACAGGGGCCGAAAAGATGACACAGCATAAGACCGCGGAATGTGAGAACAGCGACTTGTAATATCAGGATTTTGTTGAAAGCAGGGAAGTTGGGAAAAATCAGAATCGGAGATCATGGTTTTGTTTTATGTCTGCTTACCTATACACCTTCATAGGGAGGATCAATTAGACAATGTACACGGCCAAATAGAAGTAATGATTCCGGGTAATCCTAGAAGGAAGTCCTTGATAGAGATAGGAGATCGGAAAGCGATGGTAGGAGAAGGAAAAGATGAAAGTGAGACATGGGGATACACCTCAGATATAAAGTCTGACCGTGGGTGGAACATAATTTAATTTTGCCGGAAAATTGGTATAATTATTACCAACGCCTGGTTTAATCACCAAAATATACGCAAGGCATTAGTACGCGTGGAAAATACCAGGAGATACAGACAGATATCACGTTCATGGAATAACGATTAGGTGACATCATCATCCATCTGCAGTTTCACGGAAGGGGATAAGGTTTCAGGTAGTAATTTAGTGTTCATCTAGAACGATGTTGCAGATGTCACATTCAAGAGGATAAAATATGAAAGAAAATAATAAGTTTCCAAGCCGAAGGTTTGTTTGATAGGTGTGAGTAGAGCTCAACTAGTACTAAACCCATATTAGACGTGTGATACTCACACATTTAACGTTTGAGACTCCAGTTCATTTCCCTGTGCCACCTACGATTTCGCAGAGAGATCTGGTACCTGGAAAAATCACACAGCTTGGGTGAAGCTGAGGGTGCCCAGAGGCGTCGAAACTGAGCCTTTCGTTGAGTGATCCAGCACTTTACCCGCTAGACTACCCTGACCCACAAAAAAAATGGAAGAAACTTAAGAAAATATACGCAGAAGCAATGGTAAGAGGGGCACTGGTAGGGCAGGAAGAAGTAAGTGGGGAACTCATGAAATCAAGTTAGACGTGCAGATTAATGCTTTTAGTTAGCCATCTGGCCAAAGGCTTGCTTGCACCTTTCCGAAGCCACCGTAATAGGCATGGGATATGAATCAATCAGAAAATACGACTGATATTTCCAAGAAATAGGAAGGCTACGGCTTAGTTAAGGATTGAAAATCAATGGCATGATCTAGAGCAGATTGAGGAGTACACCGATTTAGGAAATGGGAAAATATTAAGGATATTAAAGGAAATATTTTGTCAGGGAAATGGATATTTTGCAAATAAGAAGGTTTTTGATAGCAAGGATCTTGTGTAAAAGTCTAAAGAAAATATTCACGAAAAATTTTCTGCCGAGTGTAGCATTTCACGGCCTTGAAACTTGGTCGTCGAGCTAACGTAAGAGGATAAATGCACGTGTCGATCGAATACTTTCGGGATGTGGCTATAAAGGCGGTCGGAAAAAGTAGAAGAAACGGAAAGAATAACAAACGTAGTTTTAAGAATGGAAGGGCAGGAGAGAAGGCTCTTGGGAGAAATTCGGAGATGACGGGAATGGTAGATGCGGGACATTTTACGCGGCAATGGAATGTTGGAAGTTCTTATAGAGGGGAGAAAGCTGTGAGAGTGAGGTCGAGGGAGGAAGTGATTGGTCGTTTTGGAAGGAATGAATGAAGGTAAGAAGTCTGCGGAATTTGAAGAATGGTGTATTGTGAAGGGTGACACGGCGTTTGGTGCCTTATTAGGTGTTGCGTAGAAGTGCAAAAGTGTTAGTTTCTGTGTTCATCAAAAATCTAGTTAAACGGTAGACCACACCAAACCACGATAATTAATCCGAAGGCTGGTTCTGGCCTCACCTAATGGCATGTAAAAAATTTAGCTCAGGGAATGGGCTGCTGTTTTCCCTGTGACTTCTCAGGAATATCTGGTAACCGCAAAATCACAAAGCCAGGGTAAAGGTGAGGGTACACAGAGGTGTCACCGGAAATTTAACCCGGGCTCTCCGGTCAATACACCAGCGCTCCACCTATTCCTATTGGTAAAATGCTCTCAAAAAAACACAAACAGATGGGAAAATTTTTACTCAACTCTGCAGTCACTATGGGAGACTCTCAAAAAGGAGTAAGCGAGGCAAATAAAGAACACCTAAGCGATGAAGAGCTGATTTTTTTCACTACCGTCCACGAACGCTCGGACCATTGTAAGAAGAGATAGAGAATAAAAAAGAACTTTTTTTAGGGCTATTCCACGTTCTGAAAAAAATTTCACACCGAAGCTTAATGAATAAATAGAGCACTATATGTCATTTTCATCGTTATCAGCGAGCAAAACCGTATTTATTACTTAAAATTGACTCGGGAGGTATTTTTTTCGGTGATTAAGAAACACTTGAAAATAGTCTACTCCATAAAAAATCCAAGCTAAAGCATTTTTTTGTATTTCTAGGCTAAATTAGAATTCTGCTCTCAAATTTGTACACTGGAGAAGTATGCGATTCTTGTACAGGTATACTGCGGGAGCGGATGGAGTATCGGAATGAGCAATGATAGGCAAGGGAGATAGGACTAAGCCGCCCATTATCAACTGGGTCATTCCACACACACATGCGGAAGTAATGTTACCATTTAGGAATTGCAGGAGGTAGAAAAGAAAATTTGTGGCGAAGTCATGAAATCACTTAAATAAGCAGCCCACAGTTAACCAGTCAACCAATGGCTTGCGATCACTGCTGAGTGCCCTTCAAATCCAGTGCAATAGACATGGGATGATTATCAGCGATAATAAAACGAAGGTAATGAAGCTCACAAGAACCAGGTGGGTGAAGTGAAACATTTGAAGTTTGGGGGCATAAACTAAAGCAGATAGAAGAGCTCACCTATTTAGGAAGTGTTTAGGATGAATAAATTAGATGTTGAAACTGCTCAAATCATGACGTATAACCACCAAATAAAAGTAGAAAGTGGACTTTTCCTGTTAATTTGTTGGAGCAAAATGATGACTAACTTTTTAAATTAGTATTCCTCAAAAAATACATATCTCATGGCCGGAAACTTCCTATCTCTTGGGACTATCTTTTTCTAAAAAGAACCCTCTCTTTCTCTCCTGTACGTATAGTTTTCGATTCCATCACATAACATCTATTGAAATATTTACCAGATTTTACAAATGTAAAAACATGACGACTGGAATTGTTTAAATGGGCTCATTTATTTTTTATCAATTAAACAATATAATAAGGATTACCTCGTACTCTACCTCATCCAAACTAACACATTACATTAGAATTAAACGTACCGCTAAGTTCTGAAAAAAATAGGCAACATAGAAAATTTTGAGAACTAAGCTAGAACGTTAAGTGGGGAGGAATCAGAAGCTTGGCAGTTTAAACGTAACTAAACCCATATGTTGCTATACAGGGTACTCTTTACTCTATGCGGAAACTGTTGATGAACTGTACGACTTTCTAAAAATAAATGCATCACATCCTTATTTCCTTTCGCGACCGATGCGGTATATTGTTCTCAGTATCGACGACAGGAATCTGAGCACACAAAACCTTTGCCCTAAAAATATTAGAATTTCAACGCCACAGGCATGAAGCTTATTCGCAAACGTTATCTTTTCATCCTGCAGTTGAGCAAACAGACTCCATTTTGACTAGGGTTTTTTTTGCACTCAATAACTAACATTCAATCACGCAAGTCCGATATCCTAAATGAAAACATAATATTTTACCTGCGTCACGGAATAATATTGCACACGGTGCGTAAAATTCCCTACTCTCTCCTGAAAAAGTGAGCCTTCAACATCATAAAGTGGGAGGATATCACGCTGGGAGTAAGTAGGTTGCGAGACGTCGGTGATCGCCCGTTTACTTTCTCGAGCTCCGACGTAATTAGATGGCCACAACCTTGACGTGACTAGCGCGCTCTTTAAATTATGGTCGCAATCTACAAACGCATTTTACTTCCACGTGTTCCCCAGGTGATTTGAGTCGAAGGAGAATTTGGATTTCAGGCGACGGGAATGAAGCCATAACGGGGCAAAATCGAAAGAAATTGCTCATTGATCATTTCCTTTCCCCAACGAAAAAAATATCACTAAATCGTTTAAAATGCGTCGAGGCATGACTACCAAACGACATTCATTTACTAGTGACGATGAGATGTGTCGTCACACCACAAGACTCTTCAGAGAATTTTACGTCTTATGTATTCATTACTTTATAGATGGCTCTATCATTCGGATGTTGTACAAATGAAGCCTTAGACTGACTTCATTGCATCCATCCTGATTCTATGTCCTAATAATAATATATTTTATTCATCTTGTTACAAAGTTCCATATCATCATTGCTTATACACGTAGTAATTTTTGCATGGCAACGCCACTATACTGAATCATTTTGAATAACATTAAGGATGGGATTCATGAAATAAACATGCCGTTGGTTGTAAAGTTTCCGTGGCGTGTTGAAGTATGAAGCCACTCTCCTTTCGAGATGATTCAATCCGCGTTGCATTGTCTATTGACAACGATAATTTCTCCAGCCATCCTACTGGAATCTATAGTTCAGAATTCCTAAAGAATCAAGCTTGATGGCTTTAGAAATAGTTATAATAAAGAGACAGAGCAACGTGGAAAGCATCCCGAAAGTAGAACAGCTTCGCTAATAATAATTATTTTTATTATAACGTAATCTACCGGTTAAGGTAGGTTTTTGGATGGATACAACCACCAAATAAATATTTTGCGACTTCTAACAAAACACAATCCAGCAGCCTACCCTACATCAGGTCCCTCTTCATCTCTGTGTACTTCCTCCCTTCATTCCGTCCAACATCCCTATCCTATCCCTGCCATTTCCTCGTTTGCCTAACATTCTCCCCTTTAATAATTATAGAATTTGCTTATTATTTTGATATGACACCAGCTTCCTAGGTTTCCCCATTGTAATCATCATGACTGGAACAAGAATATAATTTAATTGACAATTGAAAATTAAACAACTTGGCTTTTCCACTTAAAATTTTTTTATTCTCACGACGTAGGTTTCGTTATGGTATAACATCATCAGGTACCTGGTGATGTTATACGAGCCAGAATGCTTCCACTGGGATGATTGAGCCTTAGTTTCAACGTCATATCCATAAACCCATGTTACGTCACCTGTTATAATACGTTTCAGTAATTCTGCATCGTCATTTACTTCATTTAGTGACTCCTGAGAAACTTACATTCGCCGCTGTTTTTGTTCAAAATTCAACAATTTTGGAACGAATTTTGCTTCCACGAGTTTCATACCCAAAAAATTGGAAAAAATTTCATGACATGATCCAATCGATATGCCAACATCATCAGCGACCTCTCTAATTGTGATTCGGCGATCGTTCATAACCATTTCTTTCACTTTTTCCACGTTTTCATCGATTGTTGATGTGCAGGGGTGTCCAGGGCGTTCGCCATCTTCAAGGTCTTCACGGCCTTCTTGTAAACGCTTATACCACTCGTAAACCCTTGATTTACTCATAGCAGACTCACCATAGGTCTTTGTTAACATTGCACACACTTTGTTATATTTTATTTCATTTTTTACGCAAAATTTGACACAAATTCTTTGATCCATTTCTTTTAACAAACGAAAATCGCCGAGCTCATAAAACACGTCTAACCTTAGTGGCTGTCACAGACAAAGTCCACAATGAAAACAGCTGAAAGTCTTATCATACTTCAGGGCCATGTATACCAACATAATAAAAAAAAGTTTGACAGTCGGACTCTCCAAGCCCGCGAAATGAAAAAAATCTCGTTATGTTTTGAACACACCTCGTACCATAACGTACCTAGGTCGTGAGAATAAAAAATTTTAAGTGTAAAAGCCAAGTTGTTTAATTCTGAAATGTCAATATGAAGATTATCCACCAATTTACGCCAGAAACTGTTTTGTTTTAAATATATTTTAAAATAATTTTCAGACATTGATGCGGAGAATAAAATGACATACGGAAAATTAAACAAAATGATGATTTGCGCAAAAACTTTCACGAACGTAACAGAAACAAATGAGCTACCAATCTCTCTGCGAATATCAATAATCTATGCAAATGTAAAACCAAATAAATGCCCCGAAAAAAAATTAAGCTTGATTTGTATCAAGAGTTTAGCCACTGCCACAGCCGATTGAAGATAATTTTTTTAAGGGCTTCTAGACCGCCACATCAACTGTTTTTACCGAGGTCCCAAACCGTGCCAAACCTGAACTGAAAACCGGCTACTTCCCACATGTTTGCGAACTAAGATCATGATTTCGTTTATTTTTAATCGATCCGGTTTTCAATGGATCCGGCTCAAAAAACGATGGAAAAAATAATCGGAGCAGTCCAGCTAGAATACACTCTTAAGCCAAATTATCAGGATTAGGAACGAAAAAGAAAAATCACTGATTAAAAATTAGCGATTAAATCAATTCGTTCAAAAATAGCTAACCGATCATTTTTAGTTAATATTTTTGAAGATAAATTCTGTACCATTACAAATGTTCAAAGTGTAGAGTAAGCTCTGACTGAAGTTTGAAAGTTTAATCGCGACAGATATCGGTCACTCGGGCGTAAACAACAGGAACTTTTTATCAATATCCGTAAATTTCTAGAGTACTTCTCTTGATTCGGAGTTTAAAATACTCTAAGAAGAAGTACTATAAATTCTGAATGCTTTTTTGCTTCAGCTAGAGAAAGATGTCCTGATAAATGAATTCCCTCGTGTGTAGATTTGATAGTGAAATATTACACCTGTAATGCAACTGTTGACGCTTAATAATATTATCAATGGAAAATTGAATATTTACTTTTATATCATATCTCTGAAGCACCAATTTATTTTAATATCATATTTCTTCTGCCTACAATGATTTTTTTTCTCATTTACTTTCATATTATATCTCTGAAACACCACTTGGCCATTGGTGCTCAATGATGCTCGCAGGTCTTCTGGATTTCCTGCATCGACGGGATACGAAGTTAATTTCTAGAATACCTACTCTGCGAACTCTTATATTACTGCTTCTTCCATTTATGCGTTGAATAATGCCGATGAGGGGTTGCATCTTCTTCCATTTATGCGTTGAATAATGCCGATGAGGGGTTGCATCCTTGTCTAAATCCTAAATTTTCCATTGCTTCCATTTTCCTACCTCTTTCATTCGCATTGGTGCAACACGTACCTAGTTCCTAGTACCTATTCTTGTATAGTTAGTAAATTACCCTCCTGTCGTTTTAATCCATGCCAAGTTTTTGCATTATATTGCACATTTCGAGCCATTGAAACATCTTGATCCACTCGACATTGTCAAAACCCTTCTACAAACTCCATGGATAACATAACCAAAGGCTCGTTGACGAGTGTCATTTTAATCTCAGTGTCCTCAGAAAGGTCACGGTCTCTCTCTCCTTCATCTGCACTCCCTGAATTCTTGGTGGCTAGCCTACAGCTTATCTTCAATTCTTCCATATAAGTTTCGCTTGAGTTGGGGTTGGTAATATTTCACTCTCATAGCTGCCTTTCACAAGTTTTTCAAACGGAGCGTCTTTGTCTTCACCTCCAAGAACCTACAAGACGACGCATCACTGATTTTGTCCACTACAAGTACTTAGCGTTTCCTTAGGTGTCTTGCTGATCCGTGTGTTCGTATTACGTGCGGTTATCCATGGTCGCCTGGTGTCGGTTTTCTTACTCACGAGCTGCTCACCTGATACTCTGTGATTGTGTTATCATATAATTCAATCTTTTTTCCGTAATTGTTTCATTTCTACATCTACATAATACCCCACCAGCCGCCGCAAGGGCATGTGGCATGGGTCATCACCCGTAAAAGAGAACAAATCCACATGCAAAATCAACTCATCCATGCAAACACATAACCATAGTGGTGTATACCTCCATGCAAAAACCCTTTCAAACCACATTTCCTGCATCCAATGTTTCATCGATGTCCGCGATAAATCTTTCCCTTTTATTTTTCCTTCGGACTTTTAGCGTTTCATCGTGATTATTATTTCCCGCTCTTCACCTTTTTATATCGTACTCAGTATCCAGGAGATTCATCACCACCAGGTAATCAACAATTTTAATATTTTCGTCAGGATAGCTCTTTAATTAATTCGTAGGCTTCTGTCCCAAAAAGGATATTGTCAGATTGGTATCTGCCGTTGTCCCTAGTAATATCCCAAGTTTATCTTCTATTTTGATGTTTGAAGAGGAGTGCGTTCACCACAATAATATTCTTATAATTGCAAAAATCCACTCCAATCCATAACTCACTTCGTTTTTAGTGTTGTATTTCCCCTTGCCAAAATGTCCTATGCCACTTCCTGTCTCTACCATCAACAATCACTGCTTCCAATTAGCCTATTATGATATATGGTTCTCTTTTTTGTTTAACTCTACTGAGGATTTCTCCCCGCTACTCAATATGTCTGTCTCCCCATCTCTATGGCTGGATATTGGGATATAGATTTGGGATTGAACTCCCTCCACAGGTTCGATAGTTTAACCAAATCAAGATCCTCTCGTAAAATTGGCATCATTAGAAAATATTCATATTCAGAGCGATATATTTTCCGAAAAGGCTGAGCGTAGCTAAAATTTCTAATTTTCGATACATTACAGAAAAAGAAGACACGTAGATGTGGATTAAGATCCAGGGGAAGAAATTAAATATGACCTTGAGGAGGGTCTTGAGATCATTCTAGAAATGAAAGAGTCATTTATGGAGAAGGAGCAAAATATGAAGAACAATTAAGCAAAGGCTGAACTAATGGTGTGCGATGGACTAGTAAAACTAAATTTAAAGTAATATTTGATCAATATATTATTCTATATTTATATAGTAGTCTCGCCAGCAATATTCAACGTATACCTGGAAGAGGCAATGAAATAAACACAAGAATTGGGTATCAAAGGAGTCAAGGTAAATGGAGAAGGAATCAACATGCTCCGGTTTGGAGATGACATCGCAGTAGTGGCGGAAACGCGAGAGGAGCTGCAAACAACTCTTGGAAAGTGCTTTGGATCATGCACTGGGGGAATATAAGATGAACGTCAACAAGGAGAAAACTAAAATCCTCGGGTGCGGAAGATAGAAGCTGAATGCAGATATCACAATTCGAGGGGTAAAACTAGAACAAGTGGAATCCTCCATCTACCTGGACAGCAGCATAACATGGGATGGATAGAAGAAGTTCGACCGACATCAAGCGAAGAATAGCCCAAGCTAAGAACGTATTCATGAGTAAGAGGCGATTACTACGTTCAAAGAACCTAAGGCTGGAAACAAGGAAATAATTCGTCTAGACTTTCGTGTGGAGCATGGCGCTACATGGTTCCGAGACTCGGAACATTGGAAAAGTGGGCCAGTGAAGAATAGAAGCCTTTGAAACATGGTGCTGGAGGAGAATGCTGAAGATTAAATGGACAGAGAAAGTAAGGAACGAGGAAGTACATAGAAGAACAGAAAAGGATAGGGCCATATTGAGAACTCTATGGCAGAGAAGAAATAGATGGATTGAACACACATTGAGGCACAATGGATTGATTAGGAATATAATAGAAGGGAAGATTCCACGAGGAAGACCAAGAGACATGTACATAGGACAAATTAAGAAAGACGTAAAACAGAAAAGGTATCAAGGATTGAGGAATTGACATTAAATATGGAATAGCGAATGGAGGGCTGCAATAAACTAATCCTAGGATTGAAATACTGATGATGATTGTATCAAGAAACATTGGAGGAAGTTAATGAATTTATTTATTCAAAAAAACAGAACCACTACTAATGAAGTACAGTAAGATAAGCAACGATATCATTTGACAATATAAAACACCTCATTACCTATAAATAACATCAGATTGTGCACAGGGGTGAGATTACTAAAAGCGTGTGGAGTATTGCCCATTATGGGTGTGAAAACTGGGTATTTGGAACATATGAAGAAAGGAGGCTGAAGTCCTCTGAACAGTGGTACTATAGAATAATGCTGAAGAACAGTTGGAAAGGTAAAAAAAAAACAAATTAAGAAGTTTATCAGAGGGTAGAATGAACCTGATACCATCTGAAAACTTATGGAAAAACAGGAAGAAAAGACTGATAGTACATATTATACGCCATAATAGCCGGATTGTGACTTTTTAATGACGGAGGAAACTGTGCCGATTTTACAAAATAATTTAAAAGTAGGGAATTAAATACCGCCGACTGGATGACTATTTTAAGAATAATTTCAATTTATAATAACCCCATTTTTTGCCTCAACAGGAATCTTTCGAATAAAATTTCCGAACACCAAACGTTTATCCAGAAAATGTTACTGTACACTCCTGAACCAAACCCATATCACATTCAGATCTATACTATGGTTTGTGCATCAGCGGAAACTCTCACACATCCAAATCCAGCCTGAGATGCATTTTTTAATCGAATCACTATATTCAACGCATTGTGTTTCAGTGCCGAATAAAAATTACTTAACGGGTAAAATCTTTCTAATGGTCGTTTTTCCCTTGTTTCTTCATTCAGAGACTGCTGGAGCACCCAACAAAGTTTATCAGCGATGATTTTTTCTATACTTCGCTAGGTCCATCACGCCCGATTTGGCATGCTATCGTTTTGATTAAATTGACAGTAATATAACGCAATATCCTGACCATGTAAAAGTGAAAAACTATCAAATTTTTCCTTGTTGTTGTTCCTTCGCCTTGTTATAGGATAGCGAGAGAATTGATCGTGAGTGTAGACCTACGTAGAACCGTTTGTCTTTTTCTTATCGCAAAAGTGTGGAGGACTAGTGCCAACCTTCATCAATTGCCACAGAAAACATTGCATATGTCAAATTTCGAAAGAGACATCTGCCTAACATGAACGTCATCTTCCCTACACCTCACGAGTTCTTCAAAATTTATCTCCAACTTCCTGCTACCCAAAATACCCGCAATTTCCTCCCTTACTCACCAAAAGTTCTCCCTTGCAAAATAACCTCCAGCTATTTCTCATTTTCTCCTCCATCAAATTTCTTTGAATTCCCTCCTATTATATCCTTCATCCTTTCTCCAATGCAGACAGAACTTCTTCGTTTACCTTCTTTCATCTAGCTTATTTCTTCATCCTACACTTTGCTCACAGTTCAAAAACTTTTAACCCAAGGTTATCCCCCTGATTTGCGAAAATCAAGCGTCTGAGTCATGCAACGTAAGATTCCCTCCAGAAAAAAATTTTGTCACGAGAATAAATAACATGGAATTATTAGTCTATTCTAAATAAAAGAATTGAGAGCACAAAAAGAAAAATATTACCGTGGACAACTTTTACTTGTGGCACGCAAAGATTCACCTCCCGATACGCTAAGATTTTAGAAGTGTTATCCCTGATTAATTTCAAGGGATTTTTATTTTACTTTCATCCATCAGTGTGGTTGGCCTTGAGGAAAAAGGGCAACCGAAAATTTCAGGCAAAAAAACTAGGAAAACGAAGATGATCAGTCCATTATAATCCAAATTACTCATGTGATGGAAGTAATCTCAGAATATCAGTAATGGCAATCAGGTGGGTAATGAAATTTCAAGCAAGATGCTTGACGTGAATTATTACATTTTCACCCATTGGAAATACACGTAGATGCATCTTATTCTGACAATGGTATTTAATCTACTTAAAGCCAAATGAATTTTTCTTAAATTCATTCAATTCATTGCGGAAAATAATGATTTCGCAGGAACATCACTTCTTTTCCTCCCAAAACATTCAGACTAAAGCACGTTTTCCTTACCTCTTAATTCTTGGATTTTTTTAAAACAATGCCCGATGCGTACGAATGATGTCACGGTCAAATCTACGCCACGCAAATGAAATTTGTGAAATCCCAACAGGATCACGAGGCGAGATAAGGGGAATGGAGGAAAAGTTTGCGGTGGCATTGAGAAGAGTTCGTGCCCACGCTAATAGACAATGCGCTCGTGAAGGAGGAGTCTCGTTTCAGTGGAGCGTCTTCAAATCTCGCGTACCTCTCTGTAATTTATTCGGTAACTTCTAAATTACATGGGATAAATGCTGGGCATGGTTAGAAAAAGCCGTCAAGGGCAAATCGGAAATAGCAGGAAAAGTGGATACAGGAGATATTGAGAGGGAATCTTGGAGAGAATGCGAAAATGTTTGGTATGGGAGCAGGTACGTACAAGGAAGAAAATAATATGTATTTTTTTACGATATTGGAGGAGGGTGAAAAATATGCGGAGCTGATGATTGATGTATCATGGTTTTTACGGTGTTCAGCGTAGTTTATGCAGAAATCAGAAGCTCATTAGTGCTTCGTTCTTTTACGAACCATATTGTAAAATACGAGGGCCGTTTTTTTATATTTAATATTGGCGGGTCAAAACGAAGTTGTACGCAAGCAGCGTCATCTTTTGATTATTTTCGAAGACACTGAAGCCATTTTTTCGATTCGGTAGTCGTTTGACTTCTGGTGAATGTAAATAACAATGTCCACGAAATTCGTTACCCGCCAGTTGCAAAGTGCGTGTTGTGATTCGATTTTTGTGCGCAAAAAAGACCACCAGTTGCATCAAGTGGTATCACCGGCATTAATGAGTGAAGAAAAGGACAGAAAATGGTGTGTAGAGTCAAAAAATGGCCGAAAAGTGCATGATGAAGAGCGGAGTGGCAGGCCCAGTAACCAGACCGATGAAATCGTTCAACAAGTGAACGGAGAACTGCGATCTGATTGGCGATTGACGATTAATGCTCTGATTGATAATTTACCTCTTGTTGGTCGCACTACTACTTACACGACTGTTAAGGGAAAACTCGGATATCATAAATTTCGTGTCTGGTGGGTATCGAAACTGCTTACCGACCAGCACAAAGAGCAAAGAAGGTTGAGTGAAAGAGCGTTTTTGGACCGTCGTAGGTCTAATGTACCCGATATGGTCTATTTTTTTCAATGGACAAGATTTTTTCAATCCTAATCGAAATACGTGATAATCATTGGCATATCATCACTACCTCAATAATTCTTTAGTGTCGACGGTCAATATTGGGAAATGAAATGAAAATGGCAGGAAAACTACCCGTGGGCATTTCAAAATTTTCTCGGAGGTTTTGATTAAAAACTTGCGCGGACGATCAGCCCCGGAGAGAAGACCGCCAGGGATGCAGTTTCGCCCAACCCCCAGTCGACACCCATGGCGTCAAGAGTGCTCACCGCCGGCAGGTGAATGCCACATGGAAGATTCCACTGGTTCGCCATTCCACTCGCGGGACATCCATTCTCAATGAGAGACGTGCGCTGGTTGCGTGCCAAAAGCGTCTATTTCTCGACCCAATGCTCTGTTCCGCTCGCAGCAAATGCTAGCTCATCCCCGTGGATCAAGTGCGGAATAATCTCGGCAGGCTCCCGAGAGGTCGATGGGCGTGGGGTGAGGGGGCGGAGCAGAGTCAGCCCCACGCACGCAAGGCCGTGATCACGGAGCGGTCGTAGAAGCTATTGGCGCGGAACAAAGGAAACAATTTGCGCACCCTACTTTAATGCCTCTCGGCAACATCCATAACTTCGTGACTTATTTGCGCGCACAAGTACGTGCCTGGCTGCGCTTTATGGAAAATAAGGAAGGCAATATTTCCCATAGTTTCGTCCTAAGAATAGGTACACCTGATCATCGCGAGTGAGGGTGTACGCGGTTAAGAAAAATTGTTCGCGGAACCACCTGATTAATTTAAACTAGTACTTAGATGTATGGAGTCTAGGGCAGATAATTTTATTTCTATCAGAAGTTAACGGTTAATTCAACCATCCTTATGAATTGTGCAGAGAGTAAAGAAGTAGTTACTCTAAAAATTAATCCAAAATTTAAAAAAGTACGATTGTGTCAATTATAAATCCCAATACATACGGTTCGCGCTAAGTGGCTAACTGAAAAGAGTGTTGAAACATTCCAATGCAGAATAAGTATAGAGCAAAAATAGATATCCCTCTGCGGAAATGATATCGGTAACATCTCTTTTAATTCTCCACTTGCGGCAGAGGTTGTTAAGTGACCAGCCACTTGGATAATTGGCGATAATTAATATTCTCTTGATTTTGTATTCACGTACTTCAAATTGCTGAAGGTTATTTCTTCAGTGGTGTAGATATGAAGTTTTTGAGGGGATAGCTTTCCTTTTAAAACTAATCAAGTTTAAATATTAACTTGCATGCGGAAATGATAAATCATCCACTCTGTACTCGTAATATAAATTAAAAATAAAAGCTGAATAAAATATCGCAAAATTTTGCATTCATCAGAAAAAAAATTGAAAGTTAGTCTCACTTCAAACAATTTTAGATTGGAATTGTTACTTACCACAAGCACCCCCGAACCGCCAGGTCTCCAGGAAAAATTTTCAACTTCTTAGAGTCACTCTCGTCCCTGAAAAAAAAAGAAAGAAACAATCTTAGGACGATAAAGTGTCGAAAAAAATAGTGAATAATTCATTCACTTGATTCTAAATGGAGCTCTGACGTTAAAAATTCGTCGCATCTATAATTCATAATTAAAGGGGAGAAAAAATTTATTTTGAAAATCCACATGCCAAGCATTTACTATAGTGTTGGATTCATAGAAGAAATCAATGTATACCAAATTCTCAACACTTTCGTGAACTAATTTTGATGAAATAAACGACCGACAATACAGAGTTCGTTCAAAAACTAATGCAATTGAATTTCCCGCCGTGCTCCTATTGGTCGAAGTGGGATCGAACCACTTAAAATGGGTGGAGGGAACACTAAGCTTTGCCGCTAAACCGGTCTCAGTGCTCTCCAGGCTGTGGAAGCGGCAGGACGTCAGTTATTATAAACCTCTGCGCGCTGACCGTGTCACGAAAAAAATGGAATCGACGATCGGACAACATTACGCGATTATTAAATTTTGTGCTAAACTGAAACAATCTCTTGGGGAGACTAACAAAATGATTCGTGAGGCTTATGGGGACTCTGCTCTGTCCTACTCACAAGTTTTGAAGTGGTTCAAGTGAAGGCCTTTAAGGAGGGCCGGGAAGAGGTTCACGATGAACAACGCTCTGGGCGGCCGTCAACCAACAAAACCAACAACAATGTTGCTTGTGTTCGACAATTGTTGGACTCTGACCGTCGATTGAGTATTAAGATGGTTGCCAAAGAACTAAACTTGTCTTCTACTGTTGTGTTTCGCATTGTTACAGAAGATTTAGCGATGAGGGAAGTGTGCACCAAGCTCGTGCCCAAGGTGCTTGCCACAACGCGCCATGATCCCGCGAGTTCCTGGCCAAACACCAGGTGGCAACGCTACATCATCCAAAAAACGTTAGTACGAGAGTAAAGTTTTAGTAAATAACAGCAATGGAAAATATATTTTATACTCGAAATGTGATGACATCACATTTCGAGCATAAAATATATTTTCAAGAGATAGATTAGAAACAAATACTCAACTCAAAATAAAATATTCACTCGTTTACCAACAGCATCCAACTATAAATCACGTAAACCATATATTATTGTACTGTGCATCTTACTATTATATGATTAATACAATTTCCAGGATGATTCGTTTTGCAGCCAACAAAATCCTCTGCGAAGAGATTAATTGAAAATTAGGCCTAAGGCATTATTTTTAAAAAAAAACGCCTTAGACCTAGTGTGCCCAGTTTTATTAAATCTCGTTTAATTCAATTTTTAGTTAAAGCTAACGCTACCCACAGGTGCGAATTTCGAAGCAATTTTTCGAGTTGCACTCCCGATTTTTGCTACAATTATACTAATAAGTAGATATAATGATTTCGATTGCTGTCCTCAAAGATCATGACTGTCTTCGGAATTTTACATTATAAACATAATTTTGACTTTTCCTTAACCTCAATTTAGAGTTTTTATAAAACATCCTCGATAACATCAATATTTTTTAGGTGAAATAAGAATTTTATTTCACTTTTCTGTGATTGATTTGTCTCGGAATTATCCTCGATGTATTATTAATATAGTCACGGACTGTAAGGTGTTATTTTTTAAACGATAAATAATTAAATGTCTAATGTGATAATAGTGAATATTATGTGTTGATTTTCACAGTCTGAACGCTAAAAGATGCAAATAGATGGTTTTTTCCGGCTGCGGGCTGAAGGGTGAACATTAATTCAAACGATACAGTTGTTTGTCGTCGTACGTCACCATAGCCAACATCTACACAATTTCGATAACATCGCCATTTCGCGAAGCCACGTTGGTAATTTGCTGTAGGATTTGGTAAAATTCTATGGTCACATTAATCCTTCCCGGAGTTCGAAAATGCTTCAAAGAAAAAAGGGCGCTAATCAAAATATTAAGAAAACAGACTGATACCGCAAACACCAGTTGCATTCATTGTCTTACAAGAGTTGGATCAGAAATTTTTCCCAGTCTGAATAGTATTCGGCAGTAAAAATCATGAAGATCGGAGTTTTTCGTATTTTGTCCAATTTAAAAAAATAAACGCCAACCGAAAGGCGTAAATGGGTACCGTTGCGGTCACGAAAACCGCGAAAAAAACATTCTTTAAATTAAAGCTTAGAATCCGACGCCTGTCACATTTTCAAACTACTGGAGACCTGAGCTTGGACAAAGAAGCCGTCGTGCTGAAGGCTGTGAGCCAGCAGGGAAAGAACTTAAAGAGTATCTCGTACCTTCGTAAGATGCGAATCTTCTCTCGACTCCCTGATACAAAATCTACGTCGTTGCCAGAAATGACTTCAAATTTGAACTCCTGCCAAAACATTGACGTAAACTTATTTCATTGAATACTCGCTTTGTTACTCTTTTCTCACTTCTGACATCGTAGAGACAGTATATCATTTACAAACACCGATAAGAAAGAAACTTGACGCGAATGACTGCAATCTTAACAACCGGGGAAATATAGTATGCTGGACCCAAGACCATGGTGACTAAGGGTAACCGATCGGCGGGGTCTCTATTTACTAAATACTCAAATTCAGCGAAATTCTGTCCGACGTATTACTGTTTGAATAAGATTATGAACCATCACCTCACAATCACAGAAATACGACATACAATTGCTGTGAAGAACTGCCACGAAGGCAATATTTTCATCACTAAACACGGTATCCTTACGAGAAAACTATCGAGGAAAATAAAAGTAAGAGATGAAATACTGAGAATACAAAAACTCGTGAAAGCGATGCTTTTAATGGAAAATATTGTTTTTTTTAATAAGTGGGGAAAATAATTTCACATGAATATGATACCTAAAGAATCTGTCCATTAGGGGCAATTCAATTTCACTTGATTTCTTTTTGCAACGTCGCCAATAAAATCACCAGTGATTTTAGCAAGCGACAACGAGAACTAATTTGCGTGGAAATTAGTAGAAAAATTGAAGGGAAAAAAAGATTTATATCAAAAGATGGAAACACTAACATCAAATAAGTCTGGCCCAGACATAATGTAACTATCCGTTACAACTTATATATGGAGTAAACTTTTCTGAGGCTATGAAATGTAGATACAGCAGTAGAGGAAGGATAATAAAAATAGCATCGGAAATATGGTGCTGCACGAAATGATGAGTAAAATGAAATGCAGAAACTGAGAAATTCTTTGAAGAGAAGAGTGATGAAAGAGCCCTTTCAATGACACCAAAAAGAAGATGGGATTATATTAGACACATCCTGAGGCACAATAATTCACTACTTATCATAATTACAGGTTAATAATTACAGGAAAATAATTATAAATGGAGACAAAGAATTAATTTACAGAACCGCACGATGTAAGATGTCAACGAAAGAAAGTATAAAGAAATTAGCTCTGTTTAATACCACCATCTACTATTAATACCATAGGAAATAGGAAAGCGTGAAGTACTCCAGGAAATGAATTCTCGCGCTGATCTTTCATTACAGTTTTTAGATATCGACTTAAAAATATGCGGAGTGAAGTGAATTTTACGCGACATTCTTAGAAAACATTAATGATGCCTTGAGAAGTCTTACAATAATCAAACAGATAGAGCTTTGTGTTTCTAATGAACTATAACCCACCGTCACAATGCACTTTCAACGTATCTTCAACTATTTAAGCATGTTCAGGGAAACTCTAGAACACGTGGCTGTGCATTTAAGACGGAGTTACAGGGTGGAAGGGTAGAGGAAGAGGAGGGAAATATTATCTATTCGCTGGAAACGATTACTCCAACACAAAAGCGATCGATTTTCGAGATGGTCCGCTCAGGCGTTTCTTATCTGTCAACATTGTGTTGAAATAATAGACCGAGCTTTCTAAAACCAGCGGTTTTCACGCAACTCTGGATATGACGTCTTTGATCGAAAGTTCATCAGAACATTCAAATGAATGACCATTCGCGAGTGAATAAAACGACAGCCTCCTCGCAGTAATGATTCCCGTAAAGTACACTTGGATAGTTTCAGGTTGGTGTGGTTTTAAGTTTATTTTTTATATGACAGATATGGTATGTTCAATTCAAATCTAGATAACTAAACCAAACGATGATTATTTGTTGAATTGGTTGAATTTCATAGGCATTCTTATTCTTCGCATAACTTCCTAAGCATTGGTTCTCGTTTTCAGCCCGTTTTGAACGATCTATTGAAATTATAAGATGACTTTTCGTCATCGTTTCTGATGAATAGTTAGCGCAATGAGCATTGGTAATATTTCCGCTAGTTGGTGTGACTTCCTTATATCCATCAGGACTTCTCCGTTTATCATTATTAGTCACTCAATACTGACTTTGGAATGAGAATATTAGAACCCAAGGCTGGCTTGCTTCAGCCCTCCACTGGCGCATATTTCTAAGCAAAATTAAAATACTGTTATTTTAATATTTTTGGTGTTTTATGGAATAAATAGAATTTAGAGAAAAAAACCCAAGAGTTCTTACGATTCTTTGAGAAACCATCATAGTGATACTGATGCATATTTTCGTAAATAGCTTCAGGATTGTCATCATTAATGCGAATTGACCATAAATATTACACATAACGGAAGACAAAAGAATACGGTTTTAGCGTATTCTTTCTGTGGAACTGTTGGCGATTTAAATTTCTCAACAGAAAAACATCGGAACTTTATCGAATACCACCCGTTCTCGCATACGACTGGATAACATGCGATTCGTTCGTGCGTTCAGAGGACAAACTTCGTCCTCTGAACCGGCACGTAAAACGTGGGTTACTATTATTGACAAACAAACGAATCGCTAGTCTCCTAGGCAGACGTTTCGTCCATTGATTCAGACCAAACTGAGTGTTTGTAAACAATAGAGGTGACTGCTGACCGGGCTCAATTAGAAAATTTACTAACTTCGCCCTTCACCCTGAAGGAAAATTACACTTTCAACAAGGAACACGGTAGTCGTCACCGATTAGTAAGGTTTGGTGAAATAAGTTTTTTTTTACCTTCACGCAGTGGTTGATTTTTCGGAAACTAAAGATGAAATATTAAATATTGAAACAGTAGTGGCATTTGATGCAACTCTTTACATCACCACAGGAGTTCGGCGTTCCGCATCGGGCGTCCAATCGACGCGAAAGCGTAAACATGACATCACTCAAAGAAGGGAAGCGAGCGTCAAAGTTAAACGACCACAGACGATTTGGATATCTGATATTTAATTTTTTAATTGTAATCTACGGCTGAGAGTGGGTTTTTGATGGACCCCGCTTGCCCTGCCCCCTCAGAATTTCAACCAACAACCTTCTCTTACCACAACGTCCAATACTTCTTCGTTTGTGTTTCTTTTCGCCCATTTTATTAGTTCCATTCTCCGCTCAACCTATAATATTTCAAAGTTCTCAAGTCCACGCTTATCCTCCTGCCTCAAGGATCAATTTTCAACCGTCCGATCAAACAAAGAAAACATTTAAGTATTTTCATTTTCCTCGTTCTATTGCATACTAGAAATTTTGAGTACTTGAATTCGAATGTATTCAACCCAATCGAAATTGATTGAAAAAATCTCAAGAGTCAAAAAACGAGTTATAAATCACATTCCACTTGAATCTATATATTATTTACATTGTGAAATAAATATTTCCTTGATTTTCATAATTGTAGACTTCCTCTGCATCCGCCACTGTCTCAAAGAAATATAACAAAAAGAAACTCAAACAAAAACATCTCCAAAAGTCGTGCGCGTGGCTCGTATGTTCGGACATTATTTGTTTTCTTTAGGAAGCTCTCAAAAGAACACACTCGGCGAAGTCGTTTTGAGATAATGTCAAGAAAGAAAATATTGGATTGGGATTGGACTGGATGATTCCGGTTCACTCAGGGCACTTCATGAGGTCAGTGGCATCACAATGAATCAGTCACGTGATCGGAGCAATCAAAAACACAATGTTTACGAAAAACCGCAGTCAAAACATGGTCGAATCCCGACTTAAATACGTACAATATTTCGACGTACTCTGTTGGTAACAAAATTTTCACTCAATAACGTTTCAAAAGACGATAACTGTTACGACGGCTGTTTTTTTACGCATATTGCATGAACATCTTCCCTCCTTTGTCCGCTGACAAACAGTTGTTCATTCTCATTATAAACGGAAGAAAATTTCGAAATTAACTGAAGAGATTCTGGTAACTGTCGTTCGTTTTATTACAACTTGTTCCTGTTCATTTAAGGCATAACGACAGAGAAGACCTCGTAATTCTGAAAGTTGTCCACCTTCCTGCGAAAAACTTCTACACTTGTCTGAAACAACACAGGAATTAACAAATTAAAAATCAATTAACAAATTAACAAATCAAAAATTAAAACTTCAAAGGCAAATTAGAGAGATGTGAATCACTGAAGTCAATAACGGATCCAAGGGGAGAAATAAGGGAGCAATTCCCTCACCTCGAAGAATATTTTTGGCTGAAATAAAATTCAAAATTAATATTATTTTCATTCCAGATATCATCAATGAATAATTGAAAAAACTCCAATATCCGTAAACAGTTTACCTTTCAATTGTACCCTATTTTGAAAGGTAAATTGCTTAGTTTTTTCAATTATTCAATACTATTAGCCGTAAGCGCTCAATTCATTCATCACCCGTGAATAACTTTTTTTTCCACGAGCATAAAATTATTCATTTCAGGGTACGTTGCTGGTATCTAAACTCGTACGATTAGTTTCAACTTCAACATGATTTTCAGCTCCATAAAAAGGTTACAACATTATTTCAGTCCTTTTTAAAATGATCCTTTTAAAATAAAACCTTTCCAGAGGTTTTCCAGATCCGCAAGAGCTTAGGATAGTCGTCGCTTCCTCTTCTTCTCAGTGCAAGAATGCCTACCACCTTGCTAACAACAACGACTCCGTCTAACTCTGAGGACAACATAATTAAGGAGCGGTTGCGTCCCCGAAGACCTTATACCATGGCTAAGTTATCACCCAGAGGGTACGCTTTCTGCGGCCATGGCAAAAGTAGACCGAACTCTCATGGAACGTGATTTGGCAGCGAGATGAACATGTTTGCATGAACTTCGAGACTACTCCGTCCTCCAGAGTATTTTAGGAATCCTAATTCAGGAAAAAAATCCTCTCATCAGGAAAAAGGGAAAACCGATGATGCTCAGTCATGAATTTGGCTTGCCCACGTACAACACGTATCGAATGAATAAACGCGTAATTCATTTATATACGCCCTCGGAATGGTCAAAACTACATCAAGCTCGGCCAAGGACAGAGAACCTCAACAATTTGAGTATAAATTGCTTCCTCTCACGCTAGTCGCTTAACATAAATTTAAGTTTAACCTAAACAGTAGTAGTTTAAACTTCTTTATTGCCGATATAGTCCCACTTGCATAAATAATATAAGCGATGGTGATAACATTATTATTCACGGGTTCTAAAAACCATCTTTCAAGGTTTACAACCTACGTATAACTCATCTATAAATAGCTGGGAGACCGGATAAAACTCGTACACACACATACTTTACATATATTTTATATTATATACGTGTAAGAAAAAATTACACCTAATCATTACAATAAAAGAACAATATCCATCCAAGCCAAAATCAGGCATTACAACACAGTCATTAAGCCCGAAGCTACATATGGATCGGAATGCCTAACGATGAAGAAGAAAGGGGACCTGAGAGAACTGGAGAGGAAAGAAAGAAACATTTTGAGGAAAATCCTGGGACCATTGAAAAACACAGAAAATATATGGATTAGGAGAAAAAAAATGAGGATCTATATAGGACTACCGAGAAAATCACAGATACGATGAGAACAAGAAGATTGAAATTCTATGGACACCTAAAGCGATTGGATGAAAATAAATTAACAAAAAAAATATTCAACTATATTTCAAAATTTAAGCATACAACAGAATGGTTAGAGGAGACCAGGAGGGATGCGGGAAATATTGGAATAACGGAGGAAGTGGTTTACAGCAGGGAGAGGTGCAGAAAACTAATAGACAATACAAGATTATCTGAAGACCAACCAACACAAAAAAAACAAAGATGGTGTGGACCGAAGAGCAACGACGAACAGTAGGGGAGAAAATGAAGAAGTCCTGGGAAGAAAGAAAGAAGAAAAACCAGAAGTCTTGAGGTCATTGCGGTCCATAGTTGGCCAAACTCAACGCATCTGCATGACCCCAGTTTCATCCCAGGATATTGTTGTACGTATTTCCCCACAGAAACTTATGTTCATTGTAATTTTGGTGGTTCAAGGTATTTCCTTTCGTTTCCAACAAAAGTAGAAATTTGATAGTATAGAATTAAAATGGATATTACTCAGATGCGGTCCATGGGCATGGTAAAGGGGGTAGTGTTTCATCGGATGCATTTGTAGTTATTTACGGTAGCTGCGCCACAAACCAATGCGTTGTATCAATCGATATATCCACAAATATAATCCCTTGCACCGTCAAATCTGCCAAAGCAACATCTACTATGGTCCCATGTTATTCCGGAAAATCGTGTCATTTGGACTGTTGAAAACGTTTCGTCCCTCCACAGTGACCGTCTTCAAGCCTAACACAACGCAATTGCAACACAGCTATCAACAAGCTAGCATAGCGCAATTGAAACACAAAAGAAACACAAAAGAAACACTGTGAAACCGTTCGAAAGAAATATCTACCACCGTGGCTGACGCAGATAATTACGGATGATTAAAAACTGTTTCCCGCTTCTTAGAGAAAGCAATTTTATTATTTATTCTTCTTAGAGAAAGCAATCTATTTTCATTAATAACCCGTTCTACCTGAACTGCCTCTGCTTAGGCTACGGAGAGCACAAACCATCATCTGTAGAAATTCCTCTCGGGCCTTCCAAAGAATAAGAGTCTCCAATCCGGCCGACGCGACGCGGACGTTTCGATACCCAACTCGAGCATCGTCTTCCGGGCAAGAGCATCGAAACGTCGACAAGAATGGAGACTCTCACCCAGTGGACGACAAGAGAGGAATCTCTCTACCGAATACACAAGGTAAGACAATCTTACAAACAACAATCAAAATGTTCAACGGCGGTTGTATTAGATCTTCACACAGGACAGAATAAATTACAAATGCTACACAATGCAAGTATAAACACGAATGAAATTCAACGTGTGAGTCAGAGACTGCTTATCCTCATCATTTAAATCCTGAGGTCAATCCTTAATCCAACTACTAGCCTATTGACGTGTTACTTACGTGTTAATATTCTTTTCACAGAAGACCTGAAGCGTTTCTTCCCTTTTTCTAATTCGATCAATCTTGCTACTTCATCCCGGGAAATAAATATCGAACAAGTTGAAATGTTTTAATTCTCAGTAATATGGTGTTCATGATAGTACCGAGCTAACTGCTGTTTACTGTTGTAAAAAAAATGTATCTTTCCACCAAATTTTTTATTGGGTACAACTCATCATCCTCAGGTGACGCCGATGTGTTGAATCTAGTCGTACCTAATAAAATAATTAGTGGAAAGATACATTGTTTTTTTTTACTTCAGTGCCAATGGATTTCCACAAAGATAAACTTGAAAACATCGAATATGCTGACTGACGTTGTTTGATTCCTATGGATCTAAAACTGCGCGGGCAACGTAGGTGTGTCGCCGACGAACCGATGAGAAACCGAAAACATTTCCAAAGGCATTACAAGCTCATAGCAATAAATATCAACAACGTCGATTCTCATAAACGGATATTTTTTTCATCCAAGCGTCAAACAGCGCAGTTTCAACCGTCCAGCTGCGTCGACAGGAAAGCCGACAGCTACCTCAACAGGAATTCCTCCTTAAATGATCCAGTCTCACTTCGCTTCCTCTCTCTCTCTCTCTCTCTCTACGTCACAGTCACGGCGGGGGAGGAAGGAGCGGCCGAGCATGAAATGAAAGGAGAAGATGATACGAGAAATTTCACGTCACGTGGAAAGCGCCGGAATCTTGCACGTTAAGCACGACAACCAAAAAATGAGTTACTACTCCCTCACTACGGCGGCATGACCAACAGAGACAAGTGCAGCTGACAGTGAAGGGGACCACCGTCAAAAACCATAATAAACACCAAACCCGAGTTGTTTTTTGGTACATGATAGTCAGTAGCACAAGAAGAGCAAACAAGCGGCCCAACCTGAGACGAAATTTTCATCTGACCATAAGATTATGGATTGTCGCGAATTTATTCTTTCACTTTCGGAATAAACCTAGTTTCTGAATGTTTTTCTCAAACGCCGTTTGCTCTTTTCGTACAAGTATTTTTTCGCAACTTTTCATTGCGTTGTTTAACACGAGGGAAATATGGAAAACTCGAGTACCGCCCAGAACAACATAAATTCCACCCACACAGCAATGGTGAGGAGATAATTCCCTCCGCTATAAGTCTTGCGGTGAAAGAGATCCACGCATCAGAGCAGACCGAATCAGTCCCGTACTGCCCGCAGCTTCCCTGGAATATCATGGAACCGAAACTGGCACCGTTTGGTGTGTGTTAGAGACTACCCGGATTCGAACCCGGAACCATCTGGTCCGTAGCCGCAAGCTCCCTCTTGGCTATGCACGCAAATAACATACGGCTTAAGTTATTTAAAAATGAGTACGAGTAAGTACCAGGGGATGGGAGGACTGGAAATGTGCGACATGGCGAGGGCAAGGGGACCAAAGTAGTCCAAAAACCGCGTGTGACTTGATGCGTGTGTAGTAACACCCTTATGACATATATCCGAGTGGTACCTTCGCTAAAAAATTTAAAGGAGTGTAAGAAAGTGGTTTAGAGCTTACGGCCACCAACCTAAAGGTCTCGGGACATGCCTCCGACGCTCATAGTTACCAAACAAAATGGTGCGATTTAATGGTACCATAACTCACTGCTGGGAAAGCCACGGCGGCGGCAGTGGGAAAGGAACAGTAACTCCCTACCCCGAATCTGTGTATTGCACACGCCCCAAGGGCTTGGGACCTGGTTCTACCCTCACCTACCAATTCGAATTTACGTTGTGGTGAGTGCGGATGAAAAAACAAACTGCGCACGCACTGCCTTCATCAGCACGCACACCTGCCCGCTCCCAGAGTGCGAATCACTGGCATTCCGAAAGCACGACGCCCATCTCATACCACCTCGCACCGCCTCCCCACGAAACCCAAACCAAACTCCCTTTCCCTACCTCCTCCCCGCCCCAACACTCCACCACATCCCCCGCCTCTACACTTCACTCCACACACACACACCCCCCCTCTCTTCCTCGTGCCCATCCAGTCGCGAATCGCTGTGGCCGAGTGTCCTACATATCGGGCCTAGGGGGGAGACTCCGCGAGCGCACACCTGTGAGGCGGACTGAGAGAGGGAACGGTGGAGAGTCGGGGGAGCGAGAGGAAAAGATGACTGAAATGCTAAACAAAGAAAGGCCGGTGCTACATTTGTCTCGCTTCGACGGAGAAAGCCTCCACCGCCCGGCAAGGGCCGGGCCCCCCTCCGCGGAGTGATGCAGACGTCCAAAGGATCCGAGGTTCGACTTCCCGCGAGGCGTGGTGCCGGAAGATGATTTGAAAAACGTCCATCTTGGTCGGGTCCCTCCTACGCTCTTTAAGACCCGTGAAAAGACAGTAGGATCGAATCCATGGCAACGGTATGGATCGTGAGCAACCGCCCGCCCCGATCTCGACTCGCCCCGCGTGAAATCAGTGCGTAAATTAAGAATAAAAAAAGGTTCCATTCGGCCCAGGGGTGGCATACAGATGTGTTTACCACCATTGAAGCATCACCGCTCAATGCTTTGACCTCATTCCACGAGACGAGTATGAAGTGCGAGTTCATAATTTATGGGGTCGAAAGATCAAAAAGTTTTGGGATTAAACGGCCCGGAACGACAAGAAATACCTGTAGTTCTATTTAACACAACCGCGAAAGATTTTTTTTAATCCGTTGTAAGAAAATTTATGATTCTAAAAAAAATTTCGAAATTGTTTTACCACATAGTTTTACAAAACATTCTTCATCCATGAATTATTTAATCGAAAAATATCAAATCTCACTTAATGAAATATATGAAGGAAGAGTTAAGTGGATAAGACCCTCCAAATGTGTATTGGGGAACGGCAATCTTTCTTGAAATAAAGCTTTCCCTAGACTCCTATCTGTATGCACTTTTTTAATTTCAGTTTCCTGAGTCATTATTTAATACTAACAATAAAAACGCCATTAGCTTTGTTTCAGAGAGAGACGGGAATGTCAAAGTGATTTGTTGCCGTATCAAATCTCAAATTTTTAAAACCAAATTATCAGAGCTAAAAGGTAATATGAGATACATGCTGTTCCCCATTTCTATCCATCCACATGAAGCAATTTTACTTTCAGGGGATGATTTCATTTTAAGTACTTTGACCGAAAGTCGTTGAGAAATTTACATCTTTTATCAGAGAAGAAGGCTTAACACACATTTCAAATGAAATAATGGCATTTTTATTGGGTTTACATGAAGTATTAAATAAAAGCGCAATTAAGTAATGATTATTTAATTATATAAGTAGATCCGCGCTGGTTTTTAAAACCTCTAATATCGTATGTATGAGGCGAACCCCATTACCTCTAATATCGGTCTGAGAGCTACTAAAATTCCAAATGCATGTTTGAAGACTGTAACAAATAAACATATAAAATATACCTCATTTTGCTAATAATTTACATTGCAAACATTTTTTACTGTCTTTGCAATCAAAATACTGAGAATATTTAATGCATCGTCCAAATTCAAGCATGATTCTTTCTCAATGCTCCTCTTGTTTCTGGGAAAAGTAACATCTCATGGCATTGTTTTCATTTCAGACATTTAATTTATAAAATTATGGCAATTCTGCATAAAGAATTATTGCTCTCCATGATAGTCCACATAAAAGGGCCAACAAGCATGAAAGTGCCATGGGACTGGGAATTGTCGAAACAGCAAAGTATCATTTGATCCAAATTATGTGGCCAACTATATTTCATGATTAAATAACAAATTGCAGTAATTAATCCATTAATTAAAACATAAAATGACAGGTATTTTTTCTAATCTCAGTAGCATATCAAAATGTAAACTATGAACTTTAATTAGTTATATAAATACTCATATAATTCTTAAAAAAGGAATTAATATTTTTAAATTACCAGTAAAATTTTAATTTTAGTTCTAAGTAATGTCATCTCGCAATAGCATTAAGGGATAAAATGGAAAAGTAACTCCACATTAAAAATAAATGCACTAGTACGTCACCATCCCGAAGAGTTTATTATCTCACCGTAATACCTACTGCATTGAATGACGATATAAAAATAACATACTTTTACCTAAGTCAGAACCCTTTCTTCCAATTAAGTTAATGACAGTTGTTCGAAAAGAACAAAGCTTTCAACATAAACATTAATTGCAGACATGCTGATAATATAGTACCAGAACTTTTGTCAATTTTATGTGGTATAACTTTACCAAGAATTTAGGTTAATATTGTAACTCTTTACACTATTCCCTGCACACTAAAGATGGATTTGATCAATATGGTACCATAAATGGTGCCATTGTCATAGGATCTGATAGCAACATTAGCCACCCTATCATATCTTAATAATGTAGGCTTGGTTTTGAATTGAAAATGAAGGATAGATTAAATCCTGCATACTTTAAAATATTATATGACTCCTGCACTTCTCATCTTCTTGTCTTGATGATTTTGTGGTGCATGGAAAGCCATGATTAAAATAATTTGGACTAAGGGAGAAAGTAGGTGAACCAAGCAAATAAGTCACGCATTAGTATCGAGAGAAGAGAGGATGATGGTGTGCGAAGTTCGAAGAGAGATAAATTGGATGGAGATGACACTGAAGAGAGAGAGAATTATACCAAAGGTTGCCAAATAAGGGAGAATATTTGGCAAACTGTGAGAGAGGGTAATGAGCATTTCAGATAGCATCGAGGGGAATGACAACTAAGAAGAGTCAGTGACAAATGTACATAACTGTTACATACATAAATTTAAAACAATAACGTACAAGGAAAAGACAATATTTACAAGTCCACAAAGACATCTAAATCTGTCCCCTTAATGGATATCTAGAATCCAACTCCAAATTTTTAATTAATACAGCCTATAATAATAAATGCAATGGGGTCCCATGAGTGCAGAGATGGATGAAATCAAATACCTACGAGGAAGTCCATTAAAACTTCACTAGACCCAAGTGAACATTCAAGTTAACGCTAGTGGAATAAAATGTGTATATCCTAATGTTAAATGCACATGGCCCATCCATAAGGCACTTGAATGGTTGGGCAATGTGTTGAAGGAGAAAACAACAGTAACTACTTTGAACGAGCCAATCATATAATTGTGTTCCAAAAGAAATTTAATGTAATCACCCATGAAGGGTAAAAAAAAGATCATAAAAATCATGTGCTGTTAGTATGATTTCAGTGGCTTAAATTTTCAACAAAAATATTTTTTTTTTTAATATTAAGAGAGTTATTCATACTTACCCAGAGGAAGAAAATTAAAATCACCTAACAACATTCTCTGGATAATACTCCAAGAAATCGGCATCAACACCTTTTTACTCATTCATACATGTATTGTCGAGATAAGGTCAAACATCAAGAGGTAACTCTCTTGGTGCTCTGCATAGCAACAAAAATACTTCTCAACTAAAAATTGGGGTAATAATGCAAAAATGTTTCTGATCTGTAAAATTGACTTCCAAGGCAGCTTGTATTTACATGTCTGCCTATAACTTCAGTGTCACCACATTAGTTTGTAACTTCTTGTGGCCAAATTGTACCTCAACCAATAGGCAATAGCCAATTACTGGATGCAATTTCTATACACTCCTCAATCATGCATTTTCGCAGAAACCCATGACTTACACCAATTTACTTACACCTTAATGATGGACTTACAACCAACAGGCAATTTCCAATTACTAGATGCAATTTCTAAACACTCCTCAATCATGCATTTTCGCAGAAACACATGACTTACACCTTAATGATGGACTTACACCACTTTCCGCCAATGATCATACCTCGTATGAAATACTAAGCCAGCTGACTTAGATACCAAATCAATCAATTCAAAATATTATCAAGGCCTGAAGCCTTAGAATGCAATACATATGAAATGATAAAACATCAAATTAGTTAAATATTTTTAAGTTTATTACACAAATAAATCTTTGAAAAATGTGCAGCCAATGTACAAATAATTAACAATGGTAAATCAACTACACAAAATATGTACAAGAACAGAGTTTTTTTTAAGAGAATGACTACTCCCAAAGCATTGAAATAAAATAGTTGAAATATCAGGAGTAGGCATTAACAAAATTTCTTGATTCCATTAAAATCTTTCTTTCAACACCAAGTCACTCCCCATAAAAATAAAAACTTTGGTCCATTAATTGACCTAATTTTCAACAGGCCCTTGGCTTCGATTTTTTTACATTATGAGCATCGTTGGGTCCCTCACAAGGAGAGGTTAACCCCCCCCCATAGGCTGTTAGAACATGACAGCCATGGATAAATAAGCAAACTGGATGATAACCCAATTCTATTGTACCAATCGGTCAAAAAGCCAATGAGTAACAGTATTCTGCCTTGATTCCACACAATTTTTTTTTATATTCCTCCAAAAATTAAATACCTTTAAAACTTCCGAAATGGGACAAGCATTTAAATATTCATTTTTTTCCATTCAATAACTTAGTCCACGAGTTCAAAACCAACAATATAGAAAAGATTCAACGATGCTATTTTCACCAAATGTCTTTAAAGTGCCAATTTTCGTACATTCAACTTCAGGCATACCTGAGAAAGAACATTAGTTAAGAAAGACGATGTTTCCTCTCATCCTCTTCGGGCACATAAATAGATCACTGATTCACTGATCCGCACCAACTTAATGAACAGATGACTGACTATCCGTAAGTGTACACCATGCATTTTGAATAGCTAGCCGCACGATATGGACGAAGGATTCCAACGATGATCCCACTCACAAACTTAAACACTCAGATTTCTGCTCATTTACTCAAAAGTATGGTATTCTTGTGCGTCCATGCCCAGAACCTAGCACGATGATTCGCACCAGGTGGGTGAATGATAGCACCCACTATGGAAATAATAAAGATTACACTCATTTTCCGGCGCCGTATTAAATATTAGCGTATGACGCCCGAATTCCTTGTCTTCATCCCAAGACACTGACCCTGGTCACAACCCTTTCCGGCAACGGGGGTGCCAAACCTAGACCAACCCCCCACCCCACATCCCGGTACATTCCAGTTTCCAACGTCCGTCCAGCACCTTTTTCTGGGTGCCAACGAAATTGGTGGCTGTTCTCATACGGCCCCACCAATATCATTCTGATAGCGAGTTGTCAGGTACGTTGCGGCGTCCGTCATTTGCTCTAAGCAGTGGCGCAAACCACGGAGGTGCCTACGGAAGGAGTCGGCCATTCGTCGATGCCTGGCTTCACACTCTTCCTCTTCCACGCCAGTCCCTTCCACACCAGAATCTTCATTTCCAGTCTCGGAATCTGTGTCCGAAGAGGAAACAGTTGACGACGCACTGCCGCAGGATGCCACGGAAGTGCTGGAAGGGCGTCGGACGTGGCCCTTGGGGGTTGCAGGGGGGGCACGTACTCCGCCACTCCCCTCTTCTTCCTCGGCAACCTCGCTCAAGTCGGAACCCCACAAAAGTTCCTCGCGAACAGCGTTCACCATGGTGTAAATGCTGTATAGGTCACTTCCTGCAAGGTCTTCGGCGAAAGTTTGGCGACGGAAACGATGGCGAGAGCTGCTGTTGTTTTTGAGGGGCGGTTCACTGCCACCATCGGAGAGCTTCATGTCCATGAGGCGGCAGGGGACGAGAATGGTTTCGTCCATTTCGTTGACAGCGCGGACGAAACACTTCATCGTGTTGAGAATGCTTTGGTTTGAGAATTCATTTTCGTCCCGTCGGGCGATTCCACGAATACAGTTTCGGCTGAAAATAATATGGGCACATTAATTTATAGATGTGCATCTAAATAGTTCTCCATAAAACTATTATTTAATTTAATAATAGAAAATGACTAAAATACAAAAATCAGCATATTTCAACGGTGCAATTTAATTCATAAGACTCATTAACGACATTTTATGCGGTATACTCGGGAGTTGGGCAACGTTAACGCTTTCTTGATAAAGAATGATTCTTAGATTGAAGAATGTATATTATCGGGTAAAATGAGGCTAATCCATACAAGAAAAATATTAAACATTATTAATGGCAATATATAATATTTTCGTACGCAGGTTGTTTCACTACCATCAATTCGTACAAAAATGCGAGTACATCAATTCTCTCGCCACGTAAGAAAAATATGTACAGAACTTGATCCGGCATTTTCAATCTCAAATGGTTTTCCAAAGCTAAATGTTCGACAAGCCATCCTAATATTAAGGAAAGTGTGTCGTGATTCGAGAAATTCCCGGAAATACGCTTAGGAACTACAACAGACTAACGCAATCGATTCTCCTGAAACCCTCCTCCCATTCATAAATTACATGTAATGAATTCAAGTTAATACGAGGCACCAATTCCGATCTTATGCTAAAGATCGGGCACTATGAGAACGAGAAACACATTTCATGAACCAAACACAAACTTTGGATTCACTAGCAAATATTTAATTTTAAAATACACCCAGACTATAAAGGGTTGAACTGCTAAAATTCATTGCACGATGAAATATGCTTATTAAATCTCAACTATTGGTACATTAATCCAACTTGAGTAGATGATATTTAATCACAGCTTACCTATTGCTATCCATTGTGGAAGTAATACTGTCACTGAACATGGTGAAATCACTTGAGAGCATTCCAGTTCTGCCCCACTTTCACAGCCACGGCACACCACTCACAGCCTAACAGAACGAGTTGGAAAACTAGAATGTGACAGCATGGCCACCGTCGCTCGCTTATATCGGCGTTCCCCTCAAGCAAGAGTGGGGCTCGTGAAGGCACGCTCCGACGTCCGATCTTGCGCACTGGCGGAAGTCATGGAGCAGCGCCGTGGCTTATCAAGTGAAAAGAGCACTTGAACGAACTTAATGTGACTTAAACGAACGGATTTTGGACTCCCAATTTGGACTTAGATGAGGGAATTACTAACTGGCGGATAAAAATCTTGAAAAGAAGTTTGCCAGCGAGTTGAAATTCAAACGATTCAAATGAAACACACCAACCCAAACTGCCTCCATGCATCACACCACCTAGGCCTGCGTTCATTGGTCGGTTCGTTCATTGTAGAGTTTTAAGCGCGAATTCAAGTGAACTTACCTTACGACTTCCACAAATATTCCCAAGAATAGTCATCATGAATATTATGGTTCATTTCAAAATTTTTGCATCAATAAATATAATTCAGAAGGAGAAAAATGTGCCAACAAATGATCATTAAATAATTTAACGCTTCACAATAAATGTGATGGTAGTTTTAACAATGACCAATAACGTACTAAGATATTTTGAAATTTCAAGTATGTTAATCACAGGATATTCTCATCAAGAAAAGTCGCTGAAGAAGGAATTACCTTCAATTCTTTTCTGGAGCGTCCAACAATAACGTAATTACATATGCATACTGCTCAGGACAGTTAATATGTACATTACACTTTCCATACAATGCGTATGTATAGTACAGCACAAGGTAAACTGGCTTTACATTAGCATTACAACTTATAAAAACCCGCAAGGCATTCCTATGCATTAGGCCATTTCAATTCTTCCAAAAAGAATGCCGTCAATACAATTTATTAGATATTTTAAAAATGGAACCATATTGTTACGCGAAAACTCTGTCTAACCTTGCACATTTTACACAATTCCTATTCTTATTGAATGTGCAATTAACTTTCTGACTACCACTAGACAATTCATTTCGAGACCACAAAAAAGTAAGCATGCTTTCAAAATTTTAAAAAATATTTATATTTTCATTGTGATTCTTTCCTTGATAAGGAAAATACGATTGGGTTAAATATTCTTATTTCTTGATTCCAAAAAGTACGTACTGAAGGTTTTAACTGTTCCGCTGAAATAAAGTGTATTTTTAAATTAATAAACGATGCTATTTTTAAAATGTTGGTACTAACATCAAAGCCATGATCTACAACACATATTACGCCGTGTTTTTTTTCCATTGTGTAATGAATTTTAGCTAAAAAAGGTATATGGGCAAAGAGGTCAATTTTACGATGATATTTTTAGTTAACGAACTCGTTCTCTGGTATCACTTACACCAACAAAAATATTTCGCTTGACAGAAAAAACTATTCTGAAAATTCCAAACGATCGATTATAATAATCTGCCACACCATGTCATCGGCAGTTTACGTGATCTAATATACTATAAATGCATTGCGAACGCAAAAAACCTACTCCTACATTTGAACTTCGAGAAAATCAGATGTCGCGCAATTCATGCTCGTATTTTGAAATTAATTTTTACCCAAATGACTCGGAATCAAATAAAATACATGGTAATTTATATATTGAAACGAGATTTTCATGACTTCCTTATGAAATTCAATCAAATTAAAGCTTACTGCTTCGTTCGCTGTGGTTTCCTTTGTGCTACCTTATTTGGATTGTGCATTAACCTGTGATATCGGCTGTTGTGATACGAAAGTAATGAATATCGCTCGAAATTAAATTACAGAGTATTTATCGCAACAATGAATATCTCGACCATTCTGAGTTTTTGTGCGTATAACGGCGAAATCAAGAGAGTGAGCATTGGATGAAAAATATTTTCATGCTAAAAAAAGATTGAATTGCACATGACGAATCTCTTTCAATCTAATCATTCCTCGCATAAAACTCACATTTCATGAAGAATGAATATTTGTATTTTTGAAAAGCAAACGACTATTTATTCTAATATTTCATTTATTATTGTGATTTCATTTATCTCTGCGATTTCAACTGTGAAAAGAATTTTATTAATTCATTTCATATTTATATCTGATTTCGAAATAGTAAAATCAGTGTAATTACCTTTTCTTCGCTTGGGTTACTCCAAGAAAATATTTCATTATTCCCGTCGCCATATATTGCCTAGTTTTAGGTACCTACTCCCAATATCATCAAACGGGAGGTAGATCATGTTGACCTCTAGAGCTTGTTAAACGAATAAAATATGAACATAAGAAATAGAAAGTGCTAAGGTCTGATTACTGATTTGGTCTGATTACCGTCTTTAAACATCCAAGACATTTACCACTTAGGAAAATAGTCTCGAGTCTTCATTGCATGAGAAGAACAAATCACAATTATATACGTGTATATCATATGTTGTGTTTTGTACGTTGAATATAGACATTTACCGCAATCTACCCAAGGGATATACTGAGGAGATAGTGATATGTATTAAGTGTAAACCATCCACTAAATCACCAAAATAACCTCTGCAGCATGAGACATGAACAAGTTTGGGATTAGTAGAAACACGTTCATTAATGGTACGCAATACATTCTGTCGAACGCTATTCCCTTGTGTGGATGGAATTATTACTGTGGAAAAAAAATCCTCTAACCAAATTCCTCCTTCGTAAATGACGTCATAAAAATCCTTCCGTCAATATTTTCCTATCCATTGGGAAGTTCTGAAGGGATCTCATCCATCCCCACATTCTTTTCCGATCCCAATGTCTTTAATTCCTACTTTTATTAGGTATTCCTTAATCTAAAGCTATCCTCATCGACATTATATTCTCTTTCCAAGTGTAAACTTGAAAGTCTGATATCTTCAACATATAATTCTTCTAAGCATTCTTTTCATCTGGTTCGAATCTTTCCGTCTCGGGTAATGTTTACCATTCCTTCCGTATCTCTGACAGCACAAACGCATTTTCTCCTCTTTTACAGAGCTTTCACTTTCAACTACCTATAGTGTATCTATTTCACTTTGCCCCTTTTTGGAGTCTCCATATCCACGTGCTGCCCCGTCCACCTCGTCACCTTCGCCCTGTTAGTAAACCAAAAGGCCAAGAAGTATCTTAATGTCTCCAATGCGTTGAGGTCACAACAAACCGAGAGCACCTAAGAACATAATCCCTTATTTTATATAATAAGGTCGTAATAATCATGTTGCATGTTAGACCTCGCGTTTGGCAGTGATTTCAGGGTCTCGCGACCGATAAGGTTATCGGTGTCTATGTTATTAGCAATTCACTTACCTCACTGAATAAATTGTGATTGTGTAAACCAGTCCAGTGACAACAAGGTGCTGAAATACCACAGAAATGGAATCGAGATATTTATGTAATGTTTGTGTAATTTCTGTGATTTGCATCACATCTTTGCGTCATTTACCCCTATTACCCGGCTTTGTGAAACTCGTGCACGCCTAATGTATAAGTTTAAACGCAACAAGTTTTTTTTTCAAATCTTAACCTAATTACGCATTATTTAGCGGTAGAAATCTTGTTATTTTTTGTACATAACTCGTAATATCAAGGAAACATTAACCATGTATGCCTAAGTGTATACTCTGAAAGCCACCAATGATGTACAACATGGAGAGGAATCATCTAAGGAAAGAGACAGGAAATGGGAGAAAATATTACAGGAGTTTCGGATGATGATGCTATTAAATGTGGCTCACGGACTAAAAGAGTGACTAAATATATCAGTTCGAATCTCTTTTCTTATAACTTCATATTCGTGGTCCAGTCTACAAATATACGTGCAGCTAAAAGTAATTTGTATTTTTACGGATTTTTTTTACTGGGCACGACGTTTCCCGTATTCGAAATCCCTCATTAGCGGGTACTCTAATTTAGTGCACATTATCCGGTATGTTACCAGAATAATTCGAGTAGTACTACAATCGGGATGGTGGACGCTAACGTACGGGCTTCCCACCGAGAAGAACCGGGTTCAAATCCTGGAGACAACAAATATTTTTCAGTGGTATCCCAATCCCTACTTGAGGTGCTTTGTGGAGAGCATTTTGAGTTAGTACGACGTCCGTCGGATGGGACGTTAAACTGCGGACCCCTTGGCGCCTTTCGACAATAGTAATGCCGACGCCGGGTTTCTCTCCACCCTTCCTTTCCTATATATCCCTATCTATAATGACCTTAGCTGTCAAAACGTCTACGTCAAAGAGCCTACGAGATTGACACGTGAAAGTTGGGCAACGGATAGTGTTGAATCTACCCACTCTTCCTTCCATTAATTCCGATACCATATTCAATCCATTCTTTCCTTATGATCCTTAACCAAACTTTGCGGGTATAGTGGGGAAATTTCTTATTTCATGACACATATTTATTTCCCAAACGAATCGGGGTTGTCTTTGCGTTCTCGATGTCACTGATGAAGTTTATTTCTCCTGTATCCCACACACGGCACGCGTACTCAACATGTGACTTGAAAGTAAATGACCGATGGCAGCGCTCCCCTTTAAAACACGTCTATCAGTATTAAGCTTGATAAAAACCTACTTTTTGTCAGACCTTCCGCATTTTTTATGCCCATGACAATTCTACGATGAGTCCCTGGTAACACAATTATCTCATGACGGTTAAAAGAATGCGGAGATTGAATGGTGATTCGCTGGTATTGTGATAATTTAAACGACAAACAGGTCTGAAAATAAAATATGCTTAGCATAAACAATTAACTACAATAAAAAAGCAAGTTACGGAGAGGTTGTGCTACTAGTTCGGCACCGTTTTTGTAAATCTTCCGGAGGAAGGGAGCATTTGCACTCAGACGGCTTCATTACTCTCTAGTTTAGGCTATGCCCATTGGAGGTGAACCGTATAATTCCGTATTAACGAATTCCCACTACAAAGCGGCCAGAAAAATTTAAATAAATATACAATTTAAACTTTAGAGTATTCTAATTGGTGCTCTTTTTTAGTAAATGTAATTGACACGTTCATTTTGCAACATTAACTTAATTCGTAATGCATGAATTCATAAATTTAGGGTGGAACAAAGAGATATTCCGCCAACTTACATTTCTTCATGGCAGATTAACCGTACATACAAGTTGTATTTGTACGAAAGTAACTATGAAAGAAACTAAGGTATCGAATAAATAAAACAGGTTCTGGCGTGACTAGATGGAAAAATCATCAGCTTGAAATTTGAAAATTAAATAACTTGGCTTTTCCACTCAAAATTTTTTTTTATTATTCACTACCTAGCTTTCGTTACGGTATAACATCATCAGGTAAAAATACAAGTCAAACACAGTATATATATACATATCCTTGGGCTGGGGAAGAGGAGGTAGGAAGAAGGGGACTAAGTCTATATCGAAATGAAATTAAATTATTAAATTTGTTATTCCACACATTTTCGAAGTGTGTGAAATTGCAATTAATTTCAATTTGTTATGCAAATTCCATAAAGTTAATCAGCAAAGTTTACATCTAAGTCTATTTCTATAGGGGATCTAATTCATCATGCTCATTCTAAGTCCTTCAATTTTAACCCGTGAACTTGAAGGTTGCTAGGGTTGTACGAGTACATGATCTCAACGCTGACGTTACCGTCTATATACATTCAGAATTTAATCATACATGTATTAAAAAAATATTAATTGTCCATGATTAAGCATGCTGTGAACAACAAAGTCTATGGTTGGAAGAGGAGAACCTAGGTAGTGAATAATAAAAAAATGTTTTTAAGTGGAAAAGCCAAGCTGTTTAATTTTCAAATTTCAATAAGGAATCTTATGTTTGGGCGAATCATAAAAATGTTTTCCAGTCACGTGGGAAAATCCTACACGCTTCCCCGAATTCACTTGAGAAGTTTCCAGGCCATCCCCTGAATGACAAAAACGTCCGAGACGGGGAGTCAATCCAGTGACTCTCGGAGTGGACTCCTGGGTGCTATTATTCATCAAACTCTGGTCCAGTTTCGACAGCTACGTTCAACGGTTGATGTTGGACCGTGTCCCGTTTAGACCAGCTGTTTGCTCTCCACGGAAAAAACTGAAGATAAATCCTCAATCAAATCTTCGAGTGAATGGCATACGATATGACCCATAATCGAGCCAATATTCTTTGAATAAGGATTGACTGAGATGATAATTATCAGTAATGTTCAGTTAAAAGAGTTGAGGAATGAATTTTGGGTCACTCTATATCGACGAAGGATTGGTGAAACTCGATGTAAATGGATCGAAAATCAACCATCGTCCGCAGAGCCCAAGACTCAGTTCTGTCGAAGGAAGTTCATCAACATTCCACGCCATTTTTCTGGGAAGGCAGTTCCTCGAGTGATCCTACATTATTTCGAATTTTCATCCCAATTAAGGAAGCAGCACATAATGATAATACACGTGTGGAATGCGGCACCCTAAGAAGCGAGAGAAATGGCCGGAAGAAGAATGGGAACCTTCGAAATCTAGTGCCGCGGGCGGATGCGCAAGATCAAATGATAGATGAACTGATAAACGAGGAAGAATGCATTTAGATGGAAGAGAAAAAGACCATCGAGAGCATCAAGAAGAACCAGGTGGATCGAGCACACCTTGGGGTAAAAGGATTGGTGAAGAAGGAAATGCATGGTTGGTACAAGTCAAAAGGGCCCACGAGAGAGCCGAAGGGACTGGTAAATGCATAAAGAGGCATGTAAGAATGAAGTGGTAGCAGGGTTTAAAGGAACTGGCATTGTTCATGGAAGAATGGAACCTGCAATGAAGCAATCCTCGTATTGAAGGACTAACGTGGCAACCCTGTGAATTCACCGCAAGGGAGAACGAACCAATACCTATCCGCTGTATGCCGAGAAGGAATCCGACTCCATAAACAAGAGAATATTTTTTCCCAGGGGATCCGTACGCCTATTTGACGTTTTCAGGTCATGTTTAACGCCCACATGACTACATATGGGAGGCAGATCAATTGATAAGTTCCTTTAAACTCCAACTTTTATCCGATTACCATTAATTAAAATCTGTGGTGTAGTCAGAAGTTTTTTATTTGGATGCAAGTACTGCCCGGTGCATTCGGCATGCCCTACTTTCCTTTTCTTAATTTGATCGCGGCTCCACGCAAGCTATGTGATTTTTCGAATACCAGATATCCTGAGAAACCATAACCGGCACAGGGAAAGGAACTAGCCCCCCCTACCCTGATGTGTGAATTTCACACGCCGTCGGGATTAGTACTGGATGAACTCTACCATCACCTAACAAACCGACCTTCGGGTTGAATACTGTGTTTATGGTTTATATATATATATATATATATATATATATATATATATATATATATATATATAAGGTAATCTACCGGTTAAGGTAGTTTTTTGGATGGACACAACTATCAAATAAATAAATATTTTGTAACTCCAAACAAAACCCAATCCAGCAACCTACTCTACATCAAGTCTCTCTTCATCTCTGTGTACTTCCTTCCTGTCTTCGGTTTATATATATATATATATATATATATAAACCGAATATAAAAATATAAAATATATATATATATATATATATAAAATATATATTTAATTAAGTTTGGCCAACTATGGACCGCAATGACCTCAAGACTTCTGGTTTTTCTTCTTTCTTTCTTCCCAGGACTTCTTCATTCTCTCCCCTACTGTTCGTCGTTGTTCTTCGGTCCACACCCCCTTTGATATGTATATAAATATATATAACACTTTTGTGAAAGTCTCACGGGCTTTCCCCTGTCCTGAAGAATAGAGTTCTATCCCTCTCTTCCTTGAGAAAGGTGTGTGTTTCAGAGAGAGGTGGTTCGTTCCTGTGTTCGTCCTTTTGTGTGTTCCTTTCCTTATATCTATTTCTATGTGAATGAATATTTTTTCGCCGTATGGCGGGATTTCGTGTTTGAATGTGTATTTGGCCAATGAGGCTCGTCTCTACTTCTGGCTATGCGTGCCATGAGACGCGCCTCAACGCGCCGTTCCTATCCTTTATGATGCTGTATGCTTGCTAACCAACTGTCCTTCTTCTTCTTGTGTTTGTCTATTTCTCCTTTGGTGGGTGTAACGGCTCCCTAACGCCATCTCTTGGCTAATGAATCGGAGCACTTTGGCGCTTTATAAGATTGCAGATTTCAGTGTAAAGTACATTTTATCGATAGCTCAAGTGGTTAGAGCATCCGCCCGGCAAGTGGAGAGATCCGGTGTTCAAGTCCCGGTCGAGGAAAATATTTTTACATTAGTGGTCTGCTTTATTCCGCCTTCCCCACCTCTCCTATGTTCGTCCTTTATGTGTGTTCCTTTCCAAAAATCTATTTCTATGTGAATGAATATTTGTTCGCCGTATGGCGGGATTTCGTGTTTGAATGTACACACACAAATGTTCGTCGTTTCGTGTTTGAATGTTTAAATATACACACACAAATATATATATATATATATATATATATATATATATATTATATATATATATATGTACAGTGATAGCACAGGTGTAGTATATGCCGACGTCCAGCCATTCAGATGAGGAAATAGAGCAAGTTTACGAACAACTGGAAGAGGTTCTAGGAACAGTAAAAGGGGAGGAAAACCTCATAGTAATGGGAGATTGGAACGCTTTGGTCGGCGAAGGGCGAGAGGGAAGAAGCATGGGATCGTACTTCAGATTGGGAAAACGAAACGCCGCAGGAGAGAGGCTGATAGAATTCTGCAACGAGAAAAACATGGTAGTGGCAAATACCATCTTTGATCAACATCCGAGAAGAAGATACATATGGAAGATACCTGGAGACAAAGCACGATACCAAATTGACTGCATTCTTGTCAGAAAGATATACAAGAACCAAGTTAAGAAGTGTAAGAGCTACCCCGGCGTAAATATAAATAGTGACCACAACCTGGTAATCATATATACAGCAGACTGCGATACAAGAAGATGAAGAAATAGACAACAATCCAGAGGGAACACAAAGGTACTGGAAGAAAAGAGCGTATGAGAAAAGTTTACCACGGCCTTCGAAAGGGAAATAGAAGGAAATGTTGAAAGTACCAGCACTGACGGTCGATGGAAAGAAATGAGGAATATAATTACTAAAGCTGCAGATGATCTCCTTGTGAGTAAGGCGGAAATACCTGAGTAGCCATTGATAACAGTTCAAATAAGAGGTATCACAGACGTAAGAAGAAAATACAAGAATCAAAGAAATGAGAGTGAAGAAGATCTCCTTAAACAGTTACGGAATAAGATCATACAAGAGTGCAAGAAGGCAAAGGAAGAATGGATAAAAAGCTGCTGTGAGGAAATTAATGACAAACATGAAAAATGGAAATAGCGAGATGGCTTATAAACTAGTGAAGAGGATATTCGGGGAAAGAAAAACAAAATCGCAAAACATCCGAGCCGCTAATGGAAAAATACTGATAGATGATGACTGCATTGGGAATAGATGGAAAGAATACATTGAATCACTCTATCAAACTCCCAAACAACTAGAAGATGGCTTAATTGAAGATGAAAGCATGATAGGTAAAGATGATCGGGCTCCGCAGATATTAAGAAGCGAATTCAAGAGAGCCGTGGCAGACCTGAGAAACAACGAGGCACCAGGAGTTGACAAAATAAACGGAGAAATAATCAAGGCACTCGGGGTCAAAGCGAAGGATGCCCTCTTTGGAATGATCAAAGATAGCTAGGACAGCGGAAAGATACCAGAAGACTTCGAGAAAAGTATAATGATTGCAATACCAAAGAAACCGAAAACAGATAAAAGCGAAGAACACAAAACATTGAGCCTGACGACTTAAGCAACAAAAATCCTCACTCGGATAATTAGCTGAAGAATAGAAGGAAGGATAGAAGGAAGAATAGAAGGAAGGATAGAAGGAAACCTCTCAGAAAACCAATTCAAATTCAGGAAAAGCCAAAAAAATGAGATACGTAAATAAGTCATTATAGTATGTAGTATTCGTAGACTTGGAGAAGGCCTTTGACAACGTCGAATGGAACAAGATGTTCAAGACACTAGAGGCTCTGGAATTGGACTACAACGACAGAATAATCATCCAAAATCTCTACAAGAATCAGATTAAAACAATGCAAACGAAAAATGGAAGAAAAATAGAAGCCAAAATAAACAAAGGAGTAAGACAAGGGTGTAACCTCTTGCCAACAATATTCAACGTATACCTGGAAGAGGCAATAAAAGAAACACAAGAATTGGTTATCAAAGGAGTCGAGGTAAATGAAGAAGAAATCTACATGCTCCGGTTTGCAGATGACATCGCAGTAGTGGCGGAAACGCGAGAGGACCTGCAAACAACTCTTGGAAAGTGCTTTGGATCATGCACTGGGGGAATATAATATGAGAATCAACAAGAAGAAAACTTAAATCCTTGTGTGCGGAAAAGAGAAGCTGAAGGCAGATATCACAATTTGAGGGTTGAAACTGGAACAAGCGGAATCCTTCATCTACCTGGGCAGCAGCATAACATGGGATGGAAGAAGTTCGACCGACATCAAGCGAAGAATAGCCCAAGCTAAGAACGCATTCATGAAGAAGAGGCAATTACTACGTTCAAATAACCTAAGGCTGGAAACAAGGAAACAATTCGTCAAGACTTTCGTGTGGAAAATGACCATCTATGGCTCCGATACTTGGAACATTGGAAAAGTGGACCAGCAAAGAATAGATGCCTTTGAAACGTGGTGCTGGAGGAGAATGCAGAAGATTAAATGGACAGACAAAGTAAGAAACGAGGAAGTATATAGAAAAGCGGAAGAGGATAGGACCACATGGAGAACTCTACGGCAAAGAAGAAATAGATAGATTGGACTCATATTGAGGCGCAATGGAATGATTAGGAATATAATAGAAGGAAAAATAGGAGGCAATTCGAATTTTTGGAGGCCAAACCACCTTCCTCTGGGGAAAGAAAGAACTCAATTGAGTTCTTTCTTTGCCCAGAAGAAGGTGGTCTGGCCACCGAAAATTCTGAAAAAATAAATATGCATGTATTTGTATAAGAAACACAAAGAAAGGACACTCACAAATGTAATTTTGACGTTTCGACGGCACGGCCGTCGGCATCAGAAAAATATTTTTTTTCTGATGATGACGGCCATGCTGTCGAAAAGTCAAAACCATATATGTGAGTGTCATTTCTTTGTGTTTCTATGTTAAAAAAATGTATATAATTGTTTTTATATATTTTTGCGTCGCCAAAGGGCGTTCCATTTCGAATATATATCCCTACACCCATATGTATGTATATGAATATAGAGGGAATGGTGTATCTGATATGTATTCGCTCAAATCTTCATCCACGCTCCGGCCACGAGCAAAACAAAAGGTCTTCCGGTAAGGGAATAGGTGGAGGAGGAAGAGTTATCGGAAGCTTAATGTCGTTCCAGCAGATCGACGACCTCTTCGCATACATCCCTAGGAATGACAATGGCTCCGGAGTTAATGGAAATCGCGGAGAGGGCTCGCTCCCGGGAGAGGGCGCGGGAGAATGCATGCCGGAAGGATCAACAATGGAGAGGGACGAGAGGGAGGAAGAGTGATTGAAGACCTCGAATGTGCCGACTCCATTGACCCAGGGTGAAGGAGAGCGCCCCCGGGCACCACACGCGAAACTCCCGGCAGTGGCCGTAAGAGAGAGAGGAAAAAAAACGAAGAAGTGGCCTGACACGAATTCCTCGAATGGAATAATATTCGTATTCAAATTCTCCTCGCATTCTACAGGACGAACTTGCGCATGGAACACTTTCGTCATGTGTTACATTATTATTGTCAGAAGAGTTTACCATTGAAAAACGGGTGTGGTGATTAGCTGTCAAATAGCAAAAAGACCAATCCGTGCTGATTTTTAATTTTCCTATTCATTCAAAAATGCCCAACAAACAAAGGTATTTACCTGAGCAACAATTTTAAGAATTTTCTAAAAAATACTAGTCCTAAAATTGGGGCGACTAAAATATTTTCCGGCCAAATGTTTCTGAACTACTGACCCAAAAAAACGTGTCTGGCAGGCGATTAGATACAGAGTTATAGAAGCCTTGGACAATAGGTTCCCTAGGTTCTCTCAGAGTGCAGCCATAAAATGATGTTGAATAGAAATTCCCAAGGCGGACGCATTTCCGACTATTTACCAGAAAATGGTTTCTAATATCTTGTGTGTTGAGCAACCATGTTTCAAGCAGATATCAAACAATATGATGATAGATAATTCTTTACGCCCCAATGAGACAGCGACATTAAACAATACCATCAAGAATTACAAAATAATTAACCAGTCAAACCTTTCGAAACTTTAACCGCAAGTGCATAGTGCCAGTACCTAACTCTCTCATTAACTGCTTACTCTTGACTTCACAAGATTATATGAGTTAAAGTGTTATTATTTTAATAGCTTACAATCAGCATTGATTATCATTGCAGTGGCTCTACGGATCATCGGAATGAATGAGCCTTTCCCATCAAGTTTGAAGTCAACGGGGAAACCAAAATCTGGACTTTGGGACACGCGGATGAGAACAGATCGGAGACTTTTGAAATGTGGGTATGGAGAATCATGGATGAAATCAGTTGGACTGAGAGAAAGACTGACGAAGTTTTTAATACGAAGGAGGAAAGGAAGTTGCCGAAAGAAATTCGAAGAAGGATGAAAAATTGAGTGGGGGTAATATCGAGAGAGGTATTTGGAGGTTAAGAAGATTATGAAAGAAGGAATGGAATACCAAGGTAAGGGAGAAAGAGTAGTTTTTAAATTTTTTTATGTGAATAATATCAAGGAAATGATAATTATATATGATAAACAATATGAGATCCACGCGTAACATAATAAGTAATAGTTTGTTAGGAACCGTCCAAAATCCCAAAAGGTAGACTGCCGATAAGGTATTTGGTTCTCAAAGCCCTAAGACTCCTGAGTACAATCTTAGTGAAATAGAAAACTTCCAAATTCACACACTGTGAAATACTAGAAAGTGACTGGTGCTTCGGCATATATCACTATCAGCGGACTCTGTTTGTGCAAATTAAAAGGACTGACATGTAGCATTGAGAAGTGTGCCATAAATCATCGTGTTCTCATAAAATAACTACGAAAAACATCACAAACTATTCGAACCTGTGGTTGCTTTTCCCCTATGATCTGACAAGGAATACATTAAGTCCCCTCTTATAACCCCTTCGTTAAAGGACTTTGAATTCGAATTGAATTGGACATTTTCGAACAACGTAGCCGTTCATCCTCGGACAAAATAAAACTGGAAACATTGCATTATGCGGGACGATGTGATACTCCAGACATGAAGTATCAATACTACCAGTTTTTCTATGTTCTTGCTATCTTATACGAGAAATGTCGAGCATATCAGATGACCAACAAGAAAACCCTACATTTTGATTTAAACATTTAGCACACTTCAAGTGAAACATGTCAGAATAACCCCACATCATCAAATATTTCAAAACAACAACTGAATACCTTCGGGTACGATTCACAACTACTAAAAATGGGTATGCTTCGGTAAGCCTCGAAGGAAAGTGGATGGCTCAAAACTTTATGGAATCCTTAGAATTACAGACACCAATAAAACTGGAGTAGCATTGTGATGCAATACTGAACATAGTCTGTTGACTGATTCTTAAATCTTATCCTGAATTTTTTTTCGTTTTTACCGAAAATGCCAGTTGTACCTGTCTAGGGGTTTCGCTGAAGCTCATTAGCCAATGACATTTTATTTGGGACATGTTGAAAGCTATTTCATTGGCTGGCGAGTAGTGGCAACAACAGACCGCACAACAGTGAAGTCGGCCTACTTTGGTGAGAATGTTGGCAAAGATGCTTCAAAAGCATCCGTCAAACAAACAGCCTGGTCATAACTGCAAGATTGACTTCAGGAAACCTTTACGGTTTGCAATCCATTCACCATCGACCAATCCAAATTTTTCTTCTTTCTTTCCTGAGACAAATGTGGCATCGATGCTGTGAGACTCCCACGCTCCTACCCACCGAGCACGCTATGTCTCACGCAAATCCATTTGAGAGCCAGTGAAATACGCGAATGATCCTTTTTTAAGGTGCCCACGCAAGCCGCGGACGTAATATAATTTTGGCGTCGGGGACCAGTGAAATAATTGGTAATTTACCAAGTGCGTAGAAAAACTATGGACGCGTTCGACAATCCGATGGGATTGACGCGTATTTTTGCAGCGAGTTGACGCACCCACGTCGTCAAAAACCTGTTGACTTCGCCCGCTACAGACGACATTGCTCCCTTGCCCTTCCCGATCGCGACCTCATGATCCCAGGACTCCCTCCCTTCACTCTGCGTGAATACAACTCCCCAGGAGCTTCCTGCTCCGTTCAACCTTTTCACGACCAAGCGACACATTCGCGGAAGTCGGCTACGCGTAGCAAGGCTTTCGTGTACGAGAACATAACGAAGTGCACAAGGTTTGCATTCGCTTTCTCGGATTTGTCGGGTAAAAGAACCACCCCTCTCGAAAGCGAAACCTCGTCAGTTTGGAGTTTGAAGAAGAGACTCTCATTGCAAACGCTTAAAAGATCGTAACGCCATTTTCATAGCAAGCATCCGTACTAAATGGGAGTTGCGAAGAAAGTGGCCGTTTTTGGGAGATGCATCGTGAAACACACTCTGAAGAGCAAGATCTAATTTTTCGCGCTATCTATAATGAATCATGTCACTACATTAATTGAGAGTAGGATTTTACAGAATTCCGAACGTAGAAGTACATGCTCGGACATGTCGTCCATTTTCTGGGAAATACATATATATTTGAACGTTGATGATTAATTATCATTTAAATATGGGCAATGACACAATGAAGCTTCTTCTCATTTACGAGCTTTTGTTATTTAGATTTCTGTATGATTTAATTTTCCATTTACAATTTACATTTCATAATTCCATGGTATTAAAATCTGTGGTCATATTTTCCATCGCAAGCCCGAAGGACTTTGACTTAAACTTAAAACATACAATGCAGATGCATCAATATAATGGCGAACCACAAGCGACTAAGGGAAAAAACGTTAGATTTATGCTGAAATTGGTACTCCCAATACCGTGGAATGTTCAGGAAAGTAGAACGATTTTCCAGAGCCCAAAATCTTTAACTACTTCTTATTAACTTGTAAGGTCTACTGATGCAATCAATATTTAACTTTGAACTGAAGTAATCAATATTTAATTTCTTATACATTATCACTGATTAGAAACAGCAATGATGACACGGAAGCATTAAGTTCAACATGAGTTTTATCATTCGTTATATCCTACAATAGTGAAATTAAATATTAGGACCAATTCTCTAAAAACTCTTTAAAACTCTTTCTTGGGGTTTACTAATAACAAAGTAATAATGGGTCGGAATGGTTTGTTACCTAGTTAACTGGATTCTCACCAAGGAGGCTAGAGCTAAAATCCTGCCTGATATTCAGCGGAATGCTGATAGCTGCGCGGCTGCCTTACAGAGTACACACAGACTACACAGACAGCGGCCGTTCGATAGGACGATGGATTTTAGACTCCTTTGATGAATTCCTTAAAGAACAAGCAATGCCAACACCGATTTTGTCTCCAATCACATAAACTTGACCCCCTATTGGAAATAGCTCAAATGATTATGTGGGTCGCCTCCGGTAATAAAATAAATCTCAATTTTCAATCTTAATTTCAGTTTGACAAAGTAGTGGTGGAGTTCAATCGTACTAAGCCCTTTAATTATTATTAGCCGCAGTTTACGGGGTTGGGGTGGGTTTGTGATGGATAGACCTCGGCACTACACACTATAGTTCACTTAAGTCCTGATTAAAATGACCCAAAATATCCTTAAACCCCATAATACAAATTACAATATTTCCTTCTTTTGCTCTGCATACTTTCTACTTCCCTTCATTCCATACACACTCTTTATTATTTTCCACCCTTTTCCTTGCTCTCCCAATATTCTCTCCTCTATCACGGTCTTAAGTATTGTCTTTCAATATCCCCTGCATCCACTTTGCCCTTCCTTCTTCGAATTCCTCCCAAAAGTTGTCTCCCCTACTCTGTCATTCGTGTAACTTAATCATTTGTTTTCCTTTCCGTCCATTTTATTATTTCTATCCTTCTCCACATCCACATCTCGAAATACTCCAATCTACGCTGATCCTCTTGCCTGAAAAACCTAATTTCCGAGCTATGCACGAGGTAAAAAATTCAAAATGACCGAATTCATTTTGCAGTGTCGCCTGTTGTTCCCCGGAAATTTCTAACGCCCGAAAATCACACGAGAAAGTGTTACTAGGGTTAATTAAAATTGGCAATTTTAATTCATCATGATATTCCACCATATCACGCCTGAAACGTCTCTTTTTATTTGTTACTAGGGTGTTTCCCCGAGTAAACACCCGGATTCGAACCTGAGACCCTGTGATCAGTAGCCTGATGGCTATTGAACCATCCAACCTCCTCTTATCACCGCGTCGAAAGTAAATATTAATAAACTCTGTTTTGTTCGTGTTGTCGACTGGTTAGGGCGTGATGGAAGTCGAGGCGTTCAGAACGCTCGATCGGGGAATCCCAACCATGATGCAGGCATTTGTTTGGGGGAAAGTCACGGAAACATCGACAGTCTCACCGGGAACCGAAATAATTATTCTCATAGCACGATCTCGCGCCATCAGGAGGAGTAGCCCCATCGTTGTTGTACCCCACCTGGCGCTTCGGAGGGGCGCGCTTGCCAACCACGCCACGTCGTCGGCTCCACGTTTGTCAGATCACGCGGGAGAGACGTGATCCGGAAGGCGATGTGGGGGGGGGGGGGGCGGAGAAGCCAGATGCATCGCGAGTCAACGACGTCGGGGATGCTGGCTCGGCGTCCAGATTAGCGCGTGTAACCTCATCCGTTCAAGGAACGCCCTAGCAACCGGTCTCGTCATAATAATCACCGCTGATTCCATCATCAACAAACCCTTAATTAGATGAGCATCGTTGTCGCCGTCGTACAGCCAATGCAGCCAACTTCATTTTGTTCGTGTCCCGTAACCGTAAAACGCGGTGTGAAAGACAATGGGGTCACAGGCGAAAACCACAGCATCAATTCTATTTCTGCACAAAATACAATGAAGTCTGGCACTTGAAAAAAAAGTCTGATACTTGAAATAAAATGCCATGAGTGAACCCAAATCGTCATGCAATTATGGATTTACATAATGATTTAACGTATCACAGAGCTTGAATGCATGATTTTACACACCTTACTGATGAAATTATTCAAGTTCCGCGTCCCAAAGGCATGTCGATCATTAATTATTTTATTAAACAAATTATGTATCGAACCGATGGACTCAAGGATTCGTTTTCCCCTTGCGCGATAAACGACCACAACACGAAGAGAGTGAATCTTACAATTAAAAAATCTTCCCTTGACAGACATCTGCCTTAGTATTTTCATGACTTATGTATTTACACTCCCTGACAACACGTCTGGTTGTAATTATTTTGATGCCTCATGGGCAGGCAGGTGACGTAAACGTGTGAGAATATCCAGACCTTTTTCCAAACGAGGCCGAATTGGATGAGATGTTGGAAGGGAAGGGAGAGGAAGGGGGAGGGTGCAGAGTCGAATCGATGGCTTCTTTCAAAATTTTATTTCGCCCTTCGGAAGATTTAGTGGGTACATTCAACCGTCGCTGGTTGGATGGCAAAAATCAGGACCGTTATAGAATACCGTTTTAAAATCGATCTGTTAGACCGTTTCGATGGGACCGAAGAAGAATGATTTGGATGGTGATGCGTCAATCGTTTGTTTTGGAACAAATAGATCTTGCTGTTGCCACCCAGGGTTAATACAATTCGCCATCGCGATTATCCAGTGTCGTCTCCCGGCCCTGGCAAAAACCTGGAACGGTGGCTATCCTGCCGATGCAACGCAACGGCACGAGGCGAATGGATGGAAATCATTAATGCCTCCTTCCCTACTCTCCTCAATCTCACCCCCGACGAAAAATCGCCAATAGTGAACGACTCGAAAATCGTCCGATCACATGCGAAAGGGGTGATGACTCAATGATGGCAGTCTGGACCAGATTTCCTAATATCCCTCGCGGAATACGTTTGGCATGCAGTTTGCGGTCTGGAGATCGCTCTGAATTGCAAAAAAAAACACCACAAATGCTTCTGCTTCGCCGGGGGATGGGGGAAGTAAGGCTCACGCGGCATATATGTTGAGAAATCCACTGCCTCTCATAATCAAGATAGCATGGGATCATTGTGGCGGCCCTAATCAGGTCGGTTTGGTTTTAGGAAGTTTTAGCACTTCATAAACCACTGAGAGGAAATGGATTTCATAGCCATAATTTGTTACGAATGATCCATATACATGCCTAGGGTAAGATTGGCTTCAAAAATGGGATCGGGAGCATATCTTGATTGGAATCTGAACTTGAGTCCTTCGGACTAGCGGGAATTGAGATTGTCATACAATGGCCAAATGCTAAGTACCCAGGTCCAAATGTAGGATGTAGAAATAGGAAATATAATAAACCTAACATGAATTCAACAAATTGCCATTTTTAATTTTAGAATTTTGGCCAATGGTCATGATTTTATATCAGGTGCAATTTTAAAAGACTATGTTCAATTTTTTCCCTCAAGAGTGAAATCCTAGTTTTGATCCTGCTTTCAATACTAGGAGTTTTTTCCATACGATTTAGGATTACCATTGGATGCAAAGCCTGTCTACAATGCAAATGTGAATCTGGCCACATTTTTGAGAATATAAGAGAGAAGTCAATGCATATACTATATGAAAACACATGTCAAAACAACATAATAGAATGCACACAATTATTTTATAATCCATGACTCAGGAGAAAGGATAATATGTAACAATGTACTGACCTTTACTATTGGATTTGAATTTGAGATTTAATAATTGATTATAATAATCTAAAAAATGTTTCCCTATGAAACTAATATTTCATAATGATTGTTATATGCTGTTATATTCTACCATATCACTTCTTCTGGTCTACATTTCCCTACACAAACATTCACTAAAATCGGCAAATAATATGTTTATTCTTCATTTACATGTAGAAAGTACTACGGTCATTTGTATAGGCATAGGTAATGGTGAATAGTTTTCTCCACAACTTCTTTAGTCTAACCCTACATGCATGGCTGAGAATGTCTCACTTACAACATAATTGTAAGTGAGTTATATTAAGTTCATAAAAGAGGTAGCCGTTTTAAATTAAACAGTTCATCAAGAATTACTACCATGATTAACTGAATAAAAAGGTGAGAAGAAGCATAGTAAACATAGATCAAGTGACTCATAGAATATTACTGTTCAAAGTAAAAGTGGAACAAACGAACTTGGTCATTGTTCAGGTATAAATGCCACCAAGCAATTATAAGGAAGAAGAAGTCAATTGGTTATACAAACAGTTAGAAGACATGATCACCTGAATTCCTGCAGGGAAGCATTTGATCGTAATGGGGGATCGGAATGCAATGGTAGGTGAAGAAAGAGATGGTGATGAGTTCTGGGACTACGGTTTAGGCATGAGGAATGACTGCAGGGAGAAAGCGATTGGGTTCTTCAGGAGACAGGTGTTAATTTTCACCAACACTTGGTTTAGACGCCACAAAGGCATAGGTATACATGGAAAATGCCAGGTGACTCAGATAGGTATCAGATTATATTATGGTTGGACACAAATTTAGGAAAAGCATGATCAATGCACACAGTTTCCTGGGAGTGTATGTGGACTCTGATTACAATTTAGTAGTTATGAAGTGCGCATCCGATTCAAAAATATAAGGCAGAAGAGGCAGTTTAGGAAATGGAATTGGATGCATTAACCAGAACGACAAGGAAGGAGTATCTGCAATCTGTCGAGAAAATCATTAGTGAGGAAAGGGAGGTGAGTACCATAGATGAAAAATGGGAGCATATCAAAAAAGGGATGCCAAAAACCACAAAAGAAACTTTAGGAAAAGGACAAGGAAAAACCATGGATCACAGAAGAGATGATTAGAAAGATATATGAGAGAAGGAAATGGAAAAATGTAACCACAGAGTTAGGTAGAAAAAAGTATAAAGAGAAAAATAATAAACTTAGGTGCAAAATGCAGTGCAAGGATATAAAATGCTTACAAAGGAAGGGTGAAATTGGTGCCCCGTATAGGAAGGAGAAAGCACTATCAACAAGTAGGAAAGGAAAATCCATGCAAGAAAATATGAGCAAGGAAAGATATTAATTGAACCAGGGAAGATTTAAGAGAGATTGTAGGAATATATAGAAGGACTATATGGTAAAGAAGATGGTAGGCCAGGAAGCATACATATAGAAAGAAATAATAATGTTGATGAGGATAACTTAGGTCCAGGCTTACTCAATGGTGAGATAGGAAGAGCATCCAGGGAAATGGACTCAAATAAGGCTGATGGGGTGGACAACATTCCCACAGAACTACTTAAAGATTTGGGAGAAAGTGAGAGAAAGAGTTTTTCTGGGCAAACTCATACCATTTATGAGGGAGGAATTCAAATGAAAGATTTCATCATAGATCTGTTTTAGTTTCTATTCCAAAAGGGGGAAGGTAGGCATGTGTGAGAAATACAGAACAATATGTTTGTTTTCTCATGCAGCTATAGTGGCCCTTAGACTATTGATAAGAGGATGGAGAGTAAGGCAAATGTATACTTAGGGGATGAACAGTTTGGGTTCAGAAATGGGAGAGGCATGTGTGATGCCATAGCAATAATGAGGTCACTAGTAGGGAGGAACATAGAATTCAATCAGGATGTATTTGTCTATTTTTCAGATTTCAAAAAGTCATTTTATAGAGTGAATTGGGTAGCACTGATTAATGTATTGCATAAAATAGCAGTAGACTGGAATCTATAACATTATATTTCACAAACTGTTCAGGTGTGAGTGTGGGATGGAGAGTCTGGCTAAGCCATGCTAGGAAGAGGAGTAAGACAGAGGTGTCCATTATTAACCATGATGTTTACCAAATATGTGGAGGCAATGGTAAAAGCAGCATGGGAATACCAAGAAATAGGAATGAAAGTCAGTAGGGAATTCGTAAAATGACTTAGGTTTGCTGATGATCAAGCTGTAGTTTGCCAGTCAACAAAGAGGTTGCAAACATTCCTGAGCACATTGGAAAGTCTATGTCATTTTCAAGAAAGAGGAAGGCTAAGTCAAATATTAAAATAGGTGTTGATAACCTAGGGTAGGTAGGACAGTTTACCTATCTTGAAAGTTTTCTGAACAAAAATGGTCAAAGTAGTGGGGCCATTAAGAAGAAGAATTGCATTGGGTAAAGAAGCTTTCACCAGGAGGAAGGAATTGAAGACAGGTAGGATGAGGGACGATTTTAAGAAAAGACTAGTCAAAACATTAAACGGGCCATGGATTTGTTCATTTAAGCAAGATGATAAGAGTAGACTTGATGAAATTGGGATGTGGAGGAATTAAAAAGAGGCAGGAAATATAGATGCAGACCACTATGATCGGCAATGGGATTTTGAAGACTGTAATAGAGGGGAGAAGGTTAGGGAAATGAGGAAGGGGAACAAATAGGATAGGAATGCTGGATGGAATGAAGAGAGGAAGGAAGTGTGTGGAATTGAAGAGGGACTTATAGTAGTGTACGATGTCAACTTGTGTCTTTTTGGGAGAGACAAGTAAATGTATTGTTGTATAATTGTTTACGTTGTGCCCATCCAAAAACTACCCTAACTGGTGGAACACCAATAATAATAATATAGTGTTCTATCCCAGTTTAGCCTTCATTCATCAATTTCAAGAATGCTCTCAGAAGTGTACATGTAGCACGGAGTGCATATTATAAAAATTTGATGTTTGACAGCTCTTTGTTGGTGTATTATTCACTGTTATGTTTTGCCTACCAGTGATTCAGTCAGAATTTTTCAAGCCAGCCAGTCCAGTCAACATTTTTCATCCAGTTACTATGTGTCTTATAGTTTCTCCAAATTGGTGGAATTTTCTGCACCTATCTGTTTCTATATTTTATTTCATTGTATACATCCTGAAGTTCCTTGATGCAACACTTGATCCTGTATTTCGATTACAAAAACCTCCTGTTTCTAGGAATAGGTGTCTGTTTATGAGCCATCTATAAGAAGGTGTTTTATGAGGTGGTTTTTAAATTTCATCCATTGTTGTAATGGGTACCATGCAATGCTTTTCTTGAACATATTATTCGTAGTATAAAAAGAGGAGAGAGTGAGGAATGAGTGGGCCATAAAAGACAGTATTTGATAAATAGCAATGACACACAAGAAAGAAATGTACCATGTTGGTTTGGATATGTTGAGAGAATGGATGTGAGTGGAATCACTAAACAGATATACAAAATGAGAGAAGGGTGAACAGTTTGATAGAAAAGAATGCATAATGTGCCAATTATATAAATATTTAATTATATCTTTTTACTTTCATCTTTTGGTAGTTTTGAGGGGGCATGGTAGCCTAGTGGGTAGAGTATTTGGCTCTGACTCGAAGGAATGGTGTTCAAATTTGGGTGGCTGTACAACTGCAACCGGACCCAAACTTTGGGATTTCTTCAGAAACCAGTTAATGCTGGAAAACTTCAGTCTGGACAAAGAATGGAAATGATTCCCATATTCTGAAAGTGTGAATTTCTATAGAGAACCTGGGTTAGCAACATTTGAGCTCTAGCCTCCCCAATCAAACTAACATTAGGGTGATTACTGTAGTTTTAAATGTTGAAAGTACTCTTTTCTTAAAAATTGCAGACCTAATTTGATCGAATTTTTTTGCTGACCCTGGTTGTGGTTGGGTACTGTTTCTACCTGCCAACCAAGTAGTCGCTGGTTTGATTGCCACCTAGGTGGGTTTTTCTCCACCTTGGATTTGGGTGTTTGTAATTGTCTCTTTTGTTATTTTCAGCTAAAAAATCTTATATACAGGCCAAATAAAGGCTATTTTTGGATTAATGATGAACATATAATATGGCAGCAATTTATTTTCACAATTGAATTCTTCCTCCGACTAACACCAATAAGATGAGGCATGACAAGTTCGGTGTGGTCTAGTTTCCATAATTCTTGTAAAATATGCAACCCTTGTAATGTGAGTGAAGTGCAGAAGCAATGAGTCATAAATGATGGTACCATGAAGTTCCCTTGAGTTGATCTACATCAAAATTAGATTGAATTTTTGCAGAAAGAAGAAGAGTGTGAATATACTTGTAAATCAGACTAATCTGACAAGCTGTGTTGCTGTGGATGGCTATGCCATTACCTACCAACTGATTTATTGTGAGTTCAACTCGGTCCTTGAGCACAGAAACAGGAGTGCATAAATAGCAAGCAGAAGGAAATCCTTATTTTTATAAATAAAATGTTGACTAATCATGGAACATGGGACAGCTCCTCCTTTATATCAATGCCCGCGAAATTTGTTTTTGACATGAAGTGAGATGCACCTTTTACAAAACTATCTCACCTCCCGCCATTCCTGTCAACTCATTTAAAATATTTATATTTCCAAACATCTCTTTCTTGCCCTGCTTTGCTAAAATAATATATTTTAAATTTCCTAAAATACTTGCAACCCTATTTAAATCACTATTAAAGGGTTGCATTTGCTGAAATTTTTTCTGAAACCTTAAGAGAGGGAAAAAAGCTAAATTCTTATCCCATGCAGACAATCAGCAGAATTCCTATCCAATGGATACAAATTTTTAAAAAATAATAAATTTTCAGGTTTCATGCCAAGGGGTGGTGTCATGCTCAATCATCAGTTCTTCATAAAAGATACACGTTCGAAACTTTTATGCCCTATTTTGCAGCAATAGTTCAAATAACTAAAAATCAAATGCTTATATCAAAAGTTTATCATTAGGTTTTGATAGATGTAGAGTATTCAGTGAGGTATGGGTAGGGTATTCAGCCAGAAGGGAGAGTCAAGATGGGTAGTGCTAGGAAGAGGTGTAAAGCAGGGTTGCCCATTATCACTGGTGCTGTTCAACGTATATGTTGAGGCAATGATTAAAGAGGCATGGGAAGAACTATAGGTAGGAATGAAAGTCGGCGGGGAATTTGTAAAATCAGTTAGGTTTGCTGATGCCCAAGCATTAGTTGCTCAGTCAGCCAAGGGGTTGCAAGCATTGCTGAGTGAATTGGAGGTTCAGTGCGATAAATATGGGATGAGAATCAATATTAATAAAACAAAGGTTATGCGATTTTCCAGAAAGAAAAAGGCTAAGCTAAATATTAAAATAGGCGGGGAAAAAATAGAGCAGGTAGAGCAGTTTACATACCTGGGAAGTGTTTTGGACCAATACGGTCAAAGTGGTAGGGACGTAAGGAGAAGAATTGCGCTAGGCAAGGAGGCTTTCTCAAGGAGGAGGTAGTTGATGACGGGGACGTTGAGTAGGGATGCTAAGACAAGACTCGTAAAAACTCTGATATGGATCGTAGCTATGGACGGTGTGGAAACGTGGTCGCTGGAGCAGGAGGATAGACGTAGATTGGAGGGTTTTGAAATGTGGGTGTGGAGAAGAATGGAGAAGGTGAAATGGACCGAAAGGAAAACAAATGAGGAAGTACTGGAGATGGTGGGTGAGGAGAGTGGTTTGACAAGAGAAATCCTAAGGAGGCAGGAAAAATGTTTGAAAGGCGAATTGCTCGCCAGTGAGATGTTGAAGACGGTAATAGAGGGGAGAATGTTAAGCAAACGAGGAAAGGGTACAAACAGGATAGGGATGTTGGACAGGATGAAGGGAGGAAGGAAGTACACATGAAGAGTGACCTGATGTAGAGTAGGTTGCTGGATTGTGTTTTGTTAGGAGTCACAAAATATTCATTTGGCAGTCGTGTCCGTCCAAAAACCTACCTTAACCGGTAAATTACCTTATAATAATATGAAATAAGTGCCATTTATTTACCTATCTTTTAAAATTCTAGATTTTATATTAAAGTGGATCACTACCGAACCAGTAGGTCATTTTTATAATAAAGATTTTCTTCAAGACTGTTATATTAGGTTTCACTAACAAAGCATCATTTGTCATTGAAATATGTCACTATCACATATCAAACTTACCCATTGCTCACATTTTTGCCTGAAATAGCTGTCAGTTAACTTGGTATGCCTTTCTCTTGCAGTAAATGTAACTATCATACCATCAAATTGTCTTCCAATCTTAACTTGAAGCTAATCCAAACCTTCGTACACATTATATAAATGCATTTTATTAATTTTAAATTTCACATTGCAATTTATATAACTGAGAGGTAAATAGCAAATAAAATAATTATGCAGGAGTTACAACCATATGTCACACTAGATTTCATGGGACATAAAGCACATAACAGCCAATACATAAGCATTCTGGAGTGTGGGGGATCAGGATGGTGTGGTGGTTAATGGCTTCCCACCAAGAGGGCCTGGGTCCGAATCCCGGCGGCGACAGATATTTTTCAATGGGTCGATCCCTACTTTGAAGAGGGCACTTTGAGTCAGTATGCTATCCATCAGATGGGACATTGAGCTGCAGACCCCTTGCCACTATTCGTTAAGAGTAGGCTAATGTTGATGTCGGGTTTCTCTTCACCCTTTTTTAGCCATCCCCGTGGCACAAATGACCTCAGCTGTCAGTTGCCTCCGCTAATAACTACTAATACTTCTAGAGAGTACTGTCTATAATAGGCTAGCGGAAAGGTTTTCCATTTGCAGGTTCCTAGTTTAAAGCTGAAGCTAAAGCATCATGCCAGTAGATTATAACTTTAATCACACAGTAAAACCACCACATTAATCAGCCAGAGGGTTGTTTCGATAGGTGAAGTTAGAGCCCACCTAATAATAAATAAGGTAACATTTTTGCATCATGGTAGAGAGGCCGATTCATTCCTCTGTGCCATTTGTGATTTTCCAGGAAGATCTGGTAACTGGAAAATCACACAGCCTGAGTAAAGCAAAGGGGTGACCAGAGGTTTGTCTTAGAATCAAACTTGGGCCATCTCATTAGTAGCAAAGTGTTCTACCCATGGGAACCAGGCATATTAAAGCATGGGTGTCTATTTCAGGATTTTTATCCATATCTTTGAAGAGCAAAAAAAATCACGAATCTCCAAATTTCATACCTCGTGACCTTTGCCTCAAGGAAGACATTACTGCTAACACAGGATTGTGATGATATTTTATGCCATTTCAAGCCTGATATACTTAATAATAATAATACTTATCATAATGCATATACCTAATAATAATACACGTACCTATTAATAATACAGGTACCTAGTAATAACCTGTCAAATGAAAAGACCTGTTAGATACAATGATAACCCAATGAAGAGGTTAATCAGAAAGATTATTGAAGAAATCAACTGAATCGATAATGCTCGAAGATATAGGCAATGACCACATACCACCTATGATAGGTTAAATTATTTTTTGTCAAGTATTTTCAACACTCACAAATGTAAGCATAGCAAAACAAATAATGAGTGTACAACAATGAAAACTAATTCATTACAAAAATTGCAAGTTCTACATTTCATAATACGAGAGCAGTCAACTCTGATTAAGGAAAATTTCATTGGCAGAGGCATAGATTTCATTGACTGCGACAATTTTCGGTGATATATTGATGGGGGATATATAACCTTTGGGCTAATTTTTTGGGAAACTACTTGGACGTTTCAGAGAAATTAGGAAAGGAGTACACTGCACCTACACGCTTACGCACATATAACTTAGTCACTTATAGCAGTATTCAACATCCTGGTACATTCTAAACAGAGCATATGCATACCTTAAATTTTTCTGATCTATGTGAATTAGTCAGGCCAGCTTCTAATTTATGGAATACCAGGGCATTATTCATAATCTGAACTATAATTTCTTGTGTTCATCATGGAACCTTGGACCAGCAACTGGATTACGATGCCACTTTTTTTCGCGTCTAAATGTACTTTAATAGAAAAAATATATCATGCATAGTTCATATCAAGTTTCAGTATATGCAGACATAATAAGTTCATAAAATCATCATTTATTTCTTGCTACAAAATTTTAAAATGCACTATTCATGACCTTAAATGAAATTATTATGAACAATATCTCCCATTCGTAGGAAACAGAGTACAAAAAGATAGGTGAGCTGACAAATAGTTTCCATGTTTCATTAGAAATACCGTGAAAACGCTTCAATTTGAATTCTACCTTGCAGGCATTCGAACAATTAAAAAAATCTTTCAATTACTTAAATAATACCAAAAAGCCATACCTTTGGGTTGTGCATAAGAGGTGGCCGAGAAGACAATTTCCTGCACAATGAAAAACGGCTTTTAATGGCCGAAATTTTGCGCCAATACCACTGATTCCAAATTGCCCGTCTTCAATCGTTTCGTAGCTTATGCAATATATGCTTAAGAGCCCCTTAGTTAAAAAAATTGAAATTTATTTCAAGAAATTGAAACAAAAATTTCTTTAGGGGAAATATTCAGAATATATCACAACAGTTATCACTTTTCTCCAAATTCAAACTTCACCTACATTTCAGTTCACCGCAATTTCACTGAACTCTTATTGGTTGTATAATTTACGATTATATTTTGTTTTACTCTTACCAATATGGACAATTTTCTTGTATTTCAATTTTAAATTGAAAATACAATCCAGTTACAGCGCTATATAAATGTTCGTTTGGTTTCACAAAATTGAAAAAGATTAAATTTGATTGATCGAAACATAAGGTGATCACACAATTTGCGAACACTGGTTATTGCGACTAACTCGAATATTTCAGTGTTGGCGACTTTCGCCGGCGAAAATGTATCCCTTTCAATAGAGAAAGGTAAAGGAAATTCTGTGTTGAAGTGATTTAAAATGTGCCTTCTCAGCAATTAATTGACATCAAAGTTTGATAAGAGGACTCGACATTCAGCGAATCTGCATAACATTTTGCAATGGGTACTTTGAATTGTTTCGGAAGGACTAACGTCTCTCAAAGAAAATGTTTATATACCATCTGCTGTTTTTTACATGAAAACACTGCAAAGTGTAACATACGGGGCCTTAGATCTTCTATCGTACTCCTTCAAGATGAATCTTCGTCAATGAAAATATTTGATAGAAAAGCTAAGCTCATGCAGAGGGAAAGAGCAGCTATGTCAGCAGATGTTCATTTATATGACTATATAAAAGAAGAAATCGGTTTCCGCTTAGCCGACAGAGTAAAAGATATCAAGAGAACTTTTCAACGAGCTATTGATTTAGGTTGTGGAAGGGGTCATGTTACCAAAAACATTATGCCGGATTCGGTGAAAGAGCTCACATGCGCTGAAATGTCCCCAAGGTGGCTGGAGCAAGTTTGCTACAATAGTGGAATGAAAGTGAATAAGATTGTTAAAGATGAGGAATGTCCAGATTTCGAAGATAATTCATTTGACCTTGTCTTGAGTAACTTGAGTTTACATTGGGTAAATGACTTGCCTGGAACATTTGCCAGAATAAGATCATGTCTAGTAAGCGATGGGGTGTTCATTGCATCAGTATTTGGTGGTGAAACTCTTTACGAGCTACGCTCCTCTCTTCAACTGGCGGACTTGGAACGAAAAGGGGGTGTCGCGCCTCACATTTCTCCTTTTATTGATGTCCGGGACTTGGGAGGCCTACTCAATCGAGCTGGCTTCACAATGTTAACAGTGGACACAGATGAAATGGAAATTGGTTATCCAAGCATGTTTGAGTTGATGTGGGATCTTAAAGGCATGGGGGAAAGTAATGCGGCACTTAATAGACCCCTACATTTAGGTCGCGATGTATCCCTGGCAGCTGCTTCAATCTACAAGGCTCTATATGGACGCGATGATGGCTCAATTCCAGCAACCTTTCAGGTACCTCTGTCAAAAGAGTTTTGTTCAATTGATACCGATCAGCTTCACTATTTAGAATCTCAAGTACAAGGCATGAGTCTCTCAACTCAAGAGGAAGTGCATGCTAACGCTTGTATAACCAACTTCAGAGACTGAGTAGCCTCCTCCCCAGCCTGTGTAACTAATTGGTAAACCTTGGGTAGGCACTTTCTCTTGGAAGTTAAGAGAGTTAACAAAATAGAAGTATGAAAATAGTAATAAATTGTGATCTCTTCAAGTGTTAAGACTTGACTGAATCACATTTTATTCAGTAATAAAAATACCATCATCCCTTGTTTTACTGTTTTTATACTTATACTATAAAAATATCCGTTGCTACCTTAGATCATATATTCCGTTTGTTTTCTATCTTATTCATGGTTAATAAAATATCTTAAAAAGATAATTCAGGATTACTTTCATGTGTTGTTTGCAATCTTCTCACTCGCTTATAAATCTTCATTCACTGGGAATTTTGTTTCATGATGATATTCTTCCACTATGTATTAATTTTGGATGCCTGTTTTCTTCTTGTGTCAGTCAGTACTTGAGTAATTGAAGAATCCAGTGATTCAAAGGCATAGTTCATTTCAATGAGGTCTGCAGTCAGTTTGAACTGTGGCTATCATAAGTTATTTTCATTTTGTGGTAGTCAGTGTCTATATTTATTAAATCTTAATGTGCAGGTTCCGATAATCGAACAAGAGTTCTTCAAAATAATTGGAATGGTTTAGCAAAAGAAAGTATTTTGTTGGTTGACAGTCATTCTTTCTTTTCAGATATTTTACTTCATCGGATGGAAGCCAGATAAGTCGCAACCAAAGCCATTACAAAGGGGAACTGGCCAGATATCGTTGAAAGATCTCCACCGTATTGATGAGATAGTTAAAGAAAAGTCAGGCATCCCATTACATGATGATGAGAAAAGTAAATAAATTTAGACTCGGGCAATGTTATAAATTTATTTAATATTCTCACTTCAATCTTTTCTTCAAATAATGTATATAAGTAATGCAGATTGCAGTGCATATTTTGTTATTAATTAAAAGTATCATCATCTTAAGAAAATTGCCATGGAATAGTGTGATATGTAGATGGTTTAAATTATACAAATAAAGTATTAAATTACAAGTAATAGTTTTCATTGGGGAGTTGTCCATAAATTGCAACATGCATTGTGGAAGTGCAAAATAAGCTAAAAGATGGCAGGGAAAATGAAGATCTACCACCTAGCATATTTTTGATGATTTTGTGTGACCCTGTGGAGTGGTTTTCAAACATCATAATTTTAATTTTGAGTGAATGATAGCACTGCGAAACTTTCAAGATTCATACCAAGGAATGAAAATGTGCTTGGAAAACAGTTACTTCTCCGGCGAGAAGAAAAAAGCTTTGTGCTCCAATTAATTGATCATTAATGTACAAAAGCCATATTTTGAGGAGAAAATGCTGATAAACCCTTTAATCTTCACACTTGGAAGGAACCATCCAAGGTCTTGACCGCTATAACAGTTTTAGGTAAATCTCAAGCAGCTTGCTGGGGTATGATTTTTCCAATCATTAGTGCAAAAGATGGGAGATAAAAAAGTTGCCACAGCTGTAATATCTCACTAAACATCACATACAACTTAAAAAAGCATTTTATCTTGAGAGTTATGTGGCCCTCTTCAACGTTATAGGTGAATAAAAAGAGACGTTTAAGGCATGATATGGTGGAATATTAATTTATAGGTGAAGGTTCACCTTACATAAAGTTGAAGTGATAGGTACAGACATACATTCCTGTATTAATGTAACCTTCAGTTCATGGGGTGGTATGAGAAAATGATTATATTTTATTCTATTTAGAAATTGCCAGTTGATCTTAATTGGATAAGAGCACAATGTAGGGTCTTTTTATGTGTTGGCCAAACTTACGGCAATAACAATTCAACTGCAAGTTTCACAAATTCTTCTAGAAATGAATTGTTATTAAATTTGTTTGGTATGTATCCATTTTCCTTCATTCAGAGTTCAGCAGATGCATTGATTGCAGTTGTTTTAATAATATGTCAAAGGTTAAGTCAATAAGTTACTATGGGATTGGATATGCTAGTCCCCTAAATTAGGCAAATTTTATAAATAGGTGTGAAACAGTTTTTTTTCTTCAATCTTCCTTCAAAAGAGGTTAATAACAGACTTCCCTGCTCAAGAACTGTCACACCCAACTGCATCATCAAAATCACAAGACTGCCTGAGTACCAGTTCATTTCTAGAGCTTTGAGATACATATAATTACTTCCTTAAACCCTTTGTATAGCATCATGACTGTGACAGCAAAAGCTAAATGCAAAATTCCATGGATTTAAAAAGTTTCAGTGTGTGGATTCTCATTACAACCTATGATAACTTTAATTTTCCACTTCTACATAAACATCTTGTCTGCTATTTTCTACAGATTAGTGTGAGTCATAATTTTTCTTTTCTAACTTATTTTAAATTTCTATACATTCCAGATTTTATTTAGTCTTGCACGAAGGCATGATAGTAGAAAAGTAGTACAGAGAAGTAAATGCCTAATTTATTATTGTACAGAAATTTTAAAAAAACTTCGATAAGCAATATATAGTTTGTTACTTGACTATTTGGTTCTTTTGATTTGATTTTTTAAGTCTGGATTCTGCACAATCAAATACTGAATTAATTAGGACAATACTTACCATTTCACTGCACAAATGCCCAATGATCCATTCCAAATATACTATATGCTGAATTGTGAGATATTTTAAAAGTTTAAACTCAATAATTTCCTCCCTATACCCAATAGGTATCAGATGTTTCCTGCAGTATTGGCAACCAAAAGTTGCCAATTCTACATTATTTATTATGTGTACTACGTTTAAAATCTACTGTATATCTAAAAGCTCACCAGGTGTTCACAAGCCAGGTAGAACCTTCACTGAGTTTGTGTACAGTGCTCCCCCTTGAAAAAATTACACAAGTAATTTTTGCCATAAAAATTATATTCTACAGGCTGTAAAAAATGATTCCCATAATGCAGTGTGTAAATCCTACATTTTTAGTGTGGAGAGTGGATTTTTACAACTTGGGATAATCTCAATCAATCTCCTCTCAGTCAGCTGAAGCCTGGCATAAGTTATGATTGGCTAGCCACCCCAGGGATACAACTGTAATTAGGAATAAAACTGCTCCTTAAGGCAATTGACCTCCCCTACGATTCTCCACTATAACCAAATTAGAGTGTAAAGTATGTTCTCAGGAATGGATATCATATGCATCTAATTGGGGGGTCAAGAGGACCCTGCACAATGGTAATTTACATCAACTTAGGTTACACTCCAGAGTACTGATACCCCAACATGTGCCTAATTCATTTACTTTAAAAGGCTTGCTGCTTGAAAACCCCCAAAAAAATGAATGACTTGGGGAATAAAATGAGAGTTGATAGATACTGAAAATAAAGAGAAAACTACATCAGTGGCCAGCCTGGGGTGAAATTCCTGCACTCCTAAATATAACAGTTTTAGACATACGCAAGAATGTTTCAAGAATGTGCTCAATTGTGTTATTTTATGTGAGTGTATTAGAGAAGTAAGGAACCTATCCCTTCTTAATAGGAGGAAATGTGTACACATTTGAATGTAGATTAATCATGCTGTGGAAGGAAGATTTACATTCAAACCCACTCATGCTCTTTACAAAATAAAGCAGTCCATTGTTCATTTTGACAACATTTCATGATCACTCTAAAGGAGGCATATTTGAAAGATTTACCAATGAGTAAAGGTTAAGAAAATTACCCATGACTAAGTACCACGAAGAGAGCAATATCATGCTTTGGCTAGATATTTTAAGATGAGATCAAAAAACTTAAAAATTATATCGAGGAAGAAATTGTGTCCCACAAGCTCGGGAAAAAATATGATAACAATCTTATGGTGAATATTAATTTAAAATCAGAATTAAATGTGCAAGCTGCACATCCAGCCAAGGAGAAAAACAAATTTGCACTTTTCCACAGATTTATTTGTTACGTAAAAGGCATTTCAGTTAATCGAACCATCTTCAGGTACAAGCCTTGTACTTGAAGATGGTTCAATTAACTGAAATGCATTTTACATTAAAAATAAATCCATGAAAGAGTGCAAATTTGTTTTCTCATGACAAATTTCCACTCCATCTCGTCTGAATCTGTTGAATACATCCAGCAGATGATATTAATTTATACTTCAATGTGAAAGTATGAACCTAATGGTCTAAAATGTGACCCCATTAAACACATATATGCTGCTCATTCTAAAGCAATACAAACTATGATTGTGAGAAGTCCCATACACACTATTTCCCCTCAGTATTTCATGGTTCAAGAATCGTTGACTTTTTATTCCAAATTTCATTAACAAGCTACCACGACAGCAAATAAGGATAGGTAACAGAAGTATAGGCAAACTCAAACACACTCAAACCATTACCTTGTACTGTTCAGCTATTCAAAACATATTCAACGATTGTGCTCTCATCAACAGAAATTTTTAGCATGGCAGTTGTCCAGGGGTCCATTTCCCAGAGACATAAATAAAATGTCTTTGTATTTCTCTAATAGAGAGACATGATGATAATTGTTACACAACACTACTCCTATCTGTATTTCACACAATGTGACAGGAAATGTTTTCAGAGAACTCACAAATTTTGGCAAGAGACAAGCCCCTCAACAGCCATTGAGTAATAGTTCTTTCAGTTGAGATGTAATCATAGAACATAATCCTCAGCATAGACTGAGTTCATTAAAAGTAATAATTCTACTCAATATGAGGACAGTAAATTTTCAAATGCATGTCAATTGGCATCATAATTATCTTTTGTTCCCATTATGTTTCTCTTGTTTTACTTTGATGTTAATGGATTAATTCACTATTTGTTAAAGAGAAAAAAAGGATTGATTGGAATATGAAACTAGAAGAAAAATGTTGGTGGCAAATTTCTTCCAAGGGCTGGTAGGGGCTCAAAACAAACATTCTTTAGAAGTGTTTTAATTTGACACGACTGGGCAATTACTTACGCTATAGAAGCTCTTGAGAAATTAAAAAAATGCATATAACGTGCTATTAAATTGCATAGTTTCAGGCATGATGCAGTGGAATTCGAGCATTATAATTAAGAAATAGTAGCACTTTTCCACTTCATTTCTAGTGAAGTGCTACTCTTTATTCATTATCATGTACCATCAATTCATAAAAACAGAAGACAATTTTTTCAGAGTTGAATTCTGAGAGCAAACAAGAGCAGTTTTCCAAATACTTGAAAGTAAATGGTCATTATGGACAATCCAAAACCTTCATCCGAGTAGGGAGAACATCTGTATTGAATTAATGAGTTTGTTGAGTATCAGTGTACAAGCTGCTTCAGGACTGATGTGATCAGGAGAAGGCAGAGAGAAAATCTTCCAGTCATGGTCATGGCAGGGTACTTGAATTGTCAGTCACAACATGCACAAGAATTTTTGGAATAGTTTAGTCAACAGTCACCCACTAATGTATGAAATCCCATTAGCGATATATTAAAAAATCATTATTACAGATGACTAAACTTAATAATGGATGTCATAAGCAAGCAAATGTATAACGGAAAAGGAAGTTCAGTAAGCAAAGCTGTTTCATTTTTGTACGTTTGCAAGATATCCAGAAAGTTTAGAAGGCTATGTTGAAAAAATAACCACAAAATAATGCAGTCTTTAACAAACAAAAGTCTTCACAAAAAGAGAAGAAAACTAATGAGGGGAGGTAACTCATAATAAAAGTTAATTGGAGATGGAATAATAGCTTTTTGCAAGACTAATCAAAGGTAAGAGGGGAAGATGAAATGATAAATATTAGATATGGCAACACAACAACAGGTTCTAATGAAGAAGAACTGTAGTACAATGGTAAGGTCCATTACTTATAGAGGATTAAGTAAGAAGAAACACATCTGTTGATATTTTAATGGGATATGATTTTTAAAGCGGAGAAACTCTGTAAAGAAATTGAATTTTGAAAGGGAAACCAAGGAATGAAAGCAGAGCTTGATCCAATGAAAATAAGATTTTATGGAAGAGAAAAAAAGAGTAATTTAACACATGCCAGATATATGAATTAGTTCCTAAATTGAAAAGGAAAAATAACTGGTTGAAAATTCATTTTTAAAACCAAGAGGGAACGATTTTAATATGCAGAAAGTTATATGGGGACGTTATGCATATGCTGAAATATGGACTAAAATAAAGGCAAAAGATTTCCTTGATACATGCCGTACAAAGCTATTACATGAAAAATAACTTTCCAAGAACTGGTAATTAAATTAAGCCAGAATAGAAAGCATTATGATGCCCCTACAAGATATCGAAATGGTATTTAATAGAAAGAAATTTACACAAAGCATTCATAGGAGTTTCCAATGACAGATAAAAATGTTTGGATTTTTTTGCTCTTTAAAAACTGCTTGTACAAAATAATTCAATTGGGTAGAAAATGGAATTGTGCTGATGAATTACTTAAAGACTGGCATTACTTCTGATAACACTCAACAACCATAGTAAACAAGGAGAAAGGTGTGTGCATATTCAATATTTTTGAAATTTAATATTTAAGCATTCACTTTGTTATCTACTCTGCATGAAAGGAAACTACATTGCTTATGAGAGAGCATTACGCAGCTTATTAAATTTAGTTGGACATTTCAGAAAAATGAACCACCTTAATTTTGGGCAAACTTTCCCCCAAAACGTAGAAGGGACTTACTTGTACTGCTGCCTAACTGATGAGAATAGAGGATTTCTGAAAGTTATGCCAAAGAATTAATATTACCTGTTTAACTTGTGAAGTAGAGCAGTGACAAGCAGGGGAGAAATAACAAAAAAAACATTAGCTTACCAAACAAAATATTTACTAGCCAATAACAGTAAAGGGTAGTCCAGTGGTCAGAGTACTGGACTGCTGACCAGAGGGCTCAAGTTCACCTTTGGGTAACACCTGTGGGCATTCTCAGCTTCAACAAAGCTATGTTTTTTTGGGTGCCAGACTTTCCTGGGTGACCACAGGTGGCACAGGGAAAGGGACTAGCTCTCTTTCCCTGATGTATGAATTTCACATGCCGTTGGGCTTCGTACTACATGAGCTCTACCCTACCTATCACACCAACCTTCAGATTGATAACTTTTGTGGTTATCAGCAAAGAAGAGCAAAATATGAATGATAAGTGTGATGAGATGAGCCAAAGGTTATAAATAATTAATGTTTTTGTAACAATAAGGCCAATGCACAAACAATTGGGTGTATAAAGTATGAGTATATTGGAAAAATTCAATTGAAACAACTGTGAAGATTTTTAAAGTATATACTTTGAAGAAAAATTCCTATGTCATGAATTTTTCATATGTCATCATTACAGTTGTAACAAGTATTTGGCCCATGACTTTTTAAAAATGTTTACAAACAATACATGTCTCTAATTTGTAAAAAGAATATGTATATAATATCATTGGTGTGTCCAATCAATTGAGAACAGAATGAAATAGAAAATACTTATCAAGGTTCTTAAACTGTTTACAGAATTTCTCTATTTATCAAACATTGCTTTGATGTTGCATCATGAAAAAACCATTTCATTTTATGAGAAATGCCTCAGATATTTGCCAAACATGTATGCAATGGATTCCTTATTTAACAGCCCCCTGAATGACCTAAATCAAGATACAAACATTAGGGATCTACAGATGTGTTCAACCAATGCTATCATTTTAATAAGTGTTTTGTTTGGATTGAAAACTAAGATGATCTGTATTTTATAATGGGAAGCACTGGAATATAAACTTATATGATTTGTATAATAATAAATAAGTTTTTATTTGATACATTACTACAACGTTCAATATCAATGTGATATACACTAAAAATATCCCTTCTCTGATGGGGCGGTTAACAGAAAACTTTCTCAAGATAAAAATGAACTGTAGAAGAATAAAATGTAGAGGAAGCAAATTTTTCAGTTGCACATCATGGAATGTCAGCCAAACCATTAATTATCAGGCATCCACAATGAACTATATAGTCACTATGGCATTATTTAGAGCTCAAGAGGAGTGAAACCTAAGGTTTAATTTATTAAAACCGTATTTGATGATACCTCCCAAAAGTGTTGTTGATGACACCCAGGGGTTGAGATAATTTATTTTATTAATATATTTTAATTCAATGACAATCCTCTGAATTTTTAACAAGTATAAAATAAAACAAAAGACTAATCAAAAAATTACCTAACAAAAATTTGACGATGGCTGTGAAAACCATACATTTATCAAATATACCTGGTTGTAACCTAGGTACAGCATGATAATTAAGAATATTGTATTGGAGCAGTTAATTACTCCTTGACCATTCACATCGCTTACAACATACCAGCTAATTTATGTCAAGTATTTTTTTCTTGGTATGCTATCACTCCTTTCTCAATTAAGTCAGGAATTTCTACAGCCAGCCATGGTCCCAGCTAAAATAAATATTCATTAATTAGCGCAGATAACAAAATATATTTATTTCAAGCATTGAATTACTGTTCGTTGCAATGCAATTTTTGAAACCGTTTAAAATTGTCGCTTACCCCAAGGGCCATTGCATGGGCAATTCCGAATTTGGGAACATTTCGCGCCCACAATGGCTTGAAATGGTCGGTTAGGCATATTTTACCGCCGCGATACATTTTTGCCGTTTTGCCATCAAGTTCAGGGAGAGCTATTTCGGGAGCAGCTGAAGGATATGTTACTGGAACCTGAGAAGAACGCATTGCTTTAGTAAATGCTGTCTTCACGATTGTTGAACTCCAATGAAATTTGGCTTGCACTTACATCAAACTCCACATCAAACTCATACTTCAGTAAGTTATGAATAAACCAACATTTCCCAAACCATCTGGTGCCTTCTTTGTTAGACTCGAGACGGAACCAATCGTTGTCACAGGCTTTGTTGTTCTGAACGTACTGGAAAAATATATATATTTACCATCACGTGTAACATATGGAGCGATTCGAAAACACTGACAACTTACTTTGATTAACGCTTGATATTCTTCTTTCAGCCTCTGAACCCATAACTCTGTATCCCTTGGTCCTGCTTTTGTCTTGAGTAGTGGAATACTACCCAAAGTTTTCCTCGTTGATTCATCTACCATTGTCTGTGCTCAACGTTGCCCCTACTTAAAACCTACTCCAAATATCCTTGCCACTTGGACGCGACTCATTTGTTTATGAGTGGTTACCTTTTCCGCCACTAGGTAGAATCGTAGAATTGAATTGGTGGAATGACATCACGCGGAGGAGGAGGGGGTCAAAGGAGCGGTAGCTGGTCGGCCTAAATCGGCTCGTTGTACGTGAATGTAACCGTAATCCAGTCAATGGACAAAATAAATTGATTAATTACCCCTAGAATTATTTTAAGGGGTGTATTAACAATACCGGTGCCCAGTCCTTGTTAATGTTATTTTTTTAAGTAAACGTTCATAAAATTTTGGACATGGGAGCTCACGTATCGCGAGATGACTTCGAGTGGTCTTACACAGAAGAACCTCACGCTTCTAGAAGAAAAGAAATTTTAGGCAAGTGTGTAATACTAAGTTAGTAACAATGAGTATATTCACCTCCTTTGTTGAATTCCAATTCGCAATTGTATTAATTCCATTATTTAGGATGTGTCGAACTCAAATCGTTTGAAATAAACGTTATTTCATCAAGTAAGGGAAGATATGTGACATGTAGCTACGAAAACTTCCTGTAGGTTTAATATCTTTCGAGTTCCTTAGTCATTTCTTAAGTTATCATTGGACACGCCCTTTTCGCGTGTTGTTATGGGGAAATAAATGTGCAACCGGAAAGAATCGTTCAAATCAACTTAAATGGTTGATTTAATTTGAAATTTTATTACAAAAAATATGGAATTCTTCCGAACCCTGTGTCAATGGATGACGCTGAGTTAGCTGTACCAGTTCCAGCCGGTGGTGTTAATTAGAATGCTTCGTACTCACAGCACTTGGGAGGCTTAATTGCTCATTAGCAAGAGTTCGTGCGAAAAGGGTTTAGCGCTTACAGAGAATAGCCTATTTCTTCACGTGTACCATCGATTTAGGCCATATAGCATAAAAATTTTCCAATTAAAAAAAATGTAACCACTATCTTGACATCTTATGTAACTATGTATGGATTCTAATTGTAATTTCCTTTCTATGCGTGCAGCCAAATATCCACAAATCAAGAAGCTGTTCGGATATGATCCCAATTTTAAATGGGTCGTCTTTGGTATGATGACCATTCAGTTTATTTCATGGTTCTTTTTATGGGACAAATCCTGGCCAGTTATACTTATCTTCGCCTACTGCTTTGGAGGTGTTTTAAATCATTCCTTAATGTTGGGTAAGTGTTCATGCCCTCTGGAATTTTATCCACTATTGTGTTAAAGGGGTCCTAGAGATAGGATCCCTTTAAATTTTTGTACGTATAAAAGTACAAAGTTCAACAGGTCCCTCTCGTCTCATTAGTTTCTGCACTCACCGTTGGTTTATTTTTTCGTGGGACTATGTGAATTTGATCGTGTTGCAAATAATGCTTATCATAAATGTTAAATTGAATAATAAATTAAGATTCATTATTTCATATATAACATGCCAAAAATTCACGCATGCTAATACAGTAAATTTAAAAGTCGTATTCTAAGGAATATCTGCTTTAAAGTCTCATCCAGAAATTTCCATGACACCACAATAATTTTTCGGAAAAATAATGTTGACTGTATATGGATGAGGAGAAATGGTGTACTTCACATACGTAAGGAAACATTAACAATATATAATCAAAGAATTTTATTCATGGAAATGTGATTCATTCATTTTGTGTTAATGGCATTTGAATAAACTTAATGATTTTCTCCAAGAGAATTTATTAATGTATTGATTTTTAGCTACTCGTTATATAATCTTCAGCAGTTGGGATACGTTGCCATACTGCTGACTACAGTATAATTAATGGCTCCTACAATAACATCTGCATATTCAGCTGGTTTGACCCACAGTGTTTTTGTGGTGTCCCAATATAAGGTTACTAAACAACAATGAAATGAAAGGATTTTTATGCATTCCATTTGATTATAAGAATAACATAAAATATAATCTTAAGTTGACGTTTCAACTTTAAAAATGAGGCTGCACACCTAGATGTTAGAGCACTGCATGGCTAAACCATTTATTTGTTTCCAACCAGTACTTCTGTTTATTGCAAGGACAAGAAACATAGACACCGATTTTAATATTGATCTGTCAAAAGACTAATTCTGTTAAGTGTCAGAATTTAAGATTAAAGGACATAGATTTATTTTATATCTAGCCATTTCACTATTCTACATACATTCATGTTCGAAAGTTCACCAGTTGAATACTTAAAGAAACTTTATGTTAATAACATCATGTAAACAAATTAATATAAGCAAACAATAAGTAATATGAAAGAATATTATTGCACCTAATTTGATTTAGGACTACCTTAAAAATCAATTTGTACATACTATAATGAGCATATCCCTTGCAGCAAGCCTTAAAAACCTTGCTGAAATCAATATTTACCAAATTTATTTAAATAGCTTCATTATATAAATTTTGCCACCCATTTGGGCTGGTGGAAAAGTTTCTAATGCTCCCTAAAGTAGTTTTAAGGCATACACTTGCATGCATAAAATATATATAAAATATTTACTTTTGCATAAAAATGCTGAAATATTGAGTAAGATCTATACATCAACAAGATCAGAAAATCATATGGAATCTGTGCATTAATGTTAACTCACTTTGTTCTCAGCATGAATTTGAATTACTTTCTTACAGTTATGTAATCTGGTAGATGTAATAATTTGTGTTGGAATTAATTCTGAGCATTTTACCATTTGACAAACTAGCCATCCATGAAATAAGCCATAATCTCGCATTTGGTCACTCACGTCCTTTGGCTAATCGATTACTGGGGATATTTGTCAATCTACCCATTGGTCTCCCATTTGCTGTAAGCTTCAAGGGTTATCACCTAGAACATCACAGGGTGAGTATTGATATTAGTTTAAAATAGGATTAGCATAATCTTAATCATGTATATTTAATAAATTATTGCCAAGTGTGATACATTTGGGTTGGTACCCATTTTTTGCCAATAAGATTCTTGGTCTCTTGAGGCCAAGTAAAGGAGCCTGAGTGACAACCACTTAAAATAATTATATTTTATGGTGTGGCCGTGATTTCACAGCCCATAGTTTCCATGAATAGTAGTATTTTACTGCAGTTTATGGTGATATGAGTGTATACCACATACCTAATCATAAGCGTGTCTAAATGGATAGGAAGCTTTTGAGATGTGGGTGTGGCTGATGGTGGAAAAGGTAAAATGGGCAGAAAGGAAAACAAACGAAGTAATAATTGGCATGGAGATAGTGGAGAAGGCTGAAGGGGTAGGGAAGATGGATACAGGGCTTTTGTGAGGTGATGGAACGGTAAACTGATAGAGAAGATGACATTGAGCAAATGAGGAATGGGAAAATAAGTATGTTGTGCAGGAGGAAGAGGGGGTAGAAAGTTTTCGGAATTAAATGTTTTATAAAATATGGGGTGGGGACGTGGTAGTCCGGGGTAGATGGACTACTGACCGGGGAGGTCAGTATCCGTCTGTTGGATTCATTGGCACGTCTCTGGGCACCTACAGCTTTACCCGCTAGATCTTCCTGGGCAACCATAGGTGCCACAGGGAAAGAACTGCCCCCACAACCCTAACACTTACGTGAATTCCTCTAGTCGTTGGACTTAGTACCGTGTGAACCTACCGACAACTATCAAACAGACCTTCGGGTTGATTACCGTGTTTATGATTTTGTTTTAAAGGTGGGGTGTTGGCTTGACTCTCATTTGACCAGGCTTATAAATGGAGTGGTAGTTGTGTCCATTTAAATGTACCCCAAACTCAAGAATACCTAATAATAATTTAATTATTGATACCATTTAAATTAATATGCGATACAGAACGTTGACCTTTGGACGGACGTATGAAACCGCTAGTGTAAGTTGAACGCGCTAAGCGATCACTTCCAGTTCTATTCCAGTTTTCCATCCATCAGCAAAGCTGAGCTATCACTTCCATTTCTATCGCAGTTTTAACCCGAAGCCAGAGATAAGAGTAAGCTATACTCATTTGCGAGTGCTCCAACACAATGTCGCTCTTAATTTTCAAAATGAAAAGTTTTTTTCGAATGCGGTAGATTTTCTGGAACCAAAAAATTGCATGTGCGATAATTCTCGTTTCTCATAGTTCTTTCATTTTAAAAGTCTTATGACCTCACAGAAAGTATTGCATTTGAAAAGAAATGAATGTAGTGTATTAAACAATTTGCGCTTCCTTTTCCGTCTCAAGTATCGTAAGAGATTGGAAACATGTTAGCATTAAATTCCCCTTGTTCGTCTGTGACTGTGATAGGAAATCTTAATGAGATGATGCTGTTCAATATGTATGCATGTAAATTAATGTTCAGGCACGCAGTTGTTTTCTTAGGAATGTATACGACTTGTTTGTTAAAGCGGAATCACTTCTATATATTTTGCCTGGGCACCTGTGGATTATTACTTCATAACCAATGAATGTAAACATTAGTCGTCCAAAATTAATTAAGGTTCGTTAGTCCTAATTTGCAAATGTATGGTGCATAGAATACAAAATTGGTTGGGTTTTAATAGTGTCATGGCTGTAGTACTCCGTTTTTGCCGATTATTAATTAACCAACATGTGACAGAGCCGTAGCCATTTGACGAATTAATACCGCCCTCATATTGCAACATTCATTCATAGATCAGTCGCAAATTTGTAATAATGTTTCATCCATTTTAGGTAATACTTCTGCTCCGTAAACGAAGGCTGCTGATACTTATAAACATTGTATTGTCAACCTTCGTTTTCGTTTTTTATCCTATCATCTGCTTTGAAAGACTATTTCCGCAATGAACTCGCATCACGTGGCGATTTTGGGCTGTTATGGTGTAAACAAGAACTTTGATCATATTTTTTTGTTTTCACATCCTTACTTTGAGATAATGGAAGATATCATAAGCGCCCCCGTAACTCCTCCGTTGCATTTTTGCCCGGGTATCAAATCTTCAAAAAATGACTGTACTCTACCAATTAGGGTGATTAAATATATCCAGAGGTAATTGATATTCGTGTTAGCATTGTTTTTCATTTAAAATGTGAAATACTAATGTCATCTGCTCGGTTGATTAAGTTGTATGCAATCACAGAATACTCAACAAAGAAAAAGGCTTCTCCCACGAAATCTTCCCTTATTTCGTTCGTCGCCGTCCAGTACGAATCCTGTTGCTATTTTGCACAGGTTATACTCGTCGATAATTCACAAAGCGAAATAACGAGGATCCTGGAGTCGCTAAAATATTGCGTGGACCGCTGTACCTGAAAGTATTTGCTATCCCCAAGCTCTTCCGTAATATCTAAATGGTATACCTAATACGCCTAGAATGGTCTTCCAGTCGCTACCAAGGAACGACGGGTGCGTAAGTTACGCACATGGAGGATTTAGAATCCATAATGAAAAGCTCCAGTAGTGTTAAGGTTGAGGAAACAAAGTAATTGCCATGCAACCCAAAAATTACGGGAATTCTATCGTATGCGATGTGCTACAACGATAAAATGTTAAAAATTCACTCCACCCAAAGATTAAATTAAACTACTAACACTTTTGTAAGGTATGATTTCCTTGAATAAAAAACTATAAGGTAACTGTAGTTTCAATGAAACATTGTTTTGTTATAATATCTTCCCGAATGATAATAATAAAAAATTACGATGGTATAATAATCAAAATATATATAATGGCAGTAAAAATCAAGAGAAATACATCATGATGTCGCTTCCTTCATGTTTCGTAAATGAAAACCATGACATTCTCTCACTTTTCTTCCAACACAGCAACAGAGTGAGTTTGTGCACTCAATAAACATATTAAAATGTTAAAACTTTTAATGTTTTAATCTTATTAATGTATAATGCCTGAGTATATAGCATAGAATTTTTTGTGCCCACTGTATAAGTTGCACATTAAATCCTTGAAGGAACTAATCCAGCATGAAAGTTGAAGTGTTAATTTTTATCTCATCCAGTCTTACAGTAGTGTGGAGCCTAAGGATGCTCATTGGAAGAAAGTATAAACTGATTTTCATGGGAGGGAGAGAGTATCAGCGACTTCTTTCTCAAAACTAGGAGTCAGTTCATCCTAGGCTAGCCAGCCCACTGATGTCTCGTTGATCTCTAGGTGAAAGTTAGGAATGATTATTGAGGAATACAAGTTTTTCTGGAACCATTACTGGTGGGAGAGGTGGACTGAAGAAGGATAATCGGCTCCCCTCAAGGCTGTATTTGGCTGTAGATTTTGGAGAAAACCAAAAATATCCTCTCACTCAAGTGGTACAATCCTGCTACATGCATAACTATGGCACTGAGCTGTGTGATGGTAGTGGTGACTCTATCTTAAATCAGTGTCAATGCCATGGATGTATCCATGTTTACTTCCAGATGGTGCCCATCTTTGATTTAACTTCAACCTCTGTACTAAACTGTAAACCTCATGTACTTTAGATCAAAATCATGTAGCTGTTAGAAATAATAGAATTTCGTAGCATAAAACTCATTCATATTGACTGGGATTTAGCCTATATCCCTAAATATTTCCAGTTGAGTGGTTTGGCCACTTTAGCTACCAAGGTATCATATTTTATTTTGAATTTTAAAGCTTTCAGAAACTCACAGTGTAAGAGAATAATGGAAATCAAGAGTTTCCGGTTTGAATCGTGATCAAGGTGCATGATTTTTGCACTGTGAAATACTTGCAAATGTGTGCACATCAGTGGCTGGCTTTGCTAAAACCACTATTGTGGCATTCCCTGTAGTTTCTTTGAATTTCCTGTTGGAAGATTCCATCCATGCCTAGCGTGTACAGTTTCATCATCTAATTCTTCTAATGCAAATCAATCAAATGTCACATTAGTGTCAATCTGCAAAGATTCCATGTTTAATGGCACCCAATTTCCTGATTGTGAGAAGTAACTTTTAAGGGGTAAAACTCCACTTATTTAGATTAAACTGTGGATTTAAATCAACCTTACTCCATAGTGTGTGTTATTTATGAAAATGATAGACAAAAACATCTGCTTGCTAAAATTCAAATGTGTTGTATGTGTTTTCAGTACCAAGGAGATGAAAAACTGGACACAGACATCCCTACGCTTTTGGAAGCCAAGTTATTCTGTACAACAGTTGGGAAGTTCTTTTGGGTCATGCTGCAACCCCTTTTCTATGTTTTTAGACCTGTCATCACATATCCTAAGTCACCTACCATGTGGGAGCTGATTAACGTTGTCATTCAGATGACTTTTAACACATTTGTTGTCCACTATTTTGGTGAGTAATGCTACTGTTTATGTGGTTTGATGAAATTTTATGTCCACACAGAGATGATGGGTGGAGAGTTCAAATCAAGTGATTTACCTGTACCTTTAATTGTTGTCTGGGAAATGAGTCTGGTTGTAAATCTAAAATGAAATGGTGTCATCCATTTATATTGTAAGTTAACTGCTTATCGGAATTGATTCAGTATTCCCATGACACTTGATTGTGATCCTCAAATTAAAGCATTGCACAATTCACACTAATTTGAAGGGGAATACATTGATGTCATCTCGATCGATGCACCTGCCAAGATACTCTCTTTAAATGAATTTTGCTCAGGGTACAGGCCATCATACTACCCATCTGCTGGTTAACATTGGGCCAACATTAAAACATTCTAAGCCTGAACTGGCTATGGTTCTTGCAGAATTTTATCCTTGGTCTAGTGAATGCTCTTATGCCATTTTCTGCACCATTAAACATATTTGAGAAGCAATTAGTGTATTCAGGGTACTATTATCCCTTCAAATGTCTTTTATATGCAGAGTAATGTTGGCTGTCATTTGTTGAACTGAAATGAGATATTGTTTCAAGTATTGAGATCATGGTTTTCTTCTTAGATGTCTTATCAAATCCACATGGGGAAAATTGCTTTATCTTCATAATATTGATGTGTATTCAGGTGAATTGAATTACCTCCTGATACTAGATAATTATCTTTCTCACAGGTGAATGATAAGAGAGTGCATTACTCAACAATACTAGATAAGGCTTTGCTCAATGATTAATGGAATGGAGTTAATAAGTTTATCCCTGATACATAATAATAATAATAATAATAATAATAAACTTTATTCATCTTAATCATATTTACATATGGTGGATGTCGTCATTTTTGCAGGAACATAATAACACACTACAGAGCACAGTATACAATCAAATAAAAAGAAAACATATACATAGATATTACACTAAACACTACACCTTAACTGACACCAGCCACACCACATAGACACTAAACCTTATAATTTTAGGCTAGCAAAATCAAGCTCATAATACTCCTCTATTGAGTATAGAGGATTGGAGGTAAGCCAATCACGCAGCACCCTTCGGAACACCACACTGTGGGCTGACTTCAAAGAATTTGGGATCATATTGAACAACTTGATTGGCAGACCTTCAACTTTGTAGGTCTTGTCTAGCCTACAGTGTGGTAAATCCATATTCGACTTTGCTCTCGTGTTATGGCTGTGAACATCGGCCCTAGTGGAGTACATACTTGAATTTTCTTTTATATGAACTAAAGTATAGAATACATATAAACTGTAGACAGTCATAATTTTTGAGTTTAGAAAGAGAGGTCTACAGTGCTCAAGTGGACATGAGTTATTTAAGATACGGACTGCTTTTTTCTGCATCAGAAGGATTAGCTTAATATCAGATGCATGCCCCCAAAGTCTAATGCCATAAGTGATATGTGAGTGAAAGAAAGCATAGTAGGCATTAATTAAGTAGTCCTTACTCACATATAATTTCAATTTCCTGAGCAGAAATAGGGCTCGTGCAAGTTTCTTCCTAACATGTAGAATATGAGCACTCCATGTTAACTTGGAGTCTAGATAAAATCCCAGCAGTTTAACAGGGGCAGTATCTGGTGTAGTAGGTTTTAGTGTACAGAGAAGATGCTGAGTTTTATCGGGATTCATAAGGAGATTGTTGGCAGAGAACCAATCCACCGCCTTTTTAAGTATAATAGGAACTCTACTCATCGCATCAGAATGATGGGGGGAACTATGTAGAAAAGTAGTATCATCCGCATAGAGGACACAGTCAGTAATCATATTGGGGCACAAGTCATTGATCATGACCAGAAATAAAAGAGGTCCTAGTACGGAGCCCTGAGGTACACCATATTTAATATTTAATGGTTTTGACTGTTTACCATTTACATAAACAGACTGCTTACGATCAGATAAGTAGGAAGAAATAAATTTTAGTTCAACATCCTTAAAACCATAATATTTCAACTTACTTACAAGAATTGTGTGATTAACACAGTCAAAAGCCGAAGAGAGATCACATAGTGAGAGAGCCATACATTGATTACCTTCAAAAGCCTTGATTATATGCTTTATAACATATTCAACAGCTTGAGTTGTGCATTTATTGGGTCTGAAACCAAACTGTGTTGGTGTAAATAGATTTAAAGATTCAAAATAGTCCAAGATTTGGGTGAAAACAACTGATTCAATGATTTTTGCAAGTGGAGAAATAATTGTAATTGGGCGATAATTGTTTGGAGAACTAATATCCCCACGTTTGTGAATAGGGATGACCTTGGAAAATTTCAACTGGTCAGGAAAATAACCAGACTGAAGACAAGAGTTAATGACAATGGCAAGAGGGTATGCTAACCAGTCAATTACAGATTTGATTGAATTATTTGAAAGCCCAAACACATCCGTACAGTTAGAATTCTTGAACTTTTTCACTAATTTAATTATATCTATCTGAGAAACTTCTTTCCATCTAAATGTGGAATTGGTGGTGGGAGTATTACATAATAGGTTATTAACAGTTTTAGGTGAGGTTTGATTACTATTATTTATATAAGCTATAATATTGTCAACTGAACTAATAAAGTAGTTATTAAAAGATTCAGAGTCTATTGGAACATCTTCAGACTTTTTACCTAAACCTGTTTCTTTTTTTATGATAGACCAGGCTGCTCTACATTTGCTGGATGCACTGTTAATGTAGTTAACATTGGCATGACATTTAGCCAATCTTAACTCAGTATAGTAGTCCTTCTTTTGGTTATTGTAGACTTTTTTAAGATCATCACTACCACATAGCTTATACTGTTTATATAAGTTGAGTAAATTTCTTCTCTTATTCTCAAGGTCAACATTAAACCAATTTGCCTGTAGATTGGGCTTCTGTTTCAGCTGAATTAATTTCTTTGGGAATGCACATTCAAACAATAACAAGAAATGACTAAAAAAAATTGCAAACTTTCTTTCACTATCCGTGTGGGTCAGCAGGGCGTCCCAGTCAGTATTATTAAGCAGAGTTATTAACTCACAGACATGGTGTACAGTCATCTGTCTAACATACACAGTATTGGAAGTTTTGTTATTAACACACAGCTTAGGGTACCATGAAAAGGAGATTGCAGAATGATCAGAGAGCATGGGATCAAAGACTTTGACAATATAGTCGGATATATCAGTATTAGTTATTACATTGTCAAGACAGGCATTCAACCTAGTCGGTTCCGAGTTAGCGCAGTATAAATCAAAGCCCCTGAGAAGAATGTCTAGCCGAGTATGATTACTTGAATGGCAACCCATGTCAACATGGTTGATCATTGCAAGAAAATTTTACTAGCATAAGAACCCAATACTTAGTTCAAGAAAGCTTGCTTCAAGTAAAATTTGGTCTTCAGAAATAGGACATAGCTGAATTAATAATTGAATGTGCAGCTTATTATGATATCTCATATCTCTTGCTCAAGGCTTAATTAACACTTTCATATTTTAAGTATGTAATGATAGCAGGTTTTAAATTATTTCACTAATTGTTAATTATTTGTTAACAATGAAAATTAAATAAGGTTTGGACTGATAGGTGAAGCTCACCTTTTATAAAGCACTGTTTCATCATAATGCATGTTCATTGTGTAGAAATTGGATGACATAAACATGCCATATTTATTTTGGATTAATTTTTTTCCATGAAAACCTCATTGAATGAATTTCTTGGATTACTTTGATTTTATCTTGGACGTGAACTACAGAAGAGTGTGTACCTGGAGCCAAATAAATTTCTTTTGATCCATCAATTTTTCAATGTTCATGGTTAAATATATATGCATTGCAATTACATTGATGTTTGCAGGGCACTCTTGAAAATAATATTTGACTAGCATATTTAGTTTTAATTTCTAAATTTATATACGAATCTGTAACACAAGGAAATTTTTTTGTTAAAGCTCCTTGCAAGTTTGAAACAGTCTGGCTTACATGGGAACAAATGCTGGGCAAATGTTTCCTAATGTGCAAGTTCCCAAAACATAAGATTATCATTAATTTTAAAAACCGTCAATTTTCATGTGTAATTATGAGCGGCCACTACGTGAATTTGCAAAAATTATATTTTTTTGTGTGTGTATGCTGTTCAAAACTATCACTTCTACTTCCTAAATATTATTAACGAATGGAATAAATCAAGAAACTGGTTCCAAATGGTTTTCTTTGTGATAAAAGTTGATACATATGTTGTCTATGAATAGCACTTGCCTGTTTATATATATCTTGGGTAGAAACATTACGTAGATAGCTTCAAATCTTTCAAACTATATCATTTGAAAGTGTATGTTCTTTTTTGTGATATGTTAATATTCATAGCTTACATTCATGGCCTTACGCCAAAGTCTCAATTCATAAAATATCACCTTTTATTTGTTTCATAATTTGATTTAATTACATAATCAGTAATATCTATATTTTTATTCTTCTATTAGGTTGGAAGATCATGATATACATGGTTGTTGGTTCTTTAATGGCAATGGGCTTGCATCCTGTGGCTGGGCATTTTGTCTCGGAGCACTACATGTTCAGAAAGGGCTTTGAAACTTACTCTTATTATGGGCCGCTAAATTTTATAACTTTTAATGTTGGCTATCATAATGAACACCATGACTTTCCTGCTGTTCCTGGATCAAAACTTCCAGAGGTGTGTATATTCCCCAGAAAAGTGTATTGAAAGATTGTAATGCTTGATAAATCCTTGCTTTTATCCCCAAGAGTAATATCAAGGTGTTAACTCAGTGTCCTGAAAAGATAAATTAATGTATGATGAACTACTTTCAGCTCTTATCTGTTAAGGGAATTTCTGTCATTTCATAATAGCGACCATTTCAAAGAAGCTGTAATTTCATGGCAAATAATATTTTTCTTTTGGTGTATTGGTGTCATTCTTTCATCAATTTAAGAACAAATTTTTAGTAAAGTAAAAATAAATTCCCATCATTATATCAAAACACTTGTAATCTTTTGATAGTAACTTCAATTTCTAGCAAATGAACGGTGTGTACGAGGTATGTTCAAAAAGTATCGCCAATTTTTTTATTTCCCTGGGTTACGAATTTTTTTATTTTTTCTGTGGCGTTATGTTGGTACTTCTGTCTCTCACTTATGCTGAAAAATTTGCCCATTTTGAATGTTCAGTTAATTGTTGACAGCTGTTTTGCTTGGACCCGATTTGGCTTGTCTTCAATTTTTGCCTGTTCCAAAAAATGGATGACATATTGCAGAAAATGCATGTATTCATATAATGCATGGCCTTCATATCTCATAAAATAGATTTCACTTAATCATTTAAATGGTTTTTGGACTATTCAGTGATGTAAAATAACTATTATTTTTTTGCTATTGCTCAGGTTAAAAGAATTGCCCCAGAGTATTACGACAATTTACCTCAACACCATTCTTGGACCCGTGTCTTATATGATTTTGTCATGGATCCTGATATTGGGCCATATGCAAGGATCAAGAGAAAACACAAGGGACTAGATTCCTAAGAACTTCTTCAGAGTGTGATCAACCATCTCAGTGAACCAAGTACTTTTTCTGACAAGGAATAATCTTGTGGTGGATTGGTGTTTGCATTGAAATGTCATTCAAAAGTTACCCTTGGCAGGCTATTATTATTATTTTTATTGATGGCCTATTGATGTGGACTCTTTGTTATGATGATTTCTTTTTAAATAAAATTTTTAAATGTCATAAAAATGTGTACAGAGTTCCACAGTAAATATGCTATTGACTTTCTCTGTATAAAAGTATTAAGTGTGTGAAAACTATGGAAGTGAACTTGTCTGCTTTGGCAAAGCTTTGATTGGGAGGTCTGAGCTTTGGTGAGGAGTTTCTTGGTAAGCAACTGGTTTTTGGCATGTTATTTTGCACAAGCTAAGTATTCATAACTTAAAAAAAAAATGCTTGTTGCTTTATGTATGTTTGTAATACAAAGCTAATATATGTTCAGCTAACTCAGTCTGTCAATCAAAACAGTGAAGTGAGTCAATAAAAACTTCACTTGATTTGCTAATCAAAAACTTTTTATAATGGATTAATTAATATAATTATTTTGCCATTAGTCATATTTCATTTGTTGATGAAATTCTTTGTCTTAATTTGCTCATGGTTATGTACTAAGTCTATTTGTGCCAGTGTCTACCTGTAATCAAAATTTCCTTGATTAATTATTGTACAAATCAGCATTTTGATAAAATAAATTTATTGTGATACTGTTATAATAAAAAAGTGATAAACACTTATTTCACCAAAATTCAGCAAATAGTATGAAAAACCTCTCCTAGTGTAACAAACAAGACAGGAGGAGAAAGATACTTATATACAATTTAATCCCATGAGATCACCAAATGGAAGTGACAGTATCAGGCCAGCTCACTAAATTATGTTCTTTCAAAGAATGATTGATGTATGAATTTTCCAATTACTGTGACTGACTGAGTTACTGGAGTAAATTGTACTAGAGCTGAATGATTGAGAGCACTAGCCAGCGTTTCTCAGAAACCCATTTTCATGATGGTGATTTTCCTGCCAGTAATTATCAAAATAGATGCACTATATATATGTATTTACATAGTGCCAGCCATCTCACAATGCAGACCCATAAAAAGCATTCAGAATATTTGGTCGTCCACCAAATTTAACCCTTAAATAAATAAGTCATTCTTCTTGGGCCAGGCAACAGTGCTGCAAGGTTCTAGATGAATCAATGGGAACTGACATGAATGAAGAGCCACAAGAGACAACACAAAACAGAGTTGGGCTCCAACCTGTTGAAATTAAGTATCCCATTACTTTTTTTGAGTGTGGCCCAATTCCGCTTAATGATTCCCACCATGGAATTGGCTGGGTATTTCCAACCCCAGTTTCCTTTTAATATTTCAACTATGCAAGGACCATATGTCAAATATGAAGTGCAATGTTAGCACTGCAATGACCTCATGCTCCTGGTGTGACTGAGTGCTCAAAATGAGAAATCAGGGGGGTTGGCACGCTCTGGGCTGGGACTGGTGCTGCCAGAGCTCAGGGTCTCTTTGATCTTGAGCACACCCTTTCCCTCTGCAGCCTGCAGGGGACCCGATGATCCCGCTGCCCCGGTCTCATCCTTCACCTGAGTGGCCCCCTCCTTCCCTCCTCCCTTTGACTCAGATGCTGCAGCCTGCCCCTTGCTCCCGCTCCCCCCAGTCTTTCCTCCTTTGCTTCCCGTTCCCTTGCTCTTGCTCTTTTCACCCCCCTTGACCTTCTCGCCAGGCCCCGATCCTTTTTCCTTGGAGCCCCCTCCGCTGTGCTTGTGCTCATGGCGATGCTTGTGTTTGTGGCGGTGTTTCTTCTTGTCCTTTTTCTTCTTTTTCACCTGTGTTGATGAGGAGCGAGTATAATATGAATAGGTGAATGTGCGTCAACAGGTTGCAAGCAAATGTCCCCAACAAATATCTAAAATTGCATTGGGGAATGGGTAAATTACCATAATCTTTGTTTAGGTTAAGTTATTCGGATAAATTAAGGTAACGTTTCAAAGCATTTCAACATGCCAATGATTTTCAGTTTTGAAGCATGTAATTCTTCAAAATAAAAGCATGAAGAAAAATGTCATTGACAATGGGCAAGAAATGACATTATTTAACTTTTTTTAAATTTGGCAGAAATCTAACAGAAGCAAAACATTGAAATAAATATTATCACTGTTAACACACAAATAGCCTTACCCAATTCGTAGCCAATTTTCCAATGCCGTTGTGCAAGAAAGTACAAATAAAATGATTCAGAAACAACTCAAAACAAACAAGGAGTAAAACATCTTCCGCCAAGATTAAGACTGAAAATGTTAGCATTTTACTTGAGAACAAAAAGGACTATTGCCCAATGTCAACACCTCTACTGTTTCCTCTCACCATTCAGTGTAAGGACACTTCATACCACTTCTAAATATTTGAATTTTTGAGAAAATTCCTCATCAAATAATACCTTGGATAAGGGCACACACAGCTACTAATTCAAAAATGCTGTCAGACTTTGGTGAAATATTTAAGTTGTCCAAAAATGTTGAGGATACATTATTTATGGCACAAACATGATGCAATCTACCATTTCGAGAATGCCAAACCCACGTTTTGCTCGACTAAAGCAAGCTAGAGATATAAAAATATACATTAATTTTTCTTTCAATTTGTTCTATGGAAAGATACAGAGACAACTCCCTGATAATGTCATACTATAACAAAACCTAGGTCGTGATAATAAAAAATTTTTAGTGGAAAAGCAAAGTTGTTTGTTTTCAAATATTATCAATATGAAGATTTTCCACCAAGTTATGCCAGAAGCTGTTTTATTTAAACAGAAATAAGTTTCAATTTGCAAAGAAGGAAAAATGAAGCATGTATGTCTTTCTTTAGTATCCTTGAAAATACAACTTTTATGAAAGTGTTCCCCCACTTCTAATGGGGGAACACTTTCATAAAAGTGTTCCCCCAAAAGAAAAAAAATACATAAAACCCAAGCAAGTATTTCTTTAATAATTTAGTGAAAAAATACAAATTAGTCGTACCTTGGAAGAAGAAACCTTTGCATGGCTTTTATGAGAGGAGCTTGATTTGCCCGTCGGCGTCTCACCAGGGGTTGCACTAGCCGTGGCATTACCACTTGAGGGTGCATTCGTCCTGGCAGCAGGATTCTGCAACATGACTCCCTCTTTCTTGAACATGCCCGGTTCAAATCCAGTTGGTGCCTTAGCATCCCCAGGCTGACCACTCAGAATCCCAGGAAGGGATGCAGAATTGTCGGAGAAGTACTCCTGCTTCACTTGCACCTGAAGTTATGCAAGGATAATCATTGTTCTTGATGACATCTGAGATTTCATATACCTGAATTTCAATCTCAATGCCATCTTGACCCGAAAGAATTAAAAAGGTTGATATGTATATTCTATTTTTTTGCCTGCAATTGGCCTTATTCATGTTAATTATGTTTGTGAGAATTTTATTTGTGCCTTCTTGTGATATATTATATTATATAATATGCTTCTTGTGATATATTATATTGGCGTAGGTTGCCATGACAGCATTTTGATATGAGTAATTATGTCTTTGTGTTATGCTCAATGCAAGAAAGAAGAGTAATACAAGAAAATCAAAACCTCAACTGACTGTAATAGGGCTTCCTTGCATTTTTGACATTACAAAATTCAGCGGCATATGCAGACAGATGACAAAAGAAAAATTCACTTCAGAACTCAAATCCCATTCCCTTTTGGGTAACAATCTAGGAAAAACAGCATGTAGACAAAATTGGCACTACTACCACCACAAAAGTACTCATTTCTTTCCATGCAGCTTACTCGCTGGATATATACTCATTACATGTAGTGAAAAGTAAGTGTATTTCATCTCCAAAATCTCTATCTTTCCCAATTTCATATTGATGTAAATAATAATAAATTAATCTAGATCCACTTTTTTAATTCACAGAAAAGTTAATTAAATTTCAAATCATGATGATGTTTTACCAGCAAAATTTTTAATTTTGTTGATAAATGCATTTACAGTATCATTTGGTAATTATTGGTCTCCATCAAAAAGTAATCCATCAAGAACTTAACAAATAATAATTCAAAGTAGTCACTTTCACAACTACTTTGGTAATGTCACAACTTTCCTTTACACCGAGGTGGAGGAGTCAAAATAAAGGAGGGGTTAAAATGTATAGTGGAAATACCTTGGTGCTAGAAGACAAGGGGGTAACTAATGGGGCTCTTATTGTCAGAATCATTTACGTTACTAACACTTACATATGAGGAGCCAGACAAAATACTATATTATCCACAAACCTTTTGCTCACTTCATCGTATGCAAACAACATCTAAAATATTATCTTTGCAAAATATTCCTATATTGGCTAAAAACCACACATTCACTACTCATGATGAAGATGGAAAACTGCAATTCGAAGCCATTGAAGATGAACGTGAGCCCATAGTTGCCAGTTTAGAAAAAAGGTGTTTCCTAGATTTCCAGAGTTCTAGGAAATGCATGGACCACTATACTGCAGGTAATGACCATAAAAAAAGATATATCCACAGTGGGCTTAGTACGAGGGACAATAAACTGTGATGTATAAGAAAATGAAATTCTTTCTCAAGAACATATGGGGAAAAGTAAGACTAACTAAAAGACAGGGAATAACAGGCTTCTTCCATTGGCAAGGAGTGAGGATCATTATAAGAGAAAGTTTTTCCACAGCACTCTCCAGAGAGGAAAAAAGGTAAGTCCAGAGCAGCAACAAGATTTAAGACAGAAAAGATAAGAATACATGAATATTAAGAAAAGAAAACTTTTTTGCAATAAGAATAAAGAAATTTATTATGGATTACATGCTGCCTTGTAAATAAAAAGCAAAAACTCCTTTATAATGACGATAAAGAAAACTCACATGATTCAACAGTCAATGATAGACAAGGAAGACAACACAATCAGACTTATAGAATGATGAACAACATTCTTAAATTACAAAACTATTAGACAAGAACATGATAATATGTCAAAGATGTTATCAATGATTGCCCTTCATATGATAAAATATATGGCATCATTAATGTAAAAAATAGCAAGAAGGCAAGGAATTACTTGACTAATCACCACTGCACGCAAGCATAGCACAACGAATCAAATGAAAATAATGCCAAATGTGCATTAAAACTTCAAAATTAACAAAAGCATACATGAGTCATGGAACAACAATAAATTAACAAAGTTAGATTTTGTGAAGTGTGCATAAGTCTTCCATTTGGCAAAGATATTTGAAAAGTATACAAGTGCTGTTTAAAATATTTGAAAACTATAAACTTAAAGTATGTATGAGAAATAAATCAAGTGAATTGTGCATTAAAAGTAAAGGTCTCATCGGGTTATTTGCACAGCATTTTCACAACCCCAGTACTCTGTAAATGCATCAATTAAAATTGAACTGAAAGTATTAAAAAAACATGCTTGGTTCATAGTTTCTACAGTAAAAATCCTTAGCCATTGAATATCCATTGTGTGTAGGAGAATTCTCAATGGTCCCAAAATGATGAAAAGGAGACTCACAGGCATAGAGCTCTGAAGTGATGCGCTAGGGGCTGGAGGATCTCCACCTTCAACTCCCCTGACACCTGGCTCCTCTTTCACCACAATTCCAGAATCCACAGCTGACACCCCCGAGTTGGACTCCTGGACACAAATACAAGAAACCATCAGACAATGATAGACAGAACATCAAATTACAGATGGTTCTCAAGTTGTACTGTGATGGGAATTTTCTCTAAGGATATCAGTTCACAACACTTGAATTTTTGCCAACCACATATCCATTTCTCACATTCAGTTTTGAAATGTTATCATTGCACCACTGTAAGTAATTAGTGGTATTGGTATTCTATCAGTTAGAGTAGATTTTGGTTGGACACAGCCAGTACAATTGTACAACAATGTATTTACTTGCCTCTCCTAACAAAAAACACAACCTGAAATCTATCACTACAGTGATTCCCTCTACAATTCTGCATACTTCCTCCCTTTATTCCATCCGACATCCCTAACCTATTTCTGCCCCTTTCTCCCAACATTCCTACTCCATCACAGTCTTCAACATAAGATTCCTACTCAAAATGACGAATATGAGTATGCATTAGCAATTCATATTTAAAATTCCTCCTTCACTAGTCATTTGCTTCTCCTGGCTACATGACCGGTTTAGCTTGCTGTGGAAAATATGTTCTCCTATTGACTTTATAATCATTCTGTACCCTTGTAAAGCATTCATTCCCCTCTTTTAAAATGGCTTAAAAATGGAATAAATATACTTTTAATTGCTAAAACAAACTTGAATTAATTACACAGAATAAAAAAGGATAGTTTCCACTTATATCATGACTATATTTTCCATGTATTTCAGTTATCCATCTTTTTCAATTATATGTGCTTCATCACCATTCGCACAGAATATTGAGAGTTAACTGTATTTCCTCTTTCCATCTCTCTCTTAATATTTTCTAATTTTCCTGCCCTCATTATTGTCCTAACATTCCAAATTCCCATTCATACTAATTTGGTCATTTATGCTGCTACCGTCATTGTTTTTACTTTGAAAGGCTTCATGAGATGGCACCTGCTGAAGCCTAGCCACACCAGGCAAAAAACACGGCTGATTGGATCAAGTCCCGTATCTGCCAGGACTCATTTTCATTTTAGTTTCCATCCTAAATATCTTGGCATAAATAATTGAGATGGTTTCCCATTGTTCCTCAATAGTGTTATTAACGTGAAACCATCAATTAATGGTCGCCTCCACTGAGGTCAGAACCCTTTGCAGCCTCAGTGAAGAACAGACACTGCACAGACCTTCAGCAGGCTCCTAAAGTTGCACCTACTTGGAATAGGTGACCCTACCACTAAGCCCTTCCACTGCATTAAGATTGTTTTCCATAGAGAGGGGAACAGCTCATTAATAGTTTTAAAATCACCGAAGAACCTAAGGAAATTACAATGATTCATTCACCCTTCATTGTCATCTACACTGTTACATACATCTGAATTTATGATATCATTAATAATTTTATTGAATACCTCATATTTCAATATATGAGGAAATGGAAATGTAGGGGGAAAAGTATTTCAGTTATTATAGCTATTACTTGGGGCATTTTCTTTTCTGTAGCACTTAGATTTGAAATAAGAATGTTAGTCTCCTCACCAGTTACCTACACTGAAACATACTCCTCACATAATTTCCAGCATCTCCTTAGTATAATATTCAAATTTTATAAGAATATGATTAAAATTTTTTCCGAGGTGCTAGCCTTTTACTAAAATTGGCATGGTAATTTTCAGATTGACCCATCTCTAACTTCAAGTTCGGAACCAAAAAACATTACTAGTAGCTTCCTTTCATTAGACCAAAGTAATTAACCCAAAGGATATCAGATAACCACAGTGACATTTCACACATCACGGTTAGTGACCGAAATGTAGGTTTCATAGGTCAGGGTACAGTTCACTCAAAACTAAGCCCAACAGCATGTAAAATTCACACATTAGGGCAGAGAGGTCAGTTCCCTTCCTTGTGCCACCTATGGTTTCTCTGAAAGACCTGGTACCCAAAAAATCACTCAGTTTGGGTAAAGGTGATGGTGCTCAGGGATGTCCCAAGGAGTCGAACTTGGGTATTCTGGTCAGCAGCCCAGCACTCTACCCACCGGAATATCACACCCATTTCATTTCTTTCATAAGTGATGTTAATTCTGAGTTTCTTTTAATTCCATTATTTCCTTTAAGTTCATAATTAAATGGGCTATAACTGCTTATCAGATTCAAGATGAAGGATTCACGCAGGTGTGCCTTAGAAAGAATCACAGCAATGCTCACCTTTACTCTCACTTTCGATGAATTCGGGCCAACACCATCATCACCCACATCAACAATCTCAACAGTGACGAGGCCAAGGCGATCATCATCTGTAAGGACCTCTGGTTGAGCCTGAGGCGACACAACCCCAAATGCCAACTTGCGTCGGGGAGAGTCACTGGCATCAGCAGACATGGGTTTTGACTGAGAAGAAAAAATGAATCCAATAACATTAGCTGCAGCATTTTAATGGGGTGAATGTCAGTCAGAGAGCACATGAGTGGCTCAATAGTATGAAACGATAAATTGGTGGACTCACAGAGGCCTGCAAAAAGGGTTAGCAAGCTCAAGCCCCACCTCTTGATGACAATATTATTGAATGGTACTTCCACACGCCACCAGGAGTGCTCCTGAAGGTCATTTTGTTTGTGGTCTACAAGCATGTGTTGCAATAGTTTTCAACCTACCCTTGTTTTATCATATGAAAACTAAAAATATCATCTTAGTTCAAGAAAAATGTATTACGTAAACCATTATTTATAATTTCCCAAATGATATCCTTTGATAGTTCATATAAAATAGCCACAGTGGTGGCTGCAGTCTTCTAAAAGTCATAGCAAATTAGCTAATCTGTACTCATATTACCCTACATGGCAAAAACAAGCCCTCAACATAGAGTAATTTTTTTAGCTGTTGTGAGCACATCTTACATTAATATTCCAATGTAATTTGATCTTATTATCAGGACCTGGTGTTAAGATTTCAAGACAGAAAAATACAGAATAGATAACAACTAGAAAGATGTAATCACACCAAGTGGTGAACCAAGGGGAAGTTCAGCAAATGATAGGAAATTATTATTTTAATGACTCGTCACATTACTTGTAAAGGAGACAATGTGTTAAATCAACTCCCCTATTAGACATTACCTCTCTTTCAAATTTTGCTGGGCTTGCCTTCCTCTTGCGTGAGCCAAGTGTAGAAGAAATCCCACCAGTCATGTTGTACGGTGGTGAACCCAGCTCCTCAGATTGCTCTGCTGTTGCATCGGGGATGGTGACATTGATGCCCGAGAGGCACAGCGGTCTCTTCATTCCATAGAAGTCATGGTAGAGGTCTACCACGTCGCATCTCAATCGTGACTCATAGTATAATTTGTAACTGCAAGACAAACAATCTCATTAAATAATGAAATGAAAGTGAGCACATGAAATATTTGGTGCTGGTGACATTTCCAACTATGTAAAAACTACAGAATTTTATAGTCTCTAATTTGATATCGTGGAAATGGCAGTCCAGTTGGTAGAGCCCTTGGTTACTGACTTAAAGGACCAGGGTTCGATTCCAAGTGATGCCCCTGGGCACTCTCAACTTCACCCAAGTTTAGTGATTTTTCAAGTCCCAGATCTTCCCAGGAAACTAGATGTGGCACAGGGAAAGGAGCTGGCCCAGTCTACCCTGGTGCGTGAAATTCACACATAATTAGGCTTAGCATTAGGTCAGCTCTACCCTCAGCTAACAAACCAACCTTCAGGTTGATAACGACAGTTGATTTTTTATGGTCATTGGATCTCATTTATGAAATATACACACAGTATCTTAGCCAAAAAATTAAAATCTGACCATTTTTCTTGATGAACATGTTTTACATAATGTTGGTCCATTAAGTTGGACTGGGATCAGTCTCCAATTTTGAAATCAATAAATTGAGTTTTTCTCATCCCTACACATGAATTGTAAGCAACAAGGCCAGACTTTAGACTAGAGTAGGGCAGGCAACCACTTACAAAGGCAAGTATACAGGAATGAAAACAAGATAGCCAAGACCGTAAACTTGACTTGTTTGATCAAGTTTACGGTCTTGGCTATCTTGTTTTCATTGATTCATGACCGTAGCTATGTTCATTGTACATTTACATGTATACAGGAGCTTATCACGTGCAAAGTAAGTTCAGAGAAGCTTTGGGTGCAGCTTCTTCAACAACAGTATTGGTTACTCCTTTGGGGTACTACTGCAAACAAGAAACATATGAAGTACTACCACCGGGAGAGCTGCACTGATAGTATGTACCTTATATACTGCTGAACAAAGGGAGGTTAAGAATTGCTATTGATTACCTAGATTTCATAAGTCGTTCCTGGGGTTCAGTACAAGGTAGAGTGCTTCACAGACCGATTGACTGGCTCCAAGTTCTTATTCTTACAAACAATAGGATATGACATATTGTTTCACATAAATATTATAAGTCTACTCTGAGAAACTATTGTAAGTAGCTCTAAGTCTGATAATAGATATTTCAATTGCAAAGTCTCTCCTGCAAACCTGTTTGCAGTTTATCAATTCTTAAAGGGAAATTGTAATGAAAGTGCAGTTCTCAAACAAAGCAGATTGCTGAAAGCATGGACACTGATGCTTTCTTCATGGGCCAGTATGGAAGTATTCTGAGTAAAGAAATGTTTGAATAACTGGGTCAGGATGAAGTATCAACTACGCTGGAAGAGGTGTTCAAGTGAAATTTCTTCTCATCCTATTGAAGATATTACCTGGGTGTCCATTCAAAAGTGTTTCGACCAATTTAGTTCTCACATGTACTTGTGAGGATTTCAACATATCAAGGTAACTTCATGGTGGCCCACTGTATGGATCCTCACCATACCCTTACAGACGGAGATCAATATTGACAGATTTGAATGAGAATGACTCTAACAACTCCAGCAAACCTCTTTGCAGTTTGTCAGTTCTTAAATTCCACTTGACAATGGCAAACAATGAGAAGTCTGGTAGTTCTTAAACGACAAAAACACAATGAGTATTTTTCCTAATATATGGGTGGCACTACTAATCCTATTAATGATTCCAGTGTGCAGTTTCTTTACGCTGAAGCTTGTAAAAACATACATGCGATCATCTATGACTGAAGTGAGGCTGATATTACTTGTAGTGTCAAAAACAAAATAGAATAGGGAGTTGAATTTTCATATACATAGACAAAGTTAGCCGAAAACATACAAGGTTACCTTGGGCATGGGATATTCAAACTAAGAGTCATTTTTATTTCTGTAATATGATCAACTTCTCCCTGTATTCTTCTGGTGAACATTACTATTGTCTTTCATTATAACACACAAGAGAACTGTACACACAGAGAATGAGTCAAGGGTATTTGGCATGCTTTTCTCTCAAACTATACTTTGAGAAAACAGGACAAAAGCCCATATGAAAAAAACTGTACACATATACAACCATAAAATACACATGGAAGCATTTCAATTGGTGTCTCTAAATGGATTTGAGAAGGGAGTATGGACTCTTAAAGTCTTAAAAGTTTTTGTTGTTTACTCTTATTCTGTCAGTGATCACCTCAACCTCTCCTACCTCAGGGGACAATGAGTACTGCCTCCTCCCTTCCTCTTAAGAGTTGGGTCAAATACCATATGTGATGGCCTCGACTTCTCTTTCCAAAGTCTGATTGATAGAAATAGGGAGAGACTAAAATTTTTATGCTACAATGTTATGTGATCAGCATGAATATGAGCTCCCTTATTCTCATCAAGGATGTACCCATGTTTCAAATTGGCTGACTGACAGCACTATGCACAAAATTTGTAATAAATCAAGTGATTGACGGTTAAGATGCTGCATCCATTTTTAATATGCTCAATATTATTTTATGATGACTATTGAAATATCAAAAAGAAAAGTGCTTTGGGAACAGAGAAGACTTTCACAAGATGTGAACAAGAGAAACATTATTGTTTCATTATGTACACTCTTAATTCTCAGGAGCAGGGAGTTTAATGACATGCAATGCCCCAGGGACACCTTCTTAACATAAACTACACATTAAAAAAAAAGATAATTCAAATTTCACTACAAAACAATTTAGAATTATGGAATATTTCAAATTATGTGCTATAACAACAACATCACTTTACTGCACTAAAAAATAGAGGTGAATTCACACGTTTGCAATTCTGGTGGGAATTTACATAGTAATTTGAGAAGATAGAGGATGCCTCTTAGAACCTTTTTTGAAGGGCAACATTTGCACTAGGGCTGACCATCTAGGGTAACTTACTTCATCAGGTCCCAGAGCTTTGTGGCAGTTGACTCCGTATCTACTGGATGCTTAACCTTCCCCTTTTGTGACCCTTGGGTAGTGTTGGTGAATGGTGGATATTTGTCGATCAGAAGCCTCATAAGTCTAAAATGAATGAAAGCAAAAATATTAAGGCAAGCAATGCACCAAAGAAACTAGTAAATCATGATAATCTGATGGGAAATAATTCATTATATTTTGCTGTAATTCATAGCATCTTTCCTTTTTTTCCAATTACTTGCAATAAACTTAAACAGGCCAGAATGCTAGGCATATTTCAACTTTTCTCTTTTCAAAACATAATTTGTCTAATATATTCAACAGATTCAGGCGAGATGTGGAAGTGAGTGGAAGTTCATCAATATGAGAAAAAAAATGTCCACTCTTCCACAGATTTATTTGTAACGTACAAGGTGTTTCAGTTCATCGACCCATCTTCAGGTACAAGACAACAATATCTGATACATCATATTTATATCTGTTTGAGGAAGATGAGTGGAAGAAAAGAGTGAGGAGTAAGGTAGGCGGGGATAAAGAGGGGAAATATGGAAACCCAAAGAAACAGGGGAACTACAGAAATGGAGAGAGAAAAAGTGGTGGGGAGATAAGCACTTGATGTATTTCGGAAAATAAAATACCTTGTTTCTCCATTTTATCTTTGTAAGTTGAAACCTAGGCCACAAATAACAAAATACATGTGGAAGAACAAAACATCCTTCCTTCCAATATGCATCACTTCCATCAAGTGACACCTCAAACCATTCTATTGTGGTCATCATTGGAGAGGATGGTGGCAGGTAGCTGGTGTCCAGGAGGTAGGAAGGAGGGAAGAATAAGGAAGGTTAAGCAGGAAGGAGACATAGAAGCGATAGATGCAGGTTGAGGGATGAGGTATATGTGATTCTAAGAAGGACATTATCAGGGAAGGGTTGTTCAACACCTACTGAGAATTGAGGTTAGGGGTGGGAAATGTTCTAGGGCCTGAAAAATTGTTGTATATCCTATGGCAGGATCCTGACATGAGACAAAACTCTCCAAAAATCTCAATGTAAGGCCTTAGATGAGCAGCTCTTCGTGGTAGGCCAAGCATACTTGGTGGTTCAAACTGTTATGGCCTTTGGAGTCAAGTTTATCTCATCTATTAAAGCTATACTGTATAGGTCCCATCTCATTACAGTTCAGTATTTTATTTTACAAATTGAATGAAGTTAGACACAGTGGCCATGTGGCACCTCGTCGAGGCAGTATTAGGTTAATTTGACATAAAATATAACGATGCAATAAAAAATGATGTATTTAGAATAAAGTGAAATTTAGAACACTAAAAGAGACAAGCCAACACCCAATTCATATAGAAATTGATAAGGTACGCAAGTGCCACAATATTTGTAATAATAATGATAATGCTTTACTGGTCATATCTATTTTTTTTTAATTTAAACTTGACGGAAAGGTCTCAAATATCTCTCCATGTAACTTGTTCCAGTCCACAATATATCTGACGAGAAATGAGAAATTATTAGACTGTTTTTTTTTGTTTTCACAATTTTATTTTAAAATTGTGGCTTTTCTTTCCTTTGAATTAAGGTTCTTCTACTCTCCATTGCATAGCCCCCTCCAATTTTTTTCCTCCTTTATTATTCCCTATTTAATTCAACTGTGACTCCCAAAAGAGGATATAGCAAGGAAAATATCGTACTTGTGCCTTAAGGGAGGTTCTGGATCATTCACCGCCATGTCCAATAGAAAATCAAAGTCCTCTTGATTTCCTTCCACCTTGGTGAAGTCTGCAAGAGCCTCAAGGGCAGCCATTCGAACATCTGTTGTGGTAAAAATGTTAATATTTCATTGAAGCATCCCCATATATACATGCCAACTTGGATTAAAGGCACTTCTGCATAATAATAATAATTTTATTTGCCCAAGGATTGGTGCACAATAACAATATAGGACACCTCATAAAAAAATTCAAGAGCATTTAATGCAGAGATACGTTATCATTACTAAATTCAGATACACTGTAATAATTTTACTCTGAATCTTTTTGCCTTTCAAACTGTGTTCCATTTTTTATGTCTTTGTATTTCTGTGGCAATTAATTATTTAGGTTTGGTCCTAGGCTTACAGCTTTGATTGAATTGTATTTAATATGCAGGTTTGACTGGGTCATGGTGACTGTGGTAGTGAGAATTTGCACGAAAGTCTGACAGATATTGTTTCATGTATATTATTGTGAATAGGCTATACATGGATAGGAACGGTAGGAGCCCAAGGTCTTGAAAGGTTGGATGGGTAGATGACATTTGAGGGTTAGATGCAATGATGCGAATAGCCTTCTTTTGCAGTTTAAATATGACTTGGGAGAAAGGAGAAGAGCTCCAGAGAATGTTACCATATGTAATATTGGAGTATAAGACCATAGTAAAGCACTAGCAGCACGTCTTTGCTCACTATTTTCTTCAAAGTCCTTCAAAAGAAACATGCCGAACTTAATTTTCCTGATAGGCAGTTTATATGGGTTTTCCATGTCAAGTCTGAGTCCAAATGGAAGCCAAGAAATACTGTGGACATAATGAATTCTATAGTTTGACTATTCACTATTGCTGGAGGACTGGGTTTGGATGGGTTGAGAGAAAAATATATTTCCTAGGATACTTCTTTGTTCATTTTCAAACTATTTCCTTTGGACCAGTGTATGGCCAGCTGCAACCCTGATGTACTCTTTGAAGTTAATTCGTTTATGGAGATTGCAGAAACTAATGTTTGGTAGCAAATAAAATTGGTTTAATCCCACTTACTCTCATTAAAAATGAAGGCAGATCATTGATGTAAATTTTAAAAAGTACTAGACCAAGACTAAAGTCCTGAGGCACTCCAATGGATTTGGATTTGCCTTTGGTAAATATTCAAAACCACTGACTATTTTAGTGACTGTATGCTCACCATCTTTTAAGTATGATTCAATCCACTGCCAAGGTACCCCTCTTATTACATAGCACAGCAATTTTTATTAACAAGAATCCTATGATCTATTGACTCAAAAGCTTTGGTTAAATCTAACAAAAGGCCAGTTACCTCTTTATCGTCAAGAGAGGTCAAAATGTAGTTGAAAGCTCGCATGTGGCTGAAATGGTCAACCTGTTTCTTATGAACTCATTTTGATGACTTGATAAGAAATTATTTTTATTGAAGTGGTATATAAATCTGTTTAGAAATATTTTCTAAAATATTTTAGTGAACACTGACTCTATAGTGATTGGTCAGTAGTTATCAGGGTTGCTAAGCCAGGCAGGTTCTATTCATGAGATCATTTAGTCATTTGAAAGACTATTTTGTCAAACAAGAACCTAATTACAGTTAGTCTTAAGTGATTTCACTGTAAAAATATAAGTTTTCTCAAATAAGTGTCCTGCTATTGTAGTGCCTGGGTTTGAAACCATTACAAGTACCTTATGTGACTTCAGGATGAAATAACCCAATGCAGAACATGATTACAATGACTCCAAATGCTTATTTCTTATCCATTTTAAAGTCTAAATTGATAAAAGCCTCAGAAAATTACAAGCCAACATATTTAACTTTAATCCAGAAAGTAAAAGTTAAGTAAAGCAATTAAATGTATCTTACATTTGTAAGTCAATATGATACCAGTCGAGAGAGGAAGAATGCTTTGAAAATGATGAAAACATTTATCTGATACATTATTGAAAACCATAGAGATCATTGACCACCAATGATATTTGATATTCCAATTTCTATTGACAGAATCAAATTACATAGTTGAATTTAAAATTTACTGCACGCAATGTACTCTATTATTGCTGTGTTTTCCTATAAATCTTCTGGCAAACACTGCTTCATTGCAGTTCATACTGGCAAATACCTTTCACTACTTGAAAAATGTTTGAAAAAGTGTATTACCACACAAAAGTGTACTTGTTCCATTGTGCCTCATATAACCAGTCTACTGTACCAACTTAAGGGATGATTGATTTATTAACACAAGTTGCCACACCTATGTAATTCATGATGAATAAAACAAGCAAGGTGATAAGACAGCAAATGGTACCGGGAAACTAACCAATGTACTGTCCAAAAGATGCATATGATCGGAGCAAGGAGGGATTTGAAGGCAGCAACCCAAACTTCTGCATCTGACGAAGGGCCTGGATGCAGGCCACAGTGACAGTGTAGCGGTAGCATGGCAGAAGTTTCTCCAAATTAAGGCATCGCACTATCTCTTCCAAAATAAGTCGCATGTCTGGGGAGAGCGATTCTGCAGTCAACGGTGAGCTGTGGGATAAATTCAATTAGGCTATATTAGAAAAAAGTAAACTTTTTAATGTGACATTAGAAGCCTTCGGATGCTTATGGCATGCTAAGTGATTCACCTACATAACATCCCACAAGCTGCCGCAAGGGCATGTGGCGGGGACCCTTTTTAAGGGTGTTAGGTCACCACCCATAAAAAGGAACAAAATCACATGCAAAAAACTCACCAACCAGAACAGATTATGAACAAGCAGGCAATGGTACTAAGTGCCACTCTGATCAATCAGGACTTGCACCTTTCAGGAAATGAAAGGGAGATATCCCAACCCTTTCAAGTGATGTTCCACGTGGTAGCCAATTAATGAGTAAAAATCATAGAAAATTTGTGACACTCCATGAAATTAAGGTTGCTAATTCAAGATATGTAATCAGGGTTCTATCTAAGAGTATTCAAACTATTCCGTGCTTCTTGTAAATTCCCTAAATTATTTGATACTTACAATACATTTTGCAAAAATTACATAACATGTAGAAATTCATGTTTGCAGCACCTTTCCATTCATAATGTTATGTTTTTCCACATTACTCTTGGGTTACAATACAAAAATTTATCTTACAACTTTATCTTAAGGAGGAATATATTATACTATGGTCAATTTGTTAATCCTATTTTTTTTATTTCTGCCTCTAAGGATTTGAAGGGATGAGCCTTGGTGTATTAAAGAGCAGGAAAATATAGTTGCAACTTAATAGATTAGAAAAAACACATGGTGTAAATATTGAAACAGCACAATCACTTGAAGAATATGCAGAATTCTTCAAGCCACCGCCATGAAAATCTACGCAGCCATATAGTACAATCATTTGTGTAGACTTAAAAGTGAAGAAATGCATCTAGGTTTTACATGCAAAATTTACACTACCTACAGGTTAGCATTTTCAATAAACAAAATCTATCTCTCATACACCAGTATTTAGATTAAAAATTACATTAAGATAGGCTTATATAGAGTATATGTTTGAGATGTGAAATTGCATTTTACCTCAAAGGTAAAATGCACACTTTGGGTTCTTTATTCTGCATTATTGTACACACTGATACATATGTCTTACCCAAGGGGATTCACAACACTGATGACAGGCGTAAGAGTTGCAGCAAGGGCTTGGACCAGAGCAGCTCGATAATAGTTGTCAGAATATCGATTTTTACGATTATCATTGTACTTGAATAAATCTAGCAAGAATCGAACAACCTCAGGTGGGCATATCCCATGAGCATTACGCAGCCCAGCCATTGCAACAGGAATGGTCTGGAAAAAAAATAAGCATTACAAAATAAAATAAAATTATCACCCCACTATATAAAATATAAGGAGTTACATTTCTTGCTGTTCTACAAATATGGCTGTATATATAATCATACCATGTATAACATCCTTTCTCCACATACCAGTCCTCACTTTTCACCTCCTTGTGAAAGCTTCTTTGTTTAATGCAATTCTCCTTCTTGTGCCACAAATACTTTGATAAATTAGGTCTAAAACATTTCCATGATAGGTAAACACCAGCCAAAAAAATATCTATGGAATGTTGTTCTGAATGCAACTTACCCATAATTTTGATTTCATGTCTCACTAAAGAAGTTTAAATTCTTATTATGGACGTTAAATGCTATTTTTTCAAATAACAAGCTGACTTTTCAATTTTCTAAGTAACCATACACAACAAAGGATAAACAATAAAAGAGTGTACAATACATTAATTAGCTTTTTACAATATTTTACTCAACGGTATAAGATTTTAGATGTAATTGATAACTATCATGTGAGAGGAGCATAAGTTTATCAGCATAAGTTTATTGATACAAATAAAATTTTGAAAATTTATAAAACTATCCATTCTTTAACTATTTCTGCATTGTAAAAACTAAGTAAATAAAATATAGTCTGGTTTAATTTTAAGGATTTTCAGAATTACAAAATATAACCTTGAGAAATGAATTAGTCTCACTGAATGCATATTTTTAGCAAAGATACATTTCATTTAACAGCTTAATAATAAAATGACTCAAAAGAACTAAAAAAACTTTTTTGATTCCACATAAAAACCACAATGCTAATTATGTACTGACTGGATGGCCAAGTATGGACCGACAAATTTTTTGTTTGTTCTAATTCACGAAGCAGTTCCACAAATTCATGTTTAAAACAATTTCCTATGAACAATAAAACTTCTCATCAAACTTACAAATGGAATACATTGGCGATACATTTATTCTGAACAAATACACAACACAATACAAAGGAATGCACATATTTTTAACCAAGAATTTTATATGAAGTTGGTCCTCACCTTCTGAAGGAAATAGTGGTGCAAGTTGGTAAAATTGTTCTGACGTACAATGTGAGGGCAGGAATGTGATCCAAACAGTTTCCGGAAAATGGCAAGCATGGCAGGGGGTCCAGCCCATGTGCTTACCATAGCATTTGCCACCTGTAAAGATAAGACATAGGGGCTGGTTACCAAACACTCGGGCAGTGATTCAAGTAAAAGAAACAGGAAACAAAAATGACACATGAGATACATGAAGATGAATTCAGAAATTTGGAAGTAATCAAGTAGCTAATGCTTGAGTCACTGCATGTCATATAGAAACCCTGTATATATTTCTACAGCCAATTCAAGGCAGCAGAAGACAAAAGTTGGGTGTTTGGATGCTTGAACTTTCGAAATTCCAGCATAAGTATCGGGAAAAATCCAATTCTGCATCATGATGTGGTTCTAAGGTGAAAATGCAAATTATATTCCCAGTGATTATTCTTTCCTTGGTATACATGTTTCAAGTCATAATATGGGAATATGAAACATTACCAATCAACAATTAATAATGTAATTCCTTCTATATAATTTGAAGCAATGAAACATATCCAAATATTAGGTGGTGAATAATTTGGCACTGGATGTAAGTTAAAATCCAGCTGACTTTGAGCCACATTGGGTGTGCCCGGCATGAGTTACATGCAAGGTAAACTCCATGAAATAATTTTAGGGCCCGAATTGTTCAAGATAGAACTGAAATTCTCCTAAACTACTTGGATCAAAAACAATTTTCCCAACATATACTTTTAAATTTTAGGGATATGAAAAAGTATTCCCTTCCAAAATTGGGAGAAAATTTAAATATCTTTCCAATCATACCATTGATGTTGCAGGGACATGAATATTTTTGAAAAAGATGTCCCTGATCAGAATAGATTTCCATGCCATCGTAAGTGGCCTCATTCGGCACCCTTTTTATTTACATTTTCAGGAACTCAAACTCGAACAATTTTAAGTCTACCCAGTAAGAGGTTGCACACGACTAAAGATGTGGATTTCTTACATGGACATAAAAAGATTCTAGATCCCTTTAGGCAACCATGATTCATTATCTAGGTTACAAACTAATATTTTTTATTAAATTTTTCCATTGCCGTGACTTCATTACTAAGGAGTTGAGGGCATACTACCATATTAAAAAAATAAGGAGTACTAAATTGTCAAAATCTACCAGCCCTCCCTTCCCTACAGGAGGAACTAAACTTCCATCAACAGAAGAGCGCAGATGAAGCACCAAAACCCCTGCAGGATGAAGCTAAGGGTGTACAGATGCATCCCCCAGATTTGACAAACACTCCCTGATCAGCTCCCAAACATTCAATCCACAAGGCTACCATGTTACCTGTTGTCCACCAGAGAGATCACTGAAAAACACCTAACCTGCGTGAGGCAATGGGCAGCCTTGCATCGAACCAGGTAAAATGTCTTCTCGTTCTCAATCGTATCAGTGAGTGAAAGACGTGAGGCTGGGGTAGGGTGAGCACGAAGGGCTTCCACGGCCTCCAGCTGGGCAACCACATCTCGTTCGTGACGAAGCTGAAACTGCCACTGAAAGTCCGGCTGCTCCACACTTGCCCACCGGAGCAGGGTCATGTCAGGGTCAACCCGAACCCAGAGAACAGGTGAGTCAGCACTGCATTAAAAACAGAAGAGTCATCCCATTAAGTATGCCTACTGTTTTGATGAACATACAGTCTTAGGGTAAATATGTGCATACCACAATATGACATTTTAACTATCGTATCACTACTTAAGTGCAGAAAATAATAACAATAAAAGTACCAAAACAAAAAAGCTTTGACCAATTTTACCAAAAAATTCTACTTTCGATTCTCATGTAAGGGTTGATTTAAAAACAAAATCATTAATGATATACCCTGGTTCCTCTAAAGACTAAGTGAAGGGGAATTGAGGAACACGGCTTTATGGAACAAATTTATGTAACATATTTTGAGCAAGGGAGCAACAAATAGATAAATTAGGTAAGTATCATGCTCCCAAAAATTATGGAATGAAGTATTAGCAAAACTGGGGTTTTTCATAAGATTATGCATATTTAGAATAGTGACTACATGACTTACAGAAATAGCTACTTCTCTTTGGATATAAATAACCTGAATACATTGGGGGAAAATGCTTTGGGGGACAATGGAAGATTTCTTTGGCATATTAATGAAAATATCTGATCCTAATAGAACTTTTCAATGTGCAGGACTGTTTCGTGACTCGTTCAAAGAAATGGAGGGAAGCTGCACAACAGGTTGAAATGAAATGAAATTATTGATTTCATAATTCCACACACTTTATTTAAAAATGTGACCCAGGTTCCCATGCTGAACATCATCATCATCAGGTGATACTCACAGAAGCACACTTGGTGTATATATCTTCTGATCGGGGGAGGGGGGCTAGTCAGAGAGGGAGGGTGTAGGGGTAAAAAGGTTAAAATGTAGCTGGGATCAGAGAATTACATCTTTCGGTGTCAATCTTTGACTTGGAAGAGTAGTGGGTCTGGGAGTGGGAGGGATACAAAATTTCGTTGGCAAGTTCATCCTTTGTTGTTTTGACAATTTGATTGTCATGGATATACCACATTAGAAATGTAAATAAAATTACATTTGGAAGGAAAAATTTACAATGTGTACTTCAATAATTTAGTCAGAGGTATAATACTCACTCCATTGCTGACAGATCCATATCCACCTCCTCTCCAGTGCACAGGGGAATTTTTTTCTTTTTGTTCCGCCGGCTCTTGGAATGACAGGTTATATCAGCTCTTGCGACAGTACCTTCAATCTGCAATGGCACATCAAACCAATAAATACGAGCAAATAAATACAAACCAATAAATATCAACCAATACATCAAACCAATCATAATTCTTTCATTATAAAAAGCTACAAAAATGAAGAAAAACAGTAACAGTCACATAAACACAGCAATTAAACAATAGATCAACACTGACTTTAAAATCCTATGTTAAATTTCAATTATGTACACACTATTTGATTGTTAATTTATGATGAATAATTTTTATTAATTAGTAGGTTACCATTTAATGTCGGTTTCAGATGAACAGAGACTGAACACTACTACATATCTTCGCCTCCCCTAACAAGATCATTACCTAACTCCCCACATATAATAAATAATAAACTTTATAACAATAATAATAAACTTTTCTCCCCAGAATAATAAACTTTTCTTCAAGTCTGTTTTCATTATACTACCTTGAACAAAAAGTTCCCGGAATAACCACCGTGTGGCGCTCCCATCGTTCCGATTTGAGTTCTGTTTTTTTTGTTAAATTGGTACATCTGTTGTTGATATTCCCTTTAAATCTTAGTGTCATAACTTGACATTTGCAAAAGTTACGTAGCCAAGAGTACATCTATCTCTGTGTATGTTGGCGATTTTTTACAATTGCAGAAATGGATTTAAATTTGCAACAACGAACTTGTATTAAATTTTGCGTAAAAAACGGATTTAGTGGCGCACGGACGTTGGAAATGTTGGAAAAGTGTTTCGTCAACGATTCTCTAAAAAAAACGGTCGTTTACCAGTGGCACGAGCGGTTCAGAAGTGGTCGTGAGTCAATCGAAGATGATGAACGCACGCAGTGGCAGACCATCGACATCGAAAGTCGGTGAAAAAATTGATAAAGTAAAGAAATGTTGGTCAATAACCGCAAATTAACCATCAGAGAAATAGCAGAGGACTTGAACATTGCCTATGGATCCGCCCAAGACATTGTGGTTAATGATTTGGGTTTCCGTCGTGTAGCAGCAAAGTTGGTGCCAAAAGACCTCAATTTCATGCAAAAAAGAGACCGTGTTGACGTCGCAAAAGACATGATTTGCGAGGCTGAATCCGATCCCACATTCATCAAAAGGATCATTACTGGAGACGAGACGTGGGTTTATGAGTACGACACGCAATCCAGACATCAGGCAAGTGAATGGCGTTCACCAAATGAGCCGAGACCAAAAAAAACCATGTCGTTTTCAGTCAAAAAAGAAGGCAATGCTGACGGTTTTCATGGATTACAACAGTGTAGTGCATCATGAATTTTTGCCAGAAGGCCAGACAGTAAACAAAGAGTATTATTTGGGCGTTATGAGACGTTTGCTTGAAGCAATTCGCCGAAAGAGACCAGAAATGTGGGCAGAAAACTCGTGGATTTTGCTCCATGATAACGCACCGTCGCACAGTGCTATCATTATTCGTAATTTTTTGACGAAAAATGCAACAAATACCATCCAACAGCCACCGAATTCACCTGATTTGGCTCCCTGTGACTTCTTTCTGTTCAATCGAGTTAAAAAACCATTACGGTGAACGCGTTTTAGCAGCCGAGAGGAAGTAATGGAAAAATCGCAGGAAGCACTGATGGACATACCGAAAACCGAATATAAAAAATGTTTCGAGGATTGGATCAAGCGCTGGCATAAGTGTGTTGCAGTCGATGGGGATTACTTTGAAGGGGACAATATAGATTTAGATGAATAAACTTGTATTTTTAATTTTCTGAATAAATTCCGGGAACTTTTTGATCAAGGTAGTATCTCCTTTCATTCTGTCCAACATGCCCATCGTTTTCCCCCCCTTTCCTTGTTGACCTAATATTCTCCCTTTTATTACAATCCTCAAAATTCCATCGCCAAATAAAACGCTGTGTATCCATCCTTCTAACCTCCGTTTCTCCCAGCAATCCACTCTTCTCCCAAGCCATGCCTAATACTTACTCATTTGTTTTCCTTTCCATCCATTTCTATCCCCACATCTCCAAAACCTGCAATCTATTATCTTGCTTCAATTACCATTTTGCCAGCCAAGGTGGCAGTGAGGCAATGCTCTCGCCTGCCAAACCAGAGGTCAAGGGTTCGTTACCCACCTAGGGCATAAGAGTATGTAATTGTCTTCAATGGGGCTAGGTGAAAGAGGGGACTATATAGTTTCAATCTTGGCCCAATGCAAATGTTAATTAAATAAATGTTTCCACTCAACATCAAAGTTTTCACTAATCTTTTCATAACATTCTCACTCAAGATCCCTGTCATCAATTACGTCCTGCACGGGAAAGCTTCTTTGCCTAATGCAACTCTTATGTAAAATTTCCAGAAACTGCAGGAGATGCTGCAACAGTAACTTTTAACAGAGTCATCCGCTAACATGCATTTCAATGCAACAATTTCAGAGGGTAAAAATCATCCTTGACCGGGATCCGGGATCGAATCCCGGTCAAGGCGAATGATTTTTACACTCTTATGTGCCTACTCCACTGTCCACCTTGATCAAAAACATTTCAAAGATTAGTAAACTGTTCCACCCGCTCTATTGTTTTTGCCCTCACATTTTAGCATTCAACTTAGTTTTCCTCCTAATATTAAATAAAGAGCAAGAATATTTATTTTATTAAGAACACAATGTATACATCCACTGTTCTTTATTATCGTACAACTAGTTTCAATGCTTAGGCATCATCATCAGGTACAGGTTTTGTACCTGATGATGATGCCTAATCGTTGAAACTAGTTGTACGATAATAAAGAACAGTGGATGTATACATGTGTTCTTAATAAAATAAATATTGAACATGAACTTCCACAAAGTTGAGCTTAAAACAATAGAAAGGAAAGAGCAGGAAATTTCCAAGCCATTATTTTTTAGGAATGCCATCCATTTACTCATCACATACCAAAAGAAGACATCCCTTTTATATATATCTATAAATGCTTTCACTATTATGCATTCACTTCCTCATCATGTGAAGCAGGGCATGCCAATTTATATCTACTAGTTGGTTAACATAACTTCCTATGAGTAAAATGCTGCCATGGTTGAGGTAATACCTGTAGAGTGTGCCGGAATGTGCCATCAAGTTCCTGAAGAGTGACTAGAAGGGGTCCAACATACTTGCGAACACCCTTAATGGATCCTCCAGGAACTCCAACACCGACTTCTGAAGCAACACCTTCCTGCCTTACTTCCACTTCCACGGTGTTCCTTCAGGACAAGGGGAAAAAATACTTAATAAACTAAACATTTTGCTACTCATGAAACTAGAGACATGATAGACTAGAGCCAGAATCAACAATGGTCTCTTAGAAGTCTTTCCACTTTAAGGTACTTATTTAAAGTATCCAACAATAAAGTCATATACAAATTATGCATTGGCATAAGAAACTTCTAAAAATTAAGACAGGAGACTCTTGAGTGAGGACTATTTTTTTTAATACTCATCACCAAGTTGGATTAAAACCTGCCATAACTTGAAGAGCCGTCATGGGAAAATACACGAGCAATCAAAAGTATTTCCATACTTCACACTCAGTATAGATATTTGGCATCAGTTTGTTTTAGCAAATAATCTCTCATGTGCCTGAGTTACCCATAATATTAGGTGTATTGGTCTGAGTTTAAGATGAAATTGAATATTCAGCGATGAGGTGATTTCAGTTTTCGAGCTGCCATTTTAGAAAAAAACTTTGGACAAAAAGGAACGAACGGTAAGGATAGATTCAAATACTCATTCTTCCCTAGAACAATCAGAAATCATAATAGTAAGAATCCGAAATCCATTTAGAAATATTAAAAACATTTAAGTTACACGTCGGAACAAAATTAAAAATTCAAAGATTGTGCATGTGTATGTTTGTTGGTAGTTTGTGGGTTTGCATGTGTGTGAAAGGGTTGGGGCGAAAGGGTTCGTTCATGAATGTTTACAATGTTTGGTTTGTGGGCTCTAAATTTGTGGCTTTTGCATGCTAATTTACGGGTGGTGCCCTAACACCCCTCGCCACACACCCTTGCGGCAGCTTGCGGGGTATTGAGTAGATGTAGATGTAAGGGAATTATTCAGATAGTCTATGCAAGACCAACATTTGGAAATACATAAATGAATATGGACTCTTATTATTGAAAATACATAAACAGAACAAAAGATATGATAGAGTTTGAGACATTAATTTTACGGATACGTACAAGTACATAAATGAGTGAAATTCCACTCATTTCAATATAAATTAGACGAAATTCAAATTTGTATTGCCCACACAAACTCTGGAGGAAAATCACTGATTCACAGGTCTGTAGTTCTAATCAAGTACAATGGACTCTAATTTCAACAAATAAACCAAGGGCTTTACATATACTATTTAAAAATATACATAACAGCTGCCTACATCCTCCCCTGAAGACAGAAACTTGCTCTGGTCACAAATAGTTGGGCATCAAGAGTCATAAAATGATAGTATGCCATAAAAACAATCATAAAACCATTAAACATACAGTTAGCGATCGTTGGAAAAGAAAACCATAAAATCATAATGAAGAGCAGTATGAAAGGTATTCAAAGGATGTTTTCCCCAATTCATCTTAATTTTTAATCTCTAAGCACAAAGTCAAATTCAAACTATGAATTATGAACAGGGAAGGGAAAAAAAATTGTGCACCTTTTTCTGTTGAAGACAAAGCTGAGGTGGAATCGAGCATGACCACCAGTTCGAACCCATTGATCCACAAAGCCAGACATATCCTTCCCAGTGACTGTGAATATAGCTCGTGTGAATGCATTGGTGCTTATGAGCATGTGCTGTGACCACGCAGCAGCAGCTGACCCTGCACTCCCTTCGCCAGGATTTTCCTTCCCACCCGCAGATGACAACGTGGTTGAGCCTTGTGGTTTGTTGGCAGCGTTGGCTGCTGCAGTGGCCAGAGACAGTTGCTTGTTGAAAACCTAGGAGGCAAAATTTCACACTGAAAATCATTCTAGAATTTATGGAAGGAGTAAATTCAGTTAATCTGATAAGGATTTTTTATAAAGAAGATGTTTAGAAACACCACTGCAACAATGCACAGGAGCATGATTCAAAATGAGGGCAACGATCATTCAACAATAGTTGACTAAACATTCCTTCTGGTCAACCAATCACCATTTTTATCATCCACCTGGGTGCAAAGGATACTTATAATACAATAACTTCTGAATATCCATGGCACTGCAATACCCCAGGTTCTGATAGTTTTTAATCACCCAATGTAAAAGACCAAATTTAAAGTTTAATTTTCAATTACAATGGTCCAGACCTCGTGAGACAATATTTGGCCATTAACAAACAGCATCATGATTATACACAGTTGAGTGATGGTTATCACTCTTGCATTTAAGTTCATAGACACACATGTTTCTCTTGTACACAATACCACATAATGAAAAGTCACATCCCTCCTGATAAAAAATATTCACAGTAATGCAGCCTAAGATTTGAAAACAAAGGCAAACAAATAGTTGAAAACCACTCCATTGAAACTTGGTGACATTCTCAAGAAACAGCGAGAGACAACAGTAACTTTTAATGGAGTCATCCGCTACGTGTGCATTACAATGCAACAATTTCAGATCATAAAAATCATTCGCCTTGACCCCCCCAAAATTTTAAAGTTTAAGAGGACGCCTCGGTAGCTTAACCCGCTAAAGCACTCGGCTGGACATCGAGGGGATCCGGGTTTGAATCCCAGTCAAGGCGAATGATTTTTACGCTCTGAAATTGTTGCATTGGTGACATTTGATTTAAATATACTGTGTACATTATTTTGGCTGGGAATGAAATTTTTCCACTTTCATAATTGAATTTAGGAGAGTTGACAACCATTTTCAATTGAAGTTTCTCAACCTTTTCAAGCTCAATCAAATATGTTAGAAAGTCAAAAATACAAATTTAATTGATGAATGCTTCATTGCATCCATGCCAACTGACCTGAAGAAGGAGCTCTTGACCGATTCGGTGCTCCAGCATCCTCATCACAAGATGAGCTTTCTTCCTAAGGACGTCCAAGTATCGGGGAGATGCCGTCTGCAGGCTAACTATTGGGAAGTGGAATGGGGATGTGGCACCAGGAGAGGCCAAGCCAGGGGCTATGAGACCCTGACCCACAGCCAGACCATTCCCAGAGTTGAGTGCTGCGGATATAGCACTGCTGGTTAATCCCAGGTTGCCAGCCATCTGTGAGCCTTCAGGATGCAGTATCATTTCAGATTAGAATGTTGTTGATTTCAACGGTCAAGCTGAGCAATGAATATCCCTAATTATAGATGGATTTAAAGGTTGTGGTGCTGATATACATAAGAGAGATGGGAAAGTGAGGAGGAGGAGAGAGAAGATTAGACTAGGGGAAATACTGAGAAATGACCAACAGGGACACCAAGCAGAGAAATACTTAAGCACTTGCTGGACCACTTGAATATCCATTTTTCACATTGCAGTTCATTACCTTGGCCATTTTCTCCTTTCTGTTAGTTTTACGTAACGCAACTTGAGGCTATGCAAAACTTTCAAGTTGGCCTTAGAGAAACACATCACCAAATCCTCTACTCATTGTGGAACTGTAAAGGTTGATTTGCGAGATGCTTACTTCAGTACTGAAATCAAGACTCAATGCGGAAAACTTAAAACTTCATCTTTCAAAAGGGGAATTTTATTGCATGCATGAGTTGAATTCAATTTTTTCTACTCAACACAGAAATAGAAACCATAGGTATTTCCTGATTGTTTTATATCTGATTCTTGAATCTAACCACCAATCTCAGATGAGATTAGGAGTTTCAGGACACCACTGAATGTTGTGCTGAAATCAATATTACTTTACAATCAACACTGTCACAGATGAAAATGCAAAGCAAAAGGATTTTTGCAAACACAAAAATCATAAGTGTAGAGGAGAATTGGATCATGCAAAAGAGTTCATCTGAGATTTGGCACCAGGAATTGATCTTGGTACACTAATTGCTTAACTCCCAAGTTTTCATTCAATATCAAACATCCTCATTTCACCACTGATTTCAGTTATTGCAATGAGCATTGTGTAAAATGGCCAAGGGGCTTCGCTTTTGTTTACTTCGACCTTGGAGTATCTCTTTTCTCTCAATGAACATTCCCAATTCTTTAGAGGAATCATGATATTTAGTGCCAAAAACTCAATAGCTTGATTTCAGTTCGAGTGTAGTTAGTAAAAAAAAGACAGGAGTGTGCATAATGCCACATGAAATTCTAATATATATGCAAATGACCTGGCATGGAAGCTGAGGGATGTGCACCACTGGAATTAGAGCCAATGCCTGCATTTCCACCCCCAAGGGTACCACCAGATGGTGCCGCAGAACTGGCCGGATTGACACAATTTGTGGAAGCGGCATTTGTGGATGCATTTGCAGCAGTGGGTGGTGGAGCTGGTGCCTGGCTAGGATCTAGAATGATTCCTCCAAATTCCTCTTCATATTTCACCACTTCCTGCAACTCCTACACGTTGCACAATAAAAACAATGCATATGAATTACTCCACAGCCTACAATCCCCACACGTCCCTCATCAAATTTATACCCAAGACAAAGTAACAAACCCAAGTAACGTCTTTAAGACCAGAATGTTTCAATCAGGTTTCCCAAGAGGAATGAAAAATTTTTAATCTGCCACTCAAGACTACAAAGTAGCATTGACATTAGTTGCAACAATTTTTTAAACTTAATAGGTGGATTTGTATACCAAAAAAATCCTTTTTGATCATTTCTAAACAAATTTGTGACTAGTGATTAGTGAGATAGAATAGTTTGTTCACTGATACAGTAATGATGATAGTAATTACAGAGTAATGATATCATAATAATAAAGAAAGACTTACTGCCCTTCTTTGGGTGGATGAGGTCACACTGTTATGATACATTACAGTATCATTAGAAACAATTATTTAAAAGGGAGTTTGCAACTCCCATATTGTGTCCACTACTCAAATGATGGGTCTCCCATACCCGAAGACAACAGGTGAATTGAAGTGAGGATTTTCATTATAACTTTTCCAGCATGCAAGGTTTGTGCATATAACCAATCTCACATATGAAAATACAAAAGATGAAGCAGTTTTGTTCAAGTATGATACAATGTAATGAACTCTTGACATATCTATGACATTTAATATTTAAAACAATTTGAATAACAGCTCTGACAAGTCATTAGGAATTGAAATGATCCCAGAGCTTATCGCCTTGACATGAAGACATTATTGAATTAAACATGCACTTTCAAGTTTGATATGGTGACAGAAATAAAAAAAAAAAACTTGTCTTAAACCTGTCAGGTCATTATTTTGCAACCTTGGGAGACAAGTGATTTGAAACGTGTGTCATTTATTAAAACTTTTTATTTTGTGGAAAAGTGTTAATTTCCTTTATATAAATACACTGATTTTTAATAAAAGGTGATCATCAACTTATCCATATCTCTTCCCACTAGATGAATACATTAATAGTTCCCAGGAAAATTACTATTCATTTGTTTTCATTTTAATGCCTTTTTTAATTACATGATGGTTTTCGTGCATTCCATATTAAAATTAATGTTTCCTTTCTTACTCAAACAAAAACTTGGAAGATCCACCAAGTTACCTAAAGCTGCATGCGAGATCACCTAACAGCACATTGCAGGAGGTGACAGCCCTATTTTAAGAGGATTAAAGTGGTCATAACATAAGAGGTATTAATGATATACATTCAAATGTACCAAAGCTAAAGCTTTAAAAGGTGGACCCAAGGTAATGGTCATTGAAAGAAGTTGAAAGTACTGGCAGTTATAAAACGAAACTTAGGGAATAACTGCATTGGGAGATGTTCCATTCTGTGAAAGAATACTTAATGGTATGATCATAGTAGTATTTTGCATATTTGTGTAGTTCGATATAATTTTTATACATTTTTCTGTTTAGTTTGTTGCAACTTTTTACACATTTCTACATAGTTTGTTAGAAGTGTTACATATTTCTATGCAGTTGGTGATTTCACATATACTGATATGCCTTATAGCATGTGCAATTGACCTCTTGTTGCATTGTATCCTAATTATCTGGTGAGAATAAATAATAAGTGACAACATTTTTAAATTGGATTATTTTGACTTTATGCTCCTACAGTTTTTTTGTACTAAATGCTCACTTCCTCCTCCACTTGTATTTTTTCATCTGACCAATCCCAAACTAAATGCAGCCATTCACTCATTAATCAATAAGAAAATATACATCCAAATAACACAAAATACTGACAATAAGTCATGTTTACATTTTGGAAATAGATAAAACTTTACCGAATGTATCCACGCTCTATACTGGTTGTTCCCAAAGCATCTTTTTGCATAAAGTGATGCCAGGTATGTTGCAGCACCTTGGGTTAACCATGTGTCAGACCTAGAGAGGAAATGAAAGCAATAAGTCCATGTCCACCAATATGTCCATGAAAGCAATGAGTCCATGAAACAACCAATAAAATCTGAAAACTTAAATCAAGAAGAAATATTTTTTTCTTTTTCCTTAGCGCAAATGATTTTGCCTATGACCAGAAACTATAACCAGAGCACAAAATTATTACCTGAAGCTTTTTTCTGAGGTCATGACTTTTTTTATAGCATTTTAAATAGTGGAACTCTTAAATTGACACTCATTACATTTTTAGCAGACCACAGGAATGCATACATCAAGCATTTTTTATATAATAATTCAATGAAAAATTATGGCACAAAGTTCTCCCGGGTACATTATATTAAACTGATTCCCTAGATTCTCAAATACATTTTAACTTACTTGTTTGCAGAATAAACTGTAAATCTGGTTTTCAAGTAACCTTATTCAACTGAGCACATGCTAAAAGCATTTATTTTTTCATAGAACAGCCACACAAAAAAAAGGAAAATTCACAAATAATAATATGCTTGATAGAATTACCAACATTGAGTCTTTAAGGTCCCCATTAGTTCTGTCACATCAAAAAACAGTTTTGGCATTTCAAATCATTGACTCAATCAATAAAAATCCATCATACTGCATCAAAATATGTGCCCTCTTGGAAGTACTTAAACCTACAGTGAGTTTTCAGTTTGTCAATAAGTGCATTAAAAAACAAGGTTACTGAACCTGATTTAAAATACACAAGTTCTCTCATGCTTGAAATAAATTGGCAATCATCAGAATACACATTGGGAAAATATTTATTCCTCAAGGCTAATTGAACAAAAACTCACCAACTCTGTCGAGAAATAAAACAGCCAATGAACTGCTCAGCAACCCCCTGTGCCATTGCTGAACGAGTCTCATACGTCTGATCGATAACACTGCTAGGGTGTAATAGGTCTGTACTGTTGATAAAACAACAAGAGGTACCCAAAAATTAATCAACTCAGTATGGAAATGATACAAAACCTCAAATCACATTTAAATGTTATAGGAAGTGAAAATTTCTAATGGGATAGCTCATAGAGATGATTTTGGAAGGATTTGAATGCAAAAAGTTTGTGCTCAGCATCATGACATGCTCAGCACATGAGACCATGGCGCCGAGGTGTCAAGAATATCAAAAGCAACAGGCATGAATAAATTTATTTTTCAAGTGCAACACTATTTATTAATTTGCATATTATTTAAATGTGACACTACTTATAAATTTTCATATATCTAAAGTCACATTTCATTTTACAATGACTTTCCTAAATATTGGAAAGAGAATAGAGAGAGGTACAGAGTTTATATTTATCATCATCAGTTCAAGTTTTCACTTCTATCAGGTATCCTGCAACACATATTTTTCTTCTTAAATCACCCACAACCAACAAATAATTCCCTGAAGGAATCATTTTAACTGGATATCTCAAGAAGAAGTTAATAAATTTATATCCAATAATTAACAGTTGCCCCATAAAAGAACTAAAGGTAGCAAAGTTTTTAGGTATTTGGATTGACGCTAATCTTTCATGGGAGGAACATGTTAATAATTTATCTCAAAAACTGGCACAAATCTGTTATGCATTCCGTGTACTCAAGGAAATCATTTGCATTCAGGCATTGAGGACTATATATTTTGGCTATGTGCAGTCACTTCTCCATTATGGTATTCCCTTTTGGGGCTCCTCTATCTTCCTTCCAAAATTATTTAAAATGCAAAAAAAGATTATTCGCATAATAACTAATTCTAATAATAGAGCTCCCAGTAAACCTATTTTTGAAAAACTAGAAATCTTACCTCTTCCTTGTCTATACATTCTTGAAACAGTGTCTCTTATTAACAAAAATCAGAACATGTTTATTAAAAACTGACCTTCATAGTCATAATACGAGAAGCCAAAATGCATTCCATGTAAGTCAGCACAGAGTAAATAAAACGATTAAAGGGATAGATCATCAGGGAATACTTATGTACAATAAATTGCCTGCTTATATTAAAAATATCAAAAGTTCCTTTAAATTTAAGTGTGCCGTGAAAAAACTACTTTCATGTAAATTATTTTATAGTGTAGATGATTTCCTAATGCATACCATTTCAAATGTATAACTGAAATGTGTTAATTCCAAAAAGTTGTAAATTGTATGTATTGTACTTGCATATTGTTTTGATTTTGCATAGTGTTTTTTTTTTACTGAAATGAAGTGTAAAACATGTTTTGACAAAGCCATGCATAATTCTATGCTTATGGTGAATGAATAAATTATTATTATTATTATGGCAAAAACTCTGCAATTACCAATTGTGAAATTTATCCTAGAATTTATTGGGCGAAAAATGAAGCAAGAATATACATAAGCAATTAAGTAATTATATACAAGTAGTAACATTGATTAATACCTATTTTAACATTTGCAGTGAAACCTCAAATTTATGGACCCCAGATTTTAATAATCCTCTGTTTCACAAACTTTTTTTCAAAACCTGAACGGTCTCCATGCAAAAATTAATTCAATTAAAACCTCAAATTTACATTCCTCAAAACTGAATTCTCATTAAATTTCATGGCCCCACAGAGATGATGAGTTGATTTTAATTATATATTTTTTTTCATTTTCCATTCATAATTGTAGGCTGTCATGGTTACATGTATTTCTTTATTTATTTTCGACTTAATTGGGTGAGGTTGAGACTTAATAGTCCCTTCTTCCACCTAACCGTTACATTACATACATTACATTGAAGACAATTACATACAGCCAAGCCCTGGATGGAGAAAAATCCACCCAGACGGGAATCGAACCCGTGACCTCTCAGTTGGTAGACGAGGACGTTACCCCGCCGCCACCGGGGCCAGCATGTAGTATAATGGCATGTTAAAATTAGTTTTTAATAAATTATTTTTTAAGTATATGCCATCCAATTCTCAATTGGATGATTACTTATCTGATTTTTTGTGATCTGAATGGTAAAACTGTTACAATTGGGGTTTTTCAGGTAGAATCAAATTTTTAAATCGCTTAAAATTATACCAAAGCTGTTGACCTATTATAGTCACATGCAATTTTTACCTAATACTGATATTTCTTCATAAATATCCAAGCATATGAAATCATTCAAAATCAAGCAGAAACTGGAAATTCAGACAGAGAAGTAGATATAGAAAACCTTACATAAAACTTTCCTGTATGAGAAACAGTACTTAAAAATTTTCAGTGTTAAGACTTTTACATTTATATTTATCATGCCTATTTGTATGAACAAATAGCTGTTTATACTATTTATTTTATCATTGCAAGGTGATTCATTTATAAAACAAGAAAAACATTTTTACATATACTTCCATCCACAAACCTCCAATTTATATATTATTTCACTGGTCCTACCAAAAATGTTGATTCAACTTTTCACTCACATGTACAGAGCACAATCCCACACAGTGTACCTCAAAAATTTATTTCCACCATCTGCTATTAAAATTAAAATAGTACATGCTTGAAGAATGGAATTTTCCAAAATTATGGTTAAAACCATCACCCATGTTTTATATGCAAAGGGACAAACTCCACGGATTAATGTTCAACACTGTATGTTATTTTTACCCTAGATGGTGAGTACTACCTATTCTAACTCCATTATATTGACTTATAAATAATATTTATCATTCAACTGAAGAATGTTGTATTTGGGATTGTAATTAATGAGCTCTAAAGTTAACAGTTTCAGGCTTGACTTCGTGGAATTCCTTCAAGGTGAGGGTAAAAAATAAGGGAAATTTTAAACTTCCACACTTTTAACCTCATGATAATGCACAGCATCGAAACCATGGTTGTAGAACAATAAAAGTGTGTGGAAGTGTAAAGTTTCTCTTATTTTTTACCCTCATTTTATTGAGCTCATCGATATTATGTGACTTGAATATTGTTTTGCTCCCTTCAGCAATGTCAAAATTTATCACAACTGATCATAACTAAACAGGGTGTGTTCTTCTTACAAAGACTGCCATCTATTTGCCTCTTTGAAATATAATAACTAAAAAGAACTATAACTTATGATGGTTGGGAGTTGCTTTTTTGTGCAAACTTTTTTAAACCTTTTTCTTTCATGTGTGCCTTACAGAAATGAGGATGCAACTTACACGCTCGTGCATCTTAGATGCCGTCAAATTTGGTTTAAAAGAAAAGGTAGAGGTCATTGCATCCTTAGTGAAACATACTCTCCCCTTGCAAAAACTCACAAGCACCTGCTAATTCTGATATTAGTATCTCTACTAATGGACATGAAACACTAAGACATATATAATATATAATGATGATAATTTGAAATATTTTTATAGATTACTATCTTATTGCTACTAGATACTGCTTAAAATTTCACATTATATCTTTAAACATGTCCCTGTGGGAAAGCACTCTCAATACAGGTATAATTATATGATTATTTCTAGTGGATACTACTGTTTGAAAACTGTAATTGAAGGATTATTTTTGGCAGAAGTTAACATAACTTTTTTCTAATTCTAGCATGATTAGAGATTTTCCTGCGATCTGGAATTTTTTTTTCGTGCATTACCTTCTGCAAAAATTCTCCTGCTTCTAAGTTAAAAAAATGAGAAAAGGAACTGATGAACTGCTTTTTTGAGTTGATTCCTGTTGCTTTCATTTCCGCAAGCACCAGTAAAACCATGCAACTGAAGAATCAGTTGCTCCATCTCCACTAAATGTATAACCTACCTCAAAATACTCATCGTGGCATAGGATGTCACTTGTACTGGTGCATGGTTCACAAAAACCTGCTTGTAGCAAGAATACGGGAAGCGCGAAGCAAGTGTCTCTTCATAAAACTGAAAAGCATGGTGCAGATGTGCAGCTGAAGTCTTCAGAAGTGGGAGCAAACGGGGTAGGCAGAAATGAGTCACCTCATGCATCTCTCCATCTACCAAAATCTCAAATGGCCTGAAGAAAGAAAGTTTGGAACAGTGGAAGGTTAAAAAACTTAACAATAAAAGCCATATATGCGACAATGGAGACCTTACAGTTCTAGATTTATGAATTCCCTTGGCTATTTCTGGCTGTTCAGGATAAAATTTTAATTTTCCAGACCAACATTCAATCAAGACTGCCCTATTCAAGAGGATATTCGGCACCCTGAGGTTCTAAGTGATAGATGACTACTACTAAAGGCAATAAATGGTTGCAGTCTTGCTTACAATTAAATGACTGCTAAATTAAAATTGGCAATTTTCCACATTAATACAACCAGTTTCGATGCAACTGCATCATCTTCTGGTAACAGTCATAACTCAGTTTATTTTGTGGAAAATTGCCAATTTTAATTAATCATGATATTCCACCATATCACGCCTGAAACGTCTCTTTTTATTTTAAATGACTGCTGTTGTAAATTTTCATTTACAACAAAATCATGAAGCACAGGAATTACATATACACGCTCTACCATATCAGTAACATGGGAGCTAAATGATTAATCTCTCACTATAGATGATTGCAAAGTAGCTTACATAAAACAATAAATAGGAAAAAGATGCAATATTGCTGACAAAGTCACAGGGTAAATTGAGAAACGGCACTATTTGACAACTCCAGGAGATGGATTGAAGACAAAGAGTAACTCAGGCTAGAATGAAGAAGGTACATAAATTGAAATAATGAAAAGAGAAGCTTTATAATTCCACATAGATTTATTAGACGGACGACCTAGGTTTCGACGTGGCACGTCATCATCAGGTGATGACGTGACCATTACCTGATGATGACGTGCCTCGTCGAAACCTAGGTCGTCCGTCTAATAAATCTATGTGGAATTATAAAGTTTCTCTTTTCATTATGTTAAGTCGATTCCATGAAGTCACGCCCGAGACAACGAATTATACATAAATTGAAATGGGAATTTTATAGACTGAGCCAAGGGGATTTTTTGGCAAGACTACAATATTTTCTTTGCATTTCTCAATACAGCCAACAACCTCCTATTAACCAAAAATTTTTATCCTTAGCCATTTAGGATTGATTTTTCTAATTGTTTGTTTGAGGCATGACTTTATTGAATTGATTCATTTTATAATGAAAAACTATAACTTTACAATTCAAAGGTACTTTATATTGTTACGACCCGAGGTTAAACGTTCACTTCAGATCAGTTTTTTTCAATCATCATCATCAATATTTCAATCCCATCGCATGATTATTCGATCTTGATAATCGAATTGATAATTAATCCCATGAGAAAATCCAGAGTTATGGGAATTTCAGTGTAAATCCTTAGGATCTCATTGAAAATTCTAAAATATTTTGGAGTGAATGAGAAGCATCAATTTGACAATTGCATCATTAGTCAGCAGTAATAAATTCTTTCCTGTGGAAATGCAAAGTCTTTTTGATTATTCCTTCATGCTTTCTTCTGATTAAATAAATTACCCCAAGAATAGAATTTCAGAGTTCTAATAATCTTCATAGAATCACGCCAGTTGCATTAGTGGTGAAATTTAATCCTGTAATGCTTCAAATTAGATTCCACTGAATTACTTTATAACACTGGCAACTAGTCTCCATAGGCAGGATATTTTATAATTTGTATCACAACTATAATTATGACCTAAGTTTACACATGAAGGGCAAATGGACATTATGCCCATTTATTTCTTTTTTTGTTTTGTATTACCATGCAAGCGACTACTAGGGTGTGAGATGGGGTGATACACATCCAGGCTAATTTTGACCCAAAATACTTTTTCCCCAAGCATGGTCAGACAACGTTATTCTGAAACCCTACCGGTTGTGGGAAAAATGACATCATAAATTTATCTGTTCTACACTTGGTCACTCTAATTTTATTGACATGATCTTTCCAGCATAGTACGATGGGGGTAATAATACATTTTCAATATCATTGCTAATGAGACATCACCCAATATATGCAAGAGAATGAATCTGTAATATAACCTTTGCTCTGTGAGTGATTCCCAACCTAGATAAATCTCTAACATTTTTGATACCCTACTAGTTGTGACAACAAAGCTTTACAAATCTCGCTCCTCTACACTGCATGTGATCAAATTTGGCAATTTAATCAACTTCATAAGGATTCTATATACCGACAGAATATTCTAAATGAGACATTTATACCCATCTGATTAAATAAACTGCTCAAGAAGGTTCACACTAATCAAGACTTGCATCTGGGATTATAATTACATGGACAAGAATAGTTATGCAATAAATATTTAAAGCTCTATGGCAATAAGCTAAAATAGTCTATTAAACATTGAATGTTAATCCAAATGAATGTTTCAAACCCATCTTATAACACAAAATTACTTGATGGAAAGGAGACAAACTATGCAAATTTCACTTGAATAGAGATTTATTCATGACCCGGGTTTCAAACACTTAATGTCATCTTCAGCTCACCTGAAGATGACATTAAGTGTTTGAAACCCGGGTCATGAATAAATCTCTATTCAAGTGAAATTTGCATAGTTTGTCTCCTTTCCATCATGGATAAATTTCACAAGGTTAACCCTAATACCGTTCGGTTTGACAAAATTACTTGCTTACCAAAACACAAAACAAGAAGTAATTATGAAATACATACCAAAATCTTGAATAGTATGACTGGATGTAAGAAATTTAGTTAATTATTTAGCATTTCAAAGGGTATATATTCGCATCACACTTTTCCAAACTTGCCCAGTCAAATTTAAATATTTACTCCTTTATATATGACACATCTTGATATTATATAATTTTCGCAGATTAACTCACGCAACAAAAACATCACCTCTTCCTATTTTTTTCAATGATGCAAAATACTTTCATGTGCAATAGACTCAAAAATGTATCCTACACCAATTTTAATAGAATTAAGTTAATATTATCGTCATGATTAACAGTGTACATATGAATCCAATGGTTTTAACAAAGCAGAGTAGCCATACCCAACAGCAAGGGCAATGTGAGGAGCAGATGCAGGCGTGGTAAGCCGGTAGTAAAATGTCCGACGGCGCATATCTGGGGCATACACGGTCTCGATGAGATCACCACAGGAGACAGCTGTCATGCCCTCATCAACTGTGAACTCAAGCTGCCATGGACAGCACTGGGCAAATGAATCAATGCACGGAAACCAGAGACGGGAAGAGTTGGCATGGCCCCATGTGAACATGTGGGCACCCCGCTAAAAATGAAATAAACAATCACGGTAAGGGAAACTCAATCAGACAATCGAAAAAAATTACTCAAACCACAAGCAGCATTTAAACACGAAAAGGTCAGACAATATTTGCAGGTAAAACGAACTTCTTCTGAGAAAAAAAATGCACAATCTTTCGTACAAATTGAACCAATAATTTTCTCAAAAGTTGGGTACCAAAAAATACATAATAAGCCTAGGTTTCCATTTTGATTTGTCAAGAGTCAAATATTCCATTTCTCTCCTCCTTTTTGAACCACAACCTTCAAAAAAATTTTTTTAATTTCCTACCTGTACCAAAGATCCCTCGCCAGATGGAACAACGAAGTGTAGACCTCCTTTTGGTTGTTCAAGAGAAAACTCCACCGCAATCCTCACGGGACGCCCTTCTGATACCAAATGCAGTGCTTCAGGTGGGATCCCAATCACCAATTCACCACCTGGGTAGCCCCCTGTGACACGACTTCCCTTTCCTATAAGCAAAGGATACATCATTTCATACTTGTGTACACGTTGACCAATTGGGAATACATGAAATTATTAAAATATTACTTGATATTTACTGGGTTTCATCCAATGTAGACCTCTCATTTGCATAATCTTGCACGATGAATGGGGAAAAAGTTAAATTTTGTTGTGAATATGATATGCAGAAGATTATTAATTCTGAATTCTCTATAGGAGCATTGAAAAATGAAGCTGTTTTCAGGTATATATTAAGCACTTTGCCTATGGTGTCAAGTCAACCAAAGGGAAAACTTCATACTATTAAAAATGAACCTGTTCTTTTGAACCCTAATATTTAATACTATAACAATCAGGATGTATTTGCCTGTTTTGTAGATTTCAAAAAAGCATTTGATAGAGTGAATTGGGAAAAATTAATGCGTGTACTATATTGCAGAAAATAGGAATGCATTGGAGGGACAGGAGACTGATCCGCAACCTGTACATGTCTCAGACTGCTCAGGTGCGAGTGTGGAACGGAGAGTCTGGATGGGCAGTGTTAGGAAGAGGTGTAAGGCAGGGTTGCCCATTATCACCGGTATTGTTCAACGTATATGTGGAGGAAATGATTAAAGAGGCATGGGAAGAACTGGAGGTAGGAATGAAAGTCGGAAGGGAATTCATAAAATCGGTTAGGTTTGCTGATGACCAAGCATTAGTTGCTCAGTCAGCCAAGGGGTTGCAAGCATTGCTGAGTGAATTGGAGGTTCAGTGCGATAAATATGGGATGAGAATCAATATTAATAAAACAAAGGTTATGCGATTTTCCAGAAAGAAAAAGGCTAAGCTAAATATTAGAATAGGCGGGGAAAAAATAGAGCAGGTAGAGCAGTTTACATATCTCGGAAGTGTTTTGGACCAGTACGGTCAAAGTAGTAGGGACGTAAGGAGAAGAATTGCACTAGGCAAGGAGGCTTTCTCAAGGAGGAGGGAGTTGATGACGGGGACGTTGAGTAGGGATGTTAAGACAAGACTCGTAAAAACTCTGATATGGAGCGTAGCTATGTACGGCATGGAAACGTGGTCGCTGAAGCAGGAGGATAGACGTAGATCTTTTGGAGGCTTTTGAAATGTGGGTGTGGAGAAGAATGGAGAAGGTGAAATGGACCGAAAGGAAAACAAATGAGGAAGTACTAAGGATGGTTGGTGAGGAGAGGGGTTTGTTGAGAGAAATCCTATGGAGGCAGGAAAAATGGATGAAAGGCATATTGAGCGGTAGTGGAATGTTGAAGAAGGTAATAGAGGGGAGAATGTTGGGCAAGCGAGGAAAGGGCAGGAACAGGATAGGGATGTTGGACGGGATGAAGGAAGGAAAGAAGTACACAGAGATGAAGAGGGACTTTATGTAGATTAGGTTGCTGGATTGGGTTTTGTTTTGCGTAACAAAATGTTTATTTGATAGTTGTGTCCATCCAGAAACCTACCTTAACTGGTAATAATAACTATTTTTTTAATTAATTTAATCAATATTTAAGGTTTATAATAAAACTGCCCATTTTTTATGATTTGAAAGAAAAAAAATGGGGCAAGAAGGCATATTCTTATTTTTGTAGTGGCTATTTCATGAGAATATAAATTTCATGAGATGAAAATGCCAAACTGTTCAAAATCACTTTCGGTATTACATATTATAAAGCATGGAGAAATCTACCCACAATATAGGTGTATCAAAACTCATAATTTGATCGGATATCTTTCCCTGAAAGTAAATTCGGGCAGGTTATGCAAACCCAACCCTACCTCCTGCTCTGACGATGACCACTCATGAAATTTAAATAAAACACACAAATTGTTACAGGGCCAACAACATACCCGAACCAACTGAAGCACCCAGTCCACAACAATCGGGGTCCACTTGGAGGGCTGCGACCAAATGGCGTGATGAGAAATGGTCCAATGACTGCCTAAAAATTAATTAACCCAAGTTAAATTTTCTTATATTTAATACCGATATTCAGCTAATAGCAAACATCCAATGAACAGAATAAATTAACGCAATAACAGTTTTTGGTATAATTCATATTCATGGCCGTCGGTTCAATAGCTTCAAATACTACCATTAAGTTATCCGCAGGGAATATCTACCAAATCTATAATTAGGGGCATGGCCCACAGTTGATACTAGTATTACAAACTATTTTCACCACAGTCACGTCAGCACACTTACTCTTTGTTGTCTCCTTGACAGACATTGAGAAATGGGTCAAAGTATTGGAAAGGGCACTCAAATGTGTCATTAAGACACACACGATATATTTTGCATTGCTTGGAGTTGATCGGTATACTTCGTATGCCATCTCTGAGAGGAACAATTGTTAATTCTACATAACCCTGTGACAAATAGATGTTTTTATTATTAGCAGTTTAAAGACGTAAATATCTCTATATAACGCAACGAAAAAATCAAAAAACAACAAGAATACATACAATTACACTTTGCCGCAGGAAATTTATACCAGTTAAGCTAAGGATTTGATGAACTGTGCAGAGAAAATATACAAATTAATTATTACGTAAAAACAAAGAATAATGAATAGAAAATTATTCAGAGGTACAAGACTTTTGAACATATAATAATGAGAAACTTATAATTTAAACGGCCGGGTGAGGCCTGCAGCCTCCTCCCCTTTCTTCATTGTTATTCTTCAGTAATTTAAATATTAAGCCATTTTCAGGTTAAGAGATATTCAACAAAAGTAATGTATTGGGCTGCTTCGTTCATAATTCACAGAAAATCAGTACTTTTAAAAACGAACACAAACACTGCTCCTTGATTGTTTTGTTTCACGCATATAACAATTGAAGTAAGGCAAAAAGTAAAATAAATGAAACGCCAAACACTTGAAAGAGACATAGCGACGGTAATGGTAACGCACCAATACTAATATTTCACATATATTATATTGTAACAAGGAGTGATAAGAATTCTTTACTCTCCATAAATTGTTTTTTCCTGTCGTAAGTATAGCCAGAGCTCTCATATGGCAACCATTAATTACCTTCGAGGTGGTAGCAAGCAAACATGCCGCGATAGACAAATAGTACCCGAGGAAGTTATAAAAACATCTCACCAATTCCGTGAATGGATTGTAAAATAACTGCGCTTAATTTTACAGATATCGAAACCTGTACAAAATAAATTTCAGTCTGATGTAAAATCCTCTGAACGTAATACAATTTTCCATGAGTTCCAAGCATCATTTCTATAAAAGCACCTTCCACACGATAGTGGACACCCGAGGGAACTTTATTATTTCATTTTTATAATGAATATGACATCTAGGTTGTGTATTAATCATGCAGTCTAAATGAAATACATATTCTATGATTCCTGGGACCCCTGTATGATGTTTTATTGCGTGTGCCATCATTGAATATGGGTTTGAGTAGGACACACTGGAAACACCTAAATTTCTTAGCCTTATTTGACAACAAACATCCTGACACCACACGCTACAAAAACTGTTCTTCGATGCCCCATGCATTGGTGCTGCTCTCCCTTCAGTCCTTTCAATATGCCTATCACTTTACTCTCCATACTTAGCTTGTGTGGTATGCTCCCCTCAATGGAAGTCTTCCGCATTCCCTCACCAAGGTAAATTCTCTGAATTATTTCTTAACTTATTTGGATTTCTCCCACATCTCCTCCCCCACTGGGCTGAATACTTTTGTTATCCTTTCTGTTCTTTTTCATCTTTCTCCATATTTATGTCTCTAAAAGCCTCCAGTATATGCCTATCATCTTGCTTCAAAAACCAAGTTTTTGAGATCCATAAAACCACACTCCATACCAAAGCCTTCCCTCGTCTATTCTTAACGTCAATGCCCTTCCCGTGAAAGCTTTGTTCCCAAATACAAGTCTCGTTATATCCCAACTGCTTGAGACTATCTTGGCTAAAAACTCTTTACGATATGTAAACTCTTCCACCTGACCTAGTGTTTGTCCTCTTATATTAATTTTAACTTTTAATTAAATTAATTAAAATTTAATTAAAAGTTGAACCAAGAAGACTTAAGAGCATTCCTTATTCTTGAAACACTCAAAACTTGTGAATGGTTAAGGCTTTCCTGCACATCAGGGTCTCTCTTGGCAGCAACAGTTTTTCCAGCCATGCTGCTGGCATCTTCTGACCTGAAGACAAGCATTACTGGTGAAACTTGTCACCAAGAGACCACCTGAAAGCCTCAACTATTGTGGATGAATACCACAGGACCCTCAGATTTCACCTATAACCAATCTTTTGCTTACACTGATTCTATCCCATACCTATCGCACTGATTTCATATTGCGCTGAGCAATGCTTGGTACCCCTTAGCTGAATGACTAAAGCTTGATCCTCCACAAACCCATTTTACGTAACACCCACCGGCTTTTATTCTTATCTCCATTTCCTGTTTGTCTTTCACCACTTTTCTAATGTATCTGTTGAAAAAAAATGGGTGGTTATCGAGATCCTTCTCTTACCCCTTTTGCTAATGCTGTCCATTTTGACTCTTCAACCAAGGATATGTACTTAGGCAGCCAAGGAGGCATTTAAAAGATATGCATAAGTTGGCTATCCCTCAAATCATCTATGATAATAAAAAACTATTATAATATCAGTTACAAAAAAATGTTCAATACGTTTTTTCCCGAGGTTGATAGCAGCTTCAATGTTCAACTTTGTTGGCCTCGATTATAAACATATTCTCGGTGGAATATAGTTGAATAATGTCATCAAAGTTTAACATTTAAACTTCACTTATGTGCTACAAATTTGCTCGTTCTATTACTGTTTAAAATATTACTTATTCTTATTTATATTATTACACATATAAGTGATTACATATCACTGGTTTCTTGAAATCATACATTAGTTACTTACATTAAATGAAGCTAAAACAATTTTACTGTGAAGATAATTTTATGGGTTTATACCTCGATTATAATAAATAAATTCTCAAGGAAAGGTTGTTGGATTAGGGATCTGGATGGTGCAGTAGCTAATGTACTGGCTTCCCACTTTAGAGGGCCTGGGTTCAAACCCTGGAGGTGGCAGATCTTATTCAGTGGTATCCTGATCCTTACTTGAGTTGCTTTGTGGAGAGCACTTGGAGTACATTGTCTGTTGGATTGGATGTTAAGCTGTAGACCCCATGGTGGCTTTGATTAAGAGTAGACTAATGCTGATGCCAGGTTTCTCTCCACCCTTCCTGTTCCAATCCATCCCCAATGGTGCACTTGACTTCCGTTGCCACCTTCTCTAAAGCTACACTTTTTTGGTAATTATCATTCACTACCTACTACTGATGTTATGTTGAATACATTTTTTCATGTTCCCATTACATTTGTCTCTACGATCTTGTATCATTCAGGGAATATAATTTTAGAAAACCTTTACATTAAGTCAACTTGATAAAGAACATGGAATATTACCGGTATACATGTTTTAGTTTTTACTGACATAAAAACTATTGCTGCTAATTTTTATGCAGGGAGATTATATGTAAATAATAATGCATATGATAACATTGTTTTAATTGCAAACATCATTTCTCAGTACAATAAGGGTTTGGAAACAAACACTAGCGCATACTTGAAGAGCTGCCAATATTGCTTTCCCTCTTCATGTTCTGGTCTTAAATATTCATTAAAAAAAGAAATTGGTGGCAAATTGACACAAAAAAAAGTTGATGCAAATAGAATTAAGACGTTGGTAACAGGATTTCAAAGGCAGTGGTGGAAGAATTTCAGCTATAGAAATGGAAGAAAAAGATTACATAGGGTGGTGAAAATATGTGGAAGTTAAAGAGGTTTTAAGCATTTTTAAGGCTTAAATTGATGCTTGCTGATTTGAGGAACAATATTTCTCAGAATTCACCCAAAATAACCTCTGATCAGCAATAGAATCTGTGCATGAAAAGTTGCACTGTTCATAAACACAAAGAGAAGTAAACCAAAATGGTGTTAACCATTGGTAACCCCCTAGTACTCTTAATAACAGAATGCATGCCCTCATCTGTTTTTTGGAGTTCATTAAAAAAATTCCACATGAACATATGAATACAATAAATATGATTTTGAGCACTCGGGTACAATTTTCAGGTGGGCTCAATGGATGCTGATGCAGAAATCAGCTTACTTTTGTAAAATATAACAGAATATAAATGTCTCAGGAAAACCATTACCAAATTTCCAAAGCCTTTAACATGCCCTATTCTTTACAAATTATGTCTCATTTGAACTTCCGTGTAGAATTAATTATTCTTAATGCCTGTACCAGTGTCAGTTCCACAAGTCCAATGAAAATATTGAAGGAAAAAAATGAAAAGTTGAAGATGAGGTTATTTTATTCACAACATAGTAAAAATTACTTGAGAGGGGTCACTCAGTACTTACAATCTACTCACGATCTTATTTCACAATAATGACCAATGGGGTCATACAAATCATTTTTAATCTCATAATCAAACATTCAGATAATACTTCTTTTCTTCAGCCTCTTAAAAAAAGCATTCAGGAACAATCTGAATGCATTTGTCACACATTAATCTCCATGGATGTAACTATTGATGACATACATTTAAGAGCCATTTAAGCTCTCTCATCTCTCCACATACTCAATTTTCAACAAGTCATTAGTCTGTCATTTCTGTTCCACAAGTAATAGACCTCTTGATAATCACCAGCCCTGGACATCAAAACACTTTTATGTGACTAACTACACAGTAAAGGTACCTTCCATGTAGTAAGTACTAGTAAGACTAGAAGCCCATTAAAGCTTTATAACTGAATCACCACTATTCGGCCAAACAAAATCTGGCTACATAAATTAAAGGGGCAAGAAAATGAGTCCGACAAACTATGATAGACCGCAACTGCACAACTTTCCTTGCTAAGCTTATCTTCCTCAATCATGATGTTATCAAAATCAGCATTACATGCAGGAAAGTAACTCTTAAGAACATTAGGATCTTGTAACATATATTCTCCTACTCCCTTTACACCAAAGGGTATCACTACAGGTCCAATGACTGGTGTTTGAGATTCTTTCAAAATTGGCCCAAACATCAAAGCAAACTCCCAATTATCCCTCTACCACCAACTGCCAAGTTCAGAGAATAACCAACCTTTAGGATGATTATTTGTCAAATACATATTGAAGTATTAAAATACATACTGACAAGATATATTAAGTGCATTTAGATTAATGCATGGTTTAGTTCATAGAATAAATTCTAAGAAGAATATATTGGTTAAGATAAAAAGAACTCATCATGTTAATGTGGTCACGGAGCTCTCAATTTGTTAAATTGTTTCTTATTGTTCGTGATTCCTTGTGATATCCATCATTTGGGATAATTGGCAGTTTACATATAGTGGATACAAAGAAAACTGCGGCCTTCTAAGGAGGTTTGCTCTGACATAGACACAATTACATGCCAGTCCCCAAACCTAGCGCAAGTCCAGCAACATAGGACACTATGAACACATGGATTTCTCGGGTCTCAAAGGGCTCTTCTCCTCCAAAGACATTGTACCACTTGCGACGAACCTTCCTTTCCTTATCCTTAAGGAGGTTTTCAGCTTTATCAAGCTTGCGGTCTAGGTATCGTTCAGCCTATAATCATAAGGAAACATTTATGAGATCAAAACAAAATCATCCACAAAAGACATTATTCCAGGCCAAAAAATCATTATGTAACAGTAATTGTAATATCTTACTTCAAATTTAAACTGCAAGACACTTAATTTTTTTAAATAACAAAAAGTGGTTCCTGATAACAAAAATATGAAAACAACAATCACACTGAGGACATCTAATATTGTATATCTGTATATCAATGCAACTCCAGTAATCTGTACAAACATAATTACATAAGATACAAGAACAACCTAATTAATAGCTCTACACTCTGACTAGAGTATTAAAAAGTAAGTAAATTTCAAATGCTTCAGCAAAATAATGAAATGCTCTTTGGCTGATCAAAGATTGAAAACAACTTGATTTTTTAGGAAGTTTTCTTAATGGAACTCTCAACCAAAAATTTGACCAAGTAATGGTCATAAGTAGCCTACTGAACTTTATTGGAACCTAAGAGGGTCTCATCAATGGTACAAGCAACACATTTCTTTTTTCAAAGAGAGAGAGAGCCTCATTTGATTAGAATATTACTCCTTGCTTGCATGCTAAGATACATCACTCATATGATCACTGGGAGAAACAGAGGACTCCTTCCCCTTGGTTCAGAATATAAGCCTTTGAAATGTGCCTAGTTTAATCTAACTTCACACCTAATCTGTAACAATTACAACAAGAGTTTAGTATGATATTAACAATTATTCCATTTTAATCAAACAAGATTATCCACATGAACATAATTAAATACACATGTAGTTAAGTTTGATAAAATCTGTAAAATCCATCTTATATTATAATAGAAATGAATCAGAAGTGAGTTATTAACTACTTTGCAGGCTCATCCTTGTGATTAATAATTATCTAAGACCTCACCTAAATCACCTGGTAGTCTTATTAAGTCATGATACCATACACTTTAATAAGTGCACCAGCAATGGAAAGAAAACCATGTATCTTCAAGTTGAAAAAGTTCTTGACATTCCCAACTAATATAAATTCAATACCTAGTGGGATCACAAAGTAAGTTGACTTATGTGAGGTAAATAATTCAAGATGAAGCAAGAGAAAATTGGGCTGCTCCACTTCAACCAGAGGCTACCAAGGACTTCAAAATGTAATATCATTGAATTGCTTTCCAAATATGTGTCTTTATTCAATTATCTATTTTCCATGAAACTCAATGTATTACCTTAACAGCATAATCAACATTTTGTTTCCTCATGTTGGATGAGCTTCAGTTCAGAAAAGTCCCAAAGCCACATATTTTCACCACATAGTTCTGAATGCATAATGAAATTCATGCAAAATCAGTGTGAAACAGATTAAAAACTATTATCAATTATTGAAAGATGGCCTGTATCTTATATATGCGCCAATCATATATAACTATACATAAAAGAGTATACACATACCTATTTATCTTAGCTGTGCAGCCTGTTTTTTGGCTTATTACAGCCCTAACAACACATTCCCTTGTCATCAGGTTTATCCTTACAGAATAACAGTACCTTGGCAACATCCAAATTATTCTCTTAAACCTTGAATACCCAAAGTCAATTAAACTCTCTGATAGATTATAATAAAATCACATAAGCTCTGATTTTATGCTCCTTCCATGCATCTAACATTCACACAATGGCCCCTACTTCCAATTACAAAACTCTTAAGATGAATTCTGTGAAACCCTTTAAGTAAAAAAAAATTAAGCAAATAAACTCATTAATCATTCATTTAAATAAAACAAACTATTAATGCAACCGGAATAATATCAAAGCTTACAACTACAGAGGTTAAACTGAACCTACAAAAAACTAGATGACTAGATGATGAGCAGTCATGTTTTTAAATGATTACACACACACTAATTTGAACTAAATTTTTAAGGTTTCTAAATTTCTGCATGATCCACTTGGTATGTAGGATATAATATGTCTAACCACCATGTGGTTTTCATTTAATATCCACAGCTATTCAAGAAATTGAAGGTATTAATTCTCCAAAAACACATCATCAATTCCTTTGGGAATATTAAAAAATATAAAAATATTAAAACTATTTACTAGCATGTTAGACAACTGTGATTACTATGGTGGTCAGATAGGGAACATACCAGCAATTCTCACTGCAGCAGATTCTCATGCAGCTGCTGAAATGAGGTCTTGCTTCTTTGAGTTTAACATTATTTTAGAAAGTTTAGAAATGACATTTTTTTAGCAAAAGAATAATTGACCCGAGTTAAAAGCTCCCACCTCCTGGTGAAAATTAGTGTCAAACCAGCAAATTAATAGCTATCTCAATTTTGACACATACCATTATCATTTGATTAAATGGGTATGACAAACAATTACCTCTTCCTTGGGTTAATACTTAGAAATCATTAACATTTCAAACAGATTGTAATAACATAAGAAATAATAAAGGATGGAGGATATAATTAAACAAGTAGTTTGGTGGTGTGATGCACATAAGTTCAGGTACTATTGCATGCCTCTTTCTGACCTTGGACGCTCTCCAATTGTCCAAAAAAAATTAAAATGATTTTCTATTTTACCAATGAACTCATGGTTATACAAAGTCAAAGTTGTTAGCATATACTAAGTATAATTACATATAAAATCAGAGTAACTTCAGCTGGAGCAACCGTGTTTGTTAGGTGAAACCTAATTTAAGGACATAAAGTAAACAAAATCTATGAGTGTAAACAAAAAATACCGGGACCGTAAAATTTAAAATCTATGAGTAAAATAGAAATTCCAAATAATCTTATAGGAGAAGCTATCAAGTAAATGAGATTGATAACGGTCCTGAAAACATCAGTTTCCATTAAAAGAGGACACTTCTAGGCTTCACAATTAAATGCTATTATGATGTGGTGTAATGATTTTTCATTGATGAATGATGAAATAAATTTATGCCCTGATCTAGAGGTCATGCTTGCAGAACAAGAATACTCATTAAATATGGTGAAAAAAAATAAAAAGCATACCGTTCACATTTTCTTGGCTGGTGAACACTAATTTTTCCAAGAATTTATGGGAAGCACACAATATTCTGACTAAAAAGGCCATGGGAGGAAGGTCATGGAACAGATTGGGCAAAGGTGAAACGTGAGAAGATTCCACAGGCAGTTTAGGAGGTTGCTACACCAATGAGGAAGCCCCCAATAAAACCAGCTGCTATGTACGAGTTCTCTTGTGCATATTGGCAAGCCTGCAAAGATAGATATGATTCTTTCCTTTATTTTTCAAAGCACATACATTACTCGTTCACCTAGTCCCCAAAATTCTAAGACAATAACTAGGCAGGTGTGACTTGATTAAGTAGAGGTGTTTCAGTAATGATTACTTTAATTGTTACTTGTGCTGGGTTCCATTAATGCATATACCTATAAGATCAATGTTAACATTTAAAGCTTTCAACAAATACAAAATTAAGCACCTGATATTGCCATGTAAAAATTAACTAATAAGCAGTGCGATGTAATGATAGCATTTAGTACATTCAGTGTGTTTGGCATGGGGCACATTTTCTATCACAAGTGAATCAGAGCATCTGTAGATTATGTTACATGCTCTTGGCCTTTTATTACCTTCTCTTCATATGTTTGTCTTTGTTAAGTATTTCTGATCAAACACATATTAAACATATTCCACAACATCTGGCCCCTTTCTCTCTTCATGATTTTTCAAATTTTTAACCAATACAATCACATGTATAGTTTGGTCCTACTGACCCTGCAATGCTCAAAGTACACGAATCATTCATTTGATTGGTTAACTCTTCATTATCTATAGTCTTCATAGGTAGAGGATTAAGCTTTTGACCAGAGGGCCTGCATTTGTTTCACCATGGCTCTGGAAAGCTCCAGGCTTCACCTTATCAGTGTGATTAATGGGGCACCAGATGTTCCTGGGAAACCAAATATTGCACAAGAGAAAGAATTGGCCATCCTACCCTAAATGTGTGAATTTCATAAGTAAAGAGGGCATAGTAAGAGGTGAAGTCCACCATAGCCTATTGAATCAACCTTTGGTTGATTTACTGGGGTTCTTTACTCCTTCATCTCACCAAATTCAGAAATTTTCCATTTGATACCACATTACCTGCAATTCCACCCTCCCCTATGTCACATTCTGTCCCATCTTGCCATGCTCTCCACTCATTTTGGTTAACATATGACGGTTTTGTTATTTAGTAGCTAAGTTGGAAGTGACCAAAAACTGCCTGCAATAGACTACTTTTCAACAAGTCCATTTGAATTAACGAAGCTTCTCTATCCACTTAACCTTTCTGGGAAAGGTGTTAGCCTCAATTTTCAAATGGAGAGAAGAGTCTGAGACTTTCATCATGTGGGAATGAACACAATTCATCATTAGAATGACTTCAGTAACTTTCCACCTGAAAATGGATGCCTTGAAAATATTTGATGCCACTGAAAAACTTCCAATGAACACTGTCTTCCTTCGGCAGATAAAATTTTGTGCATCTGTCTTTATTGAGCAACTGAATTTTAATCACAGAGAGCAGTAAATGATTACTTTAAGATGCATTTCATTTTACTAACTATAAGAGAATTTGTAGAGGATTGAGAAAATTACTTGGGATTCCCTAACACAAATAATAGATCAATTTGAAAATTGTACTGAAATATTCACCATGGACATTTACTTCAACTGATGTTTCTCTTATACTGAAGCACTCTAGTGGTTATTAGTTTTCGTTTTTAAGCCACAATATGCCACATTAACCTAATCCACAGGACAGCAATTCCATGTTTACTTTAACAAATGTTTCTAAGATTCTCATCAAATAACATTTGAAATATATTTAAAAATCAAACCTGTGAAAATCATTATGAAGCTAAAAAAATGTCCCAATACCAAAAATGTAAGTATTTATGAATGGCATAAAAATCTGGACTCGCTATGTCCATTGCAGTCAATAGAGACAAGTTGCCTTTACCAATTCTGGAAGTTATATATGTATATCATAGCTTCCTCTCTCTGGTAACAGCTTGTAAAAATCATCTTTGCTTCCCTCAATCTCCGATGCTCTCACGACCCATCACAAAGTTAAAGCCACATTATGTCATACACACTGAATGTATAAATGTTAATGAATTTAAATAGGCTTAGTGCTGTTGAATGTAAAAGAACTTGAGAACTGCTTTGAAAATATATGTAAGTCAGGGAAAATGAAGCACAACATTCAGCTTGGAAGTTACAAAAACCATGAATAACATACAAACATATGATTAGAACAAAACATAACAAGCATTTGAATGAAATTAAAACAAAAACACTTAGCAAATAAACACAATTGAAACTCAAGTAAAAGATACCTTCCTCACCTTTTAAAACAAATATTAAACATTCATGATTGCATGCAAACAAATTTTGTAGAAATACCATGACAGAAAGCAATGTGAATTGCTCTCACATCCCACCCCAAAGAATTGACTTAGAAAGCATTCACACCAAGGACCATGTATCCAGAGCTTGCTTCAGCCATAGTTTTCTAAGAATGTTTTTGACAAATCCATCAACTCTCTTGAATATGTACTTGCCATTTGGAAAGCTACACATTTAATTTCTAAATTGTAGAGACATGATAATGAGAAAAGGTATCCATATTACTAGTAATCATTAAGAACAAATTGAAAGCACCATGCAATCATCATTAATGTTGGGAACCGCCAAGAACATGAATACTCCGTTACAATATCACCTACAGGATAAATGCAAATCACGTCAAAAGAGTCAGTATGGAAATAAGGAGTGTTTCCCCTCAACTATTCATGATCACTGCATTAGAAAACATCAAGTATAACACTCAAGACTATGAAAAAATGAACAGCTAACTAAAGTTTCATTTAAATAAAATACCAAAATGTCCCAGCAACAGGTGTCTCCACGCCCTCTTTCTCATATCCTTCTGATGGCTTGAGGAGTAATACATACCCACTGATAAACCCATTTATGATAGGTCAAGAGAGTCCACATCCTCAAGTTTTCCAATAAGTTGCTCCCACTTTATTTTCGACTTGTATTTTAATAAGACGCTTTGAATATCCTTTCTATCCTATCATCTTGATGTTGGGGAGGAAAACTACGATCTTTCTATGAACTCTCAAAACTGTGATAAGATTTTCTGCCACTTCTACAGACAGCTCTTCTGGTTCTCGCAGTTCTGAGTATCCCCCCTCTCGAAAACTTATTCCTTGAAATATGCTTGATCAAGATCTTCCTATTCTTTCCCAAGGAGCAATATCTGATATCAACCATTTAGGATGGAGCAGAGTAAGATGGGAACCATACATGACAAGTATTCTCTCTACAGTAATGATGGGTCGATGTGGGTGTTCTTGCACCCCACACACTTTAACCCAGAGACCATTTATCAATCAGCAATACAAGCTGAACCAGGGTATGAAATTCCTCTCGTAAATTAAGTACACAACAGAAGTGTGCAGAGCAGAGTGGATGAATAATAGTGTGTGTTTGGGGCCAAGGAATGGCCATAAAACTAATGGAAAGGCCCACAATAAAGAGTTGAGAAATAATAATTAATTACTTGCACGTTGATTAGACAGCATATGGCATTATTCCACAATTTATATCAATGCAAAATCCCTTTTGAAATATCATATAAGGTCCAAATTGTCACCTAGCCTGAATGTTTTCTCACACAACATGGGCTTAAAACAATTCTGAAACCATACTCCTTGCCATTCATTCATAGCTTAACCAAAAAAAGGAATCCTCATAGTATCACTACTGATGTGAAGGTAAAATAAACCTTATACATAGTTTAACTGAAGGACTTGAGTTTTCTTATACTTTGTATTAGAAATATATCATTATTCAGAAATCATATCCTAATCCAGCAAATATTCGCAACACATTTTATGGAAACACAAGAGCACCCCACATATATAATTACAATAATGGAAAAGAAACTAGTACCTAATGCATCCATTTATGAACGTTTGGGGTATTCACATTTAAACATGACCAATTATACTTTTGATCTTCCATTTTTAAGGAGAGTCAAACCAAAAACTGACCCTTATTATTATACTATAGGTAATTTACCGGTTAGGGTACATTTTGGATGGATACAACTACCAAATAATTCTCTTGTCTCTCCTAACGGAACATAACCCAACTACTCCACAAGTAGCCCCTCTTCATCTCTGTATACTTCTATATACTCTGTATATATAGCGTATTTCTGCCCCTTCATTGTTTTCCTAAAATTCTCCCCTCTATCACAGTCTTCAACATCCCATTGCCAATCAATATGCCTTGAATCCATTTTTCCAGTCTTTGTGTGATTTATCCCAGCAGTCCACTCTCCTTCCCCACCATAGCTTACACTTCCTCATTTGTTTCCTTTCTGTCCATTTCACCTTCTCCATCCACACTCACATTTCAAAAGCCTCAAATCTAAGCCTTCCATTCTGCTTCAATGACCATGTTTCCACGCCATATTGTCCTTTATGGTACAGCAAATATTTTTTTTTTAAGTTGGCTGGTTAAAGGGAGAAGGCAGAGAAAACGATGGAAAGATTTAATAATAAATTAAACGAATTTTTAAAGCAGACTACTAAGCTGAACACTTATACATAATGGGCAATGGTGGGAATATGACAATAGAGAGAAACCATCCTCAAGAGTATCTCCATTTTGCCTGGTTTTTCACCACATGTGTGGACTTCATTAGACAATATTTTCGCCAATATTCCAATCAACAACTTCAAGTTGATGGCAAATCACTATGCACTTCAGAAGGTGACTCACCTCCCTGAGCATGCTGACTGGAAGATCAGCAAATCTGTTTTCCACTAAAGCAACACACAATGAAAACCCAAAAGAATGGAGGTATCTAAAACACAATGCCGCACAAACCTACAAAATAATCAACACAGTTATGGGGTCTGAAAGTTTTTTATTATGCACGAATCAAAATCCTGCAGATTTAATGTTGTCTGTAGAATATAAAATGGATGCTCATTAATGCAATAATTCAATATTATTTAGATTACAAACTGAAAGTTAATAATATCACAAAATGATAGCATAAAATAGAAAGGAATATTCAAGTGAGGGCATCTATTTCAATCAAATTTTTCTGACAAGCCATACACTAATGAAAATGTACTTGATAAAGAGAGTCGTAAGGTATCCATATATACAATGAATCCAAAACCCTGGCAATAACAAGTAGGGAAAATATGACTTTAGAGAGGAATACAAGATACAAAGAAGATTGGGGGATAAGTCACGTGCATTTAGTTCAGTTATTTATAAACAGTGTGGAATGATAACAGGGAGCGTTTGAGCCCAAGGAAAGGGCACAAGGCCTAAAGAAAGTTTAAATAATTTCAGTTGCAGTTTTAAACTAAACGATTTGAGAAATTCGTTGATTAGTAACATGCTGATTAGACACCACGTAAAACATTTCCACAACTAATATCAATACAAGAGCCCTTTTAAAATATCAGACGAATTAACAAGAGTTAGAGTCAGTTTAAAGCTTGGGTGAAACTGGATGGACCGGGTGGCTTCGTTTAAACATGGTAAGAAATCTCAGGGATAAATTAGTAGCACTAAAAACTTGACGGTGCAGAAAAAATGTTTTGAAAACCTCACTAAATGTTCCATTCACATAAAACTTTTTTGGTAACAATCACATGGGCACGTTCATAAACTGGTTCATCTTTGTTTCTTTTCCAGAAAGATCCAATCACTTCACATCAATCTCCTTCCCTCAGAAATGATATGTTTGGGAATCCATTTCCATAGAAAAATATCCTTTTCGGATATAATTAAATGATGAACCCGTGGAGTTTTGTTTACCTAAAATTGATATCCGATGCTATCATGCGTGGACCCTTGTACCGATTTAATCATTCTCATGTAGTTAAAACTTCTCATCTTCAATTTCCCAAGTTATCGCCTATGCTTACATTACCAAAAAACTGAGATTAAATGTTACCTCAATGATCGACAGGCTCACTCAAAAGTGGTCAAGGCATGCATATAGAAATACTGCCAAATAACTGTCATCGACATTCCTGACATGGGCACTCCACACTCGTTTGCTGAAGCTCATTTGATTTTTTGTCGGCATAATACATTCATTTGCCATCAACCTACTGCGTTCGAGATCAACCACAACATCGTGACCACCCACGGCCAAGGCAGTGGAATTACAAAATCACAAAATTACTTTCAACATTGTATCACAACATAAACTAAAAGGAATTTCAAGCAATTTGCAAATCCTAAAATATATCTTTCGATTACGGACTTTAAAAACTATTGTACTCATAATAATTGTCTTGCCTTGTTCATCCATGGCTGTTTTTCACCAGTAGCCTTTTCTTCCATCTTGTCCACTACTTTGTCGACTTTGCGATAAACTTTATCCCAATTGATGTTAATATAGCCTTGGTGATTCGCTACTTGCAACAGTATTATACCGCCACCGACAGCCATTGCAGCCACCTTCCCTACCTTCATTGCTAGAAAACCAGTGCACCTAGATAATACGTTTAATAGAAGCAGCATAATTAGACGACATTACTAAAAGTCGACAGAGCACATCGTAAATTTTTTAACATTAATTATTCCAGCACAATATGGGGTGATAACACGTAAAGACCTTTATACAACTAAAATTTAACTCGAGACAATTATAAACGCATCTCAACATACATCCATAAAATTTGAAATGATAATTTGCCTTAACTCACCACCCTGAAACTCCACCCAAAGCAATTTGCTTCGACGCAGATGTTTTACTGACATCACCAAGTATTTTTTCAATCACACCCTTGGTCTTCCTTGCCATTTCATCCACAGAGACTAATTCTTGATTGTTTTCCTCTTTGCCTTTCGACTTTTTTCCCAAGGCAGAAGCCATTGTGTTGTATCACAGCCTAATATCAATGAGGTATAACAACAAACTTATCACGATGATTGATCCAAATAAATATGTCAGTGAAGGCCCTTCGCATAAAACAAAACGAATGCGTTTGACTATGACTAAGTTCTATAATTAACGGACAACAAACTGCAACAGCCGAACAAAAGAATTGATATCACCAATAAATATAACAAATATAAAATTTTCCTCAGTTAATTACACAGACAATTTCACAAGCACAATATAGATTAAATGTTTCAGCTATGGAGTAAAATTTCTAAATACGGAGGTTACGATTGTTTACCTGAGGTCCGACGTTACTCGCGTAACGTTAAATTCTAAGTTGATTCGCCAGGGGGCATTTATCATCACCGTGATTCGTTGTGGATCGGCGGGGTGGCTGAAAGTATACTCGTTTTCCAATGACCTTCAACACATAACCTTGATATAGGGCATTTAAATATAATTATTAATGTAAACATTTCATTTAAATTTTTATTAAGATGGATGCCTTTGGTTATGGACTTGATATTATACCTGGGACGTAAATACACAATTTCATAATTATTGTCAACCGAATTACTCCCTTCAAGCCACAGGCTGAAAGTGATGGCGCGTGTACCCCTTTGAAGTGTGCTGCGCTGCTGAGCGGCTGTTCTGTGCATCAATGAGTGAAAATGGAGATATTTATAAACAAAATGAAAATGTGTGATTGACTTTCGCGTGAACTGTCTTCTGCGTCACGATGATGGCGCAGGAAACGGACGATATTAATTTAACACCGCAAGAATTGCAGGTGCTGTCTGAACTTGACAGGTAAACAACATGGCTCCGATTGTCTTTTATTGACTTTGTTTTTGATAGAATTTAGTAAACTATATCTTCAGCGACGGTTGACCCTCTGTATTTTATATGCTTATTAAGAAAATGCTTTTAACTCGACCACTTAAACATGACACTCCGATGTTATTCGGCGTACTTACTTCGCAATCAAATGAACATGTACTGAGAAGAAATCAATTGTTTACGTATGACAGTAGTCAGTCATTTACACAATATTATATTGTTTGGACATTTTTATATAAAAAATTAAGATATGCCTTTGGTGGGAATGTGTGTTGTACTAGTATAAGTAACATGACCAGCTTATGAAAAATTCCTCTTCTTTTTGTTTTGCCTTTCTTGAAGAGTTTGGACTTACTTGGCTTATGTGGTTTCTTCGTTTACATTCAAATCAATTTTATAACACAGGAGGATATGTATTCCTAATATCAATTGGGGATTCGTTTTTATGAGTATTTTTTTCAATTTTAAATATCATATCGAAAGTGATACCTGACAGCTTAAGAAATTGTTATTATGTGTACATTCTCAAAATCATTATTCCATAGAGCTATAATTCCGCGATATTTCACCAAGAGGAGAAAAAAAATCATAATAACAAAGTTCTTGTTCATTCGAGGCATTTGCATCTGTAATTGCCATGATAGCAGCCCAAATCATAATAAGAAAAGCGTCATTAAGTATTCCTATATTACGCCACTTATTTGTAGTATTTTTGGCCACAGTTTGATGGATCTATTTATATGCACATTATTTTCATTTAACTCTTTCTTTCCAGCCGGCAATTTGGATTTTTAAAGCTCAACACAACAGAGCAGGCCAAGAAAAAAGCTCTTGTTCTTAAGGTATGTTTCTGTTGGCTTTCTATTCTATTATCATCATCAAAATTATCCCCAAATGCTAGAATTATTACCTTATATAAAATGTTACCAATATTTACAATTGGAACTACAGGAAATTTTTCGTGTGCACCCAGGAACTTCTAAAAATCATTTAGCATGTATTTAATACTAATTCTTATGAAATTATTGAAGTCGTTTTCTGCGTGTAAAAGGTAATGAATTTAATGAATAAAAAATCAAAACAAAATCAAAAATTTTAAAAATCGCCCTCACCGGCATTTTCAGCAAATTGACCTCTGAAATAATAAATAAAACTACCTCTCTAATTGTATCTTGTCTATATCAAAATATCCAGTTGTGATTTAGTGATCTCCATTTTTGTTAATTAAATAAAAAACACGATGTATTTATTTATTAATGGAGAAATACATTGTGTTCTTCATTTAATTAACATGAACTGCCCCAAAGTTGAGCCGGAAACCATCAAATACTTCTCTCCATTTTCGTTTATCTTCCAATTTCTTTTCTATTGTGAAAGTTGATACTTCAAATTTGCATGTGATCAGATAGTATTCCCAAGTTAGACTATTATCCAAATATAGTAATGACATATTTTATTCCCAGAATTATTACAACTGCAAATATATGTGAAGGAAAGAAAATATATGTACATAAAATTTGATTTGTTTGAGCTAATTCAATTAGTTTTAATCTCAGAAGAGTAGACTTGGCCAATATCTGTATGTAATTGCTTCCAAAAAATTCAAAAAGGTTATGATAAAGTCCACTTACTTTAAAAAAATGCTATAAAATGTAATAGCAAGGGTTTCAATGAATCAATTAATTCCAATGTATTTTTCAGAAAAGTTTATGAAGGCATTGAAAACTCAATTATCTTGGTACACATTGCAATTCCTAACCTAACCTTTCAAAGTATTTGAATGCAAAAAATTGTGCATCTCAATGAATAGGTAATTATGAATTGAACAGGGTGAGAATTGATTTGAGGATTTTGAGGAGTAAGTGTGGAGAAGAAAGAAGAAATGAGTGAGGCAGTGATGAAGGAAAAAAGACGAATGTTAGTTATTGCATTAGAATGATGAAAGTTGGGTGGGTTAGTTCAAGTAAAGACTGGGGTGGAGTAGATGTAGGCAGGTAATGAAGTGCTCAAGGTGGTGATAAAAGAAAGTACTATAGGCAGTTGGGGAGATGGAGAAAAGATAGTGTATTTTGAACCGCAACTACCTACACCTTAGCTCCCATCAATTCCTCAAGAAAAAAAATCTTGAGTGATTTAATTTCATCCTTCTTCGAGTAGGTTTTGGGAAACATACAGTACAATGCTCAGTATTCGTGTATCTTCGTATTCGTAATCTTATCTTAATATCTTTACTGGATCAATGCAGTGGCAGGGGTAATGTCCTTGCCTGCCAACCCAGAGGTTGTGGGTTCAATTCCTGCGTAGGTGGGTTTTCCTCCATCTAGATCTTGGGGATTTGTAACTTTGTCCATTATTATATATATAATTGATTCAAGTCCTATGTAAAGCTAAATAAATAAAATTACTACTGTGCCGAGTGTAATTTTCCTAATCTCTTACATGATTGGCTCATTTTAATTCAAAGCTCTGTCCAAGTATGTGTTTTATCAGTACTAATTTCTGCTCCACTAATTAATTGCTTGACAGATACTTCACATTTCTTGAGAATCTAATTTTGAAAGTTTTTTTATTATTCCCGGCTCCCCATACCTCTCACAAATAACACAGGCCAACAGTGGTTTTGGTGCCGGAACTTTTAATGTTGATTTAAAGAACAATTGGGGTGCTGAATCCAATTATGACACTAGTTTTTTCCTATCAGCTATAGTTTTCAAGATATAGATATGTTGTTACTTACGTAAAAAAATCTTCTACATGATGATATGGGAATATTATATTAATAATAATCCATAATGAGTTTCATGATGACTTCAAACTCTTAGTGGACTGGTTAGCTAGAGCTTGATCCATCTGCATTTCTAACTGACTTAACCAGCTTCATCTGTTTTAATGCTTACCCCTATCTGTGCTTAGTACTAACCATTTCGTCAGTGTATCATTTAAAGAGAATAGGTAATTATAGATCACCATATTTTATTCCCATATTTATTCTGTGCCCCTTTCAGCCATTTCATCTCTCAGTTCTCCTTTGATACCCTGATTTGTGGAGTCCGATTGATGAACAATTTTAAAATAAGATGCCTGATCAGTTTACCCTTGTATTCTGTAATCCTTTCTTTTTTCTTTTACCTTATTCAAATATACTCTGCTTATTGTGTTCTCAAAATTGAGTAAACAAACAATTATATCTTATGTTTTATATTCCTTTTTATTCATATTCTCAGTAATACCAATGTTTCACTTGTTCTTCCCTTATTCATGTTGATGTTAGTCTCAGTCAGGTTCTCTCTTCTCCAAGCATTTCTTCATGATTCTCATTGCTACCTTCTGAGTTGTGCCACATTAAATTTGTGATCATATGGTCCTCATGCGTTGCCACCAAATCCTCTTTTAGGGTGGTGCCATTATAACACCACCTCTTATAGTTCGGACCTAGCACCAAAAACCACCCTTTTTCCAAAACTCTAATGTAATTGCATGGGGATATTGCCAATACCTTCAGTCTTTGGAGTGATTTCAATGGCCAGTGATAATGTCCAATATGCCTTCCAAAATTAATATTCCCAGTAGACCAAAATCCGAGGACCTTGAAAAAATTAATTTCCGATGGTGCATTTTTTTCTCAGAAATTCTGATAGATTTAATGAAAACATCTGCCTCTTGAAAAATCATAGAATTCATTACCATATAATTTTTTTCATCTGCTTAATATTGATAGGAAATTGAGAATTCTGAAAATAATAAATATTTATGCCGCATATATTTTTCTTCTGACAGTTTAAATGCAGTTGGCACTGCTTGAATTCTTAAACCTTTTTAAGAAATTAAAACTTCTAAAAAGTCTCATCTTGACGTAATGATGCGGTCCCTGCTTTTCAATATTTAATTTCCTTGGCCCCGTCTTTTAAATTTAAATGTGGTGATAATTTTATGTAATATTCTAATACATTTTATTTTCTTCCCGATGGTGCCTTTGATCCCTCCAGTCTGATCCCCCCTGGTTCTGTCCTTTCATACTAATGTTAAAAGTTCTAACTGGGTCTTTCCTAAATGCACTAAATTGGACTGTGTCAAGCAAATTCCTAAGCATCATGGGATTTAAAGTAGTTACCCTTTTTTTAACAGTGTCTCACTGTTTTTAAGAATTTATCAGTTATAATGTTTCATTATGAAATTTTGAAGTGTTGAGCATACAGGTGAATCATGACCAGCCAGTTTATAGTACTGCTTTAAACATTTATTTTTGGAGCACATTGAAACATGAATGTTTGTCCAAGACAACAAAATTGGAAGTATCTAAGAATGTACTCCTTCCTACGGTATGGTGTGGAACCAAAACTTATGTATGCTTGGAAAAACAAAAATATTGACCAAAATCAGTAGGTATGGGATATTTGAGTGGTCTTTATGCTAAAACAATCATGGAAGACTAAATCATGAAGAAGGGTGTTTAAGTTGCAGGAAAGAACAAAGAAGTATGATATTTTGTTTTTTTATATATCAAGAGAATGGACTCACCCAATTCATTTTCGAGAGAAAAAGGAGTTCTCCGAGAAACCCATGCATGTATCTGGTCGAAGACCTTCCTAGGATGTTTGAATGTGACAGTGATGAAACCAGTAGCTAGCTAGGTTGGGGTGTCATTTAAGAAATTAGCTAAAGGGATTCGACTTTTTTAATTTATTTGACAACTAATCCCTTAATGGCCCATTTAGCCTTAAATTATATTTTTTAAACATGATGTAACAAGGATAATCACAAGAACCGAAGTCCTGGTAAAGGAAAAATTAGGTAGAAATCCTGCCAATACAAGGATGTCACCCCTCCACTTCAAATCCCTGGTTTCCATAAATTACTTAAGAGTGATGATTTTTTTTTTGGTTGCCCACTTTGAGGTGAAACAAAATGAATGATAAGTATTTCTCAATGCTAATGTGGTTTTTATTTCCTTTTGTTCATTTTTAGGCTGTTAAGTATTTGGAGCGCATGATAGTTCAAGCACAAAGCCAGAAGGACCGTAATCAAAGGAACAGTGACTCTTTGAAGGAAGAAGATGCTGAAGGTGATGGATCTTCTGATAAAGAGATTAACATCGATCCCAAGACGTACTGCAAATTGGGTCACTTCCACCTGTTGCTGGAAGATTATACCAAGGGTAACCGGTGTCTTTTTTTATGTTTCACACTAATATCATCTTATTTTTAGTTCATAACTCCATCCTTTTGTAGTCTAATCTTTTAAGAATGCCATTCTTATATTCATAAGAACTGTTGTTTCCTGAGTAGATCAATAATGATATCATCTAGTTTTAGCATATGTCATTAACCAGCAGATTCTTGATTTTTAATCACCTTCATGTGTCTTAATATTTTTGTGTGCTTCAAGGAAGCTTGTGATATTTGGCAATTTCATAATGGTAGAATCCAGACTTAAAACTAATATATTAAATAGTTTCTTACATGATTTGAATGCAAATAGTTTCACCTTAATACTTTATTTTGTGCACCAGTTAATTTATCGGGTAAATGCAACTAATCACTGTGAAAAACTATTCTTGGTTATTCCATAATTTTTTCCTTCATAATTTGTATGAAGTGTTTTTCATTTGTCTTAATGTGCTACCAGTAGTTACCTTCCAGTGTTTTAAATGAATTTTATAAAATATGTATGTATATATGCATATATATATAAAAAAAACCATAAACACAGTAATCAACCCGAAGGTCGGTTTAGTAGGTGATGGTAGAGCTCACCCATGTACCAAGCCCGACGACGTGTGAATATTCACACATCAGGGTAGGGGGGCCAGTTCCTTTCCCTGTGCCGGTTATGGTTTCCCAGGATGATCTGGTACCCGAAAAATAAACTAGCTTGGGTGGAGCTGCAGGTGCCCAAAGTGCCTTGCCCGGGAATCGAACCCGGGACCCTCCGGTCAGTAGTCCAACGCTCTACCCACTAGACCACCGCGACCCACGCATATATATATATATATATATAATTATTTATTTAAAAATTTATCAGGGAATGCTAATTGAAGGTGTTTAGGTGGCCCTAGATAGCATTCAATTAATCATTTTACTTCTCATTGCGACAATTTAAGGGTGTAAAAATCATTCGCCTTCACCAGGATTTGAACCTGGATCCCTCGATATCCGGCCGAGTGCTTTAGCCAGTTAAGCTATCGAGACACCCTCTTACACTCTTGAAATTTCAGACTGGACTGTGGCATATTGCGCACGACTACAAATGCCTGTGACATTGTATGTATGGTATTTCGTCACATCTTTTTCCTGTAAAAGCCCAAAAAATTTCAGAGTGTAAGAGGACATCTTGATAGCGTAACTGGCTAAAGCACTCAGCCGGATATCGAGGGATCTGGGTTTGAATCCCAGTCAAGGCAAATGATTTTTACACTCTTAAATTGTTGCAATGAAATGCATGTCAGAGGATGACTCCGTAAAAAGTTACTGTTGCGGCATCTCCCGCAGTTTCTTGAAATTTGTCATTTCACTTCTCACAAATTTCATTTTGCTTCCCTCCTGAAAATGTACTCATTTTAAGTTTTGTTAGCCTTGAAAATGAACAGTGTAAATTTAATCCTGAACAGTCTTCTTAATCAGAAGTGATTTAAATTTTATTTGTTCAGTTCAATAAGTTTTTCATTTTTTCCAATGCATGATTTTAACTTTTAATCACCAAAATATCAACTCTATTATTTCAACACAACTCTAGCATTACCTGGTGCATTATGTGGCTAAAAGTTGGCTATGGTGATTCTGGTACCCGAAGCATCATAAAGCTTGAGTTAAGTTTGGAGCATCCAAAAACCTGGATGGAATATTCAGTTGAAGTCGGATTGTTTTCCCTCTGGGATTCCAAGTTGTCCTGATGATTCCACATTAATAAAAAATATGCCAAGAATGAAGAAAAACTGTCATGGAATTTACTAAAATAGTAATGGTCAAAATACTTTTTTCTAATTCATTCTTCTGGGTATCAGAGAATATCTTGCTAATTTTTTAAGTGTATAAAATTGGGGTTATATGAAGTAAATATGCACATAATATTTTTAAGCCCAAAATAATGAAAGCCAGTTAAGCTACCGAGACGTCCTCTTACACTCTGAAATTTTGGGGGCTTTAAAGGAACAAGATGTTGTGATGAAATACCGTACATACAATGTCACAGGCATTCGGTTGCTTAACTGGCTAAAGCACTCGGCCGGATATTGAGGGATCCGGGTTCGAATCCCGGTCAAGGCGAATGATTTTTACTCTCTGAAATTGTTGCATTGTAATGCACACATAGCGGATGACTCCATTAAAAGTTACTGTTGCGGCATCTCCCGCAGTTTCTTTGAAATTTGTCTAAGGGTATGAACAGCCTAAGTGTTTGAAATTGGCTTTAACCTTGTGGACTGTAGCGCCTCACACACGACTACGAATGCCTGTGACATTGTATGTACAGTATTTCATCACAACATCTTGTTCCTTTAAAGCCCCCAAAATTTCAGAGTGTAAGAGGACGTCTCGGTAGCTTAACTGGCTAAAGCACTCGGCTGGATATCGAGGGATCCAGGTTCGAATCCCGTTCAAGGCGAATGATTTTTACTCTCTGAAATTGTTGCATAGTAGGAGAACTAAGTCGCCTGACCATCTTCAACTTTTCAATAGTCTGGGTGGAAATGGAATCAGTCAGGGGTAGTATTTCACGGAGTAGAGGAGGAATCTGTAAGTAGCAAATGGCAAGTAACTACTCATTTAATAAGTGCACTTGAGGTGCACTCAATGTTGGGACCCTGATGAGTTTTAGAATGTATTAAAAAAATTTGGCACTGCAGGGATTGGAAATTAGTCCTCTGCTTCCATCAATCCCTGTTTTTTGATACCTTCAGCAGGTACACCTATAACTTCCTTGAATAAATCTGATTAAGTTAGGTACTCTGCTTGGTATTTTTTTCACCCTATTGGAGAACTGTATGGTATTAAGAGCATACATAATGTATTTAACTTTACAAGAAGGGTATTTATTATTCAAAAGGAATACACATGAAAAACAATTCATTGAAAAGAAATTCAAATTTCATGTATTGTTTTAAATAAGATTTTTGTTAGATTTGTGCATAAAGCAACAGAAAATAATCCAGACATATTTGGGAGAGCGAGATTCTATTAGAAGTATCAAATTGATCAGTTTCATATTATTTGTGGAAGTTTTTAGGAAGGGCTCTTTCCTGGACTATAGGCAACCTACAGTCACACTTTCAATTTCTTGAACATTTCCAAGGTTGGGAGGCATTTATTTTGAGGTGTAAATCTGTATTAAGGAGAAGAAAATTTGATTTGAAATTGCCATGGAGTCTCTCTTCCTTGCAATTAAGAATTAATTAACAATATTCTACCCTATGCACTTCACATTAATCCACAAAGAGTAAATGAAGGTTGTAATGTGAGATATTGTTTACCTTCATTAAATGTAGAACACAATGTATTTTTCCACTGATTATTATTTTCATGCTACTAGTTTCAATGCTTAGGCGTCATCATCAGGTACAAATTAGTCAAGTTGCAGTCCGAATGATGAGGTCTCAGGCGTGATGTGGTGGAAGCGTAACATATTAAAACCACAGGTATTGCAATTTTCCACTAGATATTTTATTTCGACACTACCGGTTTCGATGTTTTCACATCATCATCAGGTGTGTTGATCACACCTGATGATGATGTGAAAACATCGAAACCGGTAGTGTCGAAATAAAATATCTAGTGGAAAATTGCAATACCTGTGGTTTTAATAAGTTGCAGTCCATTTATATACCATTCTACTGTATTTACAATTATAATATACATTTATTTCCATTCACAGTATATTTACATTTGCAATATATTTACATTTACAAGATATTTACATTTAAAATATATTCACATTAATATACCATTCCAATTTATATACCATACCAATGTATTTACAATTATAATATACATTTCTTACATTCACAATTTCTTTACATTTACAATATTTTACATTTACAATATTTTTATATTTGCAAGACATTTACAATATATTCACATTTATATGCCATTCCAATTTATATACCATACCAATAAAGAAGTTTGGAAAAAAAATTGTGTTCTTCATTTGATGAACATGAACTTCCACAAAGTTGAGCCTGAAACAATTTATTTAATTATTTATTTATTTTAAAACATTATTCACATACAGCAGTAGCGCCATTTTACGGTAAAAAATATAACAAAAATATGAAAGAGGACCAAATACCTTAACAGCATGACAATAAACAACGAGAACTGAACATGGGTAGTGGAAATATTTGATTTGTTGGCAGGTGGGATAAAGCTTGGGTTGTGAAATTGTTAAATGATAATTGAAAAGGATCGAAAGTGTGAGGGAGTGAATTTAGAAGGGAGGAGGGGCAAAGTAAGTGTCTGGTGAGTGATATCCTAGGAATTAGGCAGATGGAGTAGGGTGTGGGTGGATCGAGTTGGTATCCTTAAGTTGAAGAGAGAGAGCAGTTCAGGGCAATCAATAGTCAAGTTTAGGGTGTTGAGGAGAAGAGATTGAATACATTGTTTATCATTGTGGGATGGACTTAATTTTTCCCTTGTTTTCTTTGTGCAAGAGAAAAGTTTCAGTTCAATACAAAATAGGATTTTGTATATTTTTAAGCCCAATAAATGTGGTTTTAAGAAAAGAAAAGATATTAGTGCCATATTTTCCTGAGATATGTGACTTATTTTCTCGCATAATCTTGATGATTCACTTCACTAAAAAGGTGATTCTTTCAATCTCCTTCACATTAGTTTCTCTGGAAGAAATTAAACTGATGGCTATTTAACATTTTAGGCTGCAGACATCTTGTATGGCATCCAACGTTATATTAAAATGTTGCAGGGACAGGCTAATTTGGTCCATTAGTCCCAGCATCAAATGTAACTAGCTGAAGAATTTATTTTTCATGCTTCACATGGACTGATAAAAGAAATGGTCATATCAAAAGCTTAGAAAGGATGTATCTGATTGCATCATTAATATTATCAAATTGAGGCTAAAATCAGATGCTTATGAAAGAGGGTTTTTTTTTTAATTTAGAATATACTGACAAATATGGCATTCATCAAAATAGACAATAGAAATACCTTATTTTGTGTATATTTTCTCATTTATGCTGCAAATTTAAGATATTGAAAGACATAACTGTTTTTATAATATTATATAAATTTATAATATGTAACAATATCTCATGTGTCCTGCACATTATTTCCTCCATATTACACTCTAGGGTGTTGGTTATTTATGAATCCTGAGCCATTATGACTTAACCCTCCAAAGTTTCCCCAATCAGTTGCTGATGGCTGACGAAAACCAGTGATGATGTTTTATCCCGATAAAATAATATTGAGAGGTTGCACATTGAAGTTAAAGTGCCAAATTATTTTTTGTAAAAATACAAGGGAGCAAATGAAAGTCTTGATAGAACACACATTTGTCTATCTATGTGGATAATATTTCATCCAAAGGAAGATATTTCCAGTTGAATCATTTAATGAACAAAAAATTTGTAATTAAGCCAATATTTTTTTCATAGAAGTGCCATAGAATGGAGAATCAATATCTTTGTATTTCCTATACAAATTCAGTGCAATCCTATGCAATATTTCTGTGTAATAGCTTCTAAATCTTACAAAAAACACATGGCTCTTAGATTTTAATTTGAAGAATGCCTGTATGAATGTCATATGTAGAAAGTCCAGATTGTGACAATCATAAGTATACATTTGAAAAAGTTATTTACTGAAAAAGGGCAAGATATTATTTTCAAAAGGGTAAAAGTGTTCGGTCATTACCTTCTTGCCATTGAAACTTTCTTTCATTTCCTTCAAAATGTGTAATCAAGTTTCAGTTAACCCTTCAAGTATAAGAGTCAGTGGGAGCAACACTGACGAATTTTCATGTGAATTCCAGTGTCACCCCTGGTGACTTTTTTCTCAATGGCTATAAATAGGAATAATAATGGATTAACCTCAATTCTATAAGTATGATTGACTTTCAGCAAATTATTATAATGTTTTTACGGACATTTTTCATAAATTTTGCATTTCTTTGTGAAAAAGCTTGGCAAGTTTTGCATGAAATTAAGCAAAAATGTATGGAATTCAAAGGGTTAAGAAATGATTTTTTTTTGCTTTTCCTTGGTGTAGAGGATTAGTGTATTTCCTGTGAATGATAAGAAAAATATTTTTTTCAGCTATGTCAGCATACCAGAAGTTCTTCAGTCTGAAGTCTGACTACTGGAAAGATGCAAATTTCTTGTACGGCCAAGGACTTGTGTACTTTCACTTCAATGCTTTCCAGTGGTGAGTACTCATTACTGATATTTTTAAAAAAGAAATCGCATTAAGACGTTCTGTGAAAAAATAAGTGTTCCCTTTGAAAATTCAATTCAACTTGATGAATTGGTCTATCTTGAAGTTTCATTTGGGAAAATTTTTTAAGAGCACATTTTGGAGTCTATCTTAATGGGATTTCACTGCATGCCTCTTTTTTCCGATCGAACGTCCAGATTAATCACAGGAATAAGCAGCAGTAACATGCATACACTAAACTCACTGGTATCAGGTTGGTTTGGTGGGTGAGGGTAAAGCTCACCTAAAAAAGCCAAATGGCATGAGAAATTCACACATCAGGGTAGGAAGGCCAGTTCCTTTCCCTGTGTCGGCTATTGACTTGATTTGTGGTTCGTTGTCAGAGGAAGATCTGGTATCTGACTAAAATGACACAGCCCCAGAGGCATCCTCAGAAATCTAGCCTAGGCCGTGAAGTCCAATGCACTTTCCACTGGGCTACCATGTCCCCCCAACATAAATGCATACACATACATTTGTGTACTTATATAAAATCATGATTGCTGAATGGTGTCATGGTGCCCTGTTCAACTTCAATTCAAGAGTTAAGAATATTTTTACCAGGTGACAGATTTTGACTTGTGTCCAATGGAAAATGCTCTGTATATCTGATGCCCATAGCTATTAGCGTGAAAAAGTGTGAACTGCTTTAAGAAGGCAGTAGCATTTACTCTTGGACTTAGTTGATTTTATTTTTGAGGTGTCTCTTGTGTTAGCTTTTCTTTAATTTCTATTTCACTAACAGCTTTCCATAATTAATGAATTAATATGGTGTGTGCAAATTCAATACAAATTTGATGCCAAATTCTTTAAGGGTCGACGGCAAGTTGCTGTATCTATAACGTTTATATAATGTGATACATTATTTATATCTCATATGAAATAGGTGAAGCAATTCAGTAGTTGACTCTTCTCAATCATTTTCAGTGGCTGTTTCTCAGATTTAAAATTTATTACACACCATCTATCAAAGAAGTCGAACTTATCTTATACTCTTGGAGGAATATGCTTATAATGTGAAACTGTCAAATGTAAACATAGAAATATCATTTGTTCCCGAGCACCATTTTTAAAGGGCTATTTTATGCTAATCAAAATTTTTTTAAACTTTTTCCATGGTAGGCAACCATTTTTCTGGGCTTTCCAGTTAGTGTATTGTATTTACATAGTTTCACAAATAGCTCTCAATAAATTCTTGTGGGGAGTTATTTTCGTCTGAATAATAGAATACCTGAATCAAGCCCATTACATTTAAGTATTTTTAAGTGATTAGGTTTCTTTTAGGTGATTATCTTTCCTTTCAATTCTGATTTCTTGTAGCACTTTTTCCAAAGTGATGTCATGTAATGCCAAGTAACATTGATCAAACTATCAATATGCATGTTTGGTCCTTATGAAGAGTTATCATTTAGCTACGTTTTCATTTTGACAGAGAGTACGTACTGCTTCAAAATTTGAATTGATGGTGAGGGATCAATATTTGTATCTTGAAATAATGTGCCTCATATTCATGTAGACCTGGTAATTATTTTATTCTTTTTTGAGGGATTGATAAATGGAACCAATCAATATGATTATTTAAAAAAATGACAATTCCACTACCTCTTCATAATTGGTTTGAATTTTAGCATATTCTGTTATATTGATATCTTTTGATTCTTCTCCATTTACTTAGTGGTCATGCGACTCATTCGGAAAATAAGTTTTCCAAGTTCCAACAATTTTTACTTATTCAAATTTCGATTCTGCGCCAGATGAAACTTCGACAAAAAAAATGACATATTAAATGATATATTAAAAAATGTGAAAAAACAGATGTGAGTGGTGTGGGTTGTATATCACATAGGATAACCTTTTCTCACAACTTTCAAATTCCAAATATCCAAATTCTGTTTTTTTTTTTTTAAATTGTCAAAACAAGGGAAGAACACAAATATTATGTCGTTGAAATATTTATTTATTAAATGTTATGGATTTTGGCAAAGGTATTTAAATTGTTTTATGCAGAAGGCTAAAAAAAAAAAGTTTATTTGGATGTGGAAGTGTAAAATTACCTTAATAATGGTGCACATTTTGATTTTTCTCACTTATTATAAAGTCAGCTAAATGGAATAAAAGGACTGGTCATGTCAATGATAAAAAATTCCTCTCTCTAAGATTTTCCAAAATGGTTCTCTTTTTCAGTACTTCACTATTTGAGAAAATATGTTAGTTTGCCAAATGACTGTTCACAAGAAATGTTTAAATATGTACAAATGTCCCTATTTGTTGAAGTTACATTAAATGGTCACGAGAAAAGGTGTGGAGCTTGCTCTAAAGGTAGAAGTTTCTTTTTCAGTCCTCGTCTTTGATATTTACTGGTTTGCATTTAATATATAATGTTTAGGTAAGATGTGATGTATTAAATAATGCTAATAGGATCTTTGCCATCAGGCAGAGAAGTAGGTTTTGTGTGATGCCTGAAAACTACTTTACTCCATGGCGGGCTTAGCAAATCACTTCCTCCTAACTGATTCCTCACATCATATAAAATGTCTTATTCTGTTCCTTTATCTCCTGTGTTCACTTATTCCTCCATACAGCTTTCTACATCCCACCACCTGTCTCTCTTTGATCCTTCGTTTCTGCTTTCTTTGGCTTTCCCTTCCTATTTCTGGAGCTTCATTTCTCCATTAACTCGTATCTTAAGAATTAATCTACAGTCCTATCCAATTGTGCACATCCTCTTCCCTTAGGTATCAAGTATGCAAATTGTAAAAGTTATTGCTACATATTTAATTAAGTCTTGCCAATATTTCCGTCCATTTATATAAAGTAACAGTGGAGTAAAGCGATAGATAGAAAGGTATTTTCAATTCTTAATTGACCTACTTTATTACTTAGAATGTGCCATCTAAATTGTACTCACCATAATACCCTTTAAAAACCATTGATAATAATAGGATACAATGTATTTGCACTAACAAAGTGCACTATCTTGGTTAATTAGCCCTTGTAATGGCGGTCTGTCTAAATTGATGCCATCAGTGAACATATATATAAGAATTTCTTAGGAATATTTTAACATTTCTGCATTACTGTAGTGATGGGAAAAATGTTGCTCAGAGCCCAGATGAGATAGGGAGTAAAGGTAGAAGGGGAAGTCGAGTTAGGTTAGCATTATGAGTAATCTGAAGTGCCCAAACATGTTAATGTAATGTTGATATTTTAATTTTTTTCATAAACCCTTGATATACATACTGTATAAGAAAGAGATCACAATCACATTTATCTGTTAATTAAATTGATTTAAACTCATAAAAGTCGTTAAATTGAGCATAAATAAAGAGTAGTGTTTGAGTCACAATCCGTGAATAGTTTTCAGAATTTCAACCGATATTATAAATGTCCTTAGAAAAACATATTTTAGTGAATACTTTGTTTTTGCATTTTCCTTCACCAGACCTCTCTAGTGAGCACACTTTTCGGATATTATGTTTTGCATCACCAAACAAATTAGTTTGAAGTCTTGATACATTTTTGGATACTTAAAAATGTTAACTAATTTATCCTCAATTGGATTGAACCTCCAATAAAATGATATGGATGTTCTGGTATACTTATTCAATATGTGAAGGATCAAAATTGCGTTTTCTAATGTTTTGCATGATCATTCCAAGTTGTTCATTAGGTTTGCCAAATGCCAGGGGAAAATGATTTTAATATAAAGTAATTTATTAGGTTAAATTATTTAGTTTCCAAGTGACAAAATTTAGATTTAATTCATCGAAAGTAATGATCTATTGATCATGTGTAGGTTTTAGATTGACCAAATATCACACATTGCCATTGCCTTTTATAAAACTAAGGGCTGTTGAACACAAAAACTGAAAGCAGCACCTCAAGTCATTCTTACAATCAACATTATTTCCACCTTATTTCATGCCATTCAAAATGTCTAATCTTTTCCTCCCTCTTCTATGCATACCCTGTTTCCCCTCCATCATGGTCATCTACACCCCATTGCCTCTTCATCTGACATCCTTTTTTCTGCTCTTTTGAATATTTCCCAGCAACATTTTTCTGTACCCCTTCCATGCATAGGTTATTTTTGTATTCTTAATTCAACTTATCCTCTCCTTTCTTTGCCATAACTGCCTCTCAAAAGCCTGCAATTGATACTTATTTTTCTTTCTCAAAAGCTTCAGTTTTTGAACCATACGCTACTATCCATGCTAAAAATTTTCACTCCTCTTTTTTTTTACATTTTCACCCAATTTTCCTGTGACAAACTCTTTTGCAAAATTACCCATGTATATTTAGCTAATGCAGTCATATCTGGTGAATTTCATTATTTTGGAAATTGTTAAATGCATTTAAATTTTATTTTGCATAATGCCTATATTGACTGGATGCCTCACAACAATAATTTTTTAAGTATCTAGTCCATGTACGTCATGTAAAAGGATGATGAGCCAAAATTTTAATGATTTAATAATATTTTATTGATTATTTTTAGAATTTATTATTCTAATTTTCGTGATTTTTTGAGCCAATTTCGGTTTTTTGTACATGTAGTTATGATGTTCAAATGACTTAGAAGGTCATGCACGGGATTTAAATGTATGCCCGTCATGAATGCTAATTTTGCTGAGAACCATGTTTATGTATGCATTTTCCTCATATGCGTTTCATTCAGTAATGCCATTATGCATATTCTTCATCTAGTTTAATTGCTTCAGTGTCATAAATGGTGTCGATAACATGATGCTCTGGCCATATTCGGCCGCGCTCCCGTTCAAATCGATTGCGGCCCTTTCTATGCATTGATAGTTAGCACCTCTTCTACATGATAGCGCGCCTTTGTCTACTCGTGGTTCTCTAAGTCTCCTCTCTCGAAACTTATTGATTTCTAAAACCATTTCCATGGTCTCCGGATGGTTGGCGTAGCATTATACTCGACCCCGTTGCCCCCCAGGGCTGTCCTAATCGATTTCTTGGCATTTCTTACATCCGTTGCCTTCAGAACCACTTGAATGTTCTATGGACGAGAGTACCGAATGCGCCGCCCTGCCGCCAGGTGACAGTTCTGCGGTCGCGTCCTCCCGTGAACTCCGGGGTTCCGGGTTACGTTAAAGCCCCACCAGATGGCAGGCTCATGCGGAATCGGCCGCTCTTGAGCTTCGACTCGTCTGGGCGGAGGGTGAGGTTTCCGAGACGCGGTGTGTGCTATAGAACGGGTTGAGTGTGCGTTCCATGGCCCTGGAGGGGGTCGGGAGGGGCGTTGAACGAAGGGAGCAAGCTTACGTGCGGTTGAGTGCCGTAACCATGGCCGCTGCGTTGGCCGAGGCCCTTCGCCGTGTTGCCAAGCTGAGTGCTGGGGCTAGACGCACGGGCAGGTCGTTCACATGACGCCCCGAGATGGGACCGCCGCCGGGAAGAAGGGATCTTACCCTCCCGCCTCAGGAATAGGGATCACTCCGCTGGGGTGTCTGGTCCATTTTTTTTCTATTTGGAGAAGCTTTTCCTATTTTCAACTCAACTCACGTCGCGACGTTTGGGGATATTTTCGATGTCGTTTGTCCGAAGCGGGGTCTTCTTATTCGGGAGTCTCTATGTCGTAATGCAGGTAAACTTAATCCTTCGAGCTATATTCTCCTCCCATGGATTAAGTTTTTCAGCGGGGGGGTGGAAGGGGTAAATAACATGTTTGGAGACTGCTGCCCTAATCCCGTTGTCCTTAGACACCTAGCGAGTCATTCGTAGGTATCCAGTCTATTTCAGACGCAGGAGACTTTTTCTCGTGCCTGAGAAGGTCATTGCCTTTCTCAAGGATCCAGTCACGGTTGTGCCTTAATGTCAGACGTTGCCGTTCGGCATAGTATTCATTCCGGAGAACAAGGCGAAAGCATTTAAATATTGAGAAAATTTTTCCAAGTTCGTGAAGGTCTTAAAGACGTCACTCTTCTTTTAAATGCTCTGACTGCGAGAGAAAATATGCGGCGACACGAATAAATAAATGTTCGAATGGCTCGTTTTTATGTCTACTATCGGGTGTGTGGAGAAAATCAATTTCGGGGCACGTGCTCGGGTGATATAAATATGTCTTCAGATCTTAATTTGTGTCGTGTATATTGCGGCATACTTTTTGTCGTATCGTATCCGCTTGACGTTTTTTTGTAAGGCTTCAGAAATGAAATATCAAACCAAAAGGATACTAGTCGGTGATTGACTTGAAACACATTGATCAGAACACGTATGAAACAGATTCTCATGCATTTAAAAAGAATTACAATGCTGCGTAAATATTTTTATGCTTCAATATTTTTTCCGGAAAATTTTGGAAACTTTAATTGTTTAAAACTACCAATAGTCTTCGAAAAATCGACTTTCGAACATTTCACTATCCGGTTCTCCGCCCATTATGGAGGCAAAGATCGTTCAGACGACTTGGTGATCACGGACGTCTGTCAAATTGTTCTCAAACTTTGACGATGGAAGTGGTATCGCATAATGCACTCTGGGGAAGGCTCGGGTGAATAATTATGGGGTAGCATTTCATTCACAGGTTATTGAGGTATTCAATGGATACGAAATTACACTTTTTTTCTGTGTCGACTACATGATTGAAGCGAACGTATCAATTGACGAATTGAAATATTCCCCCTGCCAGTTGGTAGCTTTCCTGAGAGAACTTCTCGCATGTAGAGGTGAATGCTACACGTATTCCAATGGAAAGGTAGTTGCTGTTGTACCCTTGGATTGAGTATTTGCGAAGTGTATCAAACCCCGTCTCGTCCTCGACAAACTTTTGGCCGCTTTTCATCAAGATTCCCATTCAGGTGCTTGAGCGGACGCGGACTTTTCCCTTGGGAGGGGAAGCTGCGATTTATGAATGAGAAAGATAATTGTTTGATTCTCTGTTGTTCATTTAATCTTTTAATCGGGAAAGGAAATGAAGACGGCATGCGTAGTTAGTATCAAGCGTGGGTGAATGACGAGGGAAGGGGATACGTTCCAAGAAAGGGTCATTGTGATAGCATGTAAAAACGCTGGTATGTGTAAAAATATATTTATATATATACACGACGAGATACAAATGCATTAATTAAATGTATTTTAATTCAAGTTATTATTTTATTAAAAGTATCTAATTTTAAATGATCAACAAAAGAGAAAATCGACGCCCTCCGAAAGGAAGCGAGAAATTAAAGTAATTTTTATTTCTGGAAATCTAAAGGGGGTGGGGTGGTTGTATGTGCTTGAAGATAATCAACTGTTCATCCACTGTAATGAGAGATTCACGTTCGCATTAAAGTGCTATTTTCTGTGTACGTGTCAAATGAACATCCATCTTCTTCTCGGGAGTCGCCTCAGTTAAATCCCACTATTCTACTATCGGATCGGTCTGACGTCTAGTTAGTTCATTGGCCTCCCGAGGATCTGAACTGTCCCCGTCATTGACGGGTTTTTCCGTGGAATCATTGCCTCGGTACCTTGTAAAACACTTGAGGTGTAGTGGTTTGATTTGGATTCAATAAACAAATATTTTTCGGTTGATTAATAATTATAGCTCCAAAGTAGATACCATTTGAATTTACTGTTTTCCTTTATTCCCCGGATTAAAGCTTGTGTGAGTTCCAGTGGTCATGAATTTGCAAGTATTATCATCTCATTGACCATCCATTTAAGTACAGTCCTACCTAGTTGAGAAAATGGCCGATACGGAAACCATTCCTAGCGAGTGACTTTTTTGTTATACAGCAAGGTGTGAAACAATACGAATAATCTCACATTGACTGTTCAATGTTTTTATGGATAAAGTATAAAATTTAGAGAGATTAAGTGTAGAACAGATAGATTTAAGGTGTCATTTTTTTCTATGAACGATAAGGGATCAGAATAACATTATCCGACCGCGATAGGGGTAAAAAATATTGGGGTTAAAATTGGTCTGGTGTGTATTCACTCCCTGCCACACAACCTAGCGGTGGCTGGCAGGGTACTAAAAAATTGAAAAATGGTTTCCATTGCGCATGGCGACGCAGGGCATTGCGCCCTAGGTCCCCTCGATTCCGTAAATTTTCGAGTCGCTCGTTTTGGCAATTGTGCTACCAGATGTCGTACCTCATCAAATTTGGCTACGGGAGCCGTTCATTCGTAAAAATCCAGGCACAATGACCCCTCTCCCCCTTTTTTACTTAATGTCATACGAGCCAGGAGTTAGGGTGCTGAAACCTTGCTGACTTCTCTGTGCTTTCGACGCTTCATGGAAGTTAAAGAATTCAGGAGCGATGGTTTTCGTGGTATCCGCCGACCACCGTAGTGACCCCTGCCCACATCGTCCTTTCTGGTGTTTGAATGGATGTTTCCTAGGCGGAAGATATCTCCTCTTGGTGAAGTAACGAAATATGTGGTCTCCAGACGATATCATCTCGTGGAATTTTGTCCCTCGGCTCATGACGGACCAGTCATTATGTTCTTTCCCTTTCCCCTAAATACCCAGGCCAATGCGAAACCTTAAATAGCACTCGTTCATCGCTTCGAGTTTGGTTTAGGTCAACCACCCAGGTTTCGATCCTCACGGCCGGACGAACACACGTGCCGAACCCCGTAGTTTAGTCTCGGTCGCGAGTATTTCCTGCGCTCCGTCCGTCGTTACCCACGTCCGAGGTCGTTCGTCCACACTCCCCTCCCTCCCTCTCTCTCCCTTTCTCCCCTCCTCCCCAACCCCCTCCCGCAATCCGCCTTCCAATTTTACAAAACGAATTATCAATGAGGGTGTAGTCGTTATTCATGAGATGACGCTCTGTTTTCATTGGGCCGAATCATGCGGTGCGCCGGCCCGTCCCCCGTCCTCTTCCCCTCCCCGCCACTCAGACTCTCCTTCCATCCCTCCCGGTCGAATCTCCGTCCCATTCATTTGGAGTGATACGAGAACTCGTTGCCTAAGATCGGAGGGGGGGGGCGGGGGAGAGAGATGGAGGTCGGGATGAAAATAAAAACAAGGGAGACCGGGTCTTGCGAGATGAGGAACTCGGCTGCTGGGTCCCATTAGATCTTGCTTCGCAATCAAGCATTGTGGCACTCCAGTAAGATTCGAGTGGTGAAATTCCCTTCGTGGTCATTCCACTGCTCGCGTTTCATGCGAGGAATCCGTCGCCGTTTCTCGAAGTTTGGTGGATCGCCAAACGCCATCTATATTTCCGAGGCAGTGTCGCAAAAAAATGCCAGTGCGGAGACCTCTCATTTTAATGACGTCTTTCAAATGGGTGTACGTGTGTTTTCTATGTTTCTCAGCATGGATATCATTTTTCGTCGCGTACAACGAGCAGTGCTTAAACAGCAGTTCTGCATTTGACACGACTGATCGGAACATGCGATTTACCCTTTTTGTTCTATCGGAGAAAGTGTGAATTAATGAGTAAAGATAATTAATTTGAAAGAAGGATCATTAAACTTTTCGACAGTATCTGCGAAAAGGAAGTATGTGGGTAGCATGTGGTTTTCATCGATGGAGGAACTGGAATGACAGTTCCTTCAGACACAAAGTCAGGTCTTGTTTTTAGTATAGAGTACGTGGGTTAACTTACGGTACGGAGGAGGGGAATCATTGGTGTCCCAAAACTGTGTGAACGGTTGGGCTCACCCGAACGGTGTGAAAGAAATAGCATGCAGCATATAGAGATTTAAATTTTCCCTTTTCGTTCCCACACTTCTCGCTCGCGACGAAACCAAGACCTTGACCTGTTCACCATGACCTTAAGTAGGACGGCGAAGATAAAAAAATTCCTAATCGTAATCGGTATGACACAATTTGCGAATACATCTCACTCGCCCGAATTTACGCAATAACGTAAGAGGCCGCTTTGACGCCACGCAATGTATAACGTGAATTCAGAAGAAGCGGCGAAGTTAAAATCGTAGTTTGAATTCCCCCCGCAAGGTCATTTTGAAAGCTAAAATGTGCTGTTTATTATGATTGATGCGCCTGTAGACTGATTACGATAAACGCTGGACCATTTATTGTTGAATGATGAGCTTCATTTGATTTATACCTCTGAATCACATTACGAAGGATTCGCTTCCGTTTCGCTAATGCATCGGCGAACTTCAGGTGTATCGGGTGTTATACGCTTAGGCAATTGGGGTGCAGTCGGAATAGTCTGGTTCTCAGACACGCCCACCTATCAGCTCTGAGGTCACCTACTCCACAGCTGCCCCGCTCATGGGTGATGTTCTGCAGATAGCGATTCGGCCCCTGGGTAGTACTCAGAAAATAAAAGGATTGTCGTACTATATGGTAGTTATCGGTCCTTCCGACAGATTGAAAAAAAGAATAATATTTAACGAGTTTACGTTATTAAGGCAGGTTGACAGTAAAGGGCAGTTCATGTGCGTGATGTAGTTTGGGTTGGTGGCGGAAATGTGTGACTCGAAAATACGTGACGTGTTCCTGAGAGACGCTGTATGCTACAAAAAGTATTTGTATGTTCAAGTAATCAAGTGCTTTGGATGTAAAATGCCCAACCCCATGAAAATCTAGAATTTCGCCCAACTTTTACTGGCAAGAGGTGAACACATTGACGGAAGGTAGTTAAATTCCAAGAAACTGCGGGAGATGTCAGCAGTCCCGACTTGGCACCAGCAGACTATTTTCTATTCCCAAAAGTGAAAATTATTCCTCGAAGGACACCACCATGGGACCCTTAGTGCCGTGAAATAAGCTTGCACGCGTACCCTTAAGGACCTTCCGGAATCCGCCTACCGGGAAGCCTTCTAGTCGTGGAAAAGCCGCTGGCAGAAGTCTGTCGACGCTCAAGGGATGTACTTTGAAGACTTTTGAGGCAGTGTAGCAAATATCTGAAAAATCAATTTTTCCAATATGTTTATAGAAATCGTGGTATTTCGTCACAACATCTCGCTCCTTTAAGTAACCTAAAAATTTCGGGGTGTAAGAGTACGCCTCGGTAGCTTAACTGGCCAAAGCGCTCGGCTGGACATGGAGGGATCCGGGTTCGAATACCGGTCGAGGTGAATGATTTTTATTTACACTTTGAAATTGTCGCACGGAAGGTCGTTAGTTCAGCAAAATTCAACACAAACTGATCCTTGGGCATGTATTATGGCCGTCGTTTCCAAATTTTCCCTCAGATTCATGGATGTTATTCGACATTTGCTGGTACGTGTAATCCATTTCGTCACAGCTGGGCGTTCAAGTCAGGTAAACAAATGGCGTTCTTTTATTGGTCCGCACAAATGACTCCGAAATAGTTCCGAGAGACCCTAACTCAGTGTGGATGGGTAAGATGCCGGTGGGTTCCTGGTAGAAAAAAAATTGTCGTATGAATTCTGACAATTCGCAGTAATTTTGATCATTGGCCGCTGGTGGTGGAATCTCTGCGTCAGCGTTCTCTCGATAATAGTAATAAATTCCATGCGATGGATCTCGACGGATAGTCGCTAAATATCGAGGGAATTAACCTCTTATGAGAGAGTTTCACTCGTTTTGCCATATGGGTGTTTCCTTAGTGTTGCATTGATTTTTATCCGATGGGGATGCGCGTGTTAAAACCCCGAGTTCCGTTTGAGGTAACATCGTAAAATCATCCTTACGGTGCGGAAGATTTTCGCCCCGAGACAATCAATCGCACAAGGACTGAATCAGGCGAAATTTGATGTGGATAGCACGGAAAGGGGGTGGCTAATGTAGAGGGAAAGGCGCTCGCTATCTTCTTGACTAGTTGGTCAACTCACTCATTTGGTGTCATAAAGTTATGAATGCAAATATTGATACAAATGAAAGCAGATTTAATTTAGTGTGTACTGTCAAGTGCTAATGAAGGTTATTTTCCATTAATACGGGTAAATGGGGTTGATATTTTGAGCTTAAAAAAAATTTAAATACCCTTTCAACTGACGGCAAATGTAAGTTCTTATCTTTTCCCGATTTTCTTTCATTAGTTAACCGTGAGTGTAGGGGTAATATACCCCTGGTATGATTTTCGAGATGGGGGAGATAACTAATGAATTTGGCAAAATAATTTAACTCCGTCTGCGAAATTATTCGCGAATACGAGAGGAATAACGTTTAATTCATGGCAATTCATGCAACAGTGATCTCTTCCGTGCGCTACAGCAAGTTAGGTACGTCTGAAATGTGAAACAATTAAGACTCGTGGAAATTACGAACCCCCGTGGTTGTAATTTTCATCATTCGTGTGTCCGCTGGGTAGCGGCTGTGCATTAACTCCCAGATCGCCTCGCTCTGATTGGTGACTGAGACGCGCTTTTCTTCTCAGTCACACACTTCTGCTGTGCACGCATCGGAAAATTGGTTCGGCGCTGGATGAGATGAGGAGCGACCACGTTACTACTCATGTTTCAGTCGTATTTTGAAAGAGTGTCAGATCAGCATAGTCTCGAGTCTGCCATGAACATCTACGCTTCCTTGAAGTATTTTCACGGAAACTTGCCCACGGTACATTGGCCCAGAGGTAAAGGCATTCTCCCGGAAAGTTAAAATCAGCTAAGGCTCAAATACCGGCCGCATGATATTTTTCCGTGAAATTTACATATCCCTTGTATTCGACCTTAAAAGTTTCCATGCCGTTTTTCATTTACCCTATACACTAATGTGTGCGTATATATGTATTTATATGCATACAAATAAACACGAGAAACGTTGGCGGTACGGATGTACCTGGAGAAAATGGTTAAACATGTTACAAGGACAGCAACAAACAATTTAAGAACACATAAAAAGAGCACACACGTTATTTCTTAATAACTTCGACAGAATTTAGCTCCGTCTTCCTCAGAAGAAACAGTAGTATTTCCTGACAGGCAGTACTACTGCTTCTTCTGAGGAAGACGGAGCTAAATTCCGTCTAATTTATTAAGAAATAACGTGTGATTGTTCTATTTATGTGTTCTTTTATTGTTTGTTATATATATATATATATATATATTATTAGGTTATCTACCGGTTAAGGTAGGTTTTTGGATGGAAACAACTATCAAATAAACATTTTGTGACTCCCCACCTAGCAAACTAATCTATATGAGGTCCCTCTTCATCTCGGTGTACTTCTTTCCTCCCTTCATCCCGTCCAACATCCCTATCCTGTTCCTACCCTTACCTCGCTTGCCCAACATTCTCCCCTCTATTACCCTCTTCAACATTCCACTACCGCTCAATACGCCTTTCATCCATTTTTCCTGCCTCCATAGGATTTCTCTCAACAAACCCCTCTCCTCCCCCACCATTTCTAGTACTTCCTCATTTGTTTTCCTTTCGGTCCATTTCACCTTCTCCATTCTTCTCCACACCCACATTTCAAAAGCCTCCAATCTACGTCTATCCTCCTGCTTCAGCGACCACGTTTCCGCGCCGTACATAGCTACGCTCCATATCAGAGTTTTTACGAGTCTTGTCTTAACATCCCTACTCAACGTCCCCGTCATCAACTCCCTCCTCCTTGAGAAAGCCTCCTTGCCTAGCGCAATTCTTCTCCTTACGTCCCTACCACTTTGACCGTATTGGTCCAAAACACTTCCGAGATATGTAAACTGTTCTACCTGCTCTATTTTTTCCCCACCTATTTTAATATTTAGCTTAGCCTTTTTCTTTCTGGAAAATCGCATAACCTTTGATTTATTAATATTGATTCTCATCCCATATTTATCGCACTGAACCTCCAATTCACTCAACAATGCTTGCAACCCCTTGGCTGACTGAGCAACTAATGCTTGGTCATCAGCAAACCTAACCGATTTTACGAATTCCCCTCCGACTTTCATTCCTACCTCCAGTTCTTCCCATGCCTCTTTAATCATTTCCTCCACATATACGTTGAACAGTACCGGTGACAATGGGCAACCCTGCCTTACACCTCTTCCTAACACTGCCCATTCGGACTCTCCGTTCCCAACTCGCACCTGAGCAGTCTGAGACATGTACAGGTTGCGGATCAGTCTCCTGTCCCTCCAATCCATTCCTATTTTCTGCAATACACGTATTAATTTTTCCCAATTCACTCTATCAAACGCTTTTTCGAAATCTACAAAACAGGCAAAAACGTCCTGGTTGTATTCTATATTCCTCTCAATTAGTGATCTCATTACTGCAATGGCATCACGCGTACCTCTTCCTTTCCTAAACCCAAACTGATCATCCCCTAAGTAATCATTTGCCTTACTCTCAATCCTTTTGTTGATGATCCTGAGAATAACTTTAGCTGCGTGGGATATCAAACTTATTGTTCTGTAATCCTCACATGACGAAGCCTTTCCCTTTTTTGGAATAGGAACTAACACCGATCTCACAAAATCTTCCGGCCAGATTCCTTCCTCATAGATACTACGAATCAGTCCATATATGGCCTTCTTCCCACCTTTCCCTAACCATTTCAACATTTCTGCAGGAATATTGTCCACTCCCACAGCCTTATTTGCTTTCATCTCCTTTAATGCCCTTTCCATTTCATCGTCGAGTATGCCTGGAACTAAGCTATCTTCTTCTACGTCATGTTCCCTTTCTATGTCTAACCTTGTCGGCCTAAGTTCTTTACCATACAGTGTTTCTATATATTCCTTCCATCTCACTTGTATTTTTCCTGGTTCAACTATTATCTTACCCCATTTATCTTTCACTGTTAGCACTGATCCTGCCTTCTTACTTCCCGACAATAACTTAACCTTGCTGTATAGAGCACCAATTTCACCCTTCTTCTGTAGACTTTCCATATCCTCGCATTGCGTTTTCCACCATTCTTCTTTTGCTTTATTTGTGGCCCTTCTCAATTTATTGTTTAACTCTTTGTACTTCATTTTGCCTAACTCTGTGTTTACATTTTTCCATCTTCTTCTCTCATCCATCTTTGCAATCATCTCATCCGTTACCCATGGTTTCCTTATCCTTTTCCTGTTAACGGTTCCTATAGTGTCTTTAGCGGCTTCCAATATCCCTTGCTTGATACATTCCCATTTTTCCCATATATATATATATATATATATATATATATATATATATATATATATATATATATATATATATATATATATATATATATATATATATATATATACACTCACACACACACATACATATATTTGTGTAAATATACACACACACTCACCCTCTTTCTCTTTTATCAAACGGAAGGATTGCTATTCAGTCTACACTCCGATCTTCCGTCCGCTTTCCAATCCCCCATTTGAGCTGAAAATTCTGCGATAAGAGAGCCGGAACATCAAGTTTATCTCCAAAGAGCATCGTGATCCCGATTGCGTTGTTACACTTCACCGAAAGATGAATTCCACGTCGTTGGTGTAGATTTATCGTTGCTAGTGAAAGGTTTTCAGTTGTCTGTTGCATAATTCACGCGAGAGAATGCGTATTCTAGCGTCGTCAGTCTTTGTCTCGATTTGCTCGGGCGTTTCCATCTGAAATGAAAATGAAAGTGCCTTCGTGTTCTCGCCGTTGTCCCGGGACTTAGCGACGACGTTGCAGGAACTTTCCTGCTGTCGAGGGGTTGAAGCGGTTTTTTCGAGTAATCACTGATGTTTCACTGCAGCTCAGTTGTTTTTTCGATTTGTGGATTGAATGAGATATGCGAAAGATGAGAAATCTGTAACATGGACCCCGGATTATTGTAAACATCATTTTTGGCCGAGAGCACTCACCTTTCTGTTCGTCTCAGCGTTTCATGTGTTGCGTTAGGAAGAGATAATAATTTGGCAGGGCTGCTGAACTTAGGGGCTCTTTGCTGGTGTAGTTTGGTATTTTATTTGGACAAATTTTTTGGACACACATCGAGGAAAATAGGTAGGTTTTTTATTTAGTAAGTAATTTGGCAACAATGGTCATTTTGTACCACTCAGAGGTCATTAAAAACTCTTTCTGTCGTTAGTACTTAAGTACATATGGACATTCGTCAAAATATTATTTAGTTAAAATGGGCAGTTTTCCACAAAATAAATTTTTTTTTATTAATACGGCCGGTTTTGATGTAACTACATCATCTTCTGGTGGATGATGTAGTTACATCGAAACCGTTTGCATTTATACAAAAAATTATTTTGTGAAAAATTGCCAATTTTAATTAATCATGATATTCCACCACATCACGCCTGAAACGTCTCTTTTTAATTTTATGTAGGGTTAATATATTATAATTGTATGATAGATTACAAATACCATTTGCCTTTGAAAATGTAATTACGTTTTTGAGGTTCTCGGGGTAGGTTTAAAAATATGGGATATGTCCCCCTTAAAGTTCAGCATTTCGCGTACATCTCTGTAATTTACGCTCACCACCGAAAGATGCCTCACGCCTCCGAAGGAGACTCCCAGTCGTCGCGAATGGGCTCTGATCTAATCTAATATCTTCCGAAAAGTAATCCGAGCATTCTGCTGAAGATTGGAGAGATTTGATTTGTTGAACTGAAAAATAAAGGACCAGGGTTTTTCCTGGTTTAAAAAAAAACAAACGGGAAACATATCGCATCATAATTGATATTTGGAAAAGCAGGATGGGAACCGCTCGAGAAGATTAAATTTAAGATTTAACGCAGTAGGAGGTATTGGAAAAATGCAGATCGAAAGAGAACCGTGTTGACACCGACTAAATGATTGAAACTCTAGATTATATAGGTAGGCGAGTCTACAATTAGGAGTCAAGGAAAGGAGACATGCGCACTAACTGATATTGTGTATTATTATTGGTAATCTACCAGTTAATGTAAGTTGTGGTTGGACACAGGCTACACAACGGTAAAACGATAATTCCCTTGCCTCTCCCACGAAACAACCTGACCTCCAACGGTACAATTTACTCACATTTAATGTCGACTACTTTCTTCCTTCCTTTCTATCCAACATCCCTATCCTATTCCTGCCCCTCCCTCGCTTGCCTAACGCTATCTCCTCCTTTAACATCCCATTGCTATTCCATATGCCTCGCATCCATTTTTCCTACCCCCTAATTATTTTTCTAATTTGTCCCCTCTCTCTTCTCCCCCCACACTATACTTAGCCTTCTTCTTTTGTTCTCCTTTCTGTCTTCACTTCACCATCTCCATCTTTCACCACAGCCACATTTCAAAAGCTTCGAATCTACATCTATCACCCTGTTTCAATGACTGTTTCCGCGCCGTTGATAACTACGCTCTATATTAAAGTTTTTACGATCCTTTTCTTAACATCCTTGCACAGCGTCCCTGTCATTAATTCCCTCATCGTGAAAGTTTCTTTGACTAACGCAGTTCTTCTCCTTACGTCACTACTACTTTGACCGTGTTGGTCCAAAACACTTCCGAGATACGTAAACTGTTCCACCTGCCCAAGTTTTTACCGTTCTATTATCAAGTTTAACATGGCTTTCTCTTTCTGGAAAACCGCATAACATTTGTTGTATTGACATTGATTCTCATCCCATATGAATCGCATTGAATTTCCAATTCACTCAGCAATGCTTGCAACACTTTGGTTGACTGACAAACTAAAACTTGGTATTCCGCAAACCTCACCGATCATCGAATGCAATATCTCACGCACTATTTACCGTAAAACACAATGGGAAAATTTTCACAGTGAGCTAATTTAAAATGCAATTCCATTCAAAGCTATTCCAAAATTAAATGACACCTTGCGTCTTCGACGGATTGAAATGAACAACAACTATTCTTATTCAATGTACTTCAGTACTTTTTAGTGGCGTAACAGCCCTCACCGCATGCTCCATTAGAGGTGGCTTTGTTATTTTTTTTCCCTCGATTATCCATTAGAGAATGCAGCACTCAGTGCGGGACCTTACTTGGAAAAATAAAAAATAAGGTATACGAGTCTAGAAATGTTCCTGAAAGCAATATTTTTGTCTGTGCACGTGATCATTGGATCCCATGTGTCGCAAATCGAGATAGATCCCCCTTCGCTCGTGATTCAAACTTGTTCATCCCCACCATGGACCAATTATCGCTCGTCGCGTCCGCTGATTACCCACCCAGCCATGGCAAAAGGAGACACTTCAGGCGCATCCGAAGCGTACCAGGATCCATTCTAATGAACTTCCCCGTCGCACTTTCGCGATGTCGAATTTCAATTCCCCTTTAATCGTTCGTCGGCTCCCTCTCTCGGGTGGTGGTAGAAAAATCATCTGCGGGAAAAAAGGAACATTCGAGTCTGGAGGGGAGAGGCGTTCTGAAACATTTGCCTGGGAATACGACACTCGATGAGTTATGGGAATCGATACCTCTTCCCCATATGTCCGGGACGCGCTCTGGCCAGCCTTGACCCTCTTCCCTTTCTCCTTCCGAGTGCGAGAGCGAGCCCCTCTCCTGCTCGAGGCTCCGAGGGTTTCGTCCAGCGTGGCCAGATTTAGTCCGGGCGGTGTAATCCCTAATCACACCCGCGCGGCCGGGGGGAAGAAGGGGTGGCCACACGGTATGGTGGGAATGGCTTCAGGCAAAAAGACAGTGAGAGCTGAATGCAGGGTGGTATGATCGGAAAGTACAGCACCACTTCATAGTGTAATGTCCCTACTCCCTCTTCTTACAGATGGAATTTCTAGTGTTTTTATTCATGAAGTATACGCGCGCCAGAAACGAGTTTTCACAAGGCCAATCTATCCCTTTCTTGCCTGCAGTGTGGTAAAGGAGTAACGAAGCCCGGGTCACTTCACTGGAATGGGCTTGAGGGATATTGAGTTGCCTCTTTCACTCCTTACGTGAAGGATTTATTGAATAAGCTTTAATTCTCGAAATGTGGCACTTCTAACAAAGTTATGCAGAGTTTACCGACAAAGAGCCGACGTTAAAGTGGGCGCATCGCGTGCTACGATTTACCCACGGCATCGGGTGCTTGCCACTGGATTTGGATGTGTTTTACTCTCGGAGATTTAGTCGTGGAATATTGAACTGCAGCATGTTGGCCATTCAGTCGGGAAAATGTCTGTGAAGTGACGGCACTGCTTTCAAAATGAGGTAAATGACCCAACTTTTCGTAAACTTTGGGAATTAGAAATGTGAATCGGGAATGTGATGTGGGATTCGGGATGGAACGACGAATCTTTCTCGTGATTAGTAGTGTGACATCAGTTAGCGATAAGCGGAGGCCGTCGCGCCTGCAAACCCTGGAAAAAATCCAGAATTTACCAATGGGTTGGGTTGGCTTCGTTATGGTTGTATCAGTGGCACGGCGGCACGATGGGATATGATCCACGGTTAAAATTCATTATAGTCGGATTGGAAATCGGAGGGGGAAAAAGGACGGAATTTTCGTCAGAAAAGCCGGGTAAAATTCGAGAATGGGAATCCACCATGATCAAACCAAAAATTAGCTTAATAGGCGCTAGTGGATCTCACCCCCTCGAGCTCCACGGCGTGTGAAATTCTGTAAGAGGGCCAGTTCCTTTCACTTTGTCGCACGCGTTTAACCCTTGAAGATCCTGGATCCGAAAAATCACACAACTAAGGGTTTTTTTTTAATTTGTAGATGTACGTACAGGGGCATCGTTCGGTACCAGGATGGCATTTTACGAAATTACGTTATAATTATATTTGTGGGCATAAGATTCAATAGCGGTATAGCATCGTCCTTGCCGTAAGGGTGTGGACATTTAGGTCTATTATGGCGACGAAAACAAGGAAAATGCGAGATCCGGCCTCTGGTTGAATGAAACTTAAAACAGGTCCATGGCCCCTCGGGTCTCTCGCTCTTTCTATATTTCTCCATCGCCCCCCCCCCTCCCTCCATCCCATAGTGTCCCTCCTTCCATTTTTCCTCTTCCTCCCGTCCCGCCCCCCTTTTCCTCCCCTCCCCAGACCCCTCCTCCCGTCCCCTTCCACATCGCCGCTTCATTCATCTCGGCCAACCGGAAACGGGGAAGTTCGCACCTGACCGCGCACGGCTCCTGCTTCCTCCCCGTCGTTCCCCCCCTCACCTCCCACAACTCTTCCATTTCCCTCCCCACACCAATCCGTAGTTTATATTTCGCCCTCATTTCCAGTCGGCTTCGTCAAGTGCCACTCTCGCCTAGACCCCGAAGCAAGTTTTCCCACGGGCTCCCTGATCTTCCGGTCGCAACTCTGGTGTCACGGTCCCCGCGGCGGGTGGGGTCAGCGTGAAATTCCTGGCAAATTGGGTTTTTAGCAGTCCCCACACCCCTTGTCAAACGGTGTTTATTATCTAGGTTCTACGCCCGGGGTTCTGTTTTCTATACTTTTCTAGCCATTCTATCTCGATTGAGAAGAATTTTTCGCTGTCAATTTTTTATAGTCCAGTCCTTATGGCACGAAAATCTATGGCATCAGGTGCATGAGCATAATTAGGAATTTTGAAATTCATACTTGCAATGTGTGTGTATGTGTAAAAATGTACATGTATTTGTGTAGGTTGCGGTAGTCCAGGGGTAGAGCGTTGGGATACTGATAGGAGGGTCCAGGTTCGATTCCCGGTCTAGCCTCTCTGGGCACCTGTAGCTCCACCCAAGCTATGTGATTTTTCGGGTACCAGATCTTCCTGGGAAACCATAACCGGCACAGGGAAAGGAACTGGCCCCCCTACCATGATGTGTGAATTTCACACGCCGTAGGGCTTAGTACATGGGTGAACTCTACCACCACCTACCAAACCGACCTATGGGTTGAATACTGTGTTTATGGTTTCTTTTGCGTACATATATAAACACAGGCAGGATGAGGCAGCGTAACTTTCTTTTTGAATACGTTTAGCGTTTTAAAAAAGGAAGTTATAAACATAACAGTTTCGGGCATAATTTTGTGGAATTCCTTCATGATGAGGGTAGAAAAAGAAACTTATCACTTACAAATAAGATTTAATGATGATGATGGGCAGCATGGAAACCATGATCGTGTGAAGTATCAAATCATCTTTATATTATTATATATATATATATATATATATATATATATATATATATATATATATATATATATATATATATATATATATATATATATATATACATATATATACATATTCAAACATGAAAATCCCGCCATAGGGCGAACAAATATTATTCTCACACATAGAAATACATATATAAGGAAAGGGGATAGGAAAACACATAAAAGACAAACACAGGAAAGGTGGGGAAGGCGGATTTGAGCAAGTCACAAATGTAAAAATATTTCCTTATCCGGGATTTGAACCATGGGCCTTCCATTTGCCGGGCGGATGCTCTACCAACTAAGCTAATAAGGAAACCAGATTTACTCTGAGATCTGCGATCTTATAAAGCGCCAAAGTGCTCCGATAGCTGTTGCCCGAGAGATAGCGTTAGGGAGCTTTTACACCCACCAAAGGAGAAATAGACGGCACACAAGGGGAAAGGATAGTAGAAAAGCATTCATACAATATTATAAAGGATGGAAACGGTGCGGTATATATACACACACACATTCAAACACGAAATCCCGCCATGCGGCGAATAAATATTCATTCACATAGAAATAGATATAAGGAAAGGGGAAAGGAACACACACAAAGGACGAACACAGGAGAGGTGGGGAAGGCGGAATCAAGCGGACCACTAATGTAAAAATATTTTCCTCAACCGGGACTTGAACACAGGATCTCTCCACTTGCCGGGCGGAAGCCCTAACCACTTGAGCTGTCGAGAAAATGTACTTTAAACTGAAATCTGCGATCTTATAAAGCGCCCAAGTGCTCCGATTCACTGCCCAGGAGATGGCGTTAGGGAGCTGTTACACCCACCAAAGGATAAGTAGACAAACACAAGAAGAAGGACAGTAGGCTAGCAAGCATACAACATCATATAGGATAGGAACGGTGCGTTTCATGGCACGCATATCTCCTGGGCAATGAAATGAAGTTGACGATGGCCTGGCCGTTGAAACGTCATACATAGTCGTGTTTGTCCTTTTTTTGTGTTTCTACGCGTAGTTAAGTGTTGAACCAGAATTTTTATATACGTCAGATTTTTTATCATAAACCAAAGATAAAGAGTTTCCCCATGTGTTGCTCCTACCTTTCCATTTCCCTTACATCCTTCTCCACCTCCCTCTTCCTAGTCATTTTTTAACAGTCCTCTTGTATTCGCAACTGCCGTAAGTTCTGTGGTTGAAGGCGATTGTCGTTATAAACTTGAAAAAAAATTAACTCATTTTGTGGCTGAGCTTTGAAGCACAGACAGAAAGAACTTTCCCACACACTGCGAAGCGTGGTTAAAGGTTGAATTTTTGCCTTGTGCATTAAGGCAGGAGCTCCTTCCTGTCAGGAAATGTTATAAGTGTGAAAATAGCTTTTTTATCAAGGTATTTTACTCCTCGCTTTCTATCGATCGCAGGACAAGACAGTCAAAAGCTCGGATGTATACTGAATACTTGTAAATACAGGTGTTAGTGCGTCGAAGGTGTATTAAAAGAATTTTTTTAGCAGCGATTACATCTTTTTCTGTGTTCTCTTGCCAATGTTTTGGCCAATTCTTTCGGTCGAGGTTTGGGGATGTTATGACGAATTTTCTGTGTAGGCGCTCAAGTTCATCAGTATGACATTTCGAGGAAATGCCAATAGGAAACTGGAGACCGAGTACGAAATGAAAGAGTTCGAAATGCGGTTTTCCGAACGAGTAAGATACTTGGGCTTAGCCCTTTCAAAAAGCGTTATCATGGATCGAGCACGTTCGAAAGATTTATATGGCCGCCTTGGAGAACCTGATCCATTCGACGAGTTATAGGAATATGTAATGAGAAAGTAAGGGAAAGGTGTTAATTTGCACTGGTGATGCCCAACTTGGAATACGCGACAGGACAGGTATTCTGAGACCCTTCCAAGGAATGGAATAAGGAAATAGAGAAGTTACGAAGGAACTCTGGCCTTGTGAAGACATTTTGCGATAATGAAAGCGAGCGTAGCGCGATTAATCGAGGAACTAGGATGGTGTCCCTCCAAGCACGGAAGGAGAATGCTAGACCAAGGCTATTTGAGAAATATAGAACACTCGATTCAACTTATGACATCCAATAAGTCATCATGGCCACTCAATATATCCGAATTCAATTTAGTATAAAGTAAGTTTAGTTTAAATTTAATAAGTTTAATTCCCCTAGAAAGGAGGTATGGTTCTTGCTTGTTGCTTGAATTATTTTTGCCTTATCTTCGGTTTATCATGAAGAGTTATTCCCACCGTTTGATCTGCCTATTCTGACATACTACTGCTTTCATCATACCATATAATTTTACAAATCTAACTCCTCTTTGATGTAGCTGTTCGAATTCTGAAATACGCAACGATTTTCAAACCGATAAATACACGTGCCTAATCCTAGTTCAAGCTTTTGACAAAACTGTGTCATCGCGTCAAGGTGTCCGGCCGGACGATTCGCCTCCAGGATTGAAAGGAATAAATTTATCACAGAGACCAATTTTGGATCAAAGAATTAATTCCGTCACCTGCCGTCCATCCCATACTCCCAACGACCCTCCCCAATGGCCCACCGCCCATGATGCGTTCCCGGAACCTGCGGGTTTCGGCTGTGGCAATGGTTGCGTGGGAATGTTTATTAAGACCCTGTACTCTGCAGGTGTACAGGACTCTCTCCCCCCCAATAAAAAAAATACACGACAGCAACGTGATCGGCGAGCGGTGGGAATTGGGCCACTGTATCATGGGGGAGGAGAGAATTAATGATGAAATTGATATTGGCCGGCGGAGTCGCCACTCGCGCCCTTGCTCGCCTTTTGTCAGCTGTTGGGGTGGAGTCAGAAGGGGGGGAGGGGGGAAGAGAGGAAGGCCTTTCGTCCCAACTTCCGGTCGTTTTTGTGTGTGTGTATGTATGTGTAGTTGGAGGGACTTGTAAGTGCTCGGAAATACCAAAGGATATTTGTAAATGTTCGTTCTTTTTTCACGTGTTCCGCGAGGAAAGGTCGGCACCGGATGAGTCAGAACCTGCCTACCTGACTGAACGGTGGGCCCAGCATGGCGTGCGCGCATCGCTTCTGTTTTTTTGTACTTAGTGGCAGCTGAGGACACTGGTCACGTTCTTGTAGAGCGTAACTTCGTTTATGAGTCGCAGGAGAGCGTGCGTTCGTTAACCGTGCTAATCCAGTGTGTGGAATAATTCAAATCTACTCACGATTAGGAAGGACAACCAACGGCAATGTCTGTTTCTAGTTTTTGGTACGGAATCGAAATTACGTTAAAAGAGGGAAGGTTCGCGGCTTAACATTTCAATTAAATTTTTTTAGAGTAAAGCGGCGGTCACGTTGCCCGAATTTCACACCAGTTCAAAGGACCGTCCCAAATGTGCCGCGGGCAACCCCCTCTTGACCGATCAAGCGAATCAAAATTTACGAAGCATCTCAGTCGCGTAGTTCCCAACTCCTGGATTCCATGGTTTTTTTCCAAGCGTGCAATTTCAATTGAACATATCTGCTCTGGGAAAGTTGAGGAATCTGTAACCAATTACAGGTAGTTCTTGGTTTCGGTTTTGATCCCAGAAAGTAGAAACTATTCAAGGATACGGGAATGCCCCAGTTTCTGTCTCTGCATCGCATTTGGTTCGGTTTCAGCATTGTTACCAGAGAAAGAAGAAAGTTTCGCCGAAAAACTTCACGAACAGGCTTCGCAGTTTTAGGTTTGGCCCTAGTTCAGATTTATCACCATTATCGTCTACGTCCCCCTCGTTACCCGTAGTCAACTTTTGCCTGAATTGACCTCTCACCCATACCGCTCATTTGCCCTGCCACGCGTTAATTTCATAACCCGGTTTCAACATTACCATTCGTGAGGTACGTTGTTCAAGGAGTATATTTTGGTACGCCTAATCCGGATATCGTAATGTTGGAACCAGATTGTGAAAATAAAGCTTACCGGTGAAATTAATAGTACAAAATTATTTTTGCATACTGTTGTTTCCCCAGAGTAGGCCCCAAATGAGACTCTGGTTTCCCCAGAGTCTATTTGTATTGAGCCCTCTCACTTTTCTTCCTACCGTCGGTCTCTCGTGCCGTTTTTTATCCAACGAGTACCGCCGCACCTGCGTCGTTCTTAGCATCGCACCTAAAGAACCCTTAGCTATATCAAGACAAAGATGAGCGGAACTAGAGTGGTGGAATCAGGAGCGAACTTCCCTTCCCATTTACGGTCACTTTCGACCCAATGCCAAGTGCCAAGGAACGGATTTCTCTCAAATTTCCCTTTCAGTACAAAGTTTCGGTGCTTAAGTAGTCCCATTTCTCGTAAACAGGACGTTATATGTTGCTGGGCTCGCGATGCGCGGTACGAGTGCGTTTTTCGGTCGCAAGGAAGGATTTATCTTGATTGAGATCGAGGTAAATTATGAAGAAGATAAACTCGGAAGTATCGTCGTCGCGGGCTGACCTAAAAGTCACAGTTTTTTGTCCCCGTCTTTTGGTGCCGCAGTGCGTTGTTTGAAATTGTTTTTCTTTGTTTCACACAATGTCCTCACGATGTGCATTGGTTTTCCATGGTCATAGGCAGGGATCATTTTATGTGAGATGGAATAATACAGGGAGATGATGGAATACGTATATGGCTATTTCGTTTAGGCGTTATTCAGATACGAAACAATTTACTACTTTATTAAAATAATTTGTAATGTTTTAAAAATAAATTATTTTTTTAGGCTCTGAAAGAGTCACCAGGAACCATGAATGATCGAGAGGCTGGGAGAAGGTAGGGTGTGCGGTGACTGTCATCGCCACTCACCCCCTTTGGCGCTCCTTGTATTTAATAAATGACACAGAGTCAGGCGTAATATGATGGAAATCCTTCATGATGGAAGAAGACACTTTGCTTCACCAAATAGTTTTTTTTACGACCTAGGTTTCGAAATTGTAAAGTGAACACTTGGCTTTTCCACATAGAAAATTTTGTATTCACTACCCAGATTTCGTTATGGTATAATATCTTCAACTTGAAGATGTTATACCGTAGCGAAACCTAGGTAGTGAATAAAAAATTTCCTACGCGGAAAAACCAAGTTGTTCATTTTTCAATTTCAATATGAAGATTTTCCACAAAATCACGCCAGAAACGTTTTTATTTTTTTCATTGACCTAGGTTTCGTTACAGACCTGAAGGTTTTACGAAACCCAAGTCTTAATAAAAAAAATTCTATGTGGAAAAGCGAAGCGTCTTCTTTCATCATCTCCTTGTATTTGTTAGATTGGTCGTATTTGGGTTATTTTCTCCGTATCATTCGACGCCTCTTATGAAGTTTATGGTAGGTTTGTGACTGTTGACTTCCGTCTGATGGCAAGTGTTAATTAGTCGTCTTTGGGATAGGTTTATTGGGACAGGCAAGTGCGGGAGTCATTAAATGCTCAGTCCTACCGCTTCGCCTTATCGGGAATTTTTTTCAACCCCTGTGCTGAGAAATATTCATAAAAACTCCCATCAACGTTTGTTTTGTGTTCTAGTCGAGCGTGGCACACGAGAGCGCTGTAATAAAAGTGCAACTTGGAAGACATATTCATGAAAAAGTAGTTAGAAAAGCTTATGTTTTAATCATCCAAGTCGACAGAACGTACTTTAGTGATGCTCTATTGAAATTTTCATAGTAAGTGTAATTTGTGTCCCCGAAGCCAAAGCCATCCAAGCGGTCGTAGTCGTGCAAAGGGAACTCGGACATCGGAGCGCTTTAAAATCTATAATATACCTGTATTTGTACAGCTTCTGGTCCACAAAATAAATTCTCTGTCAAATTCGGATCAATGTTGGTTGGACCGGTAAAAATTGAAACCTGCGTCAGTGTTGGAACCAAATGCGGGAACCAAGTTTAGGCCCGAGTGTGCATGTAATGTTTCACCACTCGCAACTGCTGAAAATTACTTGCTCGGAAAAAATTGGCAGCTGCCGCCTCCCAATACCGAAGAAATAATAGCCCAAGCTTTGTTCCGAGGAAGCATTTAAATTGGTGAATCATGAAAAGAAACCTAGAGCCGTGAGTTCCCTTTTCATGATCGCGCTCAAGGGATAAATTAAATACGCCCTATTATATGTAATAGTTCCCCGAACCTTCTTTTATAAAATTCCAACCTGAAGGGAACAGGATATCGCTAATGGATGTTGCCAAACTTCGGTGAACGGCTATATATATCCCGCAGGTGTCCTATAGTCCGTATGGACGGGTGTTTCCTCCCACAGAAGCTCTAGCTATTGTTGGATTCATTACCTTTCATTTTTCGCGATGACTTCGAGAGTAGGAGGAACCTAAATCGTAGTACTACGTTATTGCCACCATTTGAAAAGTAATACTATAGCCATATGGCAATTCATAAATGTTCATGGGATAAGTCATTGACACTTTTCCTTGCCAGACAGCTTGATTCTCCAGCATACATAATTAGGTTGGAGTATTCCATTTTCCATTTTAATTATCATCATGCTCATGGGTTACCAATCAGGATTGATTTATTGCAGCACTCCAGGCCATTTTGTTACCTGCCAATCTCTCATTCCCTTCGTAGTCTATTCCATCACCTGCTTCTCATAATTCATCCTTGGCCCACCTCTCTAATTGCTCCTCTCTCGCTGGTTCCTTCATTTATGATCTTTGGTAATTATCTTGCCCCGGGGTATTTCCAATAGTATATTTTTAAAAATGACGTCACACAGCACAGAAAGATATTCAAATATAAACGTAATTAATACCTAATCCGAATGTCTGCGAGGGAAGACGTCGGAATATCTGATTTTGTCATTATTGTTAGAATCCCGGATTAAATTTTAATTTTAACTTGTTTCGCAACTGGTTTGCGGGCATTTCGTCAAAATTTATGCCAATACAAATTAATATTAGTTTTATTTCTTCTAAATTTTTCATACGATGTAGGTAATATTATTTAGTGTTAAGGTATATAACTCAATAACTACTTAAACCAAGGAGAGAGATGGCGTTGGCCAACACAAGTATGCATAGAAACATAAGTAAGGACTTTCACATGTGTTCCGTAGGCTTCTCTCCTTACCCCCTCTTGTAAGAAATTCTTCATTTTTTGCTCGAATTATCCATTTTATTTTTTATCGTTCTTCCAGGGAAGCACATTTCCCTCGCTTATAATCTGCTTTACAATGCTGCTGATAACACCCTTATCTCAGTAGACATCAATTGGTGAGCATGGGAATCGGGATGGTGCGGAGGCTAACGTACAGGCTTCCCACCGAGAAGGCAGGTTTAAATCCTAGAGGCAACAAATATTTTTCAGAAGTATCCCAATCCCTACTTGAGGTGCTTTGTGGAGAGCACTTTGAGCGAGTACTACGTTCGTCGGATTGGACGTTAAACTGAGAACCTCTTCTCATAAAATCATCCTCATCCCCATGGTGATGAGGATGATTTTACACCATAACGAAACCTAGGTATTGAAGAGTAAGAAAAAAAATTTAAGTGGAAAAGCCAGGTTATTTAATTTTCAAATTTCAATACCTCGATGAAAAAAATCACACGGGAGTCCTACGAGGGTAGGTTGTGAAGTCCTTGTAAAAATGAAAAATTTTTCGGTATAAACCATTATTATTTTTCAACTTCATCTCCTTTTTGGCTCATGCATTTCGTCCATCGCTGTTCCAATTTGTTGATCTCTTTTTAGTAATGGAATAATACATAGTAAATGCCTGCAAAAGAGGCATTTACTATATATTTTCGAAGTCACCTCGTCATTTGGATGAAATCTCCTTCCCGTAAGTGATTTCTTCGGATTTGTGATGAGTTTGTAGTCCGAGGAACCCAAGCATTGGGAAAATAGCGAACGAGTTGGAATCGTGTATCCATCAATTATGCGGCCACAGATACAGAGGATTGCAGGAACTGGAGAGGGAAATGGAAAGAGTACTTTTTTTGTGGGACAATCATGGACGTTTTCTTAAATTTTGTTTTGTTTTAAAACGGTCTAATAACAATGGGCGAGTAGTAATTTGGCACTTTGCAAAATAATCCAGGAAGTCTTATTCCTTGCGAATCTCCAAAAAAACAGTCGCTGTAGATTTCCCAGCTGAAGGAGAGGCCTTATTCGCCTTCTTTGATGCGGACCTACCCCGCTGACAAGCCGTTACTTTGACTGTTCCTTGGTTTCGCAAAATCCGCATTGAAGTCAAAGCCACAGTCAATTCCTCATTTAGTGTTCTCAACAATTCTTGGATTTACGGAACCCTAATGGCACAAATCCAAGCATTAGTTGCTCAGTCAGCCAAAGGGTTGCAAGCATTGCTGAGTGAATTGGAGGTTCAGTGCGATAAATATGGGATGAGAATCAATATTAATAAAACAAAGGTTATGCGATTTTCCAGAAAGAAAAAGGCTAAGCTAAATATTAAAATAGGCGGGGAAAAAATAGAGCAGGTAGAACAGTTTACATATCTCGGAAGTGTTTTGGACCAATACGGTCAAAGTGGTAGGGACGTAAGGAGAAGAATTGCGCTAGGCAAGGAGGCTTTCTCAAGGAGGAGGGAGTTGATGACGGGGACGTTGAGTAGAGATGTTAAGACAAGACTCGTAAAAACTCTGATATGGAGCGTAGCTATGTATGGTGCGGAAACGTGGTCACTGAAGCAGGAGGATAGACGTAGATTGGAGGCTTTTGAAATGTGGGTGTGGAGAAGAATGGAGAAGGTGAAATGGACCGAAAGGAAAACAAATGAGGAAGTACTGGAGATGGTGGGTGAGGAGAGGGGTTTGTTGAGAGAATTCCTATGGAGGCAGGAAAAATGGATGAAAGGCGTATTGAGCGGTAGTGGAATGTTGAAGAAGGCAATAGAGGGGAGAATGTTGGGCAAGCGAGGGAAGGGCAGGAACAGGATAGGGATGTTGGACGGGATGAAGGGAGGAAAGAAGTACACAGAGATGAAGAGGGACCTGATGTAGATTAGTTTGCTAGGTGGGGAGCCACAGAATGTTTATTTGATAGTTGTGTCCATCCAAAAACCTACCTTAAACGGTAGATTACCTAATAATAATAATAATAATGGCACAAATGACCCTAGCTGTCGGTCGCCTTCCCTAAAAACTACTACTAATGCTAATCAATTGTGAATACAGCCCTTCCCATACATCGTCTACCCCTTTTTCCACGTGCTAATTAAATGCCACTGACTATAACGGGCCACTGCCTATAATGATTTCCATCACTAATTTTTGGAGTCGCGTTTAGGCAAATGACACCCTTATCCCTTCATTTTACCCTTGTCATTGCACCACGTGCTTTTTTAAAATTCGTCTATTCCGATCAATAGCTATCGAATAAATGGAAAAAGATTATGAATACCAATGTGGTTTTTATTCCTTGCCTTTAATGTGATACCTGTCGTGGTTTCTAACTTTTCCCTTCCATTTTTAAAATTATGTTATTCATCGCATAGTTGCTAGTTGCTTGTTGATAGTTGCTTTCCCTTTTAGTTGCTGATAGTTGCTTTCCCTTTTATTCAATTTTCTGGTGTTTCTTTTCCACTGTTTTCGTGATCTGCGAGAGTAAATGTACAATGTACTTGTATGGTATTTTGATGCTCGCATTTTCCATCTTTATCCTTATCCCAGATGGGGTTAATATTGTCTTACATGAGAGCTGTCATCTGGCTAAACCCTTTCATCGGATATGATACGATTCCATCCAAAACAAACCTTCCTTTTGGATTTAGAACTGGACGTCCTCCGTTAATTATAGATCACAGTATTCAACCCGAAGGTTGGTTCAATGGGTGAGGGTGGAGAGCTCACTTTATACTAATCCCAGCGTCGGTGTAATACGTGAAATCCACACATCGGTGTAATAACAGGGGCCAGGTTATTCCTCTGCGCCGTCTTTGATTATAATCGTCCTAGATAATTATCTAGGACGATTTGGTACCAGAAAGATTATACGGTTTCGGTAAAGCTGAGGATGCCCCTAGGCGTCACCGGGAATCGATCCTGAGCCCTCCGGTCGGTTGTTCTGCACTCCGCCCACTGGACGAACACGTCCCCTATTAACTAAAGAGGGCATCTAAAATGCCAAAAAATAAAGTGAAGGTGGATTTGGTTCGAATAATCCTGGCAATAACTACCGCTGGGAAACCGTAAAAGGTGGTAATGATATTCAATTTTCTGGGTTATATTACTCTTTTAGTGTTAGTTTTATGACATTATCGGATTTTTTAACGTTTCTTTATCATTTGCAGGACATATAGTTACCATACCTTTGTCTGCGTAACAAGAAAATAAAAATGGAATCATTAGTAATTATGGTTAGGTATCCCGAATCCCAAGACTGTGTCCTAAAGAAATAGGGCTTCTTGCTTCTAACTCTGATGGTAACCGCATGTGGCGTAACTGGGGGCTTTGCAGTTAGTGTGTATACCCTTCAAGATGGCACCTTCCCTCGAAGGTCACACCTGCACACCTCTTTGACGAATTCGAATATGGCTGAAAGTTTACTCCTTTCGTGTGTGCTGTGTGTAATTTTTTTTTATTGCTTGACTTGAAGTATTTTTGAAATGAAAAATCTGAATGTAAAATACTGTCGGAAGTTTTAATTAGTGTTTCCACTTAGCACTGTCAGTGTTTAGTACGAGTTGTGAAACCAATGAAGTTTTACTGCAGCCAGGCACAGTTTTTATTTGTTTCTAACAAAGTCGAAGAAATGGAAATTCCCTAGAAAGGGAATTTTAATCGGGTTTATTTTTTCGGTTCGCTGTTTACTGTGAAATTGCAAACGTTCGGGGTGTTACTGTATTCCCCGTATACGCGAAACGCCCTAATCGAATTCCAGGTACTACAAGCCACGCGTAGAATCGAAATCTTCAGAGCGCGACTGTTTTTTCGCAATTCAAGGGAATAATAGTATGCACAGGAAGCGATCCCAATAGCCCATATTCTTTTTCGATGCATCGATCGTTACGCAAACGTAGAGCAAGTGGCGATTCCGGTACCATTTCCGCTCCCCGTTGCGTCATTTCCTGTTCACACCGTGCTATCAGAAGTGCGGTGTTTGAGATCTCAGATTAGGTGGCGAGTTTCCTGTTATCGCGGGCGGCGAGCCCGTTCGGCTCGCAGCCCTGCTCGTCGCGACCTCACGGGAAACCACGGGGCCAGGCAAGGGACCTTGGCGAACTCTTTAAGGATGTTGTAAAGGGTGGAATTTTCATTTCTCCCTGTGCGGGGGAAGGAAGTGGAGATGAAGACGATTACCCATTTTTATCTTCCTCCAAATCGATCTGACTTTTATCCTCGCGAACTTGCTTGAGCATAAGGGTGAAATCCGGTACGCGGCAAAAAAAAATCGTTGAAATACCGGACTCTTGCCGTCAAGGTCGCACTTTTTTTGTAGTGTCAACGCATACTAATGGAGGTATGTTTTTCTCTATTCCTGACATTTTATTAATTATGGCGATGGAAATGAGCAAAGTTGTCTCAAATTGTGCCATTTCTCCAAGCTTACAGTCTTCTGCCAAATGAACAATAGCTTTGTTCACCTTTTAAATGTCGTTTCTGGTGTAATGCGGTAAAACCCATGGAGTTAGTACTTTAATATACGCAGTGGAGTCATTAAAATGTTTGTTGTTCGGTGCATCGGTGTTCATGCATTAAATACCTTAAGTTGGATCTGAATCAATTCCACCCATTTCACATTCAGATTCGCTGTGCCAAATCCGTTTATTGTCCACTTTTAAATTTGCACCCATGCATCTAGCAATAATTTTATCTCCCGTACTTTCGTCCGATTAAAATATTAAACGACTTCATTCATATGTTCATTTTCAATTTCACATCATGCCATTGTTTTCTTAAAATAACTATTTCGCACGGATGTCCTGTAGATTTTGCGATTAAAATATTTTACGACCCGTTGAAGTGTTCGTTCTTCCTGCCCACAAACTGTTACTCCTTCCCATTCTTTCTGCTCGTTACCTGTTCTGAATATCGGATTAAATTCCGTACGCAGGGGGTGTCCCGCGAATAGAGAGAACATAAAAATCTTATTCCATTGGCTGTGTCCATCCATAGGTGTATCTACATCACAGTTGATGGTGGCCTTTCGGTCTTCAGACTTCATCGGGGAATTTTCCGCCGTTGCATGATGCTAAATGCGACTGTCAGTGCGTCTGGTCCCGGGGGAAGTTTTCAGTATTATTTTGGTTGCGTTTGTGTTTGTTAAGTGATAGTTTTGTAATTTGTTTCAGCGCTTTGGGTTTGGTCATTGATGGGTTGAGTTGATCGTGAACGGAATTTAGCGATTCTCGACGGAGAGGCTGAGCGAATGAATTTGTCTCGAAAGAGTTAGGATGATGGCCAGCAGAGAATTTTAGTGTTCGATTTGCATCGTCGGACGATCAGAATATTACGATGAAGATGCTTAAAAGCCAATGGATGGGACGATTTCGTTTATATCTGGTGGACGGAGATGAAGAAAGTTGAGTGGAAAGAGTTAGTAACCGTTTCTTCGTCATGTTTTAAGGGACGCGATCACACCCAATCGTGGAATTTTCTTTATGCAACCTTTTCCTTATGAGTCCGGATGTGCAACTTCCCGTTCGCATCGATCGGCGCATAATTCTAGTAGGAATATAGGTGTTTTATGATGCGAGAATCGGACTTTCCGCCCTGCCGATCGAATTGAATGGCGGACTCCCCCTCGGGTCAAGCATTGGATTGCCCTGCTCGCGATTTTGTTTTCTCATACAAAACAATCTCCACGGACTGTAAAAGAACGAGAGAATCCTTTACTCCGGATTGGTGGATTTCCTCCAGATAGGTGACGGCGAAGTCTTTCGTAATTTACCCCAATCGTTATAAATTATCGGCAGTACTCAGAAATGTCTTTTCCGCATTTCATAACGTCCACTTCGAAAATATTTTTAGCACTTATGGTATCAATCATTTTAGTTTTATTTGGTGCTCTTTTTACAGTATTTAGAAGCAACCGTCGAAAAGAAAGAGTTAATTAGATTTAAAACTATTAGTTATTTTTATTGGTTGATAACGAAGAGTTTATTTTAAGGTCATTCGTTCTACATTGTCCATTAAATCCAGGACATCGTCACTGAACATTCAATCGATATACGGAATTTTTTCTGTCCAATTTTTCTGGTGGTGGCGCCCGTGGGGACCTGGGTCGTGGGATAAAATATTTTATATGATAATACCTACCGTTTCATTGTAGGCGATAAAGTGTGTAATGTCTGCATTTTTCATGCAATTTGAAAATAAATTGGGAAAACTCGCTGTGCATTCCGTTGACATTTGATGCACGATTTCTCACGCTATGACAAAAAAAAAGAAGCCAAAGCGTGGTGGCTATCAGTGAGTATTTTCCTTGCTTTAGATGGATTACCGCAGTTTGCTCATTTCCAAAGGATATCTTTATTCTTGGTAGTTTGCTTGACTCATCCCTTGAGTATTATTATTGAAAATAGCCGTGACGTAAGTAAGTTTAACTTCAAAGAATGTATGGCGACAAACCCTTTCCATAAGGGGAAACGTGCGCTTCGAAATACTACGCACAGTCGTAGAACAAACTATATTAGTGGCAATTTATGCTTAGTAAGATCCTATTTATATTGATGAAGTTGTCTGATTTCTCTATTTAATGATATCATGCAGAATAATTTGTTTATTAATTGTTATTCTGACTGTATTATTCATTTTTACATTAACAAAAATTAATATGTGGAAATTTTTAAGTGTTTATGAGAAAATTGGAATTATTTAAAGCGTCACAAAGATTATAATTATACTTTGTCATATTTTACATTAGGTACACGTTTATTTAGAAAGCAACAACTTCGTCTTTGGCGCGATAAAAGAAAGGAAGTGTGGTGTTTCAACTCTTATGTCTGTGTTGCAATATCGGTGGTACATGCTTAAAAATTATTTATTGTGCTTTTATATCTAACGTGGGTGATGTTCAGTTTTAGGAAACAATAATCGGGACAATTTTTACATGAAAAAAGTACTATATATTTGAAAGAGGGTTGGCGGGAAGCCCCATGATCGTAATGTGATCGGAGACGAGTTTCCTGTATTTTTCAGACTTTGTTAAATTTTCGGGCATATATGTATATGCTGAATTCAGAGTAAGTCATCGTTCATGACCGATGACTCCAGCCTGGATGTGATGGTGGTGAATCGAGTGGGAGGAGGACGGTGCCCCCTCATATATGCGTGGGACCGTTGTCGTTTTTCAAGATTGGTGTGCAAACACAGGTGCTCCCATTTCATCCATCTTATCGCGCATCACGTGGAAAGAGGGCGTGATGTAACGCCACCCACCGTATGCACCGTGGCCCAATCTCACCAAGTGTTCCCGCACTGTCACGTATTGCCGAGCGATAAGATTTCCGCGGGATCGATTTCCCGTAGAAGGGAGAGACGGGAAGCTGATTTTCCTCGTGCGTCCGCCAATCACACGTTCACATTCGTCGGTCGTTCGGTCCGCCTATTAGAATCGTACGCGTTCCGACGTCCGTCAGCTGTTCAGCAACGTTCGACCTTGGAGTACACATTTGCACTTGTATTTTTTTGCATTCGACTAGCATCCGCGAATCAATTCACGCCGGGGACATTGAATTCATTCGTTTCTGCTGCTTACGGCTTGAGGCGGATCTCGCGTCATTTCAGTCGTCTTCATTCGTATGCTTCGGTTGTTGGAGTTTGGTGGGTTGGGTCTGGTGAATTTTTTTGCGGAAACACGTTCGTAGATCAGCAGTCGGAAACGTAATGCTCCACCCGTAACTCGTACGAGTTATCGAGTGGAGGTTCAGGTGTGGGTGGTTTGATGCCTCTGGTTCTCCCTCACCCAACCTGTGCGGTTCTTCGGGTTTCGGTTCCTTCTGCGGACAGCTCTCGGCCCTGACGATGAAATCACTCGTCCCCCCACCTCCTCCCCTGGCATGTATCTTAAATATCGTTACCCTGATGTGTAATTTTCGCATTATTTCAGGTAGTACAACATTGAGTGCTTTCCTCACGTAAAAATATACGAATTTCGGATTCATAACAATAGTTGGCGTAGAAGTTCTTTCTTGTTGCAAATAATAGTGTTCTTTGTGACCCTTTGGTTTACGATATCTTCAGGAAACTCTTTATATCCATCCCATTCAAGTTGTCTCTCGTGGGACTTTTTTTATAAGGAAGGATCTGTTGAGCGGGCTTTTGTAGTTGCCAATTTTTTCCACTAGTGTATTTTGGCTATGGCACAAAAGTGCTATGCGGCGGAAATATGGCAGCAGTGGGCGACGTATTGCGCGATACCTGTCGAACGTTGTTTCACATTCGGCGCTCAGCTCTCCATACGTTTCTACTGCCAGACTTTTCGTCTTCTTTCGTGTAGTTACACAATTCAGGGTTTCTAAGAATCAATTTCTAATGCATGCTTAAGAATTATCGACGAAATAATTAATCCAAAATGGCTAGCTCGAACGAATTTCTGACTGCTCGTGGTTGAAGTATGGTGTCGTAATAAACTAAGAAAATATTCGCATCAGCATGCTCCATTTACAGACATTTATTCCTTGACCATGAATGTTAACTTCTCTTAATTAGATCAGCGAACTCTTTTGTTAACCATACCTGACAAGGATTTCGGCAGGGCGTGTGCTAGGCCACCATTTCAGAGCAAAGATCGATATAAGCGTTGTGGGTATGGTATGGCGTCATCATTTATGGTATCATTTGTCGTAATGCTTAATGATAATTATCGAAGGACATAGAACTTCTAGCTCTTTTAAACGTTATCATACTTCTCGATGAGACCCACTCAATGTCTTTCAGCCTTATAGGATTCAAGGGTGAGATTAACTTCATCCCCTTACCCCGCTGCAAGGAGAAGCGTCCACTGTCATCGTTGATAAGCAGAGATCTTTCGCTGTTCATTTTTCGTGGAACTGCTATCAGAATTTCCTCGGATTAATAGTGTGGGGCCTTCTGCTATCATTGATCTGCAAACGTAAGTGGACTAGTACACGATAAGAAATGAGGGAGGGCAAAAATGAGCCAGTCTTCGGTTTGGAGGTGGTGGTGATAGTGTTTATGGTTCCTCCTGCAAATTGTTCATATCGGTATCCTTATGCTAAACACTTTTCCTTACATTTTGTTTTAACCCTTTGAGTGTCTGTGGTATCTATTTTGCCACCCTAGGTAGTCCAGAATCTTACGTATTTTGCCTTTCGCAAGTTATCAGCCTCCCATTTTAGTGTCAACTGTAGCGTTTAGTGATTTGACTTGCATTTTCGATGTTCTAAAATCATTCAATGGTTGTGGTTAAAGTAGTCTTGAATTTATTCAATCCTGGCGTGGGGAAAAAATGACCGAAGAATACGATGCGATATTTTTTAACATTATATTTATTGTTGATGGAATTGACCTCTTACGGCTAACTGTATTGAATAAATGAAATGACTCCCGATGGCCGTAAACAATTTACCTTTCAAAACAAATACAAATGAGGTTAGTTGGATAACGCCACAAGTCAAAGGATAGGGTAAAGGGTTAAAAAGGAAAGGGATGAGAAAGGTGAATACGAATACGCGTATTTCGGCCACAAAGTAGCCCCCTTCCGCGTCTTCAACCCGTTCTCACTTCAACTTGCGTTGTCGCGATGATTCACCTACAGCGCGCTCAAGAGGGCTACTTTGTAAGGTAAATTGTTTACGGCTGTTGGAGTCATTTTATGTATTCAATTATACTCGTATTTATTTATTATATTTATCAGGGGTACGGTAGTCTAGGGGTAGAGCGTTGAACTACCGATCGGAGGGACCGGGTTTGATTCCCGGGCAAGCCTCTCTGGACACCCTCGGCTCCACATAAGCTGTGTAATATTTCGGGTACCAGATCTTCCTGGAAAACCGTAGCCGGCACAGGGAAAGGCACTGGTCCTCCCTATCCTGATGTGTGAATTTCACAGTCGGGCTTGGTACAGGGTGAACTCTACCGTCAACTACCAAACCGACCTTAGGGTTGATTACTGCTTTTATGATTTTTATCATATTCATATTAACTTTCAAGCATTTAAAACACAATATTGATCCTTTTCAAATTTTTGACACCGTCTAGACCAACGATCAATCCTTGGTGAAACGTTTTGACTCAAATTAGACTGTTAAGCATTTAATCTAGGTACTTGTTGCTCTTAGTTTTTATATTTAATTAAGTCGTGCTAAACTTTGAAGAGAGTAAGTCTCCTCTGAGTATTTTAATAGCCAATTTATCTTTGCCATGTGCAGTGTAAAGCGGATATAGCCCCAAGGTTGCTGCGTAATTAATTGTCACTTATTCTTCGGTGAACTCACTGAAAGCAATCAGAATGCACGTCAGTGGCAGGTTCCGCTTTTACGGAACTCCCACGGCCGCTACTGTAATGTGAGCCAAAATGCTTCGCCAAAATATTCTTTTTGCCTAAAAATATGCACTCTTTTCTCACACCTGTTGCCACCGAACGGTTATTTTTTAAGCTGTCATGAAATAATAATTTCCGTTCATTTGAAGAAGTGTTCCGCGTCAATAGCTCCTAAAAGAGGGACATTTCACATATCAAAGGCGACGGTAGATATCACCGAGCCTATTGCTTATGATCTTGGTGATTTTAATTTACTTGCCACAAATTATACTATCACAACACAGCTGGACAATGGCAGCATGTGAAAGTGTGTTGCGGGCTTGTTGTCAAAAGTGAAAAAAAATATTTGAAAATGTTCCCGGACCTTTTTCTTTCCGCGCTCCCCAGAAAACCTGGTCAGCCTACAAAATCTCTGCAACCTTAAGATAAAAAAACACAGCCAGGCGGTTTGGAGAAGCATCACCCAATGCGAAATTCGAATCACGACAACTCCGCATGCAAAACTAAGGTGATCACTCGTCAAAACTCTTTATTTGTTGATATTATTGACAGTCGATCTGAGATGGCGATATCCTTGACAGGACATTCATACTGGAATGGAAAGCTTGTATTAAAACTTCCATTGAAAAGAGGAAGGGTGCAAACTGGTAAGAGGAGCCGCCCCTGGGGCAAAAAAGACATTGTTGTGGTTTAAAACGATGTGCCTTTAAAAACTTGAAAAAAAACGTCGTGGATCATGCATGATGAGATAAGGTTTCGAGAATTTTTGGGATACAGGGACGGCATTCTGCTTAGGGTAAACAGAGTAGAAAGAAGGAACCAGCCTTCCCAATTCGCATGCCTAGATTCATCTCGTTTTTATTTCGTGAATATGGTCCTTGCTCGATGTAATTGCAGTGGCGATTCGTGCTGTTCGAAATAGTGTACAAATCACAATTCCTATAGCGATTGAATGTTACGATTACGTCGTTTTAAGGACTCTTTCAGACTGGTTTTCCTCGGATTGAAAATTTAAAATAATTATGGAATTCTCCATCATGCATCTTATGCTCCTTAATCGGATTTTCAGTTATTTTCTCTTTATTTATTGCCATTTAAAACGGCAGTATGTTAGCGCGTGTAAATAGTAATTCACAAGTCTTGTCATTCGAATCCCAATGTCCCATTGGTACAAACGTGTCTCATTCGTCGGTTCAGAAAACGCTTGGAGCTCACCCTAACGCAAGGTTATGCACAACACCTCGACTCGTACTGTCCAAATAGATATAATCTGGGCCACAGGTCACTGATATTGGTTTGAGTGGTGTCTATTGAATGTTTTTCTTGCCCAGTGAAGTTAGACGCGTGACCATTGAGGGCCATTGAGAACGCGTGACCATTATAAGCAGCTAACCGGTCGGATCCGTCCTGCGGGAGACACGTCGGGTACCCCTGCTAACGTTAGTAATATTGCCATTACAGTCCCGGACTTGCACAGGGCACAATTTAGTCTCGAGAGGAGGGGAGAATCGCGCACCACCGTCTCTAGGTGTGTCCCCCCCTCGCCCCCCGCGAATGGTATGTGCATTGTCGAGAGAGACGTGAAACAGCTCGTTTTGTATTCCCCACGAGTCCGCCAGAGATAACAGCGTTGATAAATTGGCGGGCGATTAGGGAGAAATGTCGGAAACCGTGATCTCATCAAGTAATTCAGCCCCGCAGCGGGGAGTAATTCATGTGGAATTCCGCGAAAGGTTTGGAATTTTCGAAGTTGGGCGCAGGAGGGAGGCAGACGAAAAAAATACATCAAATTTCTTCCGGACGCAGGAGAAAAGTTTTCTTATCCGTCTGATTCTCCGCCGCGCTCCAGAGTCCCATCTCCTCCACGCCACCACCACTCTGAATCGACCTCTCCCTCCGAAACCAACTCTCCCCTGCCTCCCCGACGATCCCCACGTGGAGAGGGGCGGAATCTCCCTCCCCATTTTCCGCCCCCCCCTCTCCCTCTCCTCTGCCCGCCCGCCTCGCCTCTGCGACACCGGAAGGAAGCAGACAGAATTCGATTCCTTCCAGGATTCCTCTCGCTATCCCTCCCTCTCGCCCTTTGCGTGTGAGGGTAGCCGAAGAGCGGCGTTCCCCTATCTCATCCTCCCACCCCCCCCGCCTTGTGCTCCCTCGCCATGATCTCCCCCTCTCACTCTGCCCCCTTTGCCCAAGAGCGTCGGCTCGGGAAGGTGCCAGGGTTGGGGTGGTCGGTGGTTGTCTGCGAGAGAGCGCCGAGGGGTTCGTGAAGGAGGCGTCGTGTACTCCACGAGTTTGCGGAGAGGGGGATAGAGAGAGGGTTGGGAAGAACGAGAAGGGAGTAGCGCCGCTAACTGACGACGATCATATAAACGCCACTGTAGCTATCCTCCCGTTTTGTGATCAACTGGGGTGCGAATTTAGCTCTCGGTGCCGATCTTACTACTTCGCTCGAAGTTAGCACGAGTCATGGGGCGTCGTCGCTCGTCTTCCGTGCGAGGAAGTTTCCATAGGTAATCGGTTACCATTTTGGACCAGTGGTTCCATTCGCTGCGTCAAAATTTCTCGGTGCCCAATGCGAAACGATTGATGATCGATTCTCGAAATTATGAGTTTTCGTATTTCGAAGTCGAAAATTGAAGCGATTGGGCGTTTCGTCAAAACGCTACCAACTTTTTTACTGCCAGCGAGCACGTGAAGGCAGGCACTCGGTTGTCGTTACTCACTCCGTTCCAATCCTAAAGACTCATTTTGAGTGGACCAATATTATAACTTCAGAAACGTTCGCGTGGGTGTTTCCCCATTTTTATTCCCAAGAACAGAATTGAAATCGCAATCGCTTCATTCACTCCACCATCATCAATGGTGAACGAGTGTCCAATTCTTATGCTATCAAATTGGAATACTTCAGTTTTGCTGGGGTAGCGATCCCAATTAAGAAGATAAAGGAAGCAATAATAATAATTTTTTGACTCCCATTCGATCACGTGGCTGTGATGCTTGCACATTTTACTTTAATTATGTATTTTGGTGAGCCACGGGGTGGACTCTTTAAATTTTTTCATCGTAATGTTTTCATTAGGTGACAGTATTATTAAAGGAAAATGGCCTGCGGAAAAAATTCCTTGTCCGTACCGACAGAATGGTCAGCTTGAGTAACGCTTTCCATTGTTTCCATCTTGATGATGGTAAAAAAGAAACTTTACACTTCCACAATACAGGTTTAATATTTCACGAGCATGGATGGTTTCGATGCTGCGCATCATCGAAACCATGGTCTTGAAATATCAAATATTTATTTTGGAATATTAAAGTTTCTTTTTTACCCTCATCATGAAGGAATTCCACAAAGTCAAACCTGAAACTGTGATGCTTTCCAACTTGGTTGCGATTTGCGAGTGGAGGGGGGAGCAGGCATCGGAATCCATAGGTTTTGCCAATCCATTTCTCTCACTTCACCCATTCCAAAGTGGTTTAATCGATCTGCTAATGTAGTTCGGTCAGTTGATGACTTTCTAAGGGACTGCGGGGGGGGGGATTTTAAATGATTTCCCGTGCGTAAAGCATCAAAAGTGTCCTCGCACAAAATATCGTCACCACTTTCCGCGTCAAGTGGCGTCGGGGCAACTCTGCCACTTAAACAATCGTCCTAGCCTCAGCAGCACTGCTGACACTTCCAAAAAGTGGCTTACCGTGACGGGGGCGGGGGACTCGGGCGGGGAGGAAGTTCCCGTCAAGGAAGACGAGGAGTGAGTCGGTGGGAGTCTCGCGAGGAGAGTGGGGGGGTGGTGGAGGGGGCAGACGAGCGAGGAGGGAGGACGGAATGGCACGGGGTTGGGGGTGGTGGGGAGGAGGTTTCGGGAGGTGGAATAAGGAGGGCCGAGGGGGTGGGGTTGGCAGTGCCAAGGAGGGTGGGGGGGAATCGATAAGCGGGATGGAGTCGTCGCCTATGGAGGAGAGAGAGGGTTCGGTCGGTCGACGCCGTTGGGGGAGAGCGGGGAGGGCTTGGTTGGTTGGTGCGGCCCACGCGCGCGCCGAGAGAGTTCGGCAGCCGTCCCGAAGAAAACCAACCCTCCCCCCAAAAACCCTCTCTTTCCGCCCTCCCCGTTCGCTTCCGCGCCTCCCTCCACCCCGGCAGTTTGCTCATCTTAACGTCGGCTCGATCTCTTCCCTCCCCAAATCCATTCTACCCCAGGCCCCTCTCCCTCCCGCCCCAACCCCCCACTCCCATCGCCGCACCCTCTCTTGGGCGTAGTTGGCGGTGCGTGAGCCGGCTGGGTTCTCGGGTTTTCGTCGACGTTGCCACTCGGCCCGTGTGGCCTCCCTTCCCCCACTCGGTGGGATGTATAGCTACTATGTTCGTTCCGAGTTCAAAGTTCGCTCCACGTGCGAGAGGCTTCTGAAGCTACGACTAAGGGGACCGAGGTGTTGGTCTGTTTTTTCGTCTTTAGATTTGCCGTGAAAGACTTACGTAGGATTTGAATTTTTTCAAAAGCAAATATTCTTGCAAGGCTTCTGCCAAATTATATCATTAGTTGTATGTATTTAAATGGGTCGCGGTAGTCCAGGGGTAGAGCGTTGGACTACTGTCCGAAGGGCCCGGGTTCGATTCGATTCCCAGGCAAGGCACTCTGGGCACCTGCAGCCCCACCCAAGCTATGTGATTTTTCGGGTACCAGATATTCCTGGGAAACCATAACCGGCACAGGGAAAGGAACTGGCCCCCATACCCTGATGTGCGAATTTCACACGCCGTCGGGCTTAGTACTGGGTGAACTCTACCATCACGTACCAAATCGGCCTTAGGGTTGATTACTGTGTTTATGTTTTAATGTATGTATGTGTATATATATATATATATATATATATATAATATTATTACAAAAAAATAACATGTAAAACATACTTGTATTTTTTATTTATAAACACGCATTGTTATCATCAGCTTTAAAAATTCCACCATTGTCTGTTTTTTTCAAGTCATAAGTTTGGAGCATTCGAATAATTTAAAATTATTTTTCTCTTAAATAAGCCCAACTCTATTTAAATTTATTTATTTTATTTTATTTATTTATTCGTCTCGGTCCGAAAGCAGCACTTTTTGGCCTTTACGTCGGACGACAATGACACCACAACAGTAACAAAAAACCACACACCCAAGCCCGAGGTGGAAAAAAATCCCACCCTGGCGGGAATCGAACCTGCGACCCTTGGATTGGCAGGAAGGATTTAGCAGTCGTCGTTGTGTAAACGATAATTAGTGCTTTATTTTAATTATGATTATCTATAGTGCCCATCATAATATTCTTGGGAATCATAATTGAGGTGGTTTCCCGTTGCCTTCCTCAATAGTGTTTTTAGCGTGACACCATCACTTAATGGCCGCCCCACTGGGGTCAGACGCCATTGCAGCCGCCTCACTGAGGAACAGACGCTGCGTGGACTACCTTTCGTCTGGCTCCTAACCTTCGACCTATCTGGCATGGGTGACCCTTCCAGGAGTAATTATTATTACTCCCGCCAGCACAGCTCTAGGGGTCATCGGAACACACAAGCCCTTCCACCACGACAAGGTTGTAGTCCATGGGAGGGTTTAATTATGATAAATGGTAATATTTCAGTAGCGTCTGCGAGCTACCACATGGACGCTTCTCAGATGGTGTTAGGACGTTTGAATTTTCTTTGTTCATTCTTGGGAATTATGAATTATTTTGTCTTATGGTCTTATACTCAAATGCAGAGAGCAATAATATCTACCATAAATGTTGTAATAGGTGTAATATACTTTACACTTTCAGGCTTCACTTCGTGGAATTGTTTGATGTTAATATCAAAAGAGTTTGTAATTTTCCACAGACTTTATTTCATAGCACAACGCGTTTCATCGACTTGCGGCATCATCAGGTTGTGGAAGGTTTTTTTTAAACGGTGAATTGTTCAAAGAAAGTGCAATGATTACATGAACCCCACTATTGTATCAATCTGTGTGCTATTTTTTGATTATTACTAATAATGTGTGTGGTGCATACAGAAATAATCGTTGGAGGGACGAGACCGCTGAAACAAGTTTCGTTGGCAAGTCTGTTTGATAATGGCCTCAATCACCAAAACAGTTGTCACAGTAATCAACCCGAATGTCGTTTTTTGGTAGGTGATGGTAGAGTTCACCCGATACTAAGACCAACGGCGTGCTGAAGTCACATATTGGGGAAGGGGGCCCTGTTCCTTTCCATGTAGAGTCTGCAGCTTTTCAGGAGGAAAGGGACTCGGAAAATTCACAGAACTGGGATGAAGCCGAGTGTGCCCAGAGGCGTGCCCGGAAATCGAACCCGGTTTCTCCGGTCTTTATCTAACTAATTGTAGACCCCGGGAGATTCGTGACACTGCACAAATGTGTGAGCTAAGGTAAGGCAACGGAGACGGTAATCTACGCTTTTATTAAGCCCGTTTACTCTTTCTCTAATGAAAAGTCGTGAAATTGTGCGACCACTCGTTCCTGGATCTGTTGTGTCGGCAGTTTGATATTATTCATTTTTTTCAAATGGCATGTACAAAAACAAATTAAGCCGACAGACGTTGTTTTAGATTTCTTGCCACCATCTGTCTGGATGAAGCGGAACCGACCACTTCCACCCTAATGCTGTGATTGTTCAACGTCGGGTGTTCCGACTGGCGTAGTGGTTTGCTCAGTGATGTTATCGCCCTTCGGAGTGATGAATAAATTTTAAGGATGGGGGGGGGTGAAGGGCGAATACATTTCTCTCCCTCACCCCCCTTTTCCGACCTTTCGTCGGAGAAAATCTCCCGCTTTTTTTTTAAAACCTCCACCCTCAACCCCTGCCCGAGTCCAGCGTAATCTCATTCAGCAAATCTCGGGACGCCTTCCAATTCCACCGCGGGCTCGCAAATTCTTTCGCTTTCAAAAATGGGGAGGAGGTACCCGAACGCTCGGCCGAACTCACTTGTGTCCCGACTCGTTTCATATTTTCTGAAAATCGTTCTTTATCCCCCCTCCCCCTCTCTCTCTCTCCCTCTCTCCCTTCCCCGGTGTGTCGTATGACGATAGTGTCTTCGTTTTACGTTCGATTCTCTGTGCCATTCCATTTCTTTTATTTTTTTTCCTCCCGACTGGCCCGCCGATTGGAATTGCTTTTTAATAAATCCTCCGAACCTTTGACCCCTGCCTTTTGATTTCGCCGTTGTGCGCCACTTTGGTGTCGTTTGTTTGTTTTCAAATCGAGTTTTAGATCCCTTGTAAATTTCTTCCGCAATGTTTCTTTCCGTGGTGAGCGGCCTCGGTCGGATGAGGCATATTTTATGCAGCACCTCAAACGTGAAGTGGCGGGGAGTATGGCAACTGTGTTAGTAGGTAGGTATGCGCAGAGGAGATATGACGGAGGGGGCGTGGAGAATTGGAAGCGGTTCAATTCAAAATGTCACTTTATGTGACCGAAAAACAAATGAAAACACGGCATCGTGAAATTTCTATGGTGCTCATTCCCGTTTCCTCCTTCCAGCTAGCGAGCCTGACTGGGGAATACTTGTTGTCAGCAATGTTATAGTGAATGAAAGTATTTATTCTTTAGCTCGGGAGGCTCGCAGCGGTGCGAGGTTCATAAAAATTGGGGGCATTTCGCCAGAAAATATCGATTAATTAATTTTAAAATTTGTAAATATACCTTTTTACCGTCGCCGAGCTCAAATCCGGACGCGAACATGTTGCGAATCGATATTTTCGCTTTTTTCTCTGTATTTTTCCTCTTTTCCTGGCCACTTTATTTTTGCAGTGAAACAAAACTCGCGCTATTTACGCGATTTGTATAAAAAACAATTTGAAAAATGTAAAGTTTTTTTGTCCTAATTTAGTTCGGGAAATTATATACATGTTTTTACATAATAATGATGTTTACATAAAATTATAACAATGCACACACTCATCCGGAATAGTTTCAGTAATATGCTCCCATGCTTAGAAATATATACAATGGAAAACACAGATTAAATAATTTTTGATATTTACTTCGAAAAACAAAAAAAAATAGAATTTTTGTTTGTCGTCAGCGTGAACAATGCTAGATGATATCAGTAGTTCCTAGTCATTATCGGAATCGTCGAATGATGACATTGTAGAACGAACTGTTACCACAATGTCGTCATCATCTTCATCAACGACTTCGGGAGAAAGGGACAACCCTTTGTTTCGGCAGACGAAAAGTGCAATGACTTTTTGCGTGACTTTGGTTGGCCAGGAATTGGTTTGTCCGAAATAATAATAAATCAGCTTTATTCGGGCGAGATTGAGACTGTGGCACTCCCTCCTTCCATCTAATCCATGGAAGTGCCAAGAACACCCGGTGTTCCCAGGCGGTCTGCCGTCCAATTGCTATCCGGGCCCGATGTTGCTTAACCTCGGTGGTCGGATGAGAACCTGTGTTCTCAACGTGGTGTGGCCGTTAGCAACAACATAACCTTAAGCCTGCGAAAAATGTTCTTCAATGATATCGCTGTATCTCCGCGGAGTGGTAACTCCACCAGGTAGAGCGATCTGCTGGCCCCGGGTTCTGGTGCAAATCATGCCTCTGGACAACTCGTGTTCAGTGGACCAGCGCAAGCGAGGTTTTTAGATGACTCCCTGTAAAGAGAAATCGAGGGTTTAGTAATGAAGCATCATCTTCATCAGTGTTTCAATCCTAGGATTGGTTTATTGCAGCCCTCCATTCTACTCTATTTAATGTCAATTCCCTTAATTGCTGATATCTTCTTTGTTTTACGTCCTTACGTAAATTTGTCCAACAGGATATTTGTCCTGTTTGTGCATTTCTCTTGGAATTTTTCCTACTATTTTTCCTTCTATTATATTCCTAATCAATCCATTTTGCATCCATGTGTGTCCAATCCATCTATTTCTTCAACATGAAGCATAGAGGGCACTAATGTAGCAATTTAACTTTGATTAGTTCGAATGACCCTACCACACATTCTTTGCTGTAATTAATCGCTATTGGTGCTAGGGTCATACGCTATCTTAGTTTGCCTTATTTTTAGTTATTAAAATTGAAATATTTTGAGTTATTAATATTAAAATTGAATCCATATGTATTTTTGGAGTGTTTCGCGTCTCCGTCGTGCATCGTTATCTTTGTCTTGTCTCGAGCAGTACCCGTTCTAGGTTATCATATAATTTTGTGGTGTTGCCCATTCCTTCGTAAACACTCATTTCGCTTATCACTTCACTTATTCATGTCAATGGATATTTTGGATCTTATGGTTATTATATTTTAATGAAGTTTCTCTTTATTATTATTCATTAAATTGATTGAATTTTTGTTTTTTTTTGTGGAACAGCTATGATTAAATTTTCATTCCACCTACACGATTTTGAAAAAAATATCGAAAAAAAACTTTGGTTACACGTTTCTCGAAAAAGAAGTAATTATTTCGTTAGTTACCGTGAATCTGTACAATTCTGATATTCGTACAAATACGGAAATTTCTTGTTTCACTCAAAAAAATCTTTCCCCTCGGTCGCATTTTCTGTTAATTTTTTTGTTGCGTTTCGGCCGGCAAGAATACGTATGAATTCCGGGGAAAGCATTGAAAGTAAATGAAAAACGAGTTTTGGCGCTTGGTGAATCTTTGTGCCCCAATGCACGGCAGCGTTCAAAGGCCCAAAGAGTTTTGCATGCATCGAGGAAATGAACTTTTTGAAGCGACTCGGTTAGATTTATTTTTTATCCGGAGTAATGACAAAGGTGACGTGGGGGTATTCAGCTTCTGACCGGAAGGATTCATGTTCAGATCCCGACGGTAGTCCCGAACGTCCCCACCTGTACCTCACCGTTTTTTCAGGTCACCGCAACGTTCTAAAGTCACAGAGACGACAGGCGGCTTACCCTATGAATACCACGTTATGTAGGGCTTAGAGGGAGATGAGATCTTCCGTCACATGTCAAATCAACCTTTAGGTCGATGGCGGATGAAAACATTTTCGCGCTCCAGTCATTCGCATTCGGCGGCCCCCGCTAATCTCTCTGGTCGCTCTCGTGGAAGAGGGGAGATTAAAGAGACTAAACTCAGGAGCCTACATGAAAACTCCGCGGAATATGAGCGTTTTACCCTTTATTTTCCCCGTGCCTCGAACATCGTCAATGAAAATCGTGAGAGAACCTCAAAGGAGCTTCATACGTGGTGATCAGTCGTCAATCTGCTAAGTATTTTGCTTAAGTTCATCCGAATGAATTTCAAATTCAAATATGTTTTTGAGGAAAACCTGTCCCTTCCTACATATTTATTTGTCATTCGGAAACGTGGGGCCTTGTCATAATACGTATGTATATATTGGCAGGGAAAAGGGGATGTATTTGAAGGCATAGTAGATTGGAGAGATGGTTGTCGAGGGAAGCTGGAAGAAGGTAGGATAATTGGATGCAGGAAATACTGAGAGGCAGTGGCGTACTGACGGCTCTGAGAGAGGAGAGGATGCTGGAAAACCGATGGTAATGGAGAAAAAGAATATGCATTTTGGATATAATAAAGAGAGGAAGAAAGTATGCAGCAGTCAAAATTAGTCGTTGTGATAGGTATTTTGGGGTTTTAAGTTTTTTTATTATGTCAGGGTAGTATTGTGTAATTCCAGGTTCCATCAAAAACTTTCTCTATGCCTGTAGACTAGTGGTGGTGATATTATTATTTGGTAGTCTACCGTTTGAAGTAGGTTTTTCGTTGGCAGAATGGAATTGGATGAAATTAACGTTGTATCTGTTACCGCTAAAACTTTTTTTTTACTACTCAGTTTTATCCTAACGTATTTATCTACTAATTGAAGGCGAGTTACAAATTTAATTCTACCCAGTAAAGTTCTAAATTTCTACCAAGTGAAGACCAAGTCTGCCGGTCCAATTTTGACATTACAGTTAATGATTGAAGGTACATTTTGGACCGCCCCGTCTAAGTATTACACGCAGAAATGGAATGAAAACCAGCCCACCCAGAGTAAACAGCGTTTGTCCTCCACCATTTCCTTCAGATTCCCATGCGCCACCCCTCCCATTATGTTGTCCAACATTCCTATACTTCTCAAACTTCGGCGCTTACCTAACATATTCCCTCCCGTCACTGCCTTCTTTGTCAACAGTTTTCCACTCTTTTTTCGTTTTTTTGCTTCTTCCAATATCCCCAGAAAAAAACTTCTCTTCACCCAGCGTAGCCTAGCGTGTTTTCCTTTGCCTCCCTCCTATCATCTAGCCACCATCTTTCTTTCTCAACATCTCAGAGGCCTTCTATCTACGCTCGGCGTCTTAATTTATCACTGACCTGATTTCCGAACCATGCCACTCAACGGTCCATAGTCATTGCTTTGGACGTAATCGAGAATATTTAAAACAGTAAGCATGTTAAGGCCCCCCCCCTTATTCTTTCTTTTTGATGAAACTCGATAAATATTGGCTTCTAGGATGATGATTTTATAATTTTTTCCTGCGTTTTTTTTTCGAACGACCCCATTAAATATTAAAGGCATCACTCTCGTGGCATTCGTGGACGGCAAACTCTTTTTCATGTGAAAGAAGCCATTCCCCATGATTCGATGCACATTCGTCGTCATTTTGCCCTCGGCTTTTGCCCCTACCGTGAACAAGATTTTGCAGTTGGTCCTTTCCTGTTTATATTTATATCACGGGTTATCAATTCGAGGATTGGTTTGTAGCAGGTCTCTTAAAGTATTCTCATTCCAGCCATTCGCTTCACTCTCTCGGAGTTGCTTGCACTGATATCGCCAGTGAGATATTGTGCCTCAGTATATCCTCATTATCATTATTTCAATCCTAGGATTTGGTTTATTGCAGCCTCCATTCGCCTCTATTTAATGTCAATATCCCTCAATCCCTGATACCTTTTCTTTTTTACCTCTTTCTTAATTTGTCCTATGTGCATGTCTCTTGGTCTTCCTCGTGGAATCTTCCCTTCTATCTTTCTTTCTATTATATTCCTACGTACGGAAAGGAAACGTGGAAATTGTACGGCGCGGAAACGTGGTCGCTGAAGTAGGAGGATAGACGGAGATTGGAGGCTTTTGATATGTGGTTGTTGAGAAGAATGAAGCTGAAATGGACCGAAAGGAAAACAAATGAGGGAGTACTAGGGATGGTGGGTGAGGAGAGGGGTTTGTTGGGAGATATCCTATGGAGGCAGGAAAAATGGATGAAAGGCGTATTGAGTGGTAGTGGAATGTTGAAGAAGGTAATAGAGGGGAGAATGTTGGGCAAACGAGGAAGGGGCAGGAACAGGATAGGGATGTTGGACGGGATGAAGGGAGGAAAGAAGTACACATAGATGGAGATAGACCTGATGTAGAGTAGGTTGCTGGATTGGGTTTTGTTAGGAATCTCAAAATATTTATTTGATAGTTGTGTCCATCCAAAAACCTACCTTAACCGGTAGATTACCTGATAATAAAAAACTATATTCCTAATCAATCCATTGTGCCTCAATGTGTGTCCAATCCATCTATTTCTCCTTTGCCGTAGAGTTCTCCAAATGGTTCTGCTCTTCTATATACTTCCTCGTTCCCTATTCCTCAGGGTATGTCCATTTAATTTCTCTCAGTAAGTGTCCTCCGTAGGCTTCACTCTTCACCCACTCGTCGAAGTACTTCTTCTTTTCGTTACTCTATATGCATTTTATTGTCATCATTCCTCGGTAGTACCACATTTTCATCCCCTCTTGTGGGTGTTTTTTGCCGCCCCTGTCATCCCAAGTTTCACTTCCTTAGAAAACAATGCTACTTGTAAAAGATGCAATGAATCGCTTCCTTATGCGCAAGCTAGCCGATAGTGGTTTGTTTTTTTCTGGTGAAATGCTTCCTTCGCCATTCTCATCCTGCTTCCTTAGACATTCTCATATATCGCAAACCGCGCATCGCGTCTCCGTCGCGAAGTGCGGGAGTCGCGTGATTCGAATCCCAGTCGAGTGATTCAACGAGTGGGGAAGGGACGACGGTCTTATTTCGGAAACGAAGTATCAGCGACGCTCGTGTTTTGATTCCGTGTTGATTTTGTTTCCTGTTTCTCCGCTCACCTCTCTTATTCGACTGTTCTCTCCGTGGTCCTGTGTCATCCTTGAGAATTGACTCAATTTCAATCCCCCAACTTTTGTGGTACTCCTTCCTCGTGGGCGTACAAAAATATTCACGTCACATACCGGAAGCCCTTCAAATTAAACCCACCTCTGTCGTATTGGTGGTCCGTGCTTCGGGAAAGTTTTTCATTGACATGTCGTCAGCGACCACTCCTGGGTAATCTTTTCCCTGTTCGATGGAGGTAGAGTAAGTAAGTAGTCATGGTCAGTGGTAAATAGTGCATGCCGTCGACTGATAACGTTCGAGTTTTAGCGTTAGAATTAGAGCGAGAGAGTTTTATGATAGTACACAAGCCATGCTTCCTGATTTTTGTCTCGAATAAGCATGCTCATAGGTATTGAATTTGGATGTGAGCCTTGTCTCATGCATTTTGTTTACCACTTCACAATTAGACCAAGAAAGCAAGGAAATATGCTCATAAATTGATCAATTTAAATTTCGCTCTTCTTTCGTCGTGGCCTGTGATGATTGCATAGCTCAGAGTAAATGTGATAGGAGTAAAGGAACTAACTTTGCTGTTTCCGCGTGAATTTTTATTGTTCACGACCAAGATTTCGTAGCTAGGCTCATGTTGGGGATGCAATATTTCATGAAGCAATACTGAGAAACTATGATCTTGAAAAATGAAAATTCATGTGGAAACTGCATAGTTAGTTAATTGACTCATATCATCAAGTATTTCCACAAAATATTTCCAGAGATAGTGTCGCTGAGTGCTTATATTTTATCGATATCAACACAATTCCCCGAAAGCCGCCGTAAGGGCGTGTGTCGGGTGGTGCTAGGACAACAACCGTAACATATAATGCACGTGGCAAACCAATAAAAACGTTCCAATTCACACCCAGGCGGACGTGTATATTTATGCAAAACTTATTTTAACTTACACACATACAAATATATATACAAGCATATGCACCTACGAGTGAAGTAGGTTTCTACGTATGGTTTAACCTTTTTCCCGCTTGCAAGGATATATATTTCGATTGCTTACTATTATGATCCCTCATTGTCCCAATAAAGAACGAATATTTATTTATATCTATCTGTACTTTGTGTCCCTCTCTACCTTCTCTTTATGGTGTTAACTGCCCAAATAATGTGGGACAGTAAGAATTCCCTTTGTGTCATAATTAAACTCGTGTGTTCTGAACCTCGCTTAAAGTCAAAATCTCGCTTGTTCCCTTCGCTGCTCAAGTGGTTCCCAACCTAATTCCTCTAAAAGGTCCGTCACGCTCCCTTGTCTTCTTATTGTAACGACTTTTGACGGATCTAGCGGATTTTATCTGAGCTCTTATCTTTTCTTCTGTTATCTCTTTCTTTCATCAACGATTTCTTCCAAGGGTCCCGAATGCCCGTACTTGCGCCTTATTCCAAATAGGGCCTAACTAAAACGAAATAACAACTCTTAAACTTTCTCCTTACGTTTTCCCACCACTCGTTCAATGAAGCCGAGTTTCTTTAAGGTGGATCCGCATATTCTCAAATAAGTGCACCCCTTCATGGGTTTACTAGGGGTCTAAGGACTGCGTTTTAAGGTTTGTTTTATAGTTTTTTGGCATGTGAAAACGCTACTGTTATAGTTCATGTAAACGCTACTGTTAGTATCATGGGTTTATACCCAAACCAGGTGTGTGTAACGTAGTATTCCAATGATAATTGTGGCTTTTTTTGGTTTTATCATTGAAAAGATTTTTAAGCGTGGAAACTCCCTTCCTGTTAGCTACTTGAGATGCACTCTATGCATGATATTCGTGTGACCATCGGCGTGTACTTACATATAATCCCTTGGTTAAGTAAATTGGGAAAAAATGTAATTTATTGACGTAAACTTAGAACCTTCGCGATGAAATGAAACCCAATTTACTTCAATTTACCCCTTATATCCCAATGTATGTACGTCAATCATTGTTATTAATTAAAATTGTCAATTTTCCACAATGTAAAATTTTTATTAATACGACCGGTTTCAATGTAACTACATCTTCTTCTGGTTCTTCTTTTATTTTCATCTTCTTTCATTCTTCACCAGAAGATGATGTAGTTACATAGAAACCGGTCGTATTAATAAAAATTTTATTTTGTGGAAAATTGCCAATTTTAATTAATCATGATATTCCACGATGCGGGTCGCGGTGGTCTAGTGGGTAGAGCGTTGGACTACTGACCGGAGGGTCCCGGGTTCGATTCCCGGGCAAGGCACTTTGGGCACCTGCAGCTCCACCCAAGCTAGTTGATTTTTCGGGTACCAGATCTTCCTGGGAAACCATACCCGGCACAGGGAAAGGAACTGGCCCCCCTACCCTGATGTGTGACTATTCACACGCCGTCGGGCTTGGTACACGGGTGAGCTCTACCATCACCTACTAAACCGACCTTCGGGTTGATTACTGTGTTTATGGTTTTTATTCCACCATATCACGCCTGAAACGTCTCTTTTTAGTCAGTCATTGTGGTTGTATTTACAATTCCCTGTTAAATACGCTGCTTCACAAAACTCTCCACTAACAATGACGGTGTTAGCGATTGCCCGAGGGCTAGTCGACGAATACTCGAGTAGAATCTTTCTTTATTAAATTGTTTCAGGCTTAACTTTGTGGAAATTCATGTTCATTAAATGAAGAACACAATGTATTTCCACCCTTCTTTATTTTCGCACAACTCTTTTCAACGAAAAGCATCATCATCAGGTACTAATAAAGAAGAGTGGAAATATACATTGTGTTCTTCATTTAAAGAATCTTTCTCGTTGAATAAATTAATCAACGTATCTGCCAAAAATATTCAGTCCGAATAATTTCGTTTAAAGTAAAAGGGTTGTCTTCGCTATATTGAACAAATAAAAGAAAAACATTCAAGTTTTGCTTCGTAAAAAATCTTCCAGGAATCTATGACTCGTTTTAGTTCAGGACTTAATGTTTCTCAATCAATCATTATATCCGTTGAAATTGTGATATGCATCTTCGAGTCACGGTGATTCAATGGCTCTGTAGATGATTAGACATTCAAAACGTTTTGGAAAAATAAACACGTTTCTTTTCAGCTGTGAGGTACCTCCAAATGTCGTACTCAGTGGGGTAGTACACTCCAGATCCAGTTCTTCTGACCTCCATAATTTTTTTTTTCAGTCAAGTGTGGTGTTCGAAAGAATCGCAGACGTTGCTTTTGTTGTTGTCCGGAGCCACAACTGGAATTGGAGACTTCCATATACAGGTGCTCTTTCCACCGACAATGCATTCACAGGAAATATTTTTGTCGACTCCGAGGAATTCAGTTTTCATTTGGCAAGAGCGCACGAGTTTAAATACGCTAGATTTTTTTCGTTGGGGAAAACAGACGTTAAACGATCTGAAATCGGTGCGGGTGAAGTTCGTTCGTAATGACTACTTAGCAGGAATAAATTTATTTTTGTCAGGAAACCAAACTAGTGGAAAACCCTAAGCACTTAGAGAGCTGTTTTTTAACTTAATTTTCCTTGGCCCCTCTCTCAAGAGCTAGTTGTCTGATACTCGTGACATTATAATTATTTGACTACATAACTGGTTAATTAAGCTTATCCAGAAAACGCCTAAAAGTACAGAAAAAACGAACCATTAGTTCGCTTAACTGCTTCCTGCTTAAGCTCCCGCAAAAAACTAGCAGGTGAAATGGATATGGAATAATAATTCGAGGAATACTACAGATTTTGAGATAGGCATGAATGAAAAGTGATTCGTTGTTAAAACGATGGTCGCCTTTACGGGGATACTGACTGGGAATCTCCACGTTTCCAGTCGAGTCAGAAATGCTACGAAGGAAAATGGTATAAACTGGGTTTGTGTCTCAGTAAATGTCAATGCATGTTTGGCTGCGAATCTGGAATATCTTGCATGTGATTTGTGTGCACAGTATCATGCTACTTTGAAGTAATAACAGTCATGTCAGTTTGATTACTCTGAATAATATTATTGATTTTTCTTCTGTTGCTCCTGAATAGCTAAGTATTTCGACCCATGACCTACCCCTCTTTCATACATGGCCTGGATTGAAATAGTTGTTTATAATTTGGATGTAGTTTGGCAGCTAATAAATGATGCAGTCCAATTAAGCAGGCAGGACATAAATATCACCGTAAATAATGGTACTGCCTTCGTATTTGTGCCCGTAGGTTTGTCTGGCCTTTGACTTTTGATGATTGGACAAACTCCTCGATTCGAAAAAGATACCTTGTCGAGTGTCCAAGCATTAAATAACCAATTGATATATTTTTAAAGCGCTTTCGCTTTTATTAATCAAACCTGATATATTTCGACCCACGGTCAACATTCTCGGCGACCCTGTGACGTAACCTACTTCATTTTGATGTTGGCGCTAGGCAACAAGTTTGGAATGTAAATACATCCCCACTCCGTACCCCTTTCCCCCCGTTCCCTGGTTTACCCCCCCTCCCAAATCCCCACTCCCCCATTATTTTTACCCACCAGTTTCTGACGCTTTATTTCGGTGGTGACTCCATCCGGTCATGCCCATCCCTCCACCCCCCCTTGCCTTCTCCTCCCGCCGGGAGGTCACAAGTACGAGGAATGTCGCGGCGCAAGTATTAAAAACGTGCGACATTATAAATCCTCGCTCACCCCGCGCCGCCTCCGCCCCGTGCCTCCTCCTCTCTCTCCCCCGGACGCCCCTTTGTTTGGCGCGGGGGTACTGAACTTGCGCGTTGCGTGAACTTCCCGCTAGGCAACGACGTGGCAACAGCGCACCCGCGGTGCGTGAGAGCCGGGCCGTACCGAACCGTCCCGGCGGGCGGCCGCGGGGGTATCCGCCCGGCTGGTTCCCGTATCTCCCGCCCCTACCTCCCTTTCATCCCCTTCCCAACCCGGAGGGCGCAAACACTATTTCACCACCCTTTCTTCTTCCTTCTTTCCCTCCCTCTCTCGCACTCCCCCCCCATACTCCACCTCTACTTTCCCATGGAGCTCGCAACCCCCTAAGGCGCATGCCTACATCACTCCACCTCAAGAAGAATGAAAAAGATCCTCCACTCTCTCTCCCCACTCCCTTTCTCTCAGCGGTGGGGGAAGGAAGGGGTGTGAGGCATTTCGACCCAAACCCCCCTATCCCCCCATCTCCCACCCTCAGCGCACCCCGAACGAAAATGTGGTGCGTAGCGCCCATGCAGTCCTCCCCATCCCCCACTCTCTTCCGCTCTCGTACCCGACAAAATGCTTCCCTCCTCACCCACTCCTCCTCCTCCGCCTTCGTCGATTCAGCGAGTTCCATTAATTAAAATGTTTGTTGTTTCCCATCGCTAATTCTTCTCCTCGGCCGAAGCCGCGTTCTCCAAGCGCCGCCCGATAGTTTCGAAATTCGAGAATGACGACTCGTCTCGTTTTGCTCGTGAATTGATCCTAATGGTTGTTGCAGCCTAATGGGCGTAATATTGTGATTTCGCTCATTTCTCTCTCTCTCTCGCTCTAGCTTCCCCCTCCCCACCCTCCATTACCCCTCGGCGTACTCCGTCGTGAATCCCGACGAGCTTTGGGTAAGTCATGGGAGTTGATTCCTTTTCCTACTGCTCGACCAGCGAGACCTAGTACCTCGTGAAGATGTTTATTTACAAAGTTTGAGACACGCGTCGGCGTGCGTTTTCCAAGTGCCCATTCGTAAAAGACCGCCCAGGAAAAGAAGAGTGCCGATGAAATCGGGGTCGGTGCTCGATGTCAACAGACGCCGTGAATCCAGCACTTATAGTCAAGGAAACGACTGTGAACCAACGCAGTCGCTCAATGAGCTAAATCAATTGATGTTCTAATATGAGAACCGACGAGTTCGTTTTCGCTCGTGCAACCGAGACAAAGGCTCTTTTCTTCCCAGATAGAGAGAACTTGTTTTTAAAAGAAGCAGGGCAGCTGAAATGATCATTGGGACCTCAGAAGGATGAGCAGTGAGAAAATATGTTGTTGTTATGGCCATCAAGGTCGGAGTGAAAATGAGGAGTCGGGATGTTGTATCTTTTGGGGTGTCAATCCGGATGTTTTCGAGGGTGGGTTTGAAGAAATATATTTGTTGCGAAAGCGAAAGAAGATCTTTGATGTCGCTGGCGTTAATGGTTGTTGACCTGTTGGCTCACCCTGAAAGCATTATCACTAATCACCGAGACTCCATATCACGAAGTGTGAATGTTGCGTATGTGAACTGTTTTAGACAGCCGGGAAATAGGGGGACGTGGTCGTTTTTCATTAATCGAGGGAGAACGGGGGTGTTTGGTGTGGAAATGTTTTGAGATATTTTCTGTCGTTGTTACAAAATTGACAAATCCCGGGAAAGATGAATTCTCCTGAGATTTCTTACTCCGATTTTCATTCCCACATAGTAGACTCCGAGATACGTGAACTGTTCCACCTGCTCTAGGTTTTGCCCTCCTATTTTAAGCTTTCTGCAAAACCGCGTAACCTTTTGTCAGATGATCTTAATGCTATACAATGTTGCTGCGACAGTTTTCAATCAGAATTAAACTTAAAAAAAATGCGCAGTTATAAATATTTGGAAAAAGAGCAATTCCCAAACGCCTACTTAATTGGGAACACCGAAATTGAATGTATAGACTCTATTACCTAGGCGTTACTATCACTCACGATCTCTCCTGAGTGAAACACACACGGGGTATATATGGACAAGCTAACAAAAAATTAGGATTTATTAGAAGAGTACTAGGTAAATGTGATGAAAAGGTCAAAGAGAAATATTGTCTGTTGTTGGTTAGGCCCCATTTAGAATATGCTGCAAGTATATGGGATCCTCACGAAGTTGGATTAATTGCCGAATTGGATCGCGTGCAGCGTAGAGGAGATAGATTTGTAAAATGTTGTTATGATAAACTTAGTAGCGTATCCAAAATATTTTAACAGTTAGGCTGGGAATCACATACGGAGCGAAGGTTTAATTACAGATTGAAGCTCTTGCATAAATTGGGAGTCTCTTTAGAAGTAATGTTGAAAATGTATTATTACCCTCATCGTATTAAGTTAGGAGAGATCATGTTAATAAAATTAGAGAGATTAAGTGTAGAAAAGATAGATTTAAGATGTCATTTTTTTCACGAACCATAAGGGATTAGAATAACATTCTCCGACTGCAGTAGGGTCGTTTTCGGGTAAAATTATTCTGGTGTGTATTTAACCCCTGCCACTCTCCCAAATGGTGGTTTGCAGGGTGTATATATATCGTCAGCAAACCTGATTTTATGAATGAATGTTAGGCAAACGAGGAAGGGGCAGGAATAAGATAGGGTTGTTGGACCCAATCAATAGAGGTAGTGTACGGAGATAAAGAGGGACTTGGTTGCGGAGTAGGATGTTGGGTTGTCTTTTGTTAGGAAAGAAATGATAATTATTTGGTAGCTGTGTCCATCCAAAGTCTACCTTAACCGATAGATTACCTTTAATAAAATAATATTAAACTAATCGACCAACCTTATGTCGACGGATTCTTTTTGTGGACAAGTTATTAATCAGACAAAAAGGGAATGTTGTAATACGAAAAGGAAAAGTAAAAGTATGATATACAATGGTTGAAGAAGTATTTTTTTTCAATTTTACAAGGTTATTCGTGATCGGATTGTTGTGCACTGGCTTCTGACTATTAAGGCCCTGCTTCAAACCCCAACGGTGGGCATACATTTTCAGTCAAATCCCAATCCCCCCACCCGGGTTCAATGCGGGAAGCATTTCAAGTGCATCCATCTTTCGTCCAATGGGACGTTTTAACTTTTTATCTCTTTGCGCATTTCCGTGAGGATAAGTTCATAAGCCGACGCCGGGTTTCTCTCCAGCCTTTCCCTTTCCCTCGAAAGTCCTACCGCTGCCAAATCCCATCATTGCGCAATTGACATCAGTATCCACGCCTGGGCGCCCCTCCCCAAGAAGTACTATTTACTAATTAGAAGTTACCCAAATGTTCCTTTTCTTCGCATTCCGTCGAACGTGTTCCCCTCGAGCGGATGTACTACGTTTTACGACGCTTCCATGGGAAATTCATTATTATGTATGAAAGTTGAAATGCATCCGCTCAGCTCACTCGAAGAGCGATTTCGACGGATTCACGTCGTGTACTCAGTGTGCGTTCGTACCTCTGGAAAAGTCCGTAGGGCTGGGAAGGAGAGAGGCGGCATCGCTATTTTTCGATGCCGATGAGCCTAGGGGGGAGGTAGGTACGTTCTCGGTTCTACTTCTTTTTCTTCATCCCCCTCAGAGAACACGCCTCCATCTCCGCGCCCCCTCAAGCTTCTTCCTTCTCCCAGGTTCCCAAACCCTCCGTGCTTCCATCCTTTCCTCCCCCGCTCTCAGTCGTTGGGAGACTTTAATCTTCCCCTCCCCCCTCTCCTCAAGCCTCAGCCCTCCTCCATTCCATTATGTTTCCCATATCCAGGTATAAATGGGATCCTCGTCTTCCTGCCAACCGGATGCGTCGTTCGTGTGAGAATCGTTCGCGGTGGTGATTGACTCGTTGTCGACATCAGTCAGCTCATTTTACTCGCGTGCATTCACGTGTCTCGCGAGCCGTCCAAAAGAGTTGTCACAACACGTGACAGCACATACAAATGCTCTGGCGGTTTTATAACCCTCAAAATCCTTCGGAATCTTTTCGAATTCTACGAGGGACTTGTAGTATTTATCCTTGACTGCCGGCAGTCCGCTTAGCCTCTGGTACGGAGAAACTTGTTGAAAGTTAGAATATTTTTCTACGTCCGACCCCTAGATTCCACTCATTCGCGTCCTTGAATCGATCTTCTCTAATGGCACCAAAGTTCATAGTCTTTTTATTTCCTTCCTTCCAATTCATATTTGGTCATCCCATGTTTTCATTTTTATGACTTATTTTCTGAAATCGGTAACTATTTGACCTTGATGAGGAATGCAAATTCACTTCGATAGGATGCCAGTGCACTGGTCAATTGAATGAAGAGGGGAGTATTCTCCGTTTACTTAAATATCCATCTCCTCGTGACTGCCATGATACTAGTCCATGTATCAATTGCAAAATATTCCGGTTTGTATACAAAATATTAATAATAATCTTCGGAATAACCATATGGAATAGCGTCACCAGCAGTGGACTCGGAAATAAACCCCTCATTTGCGGATTGCCTGTATAATTAATACGGCACCCGTCACCGCAGTAAAGAATTTTTTTAATTCCCTTGCTTTTAGATCAAACACGTGTCGGGGAAAATGGTCTACCCGAATTGTCTGTACAGGGAAATGGTACGGGCACCCCGTGCTCAATTCTTCGCCATCTGTGCTTCGGAAAATTGAGTCGGAATCGAGGGTTGATTTTTTTTATTACGCTCTCATTTGTGACTCCGGTGAACGACTCAAGTGAACGCCTCATATGTCCCAACTCGCGAACCGATTCACGCCGGGCGGATCTGAGAGTCGTGAGGGGAGTCCGCGTCGTTCCTCTTCGTTGTATCTTTGGCGATCGCCGAAGTTTGTAGGCGATGGCCCGCCACCGCGTAATCTACGAAGGGGAAAGGAGGTGAGGGGATGGGGGAAGTTTTCTATCTACACGTCGCTCTCTCTCTCGGCGATACAAGGATAAGGAAGGGGGGGAGATATTCGTTCCTTCCACCCATCTCCTCTCTCGCCAACCTCCCTTCCGCTTCTCCCTTGCCCCCTCATTCCACCGGTGACTCGATGGAGGGGGCGGAAGTGCGGGGCGAGGGGGCGTTGTAGTCGAAGTAAGAGAGAGATAGGGAGGGAAGTAAAAAGTGAAGGGGGCTCGCCTATACCTTCCTCCCCTCCACACTCTGGTTGTCCCAACAATGAGAGGGGGGGCGTGCAGAAGGAGGGGTTTGGCAGGGGTGGATAAGGAGAGGGATCGGTCGAAGAGAGAGAGGGGTTCAGGGGCGGGGAGATCGAGAAAGGATGAGAGAAAAAGGAGGGGGACCAGCACTGGAGGGGCGTCGGGAAGTAAGGAAGTACGTGGAGGGGTGTTGGAGGGACGTAAGGAGGGGACCGTAGTTGGTTCGAACGGGAGGGAGGAGGGAAAAGGTTTCGGTGGGGGCGCAAGGGGTTGCAGAGGCGGGGGAGGGGAGTGGAGGCTGCCCCGTGCGCGCGTGTGTGTTCCTCTTCCAACAGCCCTCCCTCTCGAGTTCCCCCACCCCCTTCGGAACCTCCCCTACCTCTCTTTCTCTCTCCTGCGACCTCCTCCCGCCGCGCCTCCCGACTACAGCGAGTCGTGAGGCAGAGGTCGGCCGGGGAGGTTGTGTGTTCGGCGCGAGTGTCTCCGTGTCGTGTGTAGTGGTGGAGTGTGTGTGTGTGTGGATCACGGCACCGGGCGCACGATTCCGTGTGAACTGGGAGACCCCGTGAGAAGCGCGCCGCCCTCCGGGAGGGGAGTCGTCGCTCGTTTTTACGACGTGTCCGCTTGGTGGGGTTTTACGTTCCCGTGTGCCCGGGAGTTCCTTCTCGCCGACCGCACACTCTCTGCCGAAGGTACCCCGATCATCGTCGGTCCTTCGACGTCCCCCCACCCCTTCGCCCTCTTTCCTCCCCCTCCCAAACTATCCACACACACACAAATGTAGCGAGTGTTTTGCTTTTGTGTCTATGTGAGCAGAGGCGAGCGTAAAATGGCCGCCCGGCTCAATTCGTCTGCCGCCTTGGGTTCCTGATCCGTCTACACTCCGGGGACGGTCTCTCGCTTCCCTGCATGGCATAAAGGGAGCCGTTTACAGCGGTTAAACTTACAAACTTTTGGGTGTTGTTCTTTTAGGGTCTTTGGCCGTCTTCCGGAGAAGGGGGGTTGGGTGTTTTCGCCCCCGTGTCCTCTTTTTTTTGTCTTTTAATTTATTCCGTGGCGGTCTTTAAGTTTGAAGCAATTGGCTGGAGCAGATTTGGATGGTTTTTGAAGAGAATCAATATTCGCTTTTCTTCATCGATAGACTCGGTCGTAATTAATCCCCCTCCTCCACCCGCCCCGATTAATTAAACGATTCCGTCCAGTATCGACGGTGCATATTACCTCTCAGAAGAAGCACGTCTTTGGGTCCGGAGTACTTCCCCTCGTGCGCATCCCGTTTTTGATACGACTTTCGATTTTATTTATATTCTCCCGCGGACCTTGTTTTGGGATTACTTACACCTCAGGAACACCATCCTCGATTCTTCGCGTGTGAGTGTGCATGTGATTGTGTGTGAAAGTGTGTGAATCGTGCCTGCGACGATCGGTCCCCGGTTTGAAACGACGACAACAACAACAAAACCCGAGGGTGGGGTGTCGGTCATCTCTCTCTCCCTCGTTCCCCGCTTTGGGTCCAGCCTGCCCGGCCGCATCTCATCTTCTGACTTGCTCTTTAAATTCCGTGACGTCACCCCGAGCGAACGCGAAACTGGTAAGTTACTACGGCGAGTCCGTTCCCTCCACCTCATCGCCATCTGTGATTCTCTTCTCCTCCTTCCGTCACCCTTCCCCCTTGCCCACTCACTCGTTCTATTCGCCGCTCCCCTCACCAGCTCAACCACTCCTCCGTACTACTCTTCGACGCCTTTTCCCCATCCCTTAATCCCTACTCGCCCTCCCCCCTCACTCGTGCCCGCCGTCCCGTGTAAAACCCTCCCTCCCTTGCCCCCACCATTCAATTTCGCCTCTATTCTCCATTTCGGAGTTTTATCTGCAAATGCACGTGCTTGTATGTTGCTCAGCTGTTTTAAAAGGGGGCCGGTCGCGGCGGCTGCGGCGGTGCTTTTGTTTTTCTGCTTGGCGGCCACATAATTTTCGGTCATTTTGTTCACGGATATTACATTATTCTCTTCACCGTCGGCTTGTTTTTGTATGTTGAAACAGTATTTTATGCTCTAAAATTTTGGTGCTACGGGTTTTATTGCCCTGTAACGGTGTGCTCCCAGTGTCGAAACTTCCATTGATTTATTAGAATGTTTGGCTTGTCCATGGTTGTATTGTCTCCTTCAAGCAACCTCCGTTACATTTACCTCTATTGCCTCTGTGTAACTGATGGCAGAGAGTGCTATCATCAAGATGATGTTATATTTCAAAGCCAATATCGGTTGAATTTTGGGTTAAATGGTGTTTTTTTAAACGGAAATTGCATAGCAATTAATTTGCAGTTCGTTCTGATTACTGTATGTTTCGATCATTTATCGTTTTCCACAAAAACCGCAATTTTTTCCGCTCTCTTGATTTACACTAGTTCGTTTTCCCTTAGGCCGAGGATGGCACAGAGTTACAGAGCATTCTTGTTGGTCTTAAGATGTAAATTTGGCTTCTGGAGACTTTTCTGAAATGAGGCTGGGCATCGCGAAGACATTTTGTTGGTACTTGGACATTGGTCATGTTCGCTGCGCGGCAGTGAAATATTGCCGAGAGGGGCGTGCCATTAGGACGAGATGACAAGACCGTTTCACTAATTTCAACTGGAGGTGATCCATACCACATTTCACGCTCATGCCGCTTCCTCGGATGTGTTTTTCCTTCGCAATTCGTGATGGGGAGTCTTTTGTTTCGGTGCCGTTGTTAATGCACACGCGTCCGAAAGTGCATTCCTTTTGAGGGGAGACCATTTTGCAATTGAATGAAAGAGGGTCATTCCCCCTACCCCCCCTCGTTCCCCACTCCGGCGACCCTGTGTTCGAATCCCCGCGGGGGCCGTTTTCAAAATCCACGTTCCGCCCTTTGCCCCATTCCAGTTCTCTACCCCCCTCAGCAGTATTCGCGCTCGTTAATAATGCCCATTCCGGGATCCCTCATCAAGGCTTTTAAAGTCGCTACATTGTTGACATTGTCGTCTCTCAATTGGTTTGCGACGTCCGGTAAATTGTTTCGTAATCGCGGTTTAAATTGGTTGGGAGTTAATTAGAGAGTGATGATTCAAGAGGCGTAAATCAAGGTTCGTACCTAGACCTTGATACTTTTTTTGTACGAGTATGTCCCGCGTGGCCGAAGGAAGAGAAGCAAGTTTCAGATTTGGGATCCTCCTGTTACATATCCTACGAGGATTTTTCATGGTGACATGTATTTCCTCCAATAGAAAGGCTTCAGAAACCCGCCTCGATGCTAAACGTGCCTAGGATGAAGACATTAATTAGCACGTGAAGAGTACAACCGGAAGGTTAACTCTCCCGCTATTGAGTGGAGAGAGTAAAAGAATGATTTCGAGGACTTGTATCGAATTTTGCTTTGTCAACGATGATTTTTAAAGTTCGGAATGAAAAACAGTCTAACAGTCATTCTAGCAAAGGTGCACCTCATTTCATATCGTTCACTGGTTTGATTAATTTTGGCGATGGTGTTTTTTTATAAGATAATTTTGAAAGGGTTTTCAACAGGGTTAGCTTTATACATGCTGTACGTACTAGCAAGATGTTAATTCACAAATATTTTTTGTTTCTGGTGCTGGGGGGTTTGTGTTAACTTATGGGGCATTTATAAATGCGTTCTCTAGTTTTACTTGGGTGTATTAGGCGAATCAAAATCTGCGTAATGCTAAAGATTAATGTTACTGGGCCATGTTTACTATTACTTAGCTTTACTGCCCTTGAATAATTAGCGATGAATTAATGAATTAATTCTTATTCATTTAATTTATGATTGATTCTTTGAAAAACTTGCTATCCTCTAGTGCAGAAATCTACAGACTGGTATTCCTTTTATTTGCCACATTTTGCAATCTCCACGTTTATTTAGATGTCTCTTGTTTGTAGTCTTAAAATCGGCCTTGGTCTATTTACTTTCAATTTTTCATCGTCCGCGTCATAGCCTTTCCCTGTGGTAGTGAAATTATCTATGCCACTTGCGCTCTTTAAGGTGATGTAACATCATCCTTGAGGTTTTATGTGGCTCTCGCAATCTACGATTAGGTTAGGTGTTCGTATTGTGTTGTGATGTGGTAGTGCACATTCATTCCGCTACGATTTTTTCAACTAATCGGATTAGATTGTGTGGCCTTCTCTTCAGTGGATTTAATCTGTAAATTAGTTTCGTACATATGATTGTTCACAGTATTTCTTCGTGCACCAGGAACGGTCATCTGGTGTTGAATGTGGCACGTAGAAAATTATAGGACGTCACTTTGTCCCGAGGCAATCGTTTTTGGTTGAGAATTAAACGTAGCACGTAGAGGGAAATCTATTTTTAAGTCATCCCGTTTCGCTAATTCATTACGAGCTAATAGAGTAACCCTTCTTTGTGCAAAGGTTTGATATTAAGTAGTCAATTAACTGTAGAGGAGACTTTTCCTAATAATATTTGTTACTGTTGTTGATAAATTGAATGCTCGCTTATTCTTTGGCTATTTTGTAACCACTCTTAATGATTGTGCCCGCGTATATATTATTAAGGCCTCATTTGTGCGTGTTCAGTTAATGTATTCTTTATTTGAACGGATGGCCAGTTGTGATTACTTTTTCTTCTAATTGATCAGTCCTTGAGGCCCGATTTAATAATGTCTCGTTAAATCCAATTCTATGTCAATGTGAACGTCAACTTAACGTTGGGATTGTTGACGATTCTCGAACGAATAATACAGACAATTAGTGAATATTAACATTGTAACGCTAGTAGTGTTGTCTATCAGTTTTTGAGCATTTTAACGGTCAGTTTTGAACTAAACTGCATCGTAAAACTAACTTTTAGCCATTGCTGGAGGTTAAAGTCAACCTTCGGTTTTATTTAGAGACGCCTTATAAAGTCGTGCCTTAGTCGACCGTGAGATACTGCGCTGAGGAAGGAGTGCGACAGTTTTCAGGTGAGTGCCTTCCGATGTTCGAAAATATTAAACTAGTTCTTTGAACACATTTGAGAAAATGGCGGCAAGGAAATGCATGTCCAAGTAGTAATTTTTTGATATAAAATCACAATACTTTAGGCATCGGCTTAGGTAACACTTTCAGGAAGAAAAATGGTCTCTTTCTTGTGAACGTTCTCATAAATTCCGTGATTATGGAAGTCTATTGCGGCGATCATACCTTTTTATCTCGTGGTGTGGTGGGTTTTTTGTGTAGATTTAATTACTATGCACTAACACCAGTCCCGTGGTTCTGTCATTGTGCCTGCTTCAAATTTAAAAGGAACGATATGTCGATAAAGATACGAAGCGCTCGCTGTTGGATCTCAAATAGCGGGTTGCCATTGCGGAGGCGTTAGTGGATTGCATGACGTCACCGCGCCTCGTGACGGAGTCCTTTATAACAGCTGATGGGTGCAGCCGTGCCAAGAACCGTTCACTTTCCTCCTCGCGGAGCACATCGTAACTCTTTCGACATTTTCCGATGTTATTCCCTTTCCATTATTTATTTTTTTTCTTTTTCTCGGTCTTTGGCCATACAATAACGCATGTACGGTGTGTGTGCCCTCGTTTGTGACTCCCCGCCGAAAGAGTCACTCTTCGGACTCGTTCTCGCGTCGAAAATCTCTCTCAAAGGTGATCCGCTCTTTTTGGTCACTCACTATTACCTCGCAAGTCTCGGACGTGTCAGATGACGGTGACTCAAACTCGCGAAATTTTTTGCTTGGTTCAAGTGGTTTCCAGGGTCGAGTTCAATTTCGGGGAAATGTTGCGGATGACGAAAAATCCAGCGTCCCGGCTACTAAGAGACAGTGTGAAGTGATACTGACAGTTTCCCGTCCAGAGATGCGGAGTCATCTGTTCGCGGCATTTTTTTTCGTGGAACTTCGAATCCGCGTCTGCAATTCCCGCTCGTGGAACATTCCTCATTGAGGTTGTAGACCCGCAGACCCGGTTTGGAATCACTTCCTGCTATTATATTTTCTTCATTGACCCTTCTGCGAATTCTCCTACGCTTAGCGGGAAGATGCACGCGTCGTAAGATGGTGGTTTTTCCGTCAGATTTTATTAGGCTGTGAATATTTTTCGACAGGATACATAAAAAAGATGATTGCTGGATTGCTTCCGGTCTAATGATGATAGTTTTGAAGAGTTGTATTATTTCTCTATTTGAGAGCGTGGAAAATATATTTCTTTGTACTTCTTAATTTAGAATTCCTCCATATTATTTCTTCCATAATTTTATTTATTTACACCCTGCAAAGCTAGGGTGTGTGGCAGGGAGTGATTGCACACCAGACTGCTTTTGACCCAAAATATTTATCCCTCCTATTGGAATCGGGCAACGTTATTCTCATCCATCATCGTTACCGGGAAAAACGACACCTTAAATGTGTTTTACAGGTAATCTTTAAAATGTTATTGGCGTGATCTCTCCCACTGTAGTACGATGGGGCAAGTTACACCTTTTCAACATCATTGCTGAAGAAATATCATTTCAATGTATTGCAAGAGATTTAATCTGTAATTTAACCATCGCCGAGTAAGTGATTCCCAACCTAATCCCCCTAATAATTTTGAATCGCTCCTCGGTCTGTTCTAACAACGTTTTACAAATTGATCGACGGAAAATATTAATGAACATAGTTGCTAGTTCGAACGTGAGACACCTCGATAATCAGAAGTTCACAATGAAAAATCAGCGCAGTTTCCGAAATGGTAGATCCTGCGAGAGGCAACTTGCGCTTTTTGTTCACGATTTTCTCATTTCGTGAGAGAGTAATGTTCCGTTGGACGTAGTTTTCCTAGATTTTAAGGAAGTCTTTGACCAAGTACATCGTAGTAAATTACTCGCAAACCTAGACGCATATGGCATAGATAAAAATATCCTGGATTGGATTAAAGACTTTTTGAATGGTCGGGTTCTAAGACTAGGGATAGATGGAGTTAGCTCAAATGTAGTAGAAGTTACTTCAAGTTTTTCCCGGGGAAGTGTCATCGGACCTCTTTTATTCCTACTTTACGTTAAAGACGTTGACTCCATAGACACTAGCAAGATACATTTATTTGCCGACGCTGCAGTGGTTTACCTTGATATCCGCGATCGTGAGGACACAACAGCTGTATCAGATGACCTTAATGCTACAAAACGCTGGTGCGACTCCTGACAATTAGAAGTAAACTTTAAAAAGTGCATCCTGACGAATTCTTGGAAGAAGAAAAATTCCTTCCCGAACGCCTACAGCATCGGGAACACCGGAATAAAATGTGTAGCCTCAATTAAATACCTAGGCATTACCCTCACTTGCGACCTCTCCTGGGTGAAACACGTACGAGTGAGTATATGTGGAGGAGCTAACAAAGAATTATGATTTATTGGAAGAGTACTGGGTAAGTACGATGAAAAGATTAAAGAGAAATGTTACCTGTCCCTGGTAAGGCCTCATCGAGAAGAATATGCTGCGAGTAAATGGGATCACACGAAGTTGGATTGATTGCCGAATTGGATCGCGTATAGCGTAGCGGAGCAAGATTTGATTGATTGAACCAGTGTGTTTGAATTGAATCGGTGTGATTTCGGGCATTGGAATTCGTCGGCAGAGATACAGTATCTCTGCCGACTCTCCCGATTTAAGCGGGAGACTCCCGATTTTTCCTTCTTACGTTCTTGATGAACTGTTCAAATTGTGTACTTAGCTTAACATGTTAATAAAGTGTGACATTCATTAAAAATTGGCAAAGTGTCATAAAGGGATTAAGGTGCCATGCAAATATTGTGGTAATTAAAAGTGATTACTTCGTGATACACTTCTAAAAATCTCCCGATTTTTCATTTTTGAAAGTTGGCATGTCCTCCCGATTTTTCATTTTTGAAAGTTGGCATGTCTGGATACTGCAAGATGGAGATCGTCAATTGCAACTCAGTTGTCGTCGGAGAATTTTGATTCGCTTCGTCGCAATGCTCCCGAGTTGCCTTCTCTCGGGTCGGTTATTCGTTGCGGGCAAAGCTTTTTCGCGCCAAAATTCTTAGCTCCGTTACTGCCGAAGCCGTCATTGTTATCCGAGGATAGCCTGTTCGCGTGGCACCTACCAAATCAGTTCGCGTACCATTTAGTGAAGTTCAAAGCAAACTAGGGAGGGAGTCTAACCGGTATCCCATGTACCTCCTTAATGAGTAAAACAATCGATTTACTCATGTGCCACGCACCGCCGCGCCGTGTCGATTCCATCACCCACACGGTGCCCATGCAAGAAAAGCAACGGCCCACAGCAACCCGGTTTTGGGATGATGGTGGCTCTCGATTGACAGCGACAAGAGCACGCAAACCCTTCCATCACGCCACAAGGTTTGTAGTCCACGTTGAGGGAATTATTGAATGTTTTGTTGAAATTGAGGGAAAGTCTTTTTGATATTTGTATGTGATATTTTGGTACTCTTTGGGTTTTTTGGACTCGTAATAGTTTTTGTTCTTCGGTTAATCCCCCCGTCTCAAAGAATGTCAACGTTTGTCATGTAGTGTGAAGCATTTCCTGAAGTAGTAGTTGTTCCGGTCAGCTGTTATTGGTCGAGTCTTGCGAAATTCGTGTTCACATCGTCCTGGTGTGAGCATCCGTAGTGGGCCGTGATGACATCCTTGATGGATGGCATTCGGTTGGTCTGGAACCAGTTTCCTTCCACCTCTCGTCCTTTTTCATTCCCGGGTTTACGTTTCGAAAACATATTTTCTCGAGTAAACCTTCGAAATCAAAACAAACTTTGTGGCGGATGAAGCAAATACTCGTTTTCTTTACAACGATCACTGACACACTTTCGGCAGATTTCACTTTCCTAGTAGTAGCTGTGTTACTGCGTCCTTTTTCGAATACCAAATATACAGGTATACATATATTTATTACATATATAAATATACAGGTACGCATACGTGTAAATGGTGTACAACGCGTACGATTGTGCAACGGTTGACTGATTTCTTTGGTGTACCGTGAGTTGATATTGCAATCACTGCGGTGACAACTGGATTCAAGAGGGCCGGCAAGTGATCAACCCGTTGAGTTTGGCCATCCGATGTCGGAGTACTTTTAAAATGCTCTTCCAGGGTCGCGGATAACCAGTAGTTTTTCTTTTGGACTGCGGCGAGCAGAGGGAAACGAATCAAGTTGTGCGTTTTGCAATGTAGCGGGCGTAGGAGTCGGCGCGGAGCTGCCCTCCCATGTGTCTCGATACCGCGGTCGTGTCGTTAGGTTGCCGTAATGCAGGATTCGTCCACCGCGCCGCGGTCACGGGGACGTCATCTATCCGTCCCCACCACGAGGTGGTTTAAAAAGCAGCGGGCGATCGACGTCATGCCTCGAGACAGGAAAAATTCCGTAGCGCGCGGACTTACGGCGGTGTGGTATTTAAACGCTGGCCAAACGTGTGAGGGAAGGAGGGAGAGAGAGTGAGCGAGTGTGGAGGAGGAGGAGGAGGATTGATGAGACGAGCGACGATCGTTATCTGCGGTGGTGGTTGCGAGGTGCCCGGGGAGGAGCGGGGGTCGAGTGGGGCTTGTGGGCAGGCGGGGGGAGGGAGTCGCGCGGCGGCAGCCAAGTGTGAATTCACGTGGTGAGGGGCGGTCAGGTAGCCGGGGGCGCACACCCCGCTCGCCGTGAGCAGCATCGATGGGGTCGTCTCGTGCAGCGCGGGGATGTGTGTGGGGGGAAGAGAGGGTGGGTTGTTTGGCAAACGGGGGTGGTGGGTGTCGGGGGGATGTACCTGGTCTCTTCTCTGCCGTTCGGTGGCTGGATTCGTTCGCGGTGCCGCCACCCACCCTCAACCCATCCATACTCCCCCCTCTATTCCTCTCATTCATCACGGCGCTATACAAGTCCGCGTTCATGCCTTAACACGAGCACCGAATTGCAAACCCATCCGGAATTGCGGTAGGGTCGCCGGGGCTAACGAGTCGTGTGCATCACGCGTCCGTTCGCTTGAAATGAGAGGGAGGGGGAAAAGGTATTGGCTTGCATCTTACTCCGGTAGTGTAACTTCCATTGCGCCGACGATCGTGTTACTGCCGTGCTGCGTTTTAGTTGCGTTAGAGCTGTGTTACTCCAGTTTGGAGGTCGTTCCCTATAATGTTTCGGGATTTCTCTCATATGAGGGCACAGGTATTTACCGTGTGAAGGTGGGCACAGGCGACGTGCTCAAAGGCACGTCTTCCTGCAATCAACTGAGTGGCGAAGCGGAAGGACTAAATACATAAAGGAGGATGCCACAGGAAATGTTGCTGGCAGAGGAAGGCGATTGCGGTCCTCGGCCAGAGTACATAGAAGTGAGAAAAACAAGCGCGTCGAACTAAACTAGAGGTTGAGGCAGTTGAATCTGAAGTAATTTTCGCGATCTAAGAGTTCTTTGAACTCTAAACACGGTGCCTCTCAACGGCGTGTAAGTGCGTTTGCAATATAGACTCGTGGAATCCGCAGATAAAAAATATATTCCCATTCTGTTTCGACCAATCTGACTTTTAATTCCACACGGTGTCGTTTTCCGCTTCCGAGTACATCGTACTTGTAGCATCCATTATCCGATTGTCGTTCATCGGTATACTTTTTTATTTGACCTTAAACAGGCAGTGTTGAATTATATAACCAGTTTTCGATGGCTAAAATGGCGCTCTTGGTGTCGTACGAGTACAATGGCTCAAATGTTCTCGACCATAGCATGAATCCCACGTGTGCAGCCGGATGGTCATGTAGTATATCCACCCCCCGTGAGTCTTCATGGTCACCAATACGAATAAGCAATAAGATAATTGCGTGTCTCCGCTTGGTGAGAGATATATTTGAGCCTTAAGCCGAGAATGTTTCTCACCAATAGCCCTCCGAACGGCTGTTGAGGAACTTGAAAGTTTCCAAACATTTATTTAAAGCGGCGTGGTAGCTTGGCGAGAAAGCTGGACACTCGACGAAAGAGTCTCGGATTCCATTGTTTGGATACGTACTTTTTGGGCATTGTCTCACATCTTCGATCTGTGATGAAGAGATTAACCCAAGCGATCATTTTGATCGGCGACCGTCTTTACCGGGAGTATTACGGTTTCAGAGTGTATTACATTGACGATGTACGGTTTTTTTCCTTTGGACCGATTCCGTGCCATTTATTCTTGAGGCATTTCCTGTGAGATGAGCGATCATCCGGTGGAGGAAAAAAAAGAAGGCCGACCGTAGTGAAGGCGGCCGTCGCCGTGACTCAACGACTGCCCTTCGGATTTCGGGGGCCATTAAACGAGCGTTTCACTGTCGAACACTCATCGCTCTCCGTTCCCTCGGCCGTGTGTGCATAGGTGGTTTTCCCAAATGTTATTTTGCTGCTCTTTCAAAATCTGTACCTGGGCACCTCGCTTCTCTTTCTTTGCCACTCATCGATTTTTTTTGCGAAGACTAGCGAATTAGTAAGGCTACATTCAGATTGAAAGTTGCCGTGCGCACTACGGGAATAATATGCAAGGTTTGTTTTGTTTTGCTTAAATTGGGTGGTAGTGTAGTTTCCATTATATAAATAATTTATTCAATGTTACCATAAACAATAATGCCCTGCTAAATGCTTGGAATGGATTATAGACCGATAAGCTTGACGTCAGTTATATGCAAGCTATTAGAAAAGATAATTGCTGATTATCTCTGGGATTTGTGGGTGAGTGAGAATTGGTTTTACAGTCGCCAATATGGTTTCAGAAAGGTGCACTCTTGCAAAACACCGCTATTACGGTTCTGCCAAGAAATGTCCGATTCTATGGTTGCGGGAATAGAAGTAAATGGTCTATTAGTCGACCTGTCTAAAGCCTTTGACAAAGTTGACCACGATCGCTTAACTTTTAAGATGGGCCAATTACCACTACCCACAGATGGAAGAGTAATCTCTTGGGTCAAAAATTTCATGGAAGGTTGAACACAAAGGGTCAAATTAGAAGAGTTTTCTGAAAAAAACGAGAGTAAATTCGGGAGTCCCACAAGATAGCGTTTTTGGCCCGCTCTTGTTTCTAAATGATCTCCAAGAAAAAAATTAAATCTCAGATAAGACTTTTTCCGGACGACTGCAATGTATACTGGGAAATCGAGAATGAGGACGATCGCGAATTACTGCAAATGGGCGTTAATAAAATGGCGGATTCGGTAGCAAATAATGAGATGAATATTAATGTTAGCAAATGCAAATCTAGTGGTTTACGATTTCTGTTCGCTCCAATCGGCCGTCCTAAACCCTAAATTCCGACTCTCTCGGCCCTCTTGTTTAGAATACCACGGACCAAAGCCACTTTGACTGGCCGGCCCGAGCAATTTCGAGCGCAGTCGCGGCAGCGGACGTTTTATTTCGATGCGATTTGTCTCCCCGCGGTGATCGTACGTGGTAATGTGCCCACGGCCGTCGGGGCGCTCCAATAACTTAATTTGCTTCCATTACTTTTCCTCAGTCTGCCGTGCTATGCGGTTTCCTTTTTTACTGGCGATTTCACATTTCATTTCGTCGTTTAAAGTCGAGTTAAGTAAAGTAAAGTTAAGGGCGACGCGTTAAGGGCGTCGTTTAAAGTAAAGTAAAGTTAAGGGCGACGCCTCCCGCAGCGATATAGTAAAGTATGTCCCTGTTGGCAGGTGGAGAAAAGATTTTAGGCGTCGGAGAGTTATCGAAAAGTGCTGCGTTCCACAGTCTCCTCTCTTCTTTGCGAGTTAGTATACCCATGCGATCCTTCGCCAGTGTAGGCACCGAGAGGTGTGAGTTGATAGATGAGCAACCATTTGACAGTGTGACTTTTGGGTGTCGAAATTGAGGTGAATCGGTTTGGGCCCTGTATGGAGCCCTTTTATTTATCCATCCAGCTGTTGTTGTCAAAAAAAACTTACACAAAGGTCGTAAACCTTGAAATCCACTCGCATTGAATATCCTGGTGAATTCATTTGAATTGTATGATTTTGTCGTGGTAAAATTTTCGATTAGTGGCACTCCCACTTTTGATAGATGTTTAAAGCGACGTGGTTTCATTGCGTGGTGTAAATTGAGTTTGGCCATGACTGCATGCAGCCTAAGAGTAGTGAGTGACTTAATTGTGAAGATACTCAGGCTGATCTTCCACTCTACGTAATTTCTGTTACCCACTTGTCTCCCCAAATGTTTTCGGTTCTCGAGGAGCCGAACTTAGGAAATTTGGAGAATTGACATAGGTAACTGCTTCCGGTTCGTCTTCATGGATCACCTCACGGGGTGCGATGGAATGAGTTCATTAGTGGCGCTCTATTTTTACAAGTAAAATGTAATCGTTGACATTGACCTCGCGGAAGTGCAACGATGTCGCGAAGCCATGATTGTATGGACTAAATTCTGTAACTTCTGGGTTCCGAATCTATTTTATCATTTGGAATGGAAAATTGGTGAAGATTCGTAAATTATCAATTCCATTCAAAACTTTGTACTGTAATATCTGGGTTTGGTCTGTGAAACGCTGAAATTCCATAGCCTGGCTAGAATGCGAGATTGAAGTGGAATTCGATGCGTGCTGTTCATCCCAGGTCGCATGCGATTCCTCGACTCGAGTTGGCCATATGTGAGTTTCCGTTTTCACAGAAGGACCCTGGATGAGGTGATGAAGTGGTGGTAAGTGGGGGCATTGAGCAATATCGTCATCATCGATTTGTTGCAAACACGTATTGAATTTCGTATAATTTTATAGAGTGCATATATCCTTCATTGATTTTTTTTCGCCGAACATTAGTGATGCGGTAGAACTGCACGTATGTCATGAATAGATCTCCCGTGATCTACCACGTGGTTGTTTGCGGTGTCGGGTGAAGATCGATATCCCGATTTTCCCTTAAAGTGGGATTTTGTCAATATGCAAGTCGTGCTCTTAAAGCCGCCATGAAGGAATGTGGCAGGTTTAGATGGGCAATAATCCTCGGTGCCTGGAGAAAAACTACAGATCCTCTCTTCCCAACTACTTAAAAATCTCGCTGGTTGTAATTGTGAATGGAAAGACTGCTAACTACCAGTTTCTCTCACTTACCCCGTCACCATTTTCATTCCATTTTATCCCTTTAATTAGCCCTCTCCCTCAAATATCCCTCCTTTTGACTTTCATTGCGTCTCCTTTTAATGAAGGCGGTTCCCCTAACGATGTTCGGCAGGACCCGAGCAGGTTCGGTTCACCGTCAAATTGCTCGGTCCCAACAGTATTGCGATTGCGGTACAAGCGATTTCGATTCGTCTCTACTTATTGCGGTATTCATTCAGCGTTGAGGAAGCTGCGGGCGCAGGCATTCAACCCGCGGGTTCGACAGCCGCCGTCGCCGTGCATGCAAGCCGGCTGGGGCGGGCTTCCTCTCGCTTCGACCATCTCGATGCAGTTTTTTAAGGATCGCGTGCTCTCCGATGTCTCTCTATCTCTCTCCTTCCCCGGCCATTGCCTCAATCCTTCCCCACCCCCGACTCCGACTCCTCCCCCCCCCACCTTTATCCTACCGGATCCTGCTCCCCCGCCCACCCCGTCCCCTCTCCGCCCCCCGCCCTTTCCCTTCCACTCCTCCCTTCATCTCTTTCCTCTCTCGCCTTCCCTCCATCTTTTCCGCTCCCCTTCGACTGGTGACGTCAGGCGCCTGCGCACACCTATCTCTCTGCTCCTCCCCACCTTGCTTGCTCTCCGCGGCGGCGGGTCGCGGGGCGGCGGCGGTCGGGCGGCCGTGGATTCTCTCGTGCGGCGGGCGAGAGAGGGCCCTCTCTTTCTCTCATCTCACTCGCTATAGCTCTCTCGCGTTGGGTCATCGACCCTGCCGACAGCCACGGGCTGCGGCCTCCTCCCTCCCCTTCTCCTCCTCCTCGACACCCCCCTCTTTCTTCCTGCCACCTTCCACCCCCCGTCATCCCTTCGTCTCACGGCCCCACTCGGTGGGAGGGAAATGTGTCTGTAAAGATCGTGCGGCCCGCAGGTCTTGTTAGCGTACCCAACCTAAGGGTTTCGGGGTGCCTTCACGTTTCTCTGGGGCGGTGTGGTATTGTTGTTTCCTTTCGAGGGAATCCCGACTCTCGTTCGTGTTTCATTTCTTAAATTTTGATTTTTCGGATGGGAGGAGGAATCCGTCCGTATCGGGACGTGCCTCGGGAGTTCGCTCAGGTGATGGTTTCCGTGGTATTTTCGAGTTTCCGGTCCCCAATTTCACAGAACTGAATTACCTAGAATCTTTTAAGTTGAGGATCGTCTCCTTGGGTACTCTGATAACTCGTGGATTCCTTCGGAACTCTACGGAAAATCTTCACTTCCGCTGTGTTACGTCGTGGTGGAATTCCGGTTCAGAGGTTTGAGTCGGCGACTCATTCCGACGCAGAACGACATGGTAGGGATGTAAGGGTTGTAGATTTCGTTGTTTCGCATTGCTATACTTTCTGGTTTGAGTTTTCTGATATGGCTCCGGTGTAAAGCCTAACTATTTAATTCGTACCCAGCGATGATTTCGGTTTTGGGTACTTTATTACGAAGATTAGATATATCTTTGCACGAATCGACGTGTGCTACTTACAAATGATAATATTACATTATTTTTCCCAAGTCGTTGTGTGCGGTTAGGTTTTCGTGTATCTCAATAGCGAATTCCAATTCTTGTTAAGGCCTGTCCTATACTGATAATATTTCGTGGTAATACGCTGATATTATAATTCGCAATTTAATTATAATTTATTTAAATTCGCGATTTAATAATTTGCCGACTTATATCATTATTCGCTGACTTATATTCGCAGGATACTTTTTTCATTTTATCAGAATTTATTGATCTTCAATATATTTCCTCGGCGAATGAACGGTTTCCTCCATCGTTGTGATTACCAGTGTGTTTAAAATGATTTTCCGAGGATGCAGTCTATCTCAGTGATGTCACCTGGCTGAGCTTTCCTTCGTGTGCCTCTTTGAGTGACGTAAACATGGGCGTGTTACGAATGCCTTGTAAAACAAGGCGCACTTTCTCCCAGACAGTCCCGAGTTACTTTCCGAATTCCTCGTCGGCGTATGGGGAGAGTTTTCGGGGCTTCTCTTTTTTTGCATGCTCGGCCTTTTAAATTTCTGTGACGTTTTTAGATCGAAATGGAAACGATACTTCCTGGCGTGAAATCTCGAAATCGCATTGAATGAGCAACTCAAAGGGCGAACATATTTGTATTTTTGTTTCGCTGAATGTTACTTCAGCTGGAGATACGAGCCTTATGTGTGGCCTCCTCAAGTTTTCGATTTTGGTGATGTTTACATAATATGATTCTGAATGGATGGAGGCGGTCCTGAATGTTTGTTGGATGGTGTTGGAGTTTTGGTAATTAAATTTCGTTCGGTAGATCTTCTACTTCTTGATTCCTTTGGTATATCGAGTTTCATTTCCCCTGATGTTTGCCATGTAAAGAATATTATATTACCATGTAAAGAATATTATATTACTGTAATGCCCAAGATCTAATGTTTATGGAGACTTGTTTTAACCCATTCATGAATTATGTTTTGTCTTCGCGTGCAAATGAGAAGGATTTAATGATCTTGTTAAAATAATTTTCTACTGGAAAATCGATTGTGTTGCTTGTTTCAGCGTAGTCAAAGTTAATGTTAAAAGATCCGTCTCCAATTACTTGCAAGGGATGCGTCCTCTCGGAGGAAAAGTACACGGCTCCTTTCGTTGTCACTTCGTCGCCTGCTGGACCTGATAATATGCACACGGATGAGCTCAAGGCATGTCATTTTTTCGTGCGAGCTTACATTTTTTTCTGCGCAGTTTATTTTGAAGCGTTTGCAAATTCATATACTTACTGCACTTTGTACGGTAACTGGCGTTGTAAGATCATCAGGATTTTGTGTCATAGGACTCACCTCGACACTATAAATAAAATCCCGCCTCCACTTCATCTCTTCTCACGGAGAAATTAGTGAAAGGGGTATCTTAAGTCGTGGGTAGAGAATTCTTGCTTCCGGGTGTGGCGTCTTGATAGATAGATGCCCCGGCATCATTCTTTCAGTATGCACAGTTGTGGTTCGTTTTCGGTTGGTCGACGGGAGTAGATTAGGTTTTTATGTTACATTCCCAAGAGTTTTCCCGCTGAAAATTAAATTCTTATCGCTCCACGCTCTCGTTATTAGATTAGTTAAGAGATTGATGCACTTGGTCGTATTTAAGCATCTCACCTCGGACGCTAACGAAAAATCCCAACCTCAGCTCGATACCCCCTGTTATATGTGCCATGGCCACAAATTTATGGGGTCGATGTCGAAATTGATTCGACTAAGTTGACGACGTCACGTGATGTTCTATCGGTTTGTTAGCTTGGCAGCCATCTCTTCTCCATAATTCCTTTTTTTTTATTTTATTTTGTCGTGATTATTATCACAATCATCGACTTCTTGAAGATGTTAAGGCGTCCGTATAAATTAATTGAATTTTGTGGGTGGCTCTGGTTTTCCTCTCCTCCATGGCTATCTCCTCCATTATTAAACTAGAATTCTCGTATAGCTTTTTTCTTAGCACGTGGCAACTCGAATGGTTGGTTCTATTGAGCCCTGAGCCTCCTGATAGGCGCGTCTTGTTCGACATGTTATGCTTGCCTACTGTGCTTGGTGTAATTAGAAATGAGTTGAACTAATGGCACTCTCCTCTAGTCCGTGGGATTCTCTAATGGTGATGACTCGAGCATTCTCGATGGACGCTTTCTAACCCACCGCACAAAAGGATGCATGGTTAGTTCGTTGTTAGCGATTGGCAACTGGGTGTTTTCTCGATGATTAGTGTGACACGAGCAGCCCGAGAGGCGCGTCCAGCTTGCTGTCAAAAGTCCTTACTGTGCGTATTGTAATGATAATAAAATGTTGAATTATGTACCGTCTCCCCGAGTATGTGGCATCGTGACTTCACTGGGGTGCGGTAATGTTTGTAGTCCAATCCCACCCAGCTACAAGCCACCGCGCCGTTTACATGCACACCGCAATGATAATGCGTGATGAGCGTCGGCATACGTTACAGGCGAAGTGAACTTGCCGCATCGGTCTGCTTCGGTTTTTTGGCTTTCACTTTTACATGTCAATGTCATGTATGGTAATATTACGTTTTCGTATTTGAAATTAATTAAACAATCAAGGTTGACTTCGACAAAGTAGTTTTCGATATCAGCAGGTAAAATAAACTTGGTGAAATTGTGGTAAAGTACTGTCCCCGTTCATGACGGTAATCGTGTAAGGCTTGTGTAACAGTCGTCATTTGGTTTTAATTGTTTTGGATAGCAAACGTTTCGGTCGTGTTTGATCATCGGAGGTCCTCCCTTTTATTGGCAGCGCTGAATAGTGGGCCTAGCAGGTAAAAACTCCCGCCGTAATTTCGAACTTGACACACTTTCATCAACATTTTTATTAAAAAAATTGGCATTTGTTTAATGTAATAGTCAATGAAAAGCGATTACTCTGTTATATGACAGCATTTTATTTAGCCGCGACCCGGGTTTCGACGCTCAACTTCTCAATCGAGCCTTTGTTTAAATGAAATACTGGGGGATGACAAAGCTATAGTTTTTATAAATTAATCTTTTCCTTAAAGTCAAAAGTCCCAAAACAATAAATCTTTAAAGGTAAATGTTTATACGTCTTGTGGCACAGCCATGGTATTATCGATGCAATTTGAAAGGTCCGATTCTACTGTAAGTAATGATCGGTTAAATGCCGTTACTGAATTTCAGTGCGGTCGTAGTCTCTTTAAATCTTTTCCCGCATTTTCGCTGAAATAACTGCGAACGCAATGTTAAGTTACTCCTGTGCTTTGCTTAACAATCTCTGGTAATTCGTGAAATGTAACTATGAAAATCGTTTTCACGTCCTCAAACACTGCGAAGTACGTTTCCATTCGTTTGATTTCGACTGGTGCTGTGGCAGCAGGCACCGGATGGTGATTTAGATGCACGTTTTGGTTCAGCCAAGATTTTTTTTGTTCGGCGAACCCATTCTTCCTTGGGCATCTTCAAAGAGCGCCCCGAAGGGGACGCAAGTCCTTCCTACGCCCCGCGCGAGACCGTGGGTAGCGTTCCGTGTTTTCGTCCTTCTCCGTCGCAAGGAATCATCTCCGAATGACGTTCCCTCCTCCCGCCTGCATTCAATGACTCTCTCTCTCTCTGCCCCCCACGCATCCACTCGCGTGGAGGCAAGAGCCTCATCCTTTCTCTCGCCCCTCCCCACATCTTCAACATTTCTTCATCACCACCACCTCTCCTCGCTCCCGCAGACCAAATATACATCCCCATCTTTTTCGACCCTCTCGCTTTCAACTTTCTCCGCTCCGGCTCTGGCCATCTCCCTCACAGAGCGTCCCAGTTGTTTTTATGCCGTTGCCTGACCGTGTATAGGGCCGCCGGTAGCGCCCTAGGCATAGATCGGTCCTTTGATTTGAGAGTCCCGCGCCGTCAGCGGGGCCATTACGTTGCCTTGTTTGGATCCGTAACTCACAAGTGTTGAGTTTCTGAGGGGCAAGCTAAGGGTTCTTCCGGAGCGTGGGTCTCTTCTGCTTCACGGAGTGGAAAGAGTGCTGTTGTCGTCGACGACGTGTGTTCATTGTCCGCGGACGGCCAGCTCGTAATCCCATGGTAAGCTTCCAGGTTCAGCCCAGGAATGCGAATCGGGAGGTTGAAATTTCAGGAAATTCTGCGCCCAAATTAAATGACTTGTCCCTGAAGTGTACCTGATGTCGTCGTTTGAAGTGGACGGTTAATAAGTTCGCGGACGAGATAATGACGCGGTTACTCATCAGTTGCGTTGAGTGCCAATACGCTTTAGCAATCTCATGTGTTCCGATGGAATTATAACTTGAAACGCTTACCTGAATCATGGGATAACGTCGCATGGCCAGAAAATAGTACGCCGGGTGAAGTTGAATGTTGGACAGGATGTCGTTGGGCGTTAAAGATAAATGCCTCGCGATCTGTTCCAGTTGAAAATTGGTGTACAAAAAACGTGTGTAAAGGAAATCGACTGGGGTGAGAGGCTATTATGGACGCCCCAAGGTTGCCCTTGCTAAACTCTCTATTCAACGCGAATGGAGATGTGGAGTACCATAGTTTCATGCATACCTTCACCCTATTAGTGCTTCCTACGAGTGCATACATGCTTAAACTTTTTAATTTAAATATATTAATATGTTTAATCCTGGGCTCCGGGAGTGTTCGGCAGGGAAAGAACTTCATCATGCGATAGTTATTCCGTGAGCTGCACCGTTTCGAATGGGAGACCGACCGTCTGGTGGCGTCTAGCCAATTTATAAACAGCTGATTCCCATAGTATCGATTCATGAGGATCTGAAGTGACTTATTCTCGTCTAGCCAGACAACTTGGGAACCGGTGCGTTTGCTTCCTTGTTCTGTAGCTTCTATTGATTGTCGAAGGACCCACACGCTTGCCTATAGCGGAAACTTTATAGAACCAAAGGTCATGGAACTCCCGAGGATTGATCCACGTCTGGAAGCGTAATTTTAACCTTGTCTATGCTCCTTGGCAAGGGAGGTTATGGCCAGCCTTGCGGTGCTGGGGTGACTGACCCAGTAATAATTAGAGGCGCGTTGTATCGTACGGAATTTCTCAGGCTTTAAATTGCGAAAACGAAAATGAAATGAACGAAGGAACTCAAGGTAACACCAGACCGTCCTTATTCCACTCATTCGGTTATTAAGTGAGAAAGAGAAATTACGGGCCAATGACGCTTGAACACGTTAGGCGTATTTTTTGCGTTGGGAGCGACTTGAATGCAATTTATGCTTCTCTTCCTCGTTTCAAGGGCGTGGATTTCGCATGTAGGCATTGTACAATTGAAATTGCGATCCGCAGGTCATGGCAGACATTGTATTTCGTTTCGCTTGGAACTAGATCGAAATTATTTCATCTTTGACGTATTCGCCACATGTTCATTGAAATGAGAAAGGTTTTATAGTTCTCTTTGTTAGTTGAACTTTTTTTGGGCGGTTCATGATGTTTCTCCACCGCAGTGGACTGGTGTTAATAGGTTTAGGGTCCGATCTCACCTGGAGCGAATAATTGTGGTGCATGTATGGAGGCATGTTCAAGTTAAGGAAAAGAGGCCAGTAGTTCCTTCCACTTTGCAGCATGCAATCCTGGCATTTTTCCTTCAAATGTTGGTGTCGCTCAAGTTAATTTTACTGTAACTGTGATTGTGGTTAGATTTATCTTGTTAATTACCTGGATATGAACTTGTAACAGTTAACAATCGACTACGTTAAACCAATACTCCGTTGTAAAGGCGTATTACGTTGGGTATCTGAGTCTAATTGCAAATCACCCGGACTTCCGTGCCATATGTTATGATTCGATTTTACGATTGCATATTTCCTGTTTGAGTAGTTGCTTTATTTGAAACAGTTTCTCTCATTTTTTAACTTTTTTCTATTTGTTGCTATTTTTTCCTCGTGGCACTCGGGGATTGCGCCATTCGTGCGATTTGTTTTCAGCGAGGCACGTAGGCCAGTGTAGGTGTGTTCATATAGGTTGCTGTTGATAATTAGTGTGAGTTAATGTATCGTTACCCAAACAAATGTTACTCTCCAGAGTCTTGAGAATTCTTTTCCGACTCCAAAACCCAGGTTTCACAGTGGATATATAAATTGTCGGTGGCGTGTGAGTTAGAAACCTTTCTCTGTATCGCGGGCTTTGCGCTTTAAACGCGCATTAATGAAGACCTTGGATGCAACCAGCTGCATATGTACTGACTAATAGCAAAAGGATGAAAAGGAAGCGTGTTGGATGAAGGTCACGATGGAGGAAAGTTGACTAATGCAAGAGTTTGCGGGGAGTTAACACTGCCGTTCAACAGATCTGACGAACCCATTCGTCATTTTCTACGCGATTGCTAGCGAAGGTTTCTGCTAGTGTCTTGATGGCTTTCGCTCGTCACGCGCATGCGTCATCGCCGCCCGTTGTTTATTCCGAAGGTCATAACGCCCGGCGTCTTTATATCTCCAGCCGCTCGGTTTTTTTTTTCCTTCATGCAAATTGGGAGCCAGCGATATTTTTGTCGACCTCGTGGCCGGAGGAACTCGTAGTGTATTCTTTTCTTGCTATATCGGTCACGCCTTGTGGGTGCGATGTGTTAATCCCTAAAAGGGGCGCGGTTTTGTGTCGACTGACATGCGTTTCTCCATCTTCATTACGGTCTTTTAGTTTTTTTTGTTATTCTTATTTAACTTTGATACGTTTTAACTGTAGTTAGTGTGTGGAGATGTGTGGGGAACATGGTTACACCAGTGCAGGAACATTTTGTGAGAGGTATTGCTGCGATTTGTTCGGCAGAAATGACTTGGTTCCGACTATGTTTTGTGTCATCGATAAAATAGTCAAACGTATGCTGCGTTGTTACATGCTGCAGCCGACTCTTTGTGAATGAAATATGTCGCGAGCTTCAGCATTTGCACCAGGAGTCGGTGTGAAGTGAACTACACGAAAAAGAGATCAAAATTTTCGATAAAAATCTGTGAAAAAGTGTGTTCTCTATTTCATTGGATGTGTTTTTAAAGTATGCACGAAGTGAAGCAATCCTGACCCCGTGAAGTCGTGCGAGTTTCGATATTTTTGCGAATTTAAGCTCGTATTCATTTTACGGGGAACGTCAAATGAAAGTTTTCCACGAACGCAATCGATCTCTCCAATTTCGAGAATTTTCCTGCAAAATAATGCCAAGTCCTTCGTTGTTAGTGGTCATCCTGCTCGTGCCAACGAATCGGCAATTCTCGTAGGCCGTCGTGGTGTCGCGTGAGGCACTAATTGCACGCATGTCGTCTTCCTGCATCGTCGGAGGTGACCATTGTCACGTGAAATGGTGACGTCCTGCCTGGATGTTACGGACTTTCCCCGCGGACAATTATCCACTCTTGGTGAATACTCGGAAGCGATCCCTGACTTCTCTTAACGTCCGTTTTCCGTCTCGTGTGACCTGAAAAGTCCCATATTTAATGCTAGGAAACAGTATGAATTGAGGCCATTCGAATTTGGTCAAGTAATAACTATTGTCCAAGTCACAGGCAAACCCCCTACGTGTGTGTTCCGTACAATTCATGTGGACGATCGGACTGAGTCAGTCCGTCAAGACTACTGCTTCGGTCGTGGGCGTCAAGTTGCATGAGGGTTATCGTAAGTTATCAGGGTTGCTGCCAGCCTGGCGACTGTTGAAATTTGGGAGAATCGCCCCAGTCACTGCCGTGAACATTCATAAACTTCCGGTATCGAACTTGCGATTCCTTTGTATACTGATAAAAGTTTTATCATTCAGTGTGGATAGAAGTTTTAAGTTGCCACACATATTTGAGCTTCGTACCAAAATTACATGCCAATTCGAAATTCCGTGGGGTGGGTAAAGCGTGTTTTTGTGCGGAAACAAAGGATGAGACTTAGACCAATTTATGTACGGCATAAAATGAAGAAAAATGGTAAGCGTGGCTCACGAGAAAGAATGACATGCGCGGTCGAATGTTAGGGTGACTGCAGTCAAGAGACCTATATTGTCGGTGCTGTGTAATTCCTCTTTCGCATCGAGAGGTCATCTATATTTAGTTTGCGCGATCCAAAATAGTTTTATCTTTCACGAATCCACTTCCCTCATTCCTCCGAAGAAGAATGACACCCGTAACCTTCCTTGGAATGGGCCGGAGATGACCTCTTTCACCTGTCCCTCCACCGTCTTGGTTCGGGTACAAGAAATGAGAATGGCGAACTACACCCAAGTTCTTGGTGTGTTGGGTACCCGCGCTATGCGTTTCTTTATAATTCACACTAATGGCACTAAGGTATTGACCATCTTGTCCACATGAGCCAAATCTCAAGGATAACGACATTTAAAACTATTTTTCAAGGACGCTTTGTTTTTATGCGATTTCGATTGTAACATTTTAAGTATGCCGTGGAATTTCGGGTCCCCCGATTTAAATTATGACAATCCGTTGCTTTACACTTAAGGGAGGTGATTCCGTATGGAATGTGAAACCGAGGACGAATGGATTTTGAATATTTCGTCTGATGAATGGTTTCATATGAAAATTCGTATGGAGAAATCTGATTTAAACTGAGGTAAACCTTTAGCACTGAGAACACTTAGCAAAAATCCGAAGCTTGGTTTTCTTTTACGGAAATCGACGCTGCCGTTGCGTATAGCCCAGTCAAAAACCCACGTGTTTAATTTATTAACTTTTTGTAATGAGAATTCTTGGATGAAGGAAAATGTTTTAGGGCATCATATTACTCATAATGTACACAGATGAAAAGAGACCCGATGCAGAGTAGGTTGCTGGATTGGGTTTTGCTTGGAGTTACAAAATATTTATTTGATAGTTGTGTCCATCCAATAAACCTACCTTAACCCGTACATTACCTAATAAAAAATATATATTACTCATAATACAGCCTGGTTTTATTTTCGAAGCCCTTGACGCCGAAATCCTCCACGCTAGGAGGCAGGATTTTGCGTATTTGTGCTTTCTTGTCTTAATTGTGATCTGTGATATTCATAGTTAATTTCCATGTTATTTTTCATGTTTATATTGGCAATTTTTCCAGGAATAAATGTATAATTAAGACATCACTTCGGATGCATCGTCTATCCTTCCATTGCTCAACGTTTTTGTCGTACATCCAGTGAAGACCTGGATGAAATTCGACCATTGTAATAAAGTGAAGGAAATGTCTACGTACATGGGGAAATCAGGCGACTGAAGAGTTAGGTTCGAAATTAATTGTGAGGAAATCGATGAGTTCCGTCACTGGTTCTCCCCGTTTGCTCATGCCCTTCCTCACCTCGGGTTTCTCTCTCCAGTACCTGGTATTGGGGATGTTCAGGTGAAAGATCATCATTTCCAGTGAGCTTGGCCAAGGGAGGAATTTCCCGAAATCACACTTTCGCCAGCCATTTGTCCTTCCCTTCCTCGCACGTGGCCGGCCGCATCCTTCGCCTAGCCCCCCCCCCACCACACTCCACTCTCGACTCCCCCGCGCAGTCGTCCCAGGGAATCGGCGAGGAAAAGCGTGCGACCCGCTCGTAGTACGCCGTCGACTGCCTTTCACCGTTGCGTCAATTTAGCCGGTTTCCCGTCCGTCTTATCTCGGCGGGGGCGGGTGCAGTATGAGGTGTGTTAGGGGAGGGGCCTCTACACACTACTACGCCCCCGCACCCCACTGCGCTCCTCTCGGCGTCTCCTGGAGCGGGAGACTCCATGGCGGACGCCTCGTGGATCACGTAGGCGCACTCCTCCCACTCGACTACCCTCCCACCCACTGCCTCAGCCCACCCTTTCCCATCCTCGTACCTTCTTCCCCCATGGTTCTTCCTCCCTTTTTCCCCCCTTCCCGACTTCTTATTCCTCCCCAACCCCATTCACTCGCTCGTAAGCCCTCCCGTCCCGTCGCCCCCGTTCTCGCACAACTCACCCGCGGGAGAGACCCACACGTCTCCAGTTGCTTCTCCACGCCTGGCCAGGTGTTGCCAGGACAACAATGCCGGCTTCTCTCTCCCCCCCTTTCTTTCTCCGCCTACCTCTCCTGCGCTTACCTCCTGTGTTATAACCTTCTTTTCAAACTCCCACCCAGCTCGCCCTTCCTCCTCCGCCCCCTCTCTCACCTCCCGCCCGTTGGGCAAGTCAGGGGGGGGGGGCAGCACTGGGTTTGAAATGTGAGGGGGGGAGGGTTCTTTTCTTGCCGCCGGTCCTCAGGTAGGCGAGCTCCGGGGAAATGCAATTCTTGTTCGTTTCCAAAGCGCACGGGGTCCGCGTATTTATCTACCTGGGTTGTCGTGCTCACTAAGGGTTGAAAGGGAGGACGCATCCTCCTCCCGCCTCTGGCCCGGCGGAAGCGGGCCTTTCCTCCGGTCCTTTAGTTTGAGGCCTGCCAGGTACCACAACAGCCGCCGTCTCCTCCTCCACCCCCCCAGGGGTTTTTCGTCGAAGGTCTTGGCCACCAGCGCCTCATTCCTCCCCACTTCCCCGCCCTCGCAGCCGCGTTGAGTGCGTGAGCTTTCCGTCTTGTATCGCATTTACCGAAGATTCTGAGGGATCTTCAAAAGTTTTTAAGTCGATTACCCCGAGTGCTTGCTCGGATGCGAGGCTCATGAGAAATTTTGAATTTTCTTTTTCGCGAAATTTGCAGCGCGAGTACCCCCGTGTGGTAGCTACAAGATCAATTTCCCCCGCAGCGGAAATACAATCGTCTGTTTGCATATCGTCTCTTTCGTCGTGTTTATTTACCCGTCTACATGTTTGCATCCTATATCCGTTTTCTGGGTATAAAAGAAGGTTGATAAGATTCAAGCAAACACTCGGCCGGTTGATAAAGACTGGAAAACCTGATGACAGCCGGAGACTTGTTCTAAAGGGGGAGCCCGTAGGCCACTAGAAGCGTGGACAGACAAGTGTAAGAATGCGAAATTGTTTAGACCAAACGTTAGGAGGATGTCTCTCGTATCGTTTTGTGAGTTGCAGTTGACTACCTTCTGCCTACATCACAGTTTTGGATTAAATGCCGGATATGAATAAATGCGCGTAAATGTGTAGGTTGTTTGCGATTTGGTTGCATCGTAAATGTAGGTGGGGAATTGTTGGGGGATTAGATTTCGCAATATTGCACCATTCATTTAGGTCATTGATGTCATCTCCGAGGAAGGATTCGAAAGCTTTCTATAAAAACACTTAATGCAATGCATGACGTCTGCGTGTTGTCCAGTGGAATTGTTGTGTCCTTGGCTCAGTGGAGAGTCGATGAGTTTTCATGGCGCGACAATGACACCTTTCTCCGATTCCCATATGAACTTGGCTTTAAAATTACGTGGAAAACGGGCAAGGTCGGGAGTAGTTCTCGTGCTTCCATTGCGCGTCGACTTTTTTTCTTTCAAACGAATTGCATTGAGCATCTCGCAGGTTCGGTGCGATTGTTTCCTCACCTGTCAAACGAAAGCATTCCGGGCCCTTTCAAGATTCGTATTGCGTAGGTCGATTGTCCCATGGTAGGGGGATGGCTGTGACATTTTGGCTCTGTGGCCCGTGCCTAATGCGAAGTATGTTTTGTAGTCCTCCTTAAGAGTCTTTTGAGTGATTTTTATGGGCCCATCGTAAATTATCTCCTCGTTCAGTTGGGCGTCAGCGGGGGTATTCCACGGAGCTTTTCGTGTTTAAGGCGTATATAAAAAAGGAAGCGAGCCCAACCCAGCGTTGTTTGCGGCAAAATTCTTGAAGTTGCTGGAGGCAATATATTTTTATGACCTTTTGAACGACCTAGTTCAATGCGTGGTACGAAGTGGTGTAAATTTTATATATAATGTAAAGCAAGCTTATTTTTCAGGATTTACTTTCGCATTTAATATCAAATATGGAGTGTCTGTTGGGTTTTCGACTGAATGTCGAGAACCCAAAAGACATGACACAAATTTCAAATATAAATGAATCGCAAAATCCAAGTAAACTTTTAAGAAATCTAATTCTTGTCTGCTTACACAGCCCAAAACAATCCATTCCTTCCCGTACTACAACCCTATGCTCTGCAGATGATCAAGGTACGGGATCTTTATTAGTTATAAATTAAAATGAATTTACACTTGAACATTGGACTCATCCACTTAGCAACTCGTTTGTTCAATAGATAAGTATGTATGATAAACAATAAATCATCTAACAGAAGTTTGTTAAAATTGTTCCAAGTTTTATCCCCAATTCATACCTGTCAACCCCTATTGTCTGAACGGAAAAGAATGTTTTCTGCTATTATACCCTCGAACAGAGTAGTACGTTAGAGTTCATTATTATATTTTTCGATCTGTTAAAGGTAGTTTTAAGATTGATCCAGACAGCCTTTGAACATTTTTATGGTCTTCTTCGGAACTTATTACTTCGTAAGTACTATTTTTCATAAAAATTACTCGGAATCACACCTCATTGCAAGTTAATAATTGAGGAGTATTTATTTAGGGGTTTAGTCGAAGGTGCCAGAACTGATATATTGTGTATTTATGTAGTACACACCTTAGCTCGATGCGTTGACATCCCCTTGGACCTACCTCGTAAATACTTTTTTCCTTCAATAACGGTCTTGAGTATGCCTCAGAGTGTCTAATCAGTTTCCCTCTTCTCCCATGCGATCGTCATAGATTTCTCTTAACCCACACTAAGAAGTACCTGCATATTTCTTTATTAGTCACTCTCTTTTTTTACCTTTGCCAATCTTCTGTAGCGGTACATTTTCATCATCTACCCCAATCTTCTTTACCCCTCTGGGCCCTATCGTACATATCTCACAAAGTAGATTCAAGTTTTTATGAATCAATTCTTAAGCTCGTGTATTATTTGCCGTTAGTAGTCCCTTCTTCTTCTTATAGGGAGTCGTAAACTCGTGTTATCGTCCCAGCAGCAGCAATGGTGCGTGCTGCGCGTCCCATCCGTGCGCCGCGGTGGCGTTGTTTACTCTTCGCCCATTTCCCTCCTTCCCCACCGACGACGATTTCCGCCGAGGATGCAGTCTCAGCAGGGGGAGGAGCAGAAGGCTCGAGAACCCTTGCTCACGATCCATCGCTTGGGAACCAGCTTTCTCCTCCCCCGCCCGGCCTAAACAGTTCGACTGGAAGGGAGGAGGGTTCGGGCACTAGAAATTCGTTTGGCAACCGTGTCGTCCGCCTCCTATTCCCCACTTGTTTGCCCCCCCCCCCCCGCCTCTTCGAGAAGTTCCGGCCTCAAAAGAGAGCGAGGGGGTGGGAGTGATGGACACCCATCCTCCCCCACCACACATACTATTCCCGAGGGGTTTGGCAGCGTCGTCGTCGTCTTCCTGTGCAGCGGGCGGCAGTAAATCTCCCCGGCGCTCATTATTCCCCGCATCGGTCGAAGCGACGGCGTGTTTGTTGCGTAAATGGTTCGCGTTTCGCCTCACGGTGCACCGGAGAGCGTTGGCAAGGACCGGACCCCACTCTCTAACACCGGATAGGTGAGCGTTGAGAGATCTCCCGGCCCACTCAGCACTCTCTCTCTCTATTCTATTCATTTTTTTCTTTCATCCCCAGTGCCCGGCCGCGCGTCCCGATGCTGAAGGTTTTATCGCGGAGCCCCATCCAGAATTTTTTTTTAACCTTGGGGTAGGGTCCCATTTTCGGTCCTGGCGGCTAACAACGACTTTGCGACAATAGAATTCGTTTCTCGATTCGGCTCACCCCCGAGAGGGAGCGCTCTTAGTACTTTTTTTTAATCTTCCATCCCCTCTTCTCCCCCTCCCCTCTCACCTTAGTTCCGATCCGTGTGGTCTGGATGGTTTTTCGTCTGGGGTTTCGGGACTGGAGAGGGGGTAAAAGGAACCTTTTCTCTCCACCCTACCCTTAGTCGGAAAATGGGCTGACCCCCACGCGTTCCCCCTTCCCCCAGATCGGAGATGCCATCCCTGGGAGGCGAAGCTTTTCCCGAGCGGACGGCTCTGGTTCAGGGTCGGCCGCAGTGCAGCCACCACTCGCAATGTTTCGTGGACTCCCTGGCCAGGTGTTGGTAGGGGTATACAGAAGTGTAACCTTTTTTCATTGCGAGAGGGAAACTTAATCGCTATGTTGATGACTGTTATTCTCGGGAAAGAAATGAGGGATGTGAGCAGAATGACGAGGTCCCATTGTTATAACTTATTCACGTTCGATTTTGCGAGCAACATTCATGTTTATTTAGTTATTGAGACTAAAAATAGTACTTCCCCCTATTTTTCTAGATGGTTGAAAGCTTCCTGGGCGCACGGGAGGATACCACCTTGCACCACCGTCCCCTCTGCAAGGGAATAGCAAAATATTATGTTTTTGAGAGAAGGGAACTATTTTTGTCGCGGTAGGGTGAGGTAGTAGGGTCACGTTTTTCCAAGGTTACGCGATGTTTACTGTCTCCTGAAGTGTTCCTTAATCGGTTGGGTTTGTGTGACGACGGGTGGCGGGCGCGCTCGGAAAATCTCCCAGGCTTCGAGCCATCGTTAACAGTGGCTTAGAAACGTCTCTCTTACGTATTCATCCAGGGCAAGGGTGTCGACATAACCTAATTTTTAAGTCGCCTACAGCGATTGGGGGGGTGGTTACTCATAGCGATGCTCACGTAGAGAGGTGTGAACTAGGTAGACATGTAGTACCATGAATGTATGTTGTAAGGATGTCTCACGCGGCAAGGGGCTTCCCAGTGCAAGTCGCCGTCCCAAACGTTCAGATACGTCGATGTTTTCTTCAAGAACGTTATTCTCCTACAAATGGAAAGGTTTTTAAGTTTCATACGTATTTATACTAATCAGATATTGGTATTAATATTCATTCTTATCAAGTTCAACCGATTACATGAATGCATTCTTTGCTTGCTTCACGCTAACACCACCCAGAAGCAGCCATCTATGAAGTGGGTTTCAAATACTGAATGAAGAAATTCACACACATTTTCCAATTGTTTATTGATGTTAGAAATGGTTGTATCGTACGGTTTTAGTTAATGAAGTCTTCCGAGTTCGGGGGTTTGTTGATAAACATTGGGGAGAGGAAGGACCAGTGATGCATTTTACCAGAGAGTGGAAAGATGCGAGAAAGATGGAGTTTATTAGGCTGACCAAGAGAGTTGATGGTGTGTAAGGAATGATTTTAAAATTGCGGAGAGCTTGAAAAGTAATGAGTTCGGGCATATTTGCGTTCACTAATGACGCTGGTGTCAGTCGGTGAATTTCGAAGCCCACAGTCAAATATTCAAGAAGTTGAAAGATCGGGTTGGGAAGTGAATGTGATTTGAATTACGCCATGTTCATAGATGTTAATTGGTGTGGGGATCGAAGCGAAGAAATTGTTGCTTAAATCCGAATAACTCGCAAAGCGTAGATGAGGGGTGACAGGCTGTTCGGAGGGGATTGGACGACGGGTCTGTTTTTCGTTTTGGCGTCTCGTAAGTAGACCATGGCTCTTTCTTTTAGCCAGGTAGTAGGATCGAAGGTGGGAGTAGAAACAAATTGATGACTAGGCTTCCTTAAAGCCGTTGGAAATCTTATCTCGTCTTCACCTTTCGTTGATTTTTATTTCTTTCCGATTTTGATTATGCAAGTCAATTAATTCGTGATAAGTGAAGAATCCCTAAGGTATTTTCGTTTATTCGCTGTTCACATTCCGTTTATTACTATTCGTGGTAGGGCGATCTTTTCTTTCAGTCCAGTAATTAATGTAATGAGGTAAAATAATAGGTACTATTTCATTCTCGCGTAAAATTTGTTTTAAAACACGGCATGGTTTCGCACCAGGGTAAAATCGTCGCACCTGATGATGTGACTCTGCAGCGAACCCCGGTCGTGTTATAAAGAGAAATTTATATCGAAAAGAGAGTATCAATTTACGTCATTAAAATCATAAAGGAGTTCCACAAAGTATGGTCAAGAAGTTTCATATGTCAGTAATGAGAGATTTTTTTGTGGGAACTTCGACAATAGTGGTGAATGTTAGTAATGCGACGTGCATTAAACTATGTACCACATGCACCGAAATATCCCTGAAGCGATTCGCCCTCCCCAACCTCGGGAAATGAGCTCATTTCTCCAGTGAGATAAACCGGAATGTTACATGAGGCCATACTTCGCGACAAGTGAAAGTAAACCCGTGTTTTCTTTCCTAAGTGTTGGCGGATACAGACCCCCTCGGTTAGGAATCTCGGCTATGTGCTTTCCCCGGCATTATTCTCGACCTCCTTCCCCGCGCGACGCGCTAATGGATTTCCCCGTTCGAGGGAAGGCGGGCGGCGCCCGAGGAACAGTTTTTTTTCTTCTATCTTCTCCGCTTTTCCCGCTCGTGAGTTCGCGACGGGGCGGAATCGAGCCGGCGGCAGAAGATTACGGCCGGGACGTGCCCACGTTGCGTCCGCCCCGGCTCTCTCCCACAGTATTCCGAGGCACCCTGGGAACACTTCCCATTTCGCTCCGAAAAACGAAAAAGAAAAATAAAACGGAGCGTCCCCGGATGTGAATTTGGGGTGTACGGAGCCCACTCGAAGAAATATATTCAACGTGCGTCGCTGGTGCAGGTGTTCTTTATTGTCCTCGTTGACCTTAAAGGGGGGGGGGGGGCGTCGTTTGGTCTCGGTGCAAGGCGTGCCTTTAGCGCAGTAGTAGTAGCCTTGGCTTGGCGACGTCCGCTCTAAATGATGGCTGACGAGTGTTAGGTGATAATGACGATCCCGGCCACTTGCGGACGTGAATGTTTTCCCTCGTAAATAACGAATTTCGGAAGTCCGACTTCCGCCTTTCGATGTCCGTCCTCCGTTTTCATCGTTAAATTAGTGGTCGTATAATGAGGGTCGACGACAAGGAGTCGGGTTACGTGGGGAGTATATGATTGGTAGCCGAACGGAAGGAAATGGCCCGAGCAGGACGATTGTGACGCTGCCAGTTTCATGCATACTTTTACATGGGTTGGATAATGTGTTGGTTCACATAATCTGTCATTTCCTTTCCGCCGTCCCAATCGACTTTAAACTTACCTTCAAAAATGGCCAAATCAAAGCTTGGAAAACTAATTGAATCGACTGACTTACATTTATTTAAAATTCTTCCTTTCCTATTTTCAGCCTCGACTCTCACTGTTTTGTGTGAGAACTACGCGTTGGGATTGGTTGCCTTGTTAATTTCAGGAATGATGTATTATTTTCCTCGTCTTTGTAACCAATGCACGCAACGTAGTCGCACAGCGAGTATTCGGAGGCAATGATTTTGTAAATTATTTACTTAACGTAGTGCCCTTTTCGACAATTGATACTGTTACGTAGACTGTCTTTCATCTTATAAACTAAAAAGTCTCAAGTGAAAATTTCATTTTTGTGTTTTTCATTATTCCTTTCTATCGAAATCGAGTTTAACTGCTTTTCATTTCATTCACATCCCATAAGCGTGTGGCAGGGTGTGTTGGGGTACCAGGCATTCATGCACAACAATGAGCCCATACATTATAATAAATACATATTTACAAATGCATGTAGTATAATACCTGTATATACAACCACTGAAATACACACACATTCCTCTCACTACCGGAACCACAATCGTGATTCACGACGATCGGTTTGATGGGCGAGTGTTGCCTCACCTGGTGTGTCCTACGCCTGAGAATACCACTCGTGTAGTTCCTTTCACTGTTCCGCTTGCGGATACGTAGGAATATATGGTACATACTCAGTAAATCTCAGCATGAGTTAACTGGAGGATGTACAAGTGGCTTCAACCGGATTAACAAAGATTCAACAAGGACCCAATGACGATATATCGGCGACATATCGGAATTCCTCACAAAGATCAGACCGAAATAGATAGTATTTTGGAACAGAATCACCAAATTTCGATGATTATTGTCTATATAAAGATTTCGGCCAATTGTTCGGTGTGCAGAGTTATGTTATAAATGTACAAGACAATATTGATTGGTGACGAAATAATCAAATTCTTAATACACCGGATGTGTGTGCGCGTACATGTATGTTGATGTGTGTATGTTTGGATATGTATGTGTGTGTGTGTATATATATATATATATATATATATATATATATATATATATATATATATATATATGTGTGTGTGTGTGTGTGTATATATATATGTGTGTATATATATATATATATACACACACACACATACAAACACATATATACATATACACACACATGTATTTATTGGTGTCCGTACCTTATATTTCTCTAATACCTTTAATTATCGTCAACTACATATTTCTTTCAAATGAAGAATTGTTATTGGCCTAGCCCAGGACAAAGAGGTCTTAAGCCAAACGGCTTTTCTCCCTTGGCTTCTACGGTACCACGAATACTTAAGGTTTCTATAAACGGTATACCGCGAATGTCGACTCGGCATCTGATTTTGGCTCGCTCTCGATATACAACCGTATCGCACAGCCATGCACTTGGAGAGAGAGAGAGAAACAGGGCCTGGGGTTCCACATTGCACAGCACCGAAGAATTTTGCGAGCGAGCGGTGAGCTTTGATTAAAAAAACTCTCAATATGCAGCCTCGCGCAGCTCAGTCCCGCCCCCGCCACGTGGAGGCGCGCGTTAGTCAAGACTCTCTCGCGTGTATTTATGTGCGCGTGGGCCCACCTCTGAGGGGGTGGGTGGGGTTTCGATTTGCAATCCTCTCCTCCCCATCGAGTTGCCACATCGCCCGCGACCCGCTCAAAGTAGGCGCGCGCTCCTGAGTTGGTGCATGCTCTTGCACCTAGGGTAAGCGTTGTACGTGCAGCAGCACCCCCCCCCCCTTCCCCGGGTTGCTCCATCCCGACACTTGGCCCGCCCCCTTTTCTTCCTCGCCGGCCTCCTTACCTGGCATCCCCCCACCCCACCCCGAGTTCCTGCCCCTCCCCATCTTGCCCCACGGGAGGAAGTGGGTCAGTGTGGCAACTGCTAACCCCCCCTCCCCCCCGTTCCTCTCCCGCTCATTCCTTTCCTCCTCGCCGACCCGCCGCGACGACCCTGTTATAAATAGCGAGCGCGCGCGCTCTCTGCTCCATGGGAATGATGAGTCCGGAGGTCGGGCGGGGAGGGTGGTGGCGTGGTGTGAGGCTGAGGAGAGGACCAGAGGCGTCTTGTCTTCTCTCCCTCCCTCCCCTCCCTCTCGCTCGCGAAAGGGAGAACGTCCTTGCAGTCCGATTTGTGGAGCGCATCCTCCGTGCTCATCTCCACCAACCCCCCCCCCCCCCTGCCCCCCGCCGCCTCGCGGATCCACGGCGGGTTTCGCGGTTTACGGTGACTCGGGAGCCGTGTTTTTCCGCGGCCCAGGAGGAGGCTCTCTCGAGCTGTCTCGCCTCCGCGTCCCGATTATTTTTCTTCGCTCTCTGGGAACCATCCCAGTCATCCCCCCCCACATTCGTGATTTTTCTCCTTGCGAGGTAAATGGGGGAGTTGTGTGAATTGACTGTCCTCGATTTAACGCGCGAGGAGATCCGGATCACTTTACTTTCGTCTTGTAGTCGTAATAAAAAAAAAGTAATATGCTCTCCGGGCATGCCAGGCTCGGTAGCGATTGGAGTATTGCTAAGAAGTCACCGTATAATGTTTGTGCGTGCGAATGCGCGCATTGATGTCTAAACTAAATTTATTTTATCCTCGCTGAAAATGAATTGGATGTGATTCAATCCGTTATTTACGAGAAAAGTTTCCCTCGCTTAGAAGTGTTTATGCGAGACTGGTTCTTTAGTGTCCAAGCTTGAGGTAGTCAAGTAATTAAAACAATTTGAACGACAGCTTCGCGTAATAAAAACGTCATGGTCTCGTGGAGAATACGTATACTTGAGGTTCATACGTTACCCATTGTGTCGTAAGTGGAGAATGCTGCCCGAGTGGTGCAAGTTGCAACTCGGGTCAGAAATAGAGCGTTAAAATATGATGATGTTCGGAAGTGACCTTTCTACGGGTGGGAAGTGCTTCCCAACTGTTTGTTTACGGCAACACGTAACCCTGAAAGCCCCCTCAGGGACGTTTTGAACGGGAATTGTGCGTCTCCTTGGGCCAAATAGATGGGGCTGTTCTTGTGTTCGTTTGTTTATTCAGCATCCAAGATTGCCAACAGGGCGGACGCGAATGTCGACCGTGTGTGGAACGTCTCCATCGGGTGCGAGAATTGATAACCATTCTGTCCTCTAGGCTGACTTTTGGTTCTTATCGAATGTGGGAATGTGAATGAACTTTGGAATACGACTCGGTCATAACTTGCATCCAAAATCATGTATCGTTCATAACCATGCGATAATCTGTTCAAGCCATTTAGAAGGATCCTTCCTTTCTTTAATTGACAAGTGAGAATTTACCAATTGGTATACGTTATTATTATCTTACACGTTGCTGGTTTGTTAACTTTATCTCTCTCGCTCTCCCCTGGAATTGAACGACATTAGCTTTAAATGCAAACGTAAGCCAACTCTTGAGAAATTCATCAAGACTTGTAATGACCGATTCCTCCGCCCAATTCCGCATTCTCAACTGACGTGTTCAATTTCAGTGAGAACCGATCTTTAGCTCGGGTCAAGAATGATGATTTTCTTCATTTACCTCCAATTTTGCAGATCGTAGTGGTTGCGCTTGAGTGCCATCGAATTTCTACGACCCAGGTGAATAGTACAGCAAAGGACATGCTCCTAGGTCTTGAACTCAGAATTACCCCAATCGAGTGTATTTTGCCCTTCGTGCCTGCGGCAGGGAAGTGGACCTGTCACACTACATGCCCTCGTCAATTTTGAACTTAAGAAGGCTGGAAAGGGACGTAATTTTCAACGTAAAATAGTGAAATGAACTTCAGGACATATGATTTCGTCCTCTAGGGTAAGTCAGTCTTTTGACTCGAGAACTGTGCCAATTGTAGAGTTATATAAAGGTCAGATGAGGTCCGCAAGATTTGTGAATAGTGGTCACGAAAAGAAAGTTAGTGTTACTGAGTCAATAGTGAAACTAGGATGAGGGCCTTCAAGCCTATTCTGCGACGGGGAGAGGGAGTCGGGACGAAAACTTGCGTCACGGAGGCACTCGATACTGGAATTCACTCCCCACACCAAGAGAATAATTCAAGCCCCTGTCCAAATTGGCCAATGGTGTGTCCCCTATGTGATGGAGGAAGGAATATTATTTCACATTGATGGACTTAATTGTTCATTTTGTCCTTACACGATCGTCGATTAAGACAAAAGGGACTTTTTTAAATGAAAACTTGGGAGGCGTAATTGCGTTTTGTGTTGTGCTACATTTTCCGGAAACGTGTCGTGGTCTAATATCCTTTTAACCCTGTTTTAAAGATAGTCGTCATGCTGCTATTTTTTTTGCAAGACCAAACTGTTAATGTTTTCATGCTTTCGCCCCTTTTGTTCTAGGTTATAGACGATTTTTTTCAGAAATTCAATGCTCCACGTCTTTGGAATATCAAAAATAGATTTGCGTTTCGATCTTGAGCTATTTTCGTCGGAAGAAGTGTTGGGTTTTTTTTCGTGTTCATTTTTCCTTGCTCTTATCATTTGTCGGCTGTTGTGTGGAGGGAGATCTTTTGCGAGCAGCAAGGCTACCTTTTCAATCAACGCCGTCGAGGGCCTCGACGCTGCGCCTCGCCGGGAGTGTATTATTGTCTTAATTGCCCACCCCGCATCCGCCAGCATCCGCGCTAATTACGGCAGCAAGCAGTTTTTTTTCTCTTCGTTTCAGGCGTCCGGGAGTGTAACTTCGTCTGCATTCATGGCCGCTGCAGAACTCGCGTCGTTATTCTGAAGTATTCACTTCGGTCGTAACGTACGTCTCTCTCAATCGAAAAATGGACGACGATGGGGGAAACGTTAAATCGATAAGTGTACTCATCGGCAATGGCGAATGGAATAACGATGTGGTTTGCATGTCGGAGCACCGTCAAATCAGGGTGCTACAGTGTGTGTGTGTGTGTATATGTATATATATAAAACCATAAACACAGTAATCAACCCGAAGGTCGGTTTAGTAGGTGATGGTAGAGCTCACCCATGTACCAAGCCCGACGGCGTGTGAATATTCACACATCAGGGTAGGGGGGCCAGTTCCTTTCCCTGGTGTGTGTGTGTGTGTGTATATATATATATATAATATTCTTTTATATATGTATACACATACATATTACATATATATATATATATATATATATATATATATATATATATATATATATATATATATATATTACATATGTATATTTATATTAAATACATATATATACACACACACACATTCAAATACGAAATCCCGCCATACGGCGACAAGTATTCATTCACACATTGAAATAGATACAAGGACAGGGGATAGGAAAACATAAAAGACGAACACAGGACAGGTGGGGAAGGCGGATTTGAGCAGATCACAAATGTAATAGGGAAATATTTTTTTACATTTGTGATCTGCTCAAACCCGCCTTCCCCACCTGTCCTGTGCTCGCCTTTTATGTGTTTTCCTATCCCCTTTCCAATTATCTATTTCTATGTGTGAATGAATATGCATATATACTATCCCAAAAGTTAAGCTTTTTTATCTACATCGCGTTGGACATTCGTGTCAGCACACATCCGTATGCAATTTACGTTGGACAGCACTACTTAAGCTTAAGTACGACTATCTTCCGCTGGGCTATTGGCTCTTTTGGTCGTCTTTGTTTAATATAGTTTCTTCGAAACTCACAAAAAGTTGTCAAAACTGTTTTGTCTGCAGTTCCGTGACTTGAGGGGCACTCCCACATGTTATCAATGCTGGTAATTAGGACTTCTACCTCGGGTATAATTTTCCTCATTATCCCTAAGAGTAATTAAGTTGTTATTCTTTCTCTTTCACCTGAGCCCGTTTTCTCTGTCACGATTTTACGGTGGATATTCACGTTCTCAGGATTCGTTAAATTCAATTTTGGTGTCAGACAGGATCTAACGTTCCATGGAAAGATGCTGAAAGCTAATTAAATTTCTCGATGGCATGACGTTAAGCACTCAAATGATGCGCCTACTTCTTATTACTTCTTGCGTGGCGAAGTGGACGTCTTTTTAGTCGTTTGACTGTTGCGTTATTGACAGCTTTGAGTTGGATGTGAGATCTCCAGCGGTAAAAAAATAATTAACTTGAATCATCTTGCGAATGGATGTTGGGAAATGTCTAATCGAGCTTTTCCCATTTTAAAGATTACGCTCTGGGTGTCTTGACCACAATCGGTAAATGTTTGGCTGAAATGAAACCTGAAATCGTGAGGTAATAAATTAGCAATAGATTCGGTTGATTTATGTCAGCTTAAAATAGAACGTAGGCCTTCCCTCGCTCGCTCCCTGCGAGTATCTTCTGGTTTGCGTAAGAGATCCAGTGACGTAGTGGTTCAAAAACCTTTCACCACTCCTTCCAATAGCGAGAGACTTTAAACTCGGCGTCGGTCCGAGCACTCACTCTCGTCTTTATTTCCTGGACCGCATTCTTTGGTTGTTTCCACCCACTCAAACACTTTTTATTAATTCCCATCCACCCAGGAGTTAATCCAATACGGCATACATATACCGACCACTCTTCCAAGGTCTCACACCCCCTGTATTGTATGCTTATTCTCTGCCCTGATGGGACCCGTATTAGCGTTCCGGAGTTGGTTGGTTGAAGTCATTTGGCAATGCGGAAGGCTCTGTCGTGGATATTCCTCTGTCAGAGATCCGACTGTTGAATTGATGAGCCTTGCATCCTTCGGAAACTGGAGAGAAAATGGTTTTATCCGTGATTTAGTAAACGTATTTGACAACGACAACATCTCGGTGTCTAATCCGCGTGTTGAGCTAGCTATTGAAATGGATCGTTTCTCTCGTTCGTCGTGATTTGAGCCACACTCGTTCATGTTTCTTTCTGACTCCCATCACTGCAATGGAGGGAGTGTGCGTCATATTTTCCAATTTGTTACAGAAATATTTTCTCTGTACGTATGAATTTTGGTATCCCTACCAAGAGGTATTTTTGCTCCCATTTGTGATAAGCCGATTAGAGCAACAAGTTCTGTTGGGATGTCGTGTGATGAGCGAGCAAAAATGCAATCTTTATCGGATTTACTGCTGAAAATGGATTTGTTTGTTTCTTGTTCCTAAGGAGATAATAACAAAGGAATAAGCGCAATTATTTCGAAATTCTGTGATAAATAATTTAATTACTTACGTGCCTCTCCTATTTATTTATACAAATCTTGTACACGAATATTGCGCATAAAATAAGGTTTTCATGTCGTCCTTCCTGCAAACTAACTACTGATCATGTGGTTGATTGTAAGTAGAGGGTGGCCGGATAAGAGTTGTTGTTATGAGGTTAAAATAGTAGTGGTGTGAAATTTTTTTGTTGTTAGTACCATGTTCAGCATGAATATTTATATTTCGGGAACAAGTTACTATTTTTCTATCAGTTTAGGTAGTTGGGCGTAGGCAGCAATTCAGTAGGTTCAGTATTCCGTTGGAAAGGAGGGTTTAAGGAAATTCGGTTCAGCCCTGGTGCCTCAAAGCAGGATTGGAAATAATTTGCTACGCGTGCCTATTTTGGGAAGTGAAACAGGTCATGTTGGCGCGTGGACGCGACTGTTCCGTTGATACGAATGAGACCCAAATTTTTCCCAAAACCTTTTTTCGGAACGACTTCAACATACGGTCGGCTGCCCTAATGTCACCGATTACAGTGGGACCTCCGAGAAATGAAATATTTATCAAGGTTGCTTTCATATTGTAATGGGAAGCATGCCGAGAGTAAAATGCCATGTAAAAACAGTAATCCGTCGGAACTCTATATTGCCAATTTTCGTGCATGAAAAATTGTTGAATAAACGTGAAAATTCGCATAATTGAGGCCATTTTAATGTATTTTGCCATATTTGTTTTTGTAGATATTTTGATTTTGGATGGTAAATCAGACCCAAGTTATCAGTTAACTGGAATATGTCAAACTTGCGAATGGACGATATTAGTCCAAGGTCAACGATTTGATTCTATCCATTGCTATCTATTTGAATCTATGTGGAATTATAAAGTTTCTCTTTTCATTATGTCAACGATTTGAATGGAATCGCTTGACCGGTCGATGTGTCGAGGATAACATTTTAAATATCTCACCCACTTAAGGAGTCGAAACGTAATGGATGCATTGCAAATGGTCCACCAAATGTCAGAAGTTCCCATGCCAACCAAAATTCTATCAAACCACCGGGCTATATAGTTGCATTTTTCATTTAGGTTACAGATTAATGCTCACGAAAGGGATTGATTGGAAAATCCTTAATATAATTGGGTGGGACCGAGCGTTAGCGCTCAAGAAGGCACAAATAATAAGGGACGTGTCGGCGCGAAATCGCAATGCATCGAACTCGATTCAAAGTGACGTCACTTCCTCCCACTTTCCCCCCAATAAAAATCGTGCGCGTGACTGTATGCTGCATGCTCCCGTCGGTTGCGTAATTTAGGAATCCAATTTTTACTTCCGGCACACCGGAAACCCGCGTGATTAATTTTCTCCGGGACACCCGACACGCCACCTCCCGAAACGAACGCACGACCCCCACCGACTCGGCCAGGGGTCGGTCGCACAGGGGTGTGTTTCCCCGGCGGCAGAAAGAGAGAGAGGAGGGGGTGCGCGCAACAGCCGCTCCTTCTCGAGAGTCGGTCGCGCGAACCGACTCCCCAGGCTGGCAGACTCGTTCACGCCGCCCGGTTCTCGGAGACGAATCGAAGACCCATCGGCGTAGAGCGGAGAGTTGGTAGGGAAGAGTAACGAAAGAATAGAGAGATGGGGCGAGGAAGAAAAAAGGGGGGGCTCCCGAAATAGATGGAGTGTGTGTGTGTGCGAGGGAGGGGACCCTAGTGGCGCGGGGGGTGTGTGTGTGTGCGCGCGCAGCCCCTCGCGATGTTCGGTCGTGTGTGTGTTTTCTGTGGGCGAGGGAGTGGCAACGAGAGCCATTTGGTCCCCTCCGGTCATGTGGGGGGGGGGGAGAATGGGTTGACGGAGGAGGTGCAGGGGCGAGGGGGGGAACTACGAGGGTAAGGAACCTTGCGGGTGTGTGAGGGGAGGGATGGGAGTTTCGTATGCGGCTGCGGGGGGTTGTAGGAGAGCGGAGGGAGAGAGCGGGGCGGGGGGATGGGGTAGTGGGGGGGTTGGCGGCTGTGCAATCGGTGCTTTCGTCACGGTTGTCGTAGGTCGCGGCATCCTTTCGGTGAATATCTCTTCGGCTTGTAATTGCGAGGCGCGGAAGCTGGTGGTGGTGGTGGGGGCAGCGATGCCAACTCTTCTATTTTGTACGTCTCGTATACTTGAGCCTTTTTCGGGCGTGTCGTGAAATTGCTTTCTATATTTATTCGGGGTCGTTCCCGGCGCCGAGGGCGTTCACTCTTCGCGGAGTTATTGCGCTAGATAAGTGGCGGGCGGTTTAAGATATCATCTTTTGTCATCGGCGTGGTAATCTGCAAACAACCGTCGCCGTCTTTGGCAGTGAAGAGTTAATATGATGAGATAAACGCTTTTGTACTAGATATGAAAAAAAACAACCTTCCAATTCAGCTAGCGTTCATTTGATGCATTGTATGTCCTTCGTACCTCGTGTTGGTATAATGAACGAGAATCCGTGTTGTATTTAAGTTTTGCTTTAGTTGTAGTGGTAATTTATTATTACTGGTAGTGCTATTTTATTATTATTAATTCGGTGTGCAATTCCTGCTATTCACTCCGTAATTAGTGGGCAGTTTTGGACGCCGTGAGTAATTCGTGAAAATGCATAATTTGATTTGGTCATAATCTCGGCGTTTTTTTAGCATAGACATAGGACCGATTTTTTAATTGAAATTCCTATTTTAGCTATCGCTTGCTGTTGGGTGTTATTGACTTCAACCATTTGTTTAACTTAATCTTTGAAAATGCATGTGGAACCTAATTTTAATCCGGTACTTTAAATTAGAAAGAGGAAATACCAAATGTCTTGTGAATCTTAGAACTCGGGAGGGTAGGAGGACTTGGCATTTTGTTTGATTTCCTTTTTACTTTGTTGTCTGTAGAGCTAAATTTTGGTAAAAACTAATGTTATTTCTGTTGTATCCGCACAAAGTTTGAACGACCATTGAAAAATTATCTTTGTCGTTTTTATATGAATATCGAGGACAGTAGAAAACGCCGATTTAACATGACTCAAGTGTTCGTGTCGTATACGAAAAGTCAATGTGAAAGAATACCTCGCGAGGCATTAGTTAAATTTCGTTAAGTAAAATAAGCTTTGTCGCAAATAATGTATTGGTTGCTCTTACGTAGGATGTCCTCTAATGGGAAAACCAAGGGCAATTACACATGCCGGTGATATTTACTTAAATTCCAATATGGCACCTTTAAAATAACGGTGCCTATTTTTATTATCTCCTCGAGTACCCTGCAAACCACCGTTAGGGTGTGTGGTAGGGGGGCATTAGGTACTGAGATTGGTGACAATGGTAATTCTTTTTTGCTCATTTCAATATTGTCTTCAAGTTACCCGAGATTTGAAGTCTCTTTTTCCAAGTTACATGTAGTTGCGGATTTTAATTATATTGATATGGAGTCCGTGGTAGTCCTTAAAGATGGTGGAGTGTTCAATGGCCATTCCCATGCGTGTTTAAGTGGACATGTCATAATCTGGGTTGAAGAATATCGTAATGCATTACGTATGGCTTTGGGTTAATAATTGGAAGGTCTAAATTAGACTTCAAAAAGATTAATTTTCTTGTCGACATCTTGGTTTGATTAGGAGCAAAATTTTGAGAAAATTTGTGTTACGAATATTTCTACGAGTACTCGTATATTTGTGCATCCGTATTTTTTCGCGAGAGCCGAAGAAAGAAAACAAGAGGCAAACATAATTTAAATACGAAAATATAAGATTCTTTAAGTAGGTAAATCGTAATGCTAAGATCAGCTTCCTTTAAAAGGATATTCATACGTTTGAACTCCAAATTTAAATTGGCTATATAGTTTTTTTTTTCACTTTTGTAGCTATCGAGGAGAACTCGCTTTGCTGTATCAATGAATTTTCAGACATGCCAACTCTCCCGATTTAAGCGGGAGACTCCCGATTTTTCCTTCTTACGTTCTTGATGAACTGTTCAAATTGTGTACTTAGCTTAACATGTTAATAAAGTGTGACATTCATTAAAAATTGGCAAAGTGTCATAAAGGGATTAAGGTGCCATGCAAATATTGTGGTAATTAAAAGTGATTACTTCGTGATACACTTCTAAAAATCTCCCGATTTTTCATTTTTGAAAGTTGGCATGTCTGAATTTTGTATGGGCTTCTTCCCATGGTAACCTTCCGAGAAATTAAGTCTTATAAATTCTCGTGAGACAGTTTTTTTGATCGGAAAAATTAGATTTAGTTATTGCCTGCGCCTTCAAGTGACGTCCAAAGAAGCTTGAAGTGAAAAAAACCTCGAAGGAGTGAGCGCATCTTATAAAATAGAATTTTCTTTTCTCCTTGCCCGGAGATCAATCAATCCGCTTCTCAGTGGAGGCAGTCGCGATGTAGAAATAGATACAATATTGATGGAATGAAATGCGAGAACTGTGATATTTTGTTGGCTCTTTGTTACCTTGTCCTTAAAACGGGAACATTTACTTTCATTACACGCTTCCCATTCAGTAGTATCTGATGCCTTCTTGGCATTCGCCGTTCATTGGTACCGGAAACACATGCCAGAGGGGGTGATTTGTTGGGCTTGTCGTGTGGATGTGGTGCTGCTGTTGGAGAAAATGACGCCGTGGAACTCCTCGGGAGGTGTTGGCGGCAGCGCCCTGGTGGCCTATTTTGCATGTTTTACGAAGGGCGCTCAATAGCCGCAAAAAGTAACAGGTCGGTGCAAGTCGCCTCATAAGGCGATCGGTGTCGCGTCGTTTCGAGTGCGTGCGCTAACGTGTAGTCATTTAGCTCGTGGGATGTAAAATGTGCGACCCGAAATTCACGTCCATCGGCCCGTCGTCGAGCTCCTTTAGGCCGGCCGACACGCGGGGGGCTCTTTCCTCGTCCCCGACGAAGGCCACGGCGATAATTGGTCCACCGTGTTGTTTGCCTAAAATCGCCCGAGGTTGTTCCTGAACTGGCCCCGAATCACCCCCATCCGTTATTGCCAGTCACCAGTATTGGTGGCACGTGCATTAAAGCATCTCGCTAGGCCCGAGTGAAAGATGCAACGCAACATCCGTGCTCCAGGCGATATTTCAACCCACGACCTTCGAGATAGCTGGCTGGCTCTGAGAGTAACCTACCGGGGTTTTAGCTCAAGCACTTCTTATTAGGTTCGCGCAATGGAAAGTGGCCTCGGGGGTTCAGTTTTAAAGCCACCTTTAATATGGCGTTCATCTCTCGATAATCTCTATTATATGATGCTTCGTATGTTCATTAGTTCTCTCTTAGAAGTTATTTATCAAGCCACCTATTCTCTTATTTCTGTTTTATGGTATTTACCGTGTGCAAGACTAAGCTGCGCCACTCAAATTTGTTCTTTAGCGATGGAAGTCGTGTAGGTTAGAATTTTGAAACAATTTGTTGAATCATTTCTGCGCACGTCAGAATTATCAAAATTCAGGAAACATTGTTTTCACTTTCTCTTGGTCGTTTTTAACAGTTTTCATGTTTGCGAATACGAAGTAGACAGCAGTAATTGCCAAGGTTGGCAAAATTTAAATGCTAATGCAATGTCGTTCCCACGTCCCGCTGAAGACGTGAGATGGTGATTTATTTTGGTTCATACATATATTTTGTCGCAATTAGATCGCTATATTAGATCTTTGCCTCAATTTAGTATGTTCTGTGTACAATAATTTCAGTTGGCGGTCATTTTCGACCATCACAGTTCCAGTCAAGGGTTCTAGGCGTATAGATTCAGAGTGTACATTAAATGTCTGCCAGTTAGCATGAGAGGATTATCCATAAGCTAATGAAGCTAACTCGCAACTGTCGGTTAAATATATGCATCCTTGATGGGACGTTTAGCATTGAGTGCATTTATTTATTTTATCTAGTTCAGTTTCGTGGTCAAAGGTTGAAGTCGATGTGAGGAACAAATATCCGATATTATGCAGTGTACATTGCGGATAGCAAATTTTTTTTTAGTTTAGTGTGATAACATTCGTGTTGTTCATTTTAAAGTGAGCCGACGTGTCGCGTGACACTTTGCTTTGGCATCCTCGCACGGGCAGACGATTGGGCACACTTTTGTATTGAACAGTCGTAATATTGTTTTTGCGAGTCACATTAAAAGTTTCACGCGAGGAATGATTTGTTTAGTAAATTTGATTGCATTGATTCGCGGATTTGGCCGCCCTTGGTTTCGCAGTGTGCAGCTCCCCTTGGCTGACCTCGTTTCGGCGCCCTTGAACCCCAGACGTAGAGCCACGGGTCGGGTGGAGGAAAAGCGATTTTCTCGCCCGAGAATGTCTGCTGCATCCACGAAAGAAAATTGGCGGTTGTGTTTTGTATCCATTCACTGATTAGTTCCACGGGAGATCTCAAGTTTATAATTCACGTCGTGTGTGCGGATCCTCTATTAATGACCTTGATTGATTCTCCTAATTCGGACGAGAGAGGGGCGTGCAATGAACCTTCCTTAATGTCTGTCATTATCGGTTTAGATGGTGGCTTCGGCCTGCTAATTAATTATTGGTTGGCCAGAAGTCTTTTACGGCTGGTTTTAAACAAGTTTTCAGAGGACGTCAGAACAATTCATGTGTTTACATTTTCGGTTTCGTGTCGTTTCCACGCTGTGGTGATTTTCGAAATACGTCAACTTTTTTTATGGCTAATGCCAAGCCTTGCCTATATCGGGCACGAAATATACTGTCCTTAATATTTTTGCATTTAAATGTATTTCGCTCGGCTTAATGTTTCGATTCCGCGGGGACTCGAGGTTCATGTACTGGAATCTTATCTCTCTTATTATGTTTCTTAAGTGTTGATGTAACTGATCGCCTACATATAAGACGGTACAGGACAAGAATTTTCCAGTCGCACCTTTTCATGAGGCGGATGAAATGTCTTGATAATGGACTGTATATTTTAATGTTTCTCGTGGATGGAATTCTGTTATCCTGCGTACTTGGCAAAATATTGGTCTGGTTCTTGAAATGAGCTGTTTGCAATGACCCAAGGTTGGTTCTTCAAGCTTATGCATTCGCGAAAATGTCATAGCAGAGCTGTTAACCGCAAAGTAGTACCACACGGTTTCGTCTTAACGTAGAACGGGAGGGGATCGAGATGGTGCGGTGGCTATCGTACTGGCTTCCCACCCAGAGGGCCCGGATTCGAATCCCGACGAATATTTTTCCGTGGTATCCCGATCCCTACTTGAGGTGCTTTCTGGAGGGCACTTAGAGTGAGCAAGCCGTCCGTCGGATGGGACGCTAAGCTGCGGACCCCTTGGCGGATTTCGTTAAGCAAATGCTCTTAGCTGTCGGTCGCCTCCCACTACTAGAACGGGCTTTTTGAATTGCTTACCGGTTCAAATTTCTTGGGACGGTTAACGCATCAGTCATCTAAGGGTTCGCCGACGCCCTCACTCCGTTGTCATTTACTCGTGAATTGCAAACATCGTTGAATTCGTGGAGCCCCAAAATGATTTTTCCATTGCGGGATTGGCAGTGGGGTCGCCTCACACCGGGTATGCTCTAATTATTAGTTTGAAGCAGATTCGGCTTCGCAGCCGAATGTCAAAATTACGTGAAATGTGCAAATTTAGTAGTATATCCTTAAAAAATACAACTGCTCTTTGAGATCGCATACATAGTACAAACGCATGGCCTTGTTCAGATGCATTTTGTCATTTAAAACGCGTGCGTGCTGAATTTCTTGCAGATGTACTCAATTCACTTGCCACTACTTTGTGGTATTGACAGGTAAACATTAATTGAATAAAACTCGGTGTAGAGCCTGGTTTTTGGAGCCAATGTCATTCTACAAAGTTAGCATAGAGGAGAGTAAGATACTCTCCGACTCTCGTTCTTTTGTTGGCACGTGTCTAGATTTTGGCTGCGTACCAATGTTTTTTGTGAATACCTATTCTGGTCCGTCTTCCTTCACGTAGTTTGTCTTGCTCGAGAAATAATATATTTTCAGTCCCCTTGCCCTCCAGACTGGATGGTTTCACAGACATCCCAAGGTACCAGACTTTCTGGCATGATACCAGACTTTGTGAGTGATAAAATATATTCCATAATGTTATGGCATTCCGCAAATCTTAAAAAGTGAACCGCAGCTGTCTAATTATTGGCATCGTTTCGAATATGCATGAATAATGACTTCAATGACATTTGCATAGGAATCATTTGAAATTATTAATTTAAAAAAATATTCCTTGAGCTAATGTAGTGTACTTATCTTCATTGCGTGCATAATAGTATTATTCAGTTATGTATTTAAGTAATGTTTATGTTCCCTGGCGATCGTCGAAGAACCACGTACGTTGATAATGGCCCTGACTGTCGCAACTTAACGCTAGTATACCTGTGGTAAACATTTCCAAATTAAGTGTTTTGCGATTATAATAATTTTCTATTGTAACAATGTTGTGCTAGAATCAAGTTCATTTCGCAGATCATAATATGTCCAATTTTAATCCATAAATGGATTCGAGAGAAAGTCTAAAAAGAGAAAAGAAATTAAATTGCGAGTTATATTTTGATTCGAGTAAATTGGAATATGGGGTAAATTGCACATTTCGTTGCCAACTTTCGTTGCCCCATCAAGATTACTCATTATATTATAAATATTTCCGATTGGAATAAAGAACTTTGGTCTTACTGCTTACTCTTGCACAATTTCGTCATCACACTAGTTCCATTATGATGAAATAATATTAACTAACCACAGTTATGAACCAAAAAGCCACTTTGATAGGCGAGGCTCACTTAGTACTAAAGCCCAATACGATGTGTGAAATTCACGCATAAGGGTAGAGCGGTGTGCATTGGTGTTCCTGGAGACGTCCACCGTAATTGTCTTGGAGCCGTATAGTCATTATTCCAATTCTTCAGCCTGAGGGATCATTTTCTCCTCTCCACCACAGTAGGAAGAAACATCGCGTGCGAAAATTCGAACTTCCCCTTTGTAGAATTGTGGCAAATGCCATTTTTTTATTCACAGGGATGAACTAATGAACGAAAGATGAACCAGTGGGTAAATTTTTATTCTTCTAATGAGCCGGCTGGCAGGGTAGACTAGTGGATTGTGTAGGATTTGACAAGATTGGGTGGTGCGAGGATCTTAAGATCGAAATCGGGGCCACACAAAACTTAATTCAAATCGACCGACCGGATGTTCTCCGCGCGGCCCTCCACTGAGCATAGTCCGGTGCCCCTTTGTTTCCCTGGCAACAGTAACACGCCCGCTTCACGGCGGAGACCGGAGATCCTCCCTCGTACGTGATCACCAACACGTCATCCGGAGGCGAGGCCCTGAATACCGCGTCCCAAGCCTTCCCCTCCCCACCTCAAGACGAATGACCTCAGGTGGGCACGGAATCCGAGGTCCTTTTCCGGTCGCCAGTGAAGATTTCCGAGAAGAGAGAGGGCGGCGGGGGAAGGCCCTCCCCGGGGCGGCGATCGGCCCCATGTGGGCCCGCCCACCTATATCATTATCTTTTTTTTCCGTACCTCTCGTGTGGTTCAACCGCGCCGTGTAATTGCTCGAATAGTCTCCATGCCCTCTCTCCTTCCGTGGGAAATCCGTCCGAGGCGCGTTCCGTCTCCTCGGAAGGTGTACGGCCGCGATGCGGGCCCGGGCTATTTTTCCCGGGAAACGTGCCTTTTTCGTGCGTGCCTTCGGTCTATTTCCCCCCCCTCCTACTCTTCCTCCCGGCTGTACCGTCGGCGAAGAAGACCGAGGAAGAAAATGGTTTCGCATCATCGTCCTCCTGCACTCGCAGTGACCGTAAACCGCCCGAGGGTGGTGGAAAGGGCATCCAATTTGCCGCCTCCCGAAGGGGCCTCGGTAACGACGTGTCTTAATTATGGATCCCCTCACCTCCCGTCCAATAAATTGGAGACGATCGACTCGTCTTGCATATGTTGGGGTCCGCCCGGAGGGGAAAAAATATGAATCAGTCGTGAGATGGTTGAGTATAAATGATCAGGCGTCGATGATGATTGATGCTCTCTCAATTTATCCGCCCGAAGTTTGGACCCGGTCCGTCGGACGCCTCCTGTTTCTCGCCGGAAGTGTGGGAAGCATTCTTTTTGGTTTGCGTCAAATTTGTTTAGACCGCGGCGTAATGCGAGTGCATGTGGCCGCAAGTATCCGCGATTAATGTTGGGTAACGGTCCTCCCTGTCTTCTCACACATTATTCCTACTTATTGTTGTTGCTTCATTCAAAACTTTATAGCTGCGTCCTTCTACGGTGGGCAACGTTAACCCCTCTCCCTGGAGGACCTCTCCTGAGTACTTGGATACGTAGTTCTACGGAGAAATAAGATTTGTTTGTTTTTGATAAAGTTAATCCATAATAAAATCCTCCAAACCCATCTTTTGTCAGTGGAAGATGTATGCTATGCTGCTGAGCCTGGTAGACTGCTGCTATAGCTTCATTTATTTTTCAAAAATTGATTCGTGAAATTTACGGTCATCTTCATTTTTTCGTACTCGATCTTCTTCTGTTCTCTTCCCGTACATTGTTCACTCGATGGTTGTCTTCATGGCATGACTCTACGCTCTCGAGTATTAAATTCAGTTCATTTCCTTTATCTAGGCATTCTGAGCCACATTCCGCCTTTCTCCAAAACTCAATAAACCACAAAAATTGATTTATTGGGCCATATAAAAATTATTCAAATTCAATTCCAGCAAAATAAACTTCGGGAGTGGTTGGCAAAATTGTTAATTTTAATCGTGTAAAATGTAAATAAAATTCAACCAGGCGTTTTCCATGAAATAATTACGGGAATTAAGGTGAAAACTTCACCAAATGAAAGAATGCTGGACGTTGTTTCGTTCAGAAAAGAATTCCAGTGCTCAAAATTAAATGTGTGGGGAAAATGAGCGTGGAAGTAAACAATACGATCAAAACGCTGCCATTCAGCAAATTACGTATCCAGCACCATTTATTCTTAATGATGGGCGCCAGTGATATCTTTTGATGAAGTGGATCCGATTGGAGAATTGGGTTAGAACTGCGTCCTCCAATTTAAGACCAGTGATGGTGAATTCAGTTCAGCTTGAGACGCAGGTCAATTTGTGTTGGTACTAGGAAAGTATTACCCAAAAATCCGCAATCAACTCTTGGGATTCGCGAATGCTTGCGGTGAGTATCCACGAAAGCTCCACGTGCGAGTGGCCTGGGACCGGCTTTTTGCCCATTCGTCCTCGCCCTTCTTCTTACTCGTCTTTTCCCAAGAGTAAACTTTACCCCGGAGCGATATATGTGCTCATTTGCGTATTCCCATTCGCGATCCCTCCCAGACCAATCGGGAATCCTCGTCATCCCTTGTACCTAAAAGGTTCTTGTCCAGCCTTAAGAGTTTATGGGTATATCGTGGCTCTCGGAAACGATCCTTTGTCGGACTTACGCTTCATGAATCATTGGTGGGTTCGAAAATTTCAGTGCGTTTAGGGTGTCAGTCAGTTGTCAAGTCAGTCGGCCTCGCGAACTCATTTCATGTTTCATGAGTTTGAAGCAAGGCGTACACTTACAACCTTCCCCGTACTTATGGGTGTGGCGGATGTGTTAACGTCAATAACATCAATTAACCTCGACTCTCTCTGTTGCTATCGTCTATAATATTACAAATAGAAATGGACGGTCGTACTTAAAGGAGGTTCTCTTTGGGTAAATGCGTTTAATTTTTTAATTTTCAGCCATGGGTACACCGCGATAATATCAACGATAGTCGTCGCTCATGTTTTATTGCTGTGATATTGCAGAGCATTGATGATTTTAGGTGAAATAAAATTGGCCCCACCCTTACAATAAAAAATAATTCAAGAAGTGAGGTTAAAAGAGTAATTGCATGTGAATACGAGTGAGATATCCGACTTGTTGATCATCATTATTCATTGGTACGGACGTTTGAAGATGTAAGAGTTCAGGGCACCGGCTTTCGTGTCTTCCGACAGTGTCTTAAACCCCTATCTTGGGCACAAATGAATTGGTTGCCCTCATTTCCCGTCATGCTTCGCTCGCGTTTATGTTTTCGGCTTGACCCTGTTGAGGAAGATGGCGGCCTCATCCTGCTTCTTCAACAGCTGACCACGCCTCGCCAAGTTTTGTCTCTTTCGTAAATCGGCGAAACATTTCTCCGCGCGGAACATCTGGCAAACCGACGGGGTATTAGAGTCCCTTATGTAACATAGTTGTTGACCTTTGTGCTTTGTCCTTCCCCTGGTTCTCGAATTCGTCACCGCAGGTTGGTTGTTTCCTGCCCCTCGGCCTTCCACGGGTGGAAAGCCTCTGTCGCAAGCGGATAAGTGGGCCCGATATGCGACTCGAGATAAAAGAGGTGGGGTGTGGGGGGAACCTTGGTTCCTCCTCGAGGGGCAGTCGCCATTGGATTTCAAGAGCGCCTGACTTATCTTTCATTATCTGGCTACTGGTGGCTTAGCGGAAATCGCGGCCTATCACTCCCTGCCACGGTCCCCACACTAGACGAGGTTTTATCCAGGGAGTCTCGCGATATGGCTGCGATTTAAATCCTATCTTTCGTTTTCAGTCCTTGAGTGTGTCCTCGTTATATTGTTTTTATTCGTGTCGCGGTGGTAGTCTTAATGCCGTGGAATAGCCCTGCATGCGACCGACTGTACCGTCACCGGTCTCGACCGAGACAAATAGTCACCGTTCCTGAGAATGATTGGAGGTGGTATTATTTGTTCCGTATGTCGTAAAAATCTTCGGCGTGCATGTTGCTTTTTTCTTCTCGTCCAATCGTCGGCCAATAATTGTTAAGTGGGTGTTCCACAGGGGAAAAGGTTGACGCTGTCGGTGGGAGAATTGCTATGTGAAGAGTACCACATTTCCTCAAATTATTTAGTTTACTACCGTACGTGTGTTAGTGTTGTTCGTATATTGAGGTGGATGTTTTGTCGCTACAATTAAGCCAATGTCAAATTAAGAGTCAAATACAGATTAATCATTCATAGTCTTGCAAAGTCGAGATTTACCATGATGTGCTGAATGTGTTCGTTTTATGTTCCCTTTTTTTCCTGTGAAATTGCTTCTAGTTTTTCTTTATATAATTTTCTTCGAGGTTTTTTTGCCGGTGTTGATCTCATTAGGTATACACGCCTTTATGGTTAGCCAAATTCATGAGACATCTAATATTCTAATACTGTATTTCAAGTCTCTTCGACCCCAATCATCCACATGTTTTTCTTCAATCTACCCCTTTTCCTCTGGAACCACTTGAGAAATCGATCGTCAGTTTAATTAGTTCATTTATATTAGGTACTCTTTCAGTAATTATATCTTCAAACCTACGATGTGCATCTCATAACTTAGTTGTTCCTGGGTACGAAAACTTGCCTTTTCAAGGGCTTGGTTTCCCTAATTAGAGAATGGTGTCAGGTGTACTAAGATGCCTCGTAATATTTGCCACCAACAATATTATTTCCATAGTTAAGCCTGAAAGTACCGAAATTGCGTGTTGTGTAATCCTATTGTAGCTTTTTTTCTTGGGAAGCAACCGTTATTGAATTAATTCAAAATAGTAAATGGCTGTTGATATTGTGGGCTAAATATTATTTCTTTGATCACATCACCTGAGAATGAGTTGAGAATATACACGAAAAAATATACTTCAAAAGATTGATTAGGTAACTGAGGGAATACAAAATTGGAACTGAAATGAATCACAAATTAAATGCCATAAAATAAGTACTCAGGTGAATAAGATGTGAAGAAATTGTATTATTTATTATTTTCGTTGGATCCTTGTGTGGACTCGCTTTTCAAAATTCATCCAAAACGCGGACTTATAATTAAAGATATGTCGTGAACAACGGAGCTAGACGGAGGTGTGCTGCTCCCTCGGGAGCACACAAACTGTTGACGCGGCGGGGAAAGATGCCGCAGACAGTCCCATAAGTTCCAACGGGAGTGGGGGTGGTCGGCTGGCGGGCCAATGCCCACTTCCCCCCCTCCCCTCCTCCTTCCCGAACGTCTCCACTACCTCGTGAGGAGCCCGCAGACGAAGAAGGTAACTCCTCCTCGCCTCTCCCACTCACCTGGACGTCCGAACAGGGTCTGTGTGTGTGTGTGTGTGTGTGTGAATTTCCAACCCTCCACACTCGAAATTCCCTCTCTTCCAGCCCTCCAGGCAAGCGTGGATGGGGCGAAAGAGGGAGCGAGGCAATGGACCGCCCGCCTCCCACCTCGGCGAGCGGAATGTATTCCAGTTTATCACGTGACTCAAAGAAGACGACCTTGAGATTACTCTCTCTCTCTCTCTCTCACCCCCTCTCCCTCTCTGCCTCCCCCCTCCGCATCTATCTCCCGTCGTCGGGTCCAGTGGGGAGGAGGGAGCATTGCAAATGACGTCTCTGTGTTTGTCCCGGGTACGTTTGCCCCCCACTCTCTTCCCGCGTCGGCCGCTCTCCATACTCGTTTGTCTGGTAAGCTCCATGTACACACACACAGCATCCGCCCCTCCCTCCGTCCTGTCCACCCTTTTCCGCCCTTCCGGCTGTATTCAACCACCCCTTTTTACGCAGGCGGAGTGCGTACTCTTAATTTCCTTACGGTATTCTCCCTCCCCCACTCTTCGTGTATCCACCAGTCCATTTAATGCTTTCGTTGAAGTCGTTGCCCGGGCGAGTTGCGTGAATCACCGCGCTCATTTTTCACCCCGGATTCCGTTCTTCATTTGTTTGGCAAGTGTCGCGACCTTCTCGGTCTTCCCCCCCTTCCTTTTCCGATCCCGTCTCTCTGGTGCTCGAGTGTATCTGTGAGTGACGGAAGGTTGCGTTTAGGGGGGATGGGAGATCCCCGATAAACAATCGCTAGTCGGTCCATTGGAATCTTCATTTCTGTTTATTTTCCTTCCCATTGTGATTTTTCGAATGGTTTCGGTGGAATTGCAAAGCGGGTTGGGTGCGACAGATGATGACGAGAGAGGGAGTATGACGGGTGCGGATGACGTCCAGATCGGGGGTTGTGGGATGGAGTTAGCAATCCGATGTCTAAACATTTGCCTTGGGTGATGAGGGGTGGTGGGGAATTGTGAATGTGAATGAGCATATCGGAATCGCTTCGGGGATTTGAACGTTTGCGGGTGATCACGCGTCGTCAGTCGTTGCCTCACGTGTGGTCTTTTGTTTTCTCAGCGGGCGCCATTTTGAGTGTCGAAATTCAATGCTCGGGATTGGTTATTTCTTGATTCGTCGTTACAATTTAACTTTGGCTGGAAAGAAAAAGCGCCTCACGGAAGTGATTATATGTAGAAGCGATGGAAATAATAATTTTTTTGGGAGATGCATTGCTATTGAGACCTCACGTTAACAATTATCCGTTAATTTTATATTCCCTATCTAAATGTTTGTGAAAGTGCAATGTAACTGAATTAATTTAGGAATATCTTCAGAGGGAGAGTTGCGTTAGTGGAATCCTCTTTAAATTGTAACTGAATGAATTGCTTTTTTTTTGCTTTCACAAATTGGCACTTTTAACAATTGTTTTTTTATGTCACTGATCTCCTGGGTAGGGCCAGGATGCAAAGTTGGATCATGTATGTTACATTTGGACAAGTGACATGAAACTATTGCCCACGTGCGTGGAATGCAAAATTTAATGGAACCGCCTGTGAGCGCACGCCATGAAAATAGTCATTTCGTGTACACATATTTCCCATTCTTGACCCTGAAATCTTGATACGTTTTAAGAAACGGACTCCTTAGCGTATTCGTGTCTTTAAAAGTCCTTGTGTAGTTTTTAAGTATATTTCTGTTCGGTGTTCAACGACCTTTCCGGTGTCTTTTTGAAGGAAAAGTTTGACGCCGGATATAATGTTTCAACTGTTTCGTTCGTAATAATCAATACCTACGAAGAGAATGGAAGCCGTTTGCTTTAATTGCGTGAATCAAGGTCGTCGGCGCGCGGGATAACCTCGGGGAGGGGCAGAGCAGCAGCAGCTATGACTTCCACGGCGGAAAGAATTCGTGTGGGTCGTTACCCCGTCCCTCGGGCCGACTGTTTAAAAAGCCCTCTCGCACGCAACCCTGCGGTGGAAGTTCTTAAAACTATGAGGGGCGACGAGCGGGGAGGGGGAGAGAGGGCACCGGCGGAAGGGGTGATTTGCTCGAGTCCGAGGTGGAAATTGGATTCGCCCAGGACGGAGAGGACACTTTTATTTTGTCCCAAGAGTGCACTCGCGTATCTACAGGGACTAAACCGGATGTAATGTGGGGGGATTGAAGTGCTCTTAGGGGCGGTTGAAAGGTTCTTTACCGGCGTTTGGTGTGTGGCACCCTCCGCGGGCCGGAGTGAAGCGGTCGTCGGCCTCCATCTTTGGCCCAAAGGAGTAGGAAACGGAATGTGACAAGAATTTGGCAACGTTGGAAAATCAATGTCAAATTGGCAGGGCGAGTGCCTTGGACCGGGCGTTCCACACATTTCCCTCTCCTCCCACCACTCCCCCCCCCGCCCTGTGACATAACCACTGTGATCAACCCTATGGTTTTAATAAATGAGGGTAGATCAACCTCTAACCAAGTTATGAAGAGTGTGAAGTTGACCCATTAGGGCATGGGAAGTTAATTTACCCGTGCTGCCTATGACTGCCCTCCCGCATCCTTTTGGGAGAACCCAGGACTCTCCAGTCAGTAGCAGAGTACTTTAACCACTAGGCTTCCGCGCTACTCCGAGTGAGAGTAAATATCTTTTAAGTTTCCAATCTATTTTTCAATCTATTTAGTAGGAAAAATTCTTGTTAAAATTTATATCTGGAGCCTTGCTGTTTTTGTGCTATGATTCGTATCATCATCGTATCGTCCACGAACGATAGGGGATCGTAATAACATTGTTCGACCGCGGTAGGGTCATGCTTGGGAAAAATTATTCTGTTGTGTATTCACCCCCAGCCACATACCCTGGCGGTAGTTTACAGGGTATATAAATAAATAAATGAGAATCTATTTGCCCTTTTCAACACGTCCAGCGAGAGATGTACAGGACATCGCTGATACTGTGTATAGAGGGCATAGTGGCGGGAAAACTGAAGTGTGCGATAGTTGCACGCGTTCTAGGAAAGTTCTATTATGAAAATGAGCGCGCAATAATTAGACTTCTGAAGTAAATAAAAAATGTTCCCGTCCCAATGACTTCATAATGTTGCTCATCACTTAAAAAATTAAGGGGTACCAATTAAGAAAGGGAGTTAATTGTAAGGAATTCTAGTAACATCGTGGATTCCAGCCCGAATTCCTAAACCATGGGTGTTTGTTTGGTGAATTGGTTTAAATGTTAGGAAGAGGCTGGACCTAATTTGTACAGCAAGGTCTTATATTTTTATCTCACGCAGCGAAGTCAATGTCGACAGAAGGCGATGATGCTCACGGATGCCAAACTTGAAACCATGTGTGTATTGAGTGGTAAACTTGCGGATGGGTGGCCATGACCGCATCGGAAATCAATACTGACCGACTACTTTAACTTGATTTCGTGTTTCGCACCGAAGAATTAGTTTCCGGGCCGTTTTCGGGGAGCTTATTTTTCACGAACCGTAATTTTGCGCTCATCCTTGGGACTCAAAAACTCGGATGCGCCACATGGTAGTAGTGTTTTCAAATCGTGGCCTCTTTCTTTTTGTTTCCCTCTCGAGTGCTCCATTTGAACAATCACGCATTTGAAACACCCGGAAATCTGCCGTCCACCTTCGCGTCACCGATATCTACCGATGTTGGCGACAACGTCGCAGTCGGCGTGACAGCCTCGAGTCATCCCTCGCGGGAAAAGTTCCGAGTGGTGTGTGACAGCCTCTAGTTTCACGCGAAATGGTAGTGGAACGGATTTTGTTACACGCGGGTAACGCGTGAGGCTTTTTGGATATACTCTCGGGCGTCTTCGTCCTTGGGACTAGTTGGTAGCCGTGCGAGCTGGTAATCTCTCAAGAAGTCGGTAGCGCTCTGGTGATCCCGTTACGTGTTGTATCACCGCGCGCGAATGCACTTGACGACACGTGCAACTCGTCTTCCCTCCCGCCCATGTTAGACGTATTAGAATTTCAATGAAGTGGTCGCGTCAGCTGACATTTTTGCAAGGCTCGCGAGTTTCCATCCCAGTGCTGTGAAGGTTAGGTGTTCTCTTATATAATTTCTCGAGTTGTTCAGTGGTCGCAGGTAAGTTTTTCTCCGTTCGTCAATAGCACAGGCCAACAGTGGTTTTGGTGCCGGAGCTTTTAATGCTGATTTAAAGAACAATTGGGGTGCTGAATCCAATTATGACACTAGTTTTTTCCTATCAGCTATAGTTTTCAAGATGTAGTTATGTTGTTACTTACGTAAAAAAATCTTCTACATGATGATATGGGAATATTATATTAATAATTATCTCATTGGCCTACAATATAGAAATATACATAAAACTTATTGACAGTTTATTGAAAATAAAAGGAACACCGCAGAGTGGTTATAAATTAGTATACTTATAGATTTATTTAACTTTGAAAATTATTTTCCGGAATATATCAAATATTAAAACAACTAATCGTAAGATGTGCCATATCTAAAAAAGTAGTGCTGTTAAATAAAAACGGATTTCATATTTGGATTCAGCTCTACAAATATAGTTAAAATCATCACAAAGATTCCCGGCACCAAAAAAAAAATTTTTTTGTAGGCCTGTGTAATCTATATTTGCACGGTACCTTTGCAGGCCTCCGCTGGGGGTAGTATGGTAGGGGGTTACAACATGAATCGTACAACCTCATAAATTGAGTTATTCTTAATTGTTAATTGCAATAAATGTGTGGGGTAATTCAAACCATGTAGAATACCACAGTATAATGCGCTGTGGCATAATAAGCTAATGTAATTAATATAGTAATATCACAGTGCGGATTTTAGCTTATGACATCACTAAAAATTCTCATAATTCATGTCCTAACACTCTTTTCCGTTCCTAATGCCCTCACTTCCTCATTTCCCGTTCATCCCTTCTCTTTGTTGGGCATGATTCAGCTCGCAAACTAATTAACACCTAGGCAGGAACGTCGGTGGCAAAATCACGGTCGTTTCGCATTTAAAGTGTGAAAAATAACGCAGATTTGTCGACGGATTACTCCCGCACATACTAGACACGATATTCCTTTTGCAACAAAATAAAATTGTGATTAGGTCAAAACGTTTGCGTTCCCTTCTGTCCTTCCGGCAATTTTTGCATCGTGACTTCCTGACAGAATTTTCGTGCAGCTTTGAAAGTAAACCTGGAATAAATATAACTAAATGTCCCCTTACCCCCTCCCCCCAAGAGATGGGTGGTTAGCGTTTGATCGGATATGCACAAGGCCGTCTCGTGAATAACTTTTCGCGCGCCGAACGCTTCGGCTTTTTCGTCGTTTCTTTCACCTCCTCGTTCTCGATTTTTATAACCATTTTATTACTTATCGATGAAATAAAGTTTCATAAAAAAGAGCTAGAGGTCATATATAGTGCGTATAATACGTGCATGTTGCTCACTTTCTCACTTCATGTACGTTCATTAATAAAATGCATATATCAAAAGTATGCCGAGCAAAAATGTGGCATTGTAATATGTATTATGGAATCTAAGGATATTTTGTGTCACGTTTGAGTTGATGAGGGCATTAGGAACGGAAAAGTGTGTTAGGACATGAATTATGAGAATTTTTAGGGATGTCATAAGCTAAAATCCGCACTGTGATATTACTATATTAATTACATTAGCTTATTATGCCACAGCGCATGTAACTCGATTGCAGTGGTGTGTAATGTCAGGGTCCATCAAAAACCTACACTAAGCCGGTATTAATTACTAATAATATAAAAATAATATGTTGCACTACACTCCCGGAACATCGCTTGTTCATTCATGAAATGTAAGGATGTTAGTTGTTGACTCATTAGTACGTTGACATTTTGTAACTCATGGTGAAAATTAAGATGAAGCGGGAGGAAGTATATCGTAAGGTCTCATGGGAGGTGCACGAAAATATCAGAGACATGAATTACATAGATAGACGGGGAATCAAAAGGCTAGTTTACGTTAACGAGTGACCTTTCCTGTTGAATGTTGTATGTAAGTATGGCTCAGTGTGGTTGGTCGTGTGTTCTGCAGTAGCACGAGAGTGAATTAAATTAGTGAAGTCAGAGAATTGACATATTTTTCAAAGACCCAGGAATCGTTGTAGGTGGGCAAATATTCATAAAAACGCAGTCCTTCATCGTTCCATTGGACAAACACTACTGTTTCACGCTTTCCAAATGCTTTTTTAATTTGCAGACACAGGATGCGTTTTTAATGCTTTTTCGCGTTTTAAGTGTGTTATTCAGCATCCCTCCCACACACACACACACACACACGTAATTGAATCGGTAAGCACGTTCTTTAATGGCGCCAAATCAAAGCGAAGGTTGTAACACTAATGAAATTAGCTCGGCGGGGTCGAACGAGCGGGTTGGCGCGGGGTTGAAATTCGTCGACTCTGGGGTGTGTTGTAAGGCTTCACGGGATGGGAAGCAGCGTCCTCGAAGAGAAGAGTCCCCCACGAGACTCGGGGAGGAGAGAGGGGAGGCGGGACTCGAAAGACCCCCATCGCACACCTCTCCTCCTGTCTTGTCCGCCCCCGCTTCGTGAGAGAGCGGGCGGGGGCACTTATGTGCTATATTCGGTTTTGGCAGCCGGCCGCCGGGCTGGATGGGATTCAGGCGGCGGTGGGGGAGCTCCCGCCAGTTCCCCCTACTACACCCCCTCCGACTTTCCTCTCTCGTACCCCGGTCCCCTTCGTCCTCCCGCGCTGTTCCCCTTCCATCCGCCCTTCCCTCCCTCGTCACCCTCGCTCCCATTCCCTATCGATTGTCCTCGGCACGCGTGGCTCACGGTCTACAAGGCACGCGTGGCGTCGTCGTCATCTCGTCACTCCCCTCCCCTCCCCCGTCAGCCCCACCCTCTCTCCAGATCTCTCTCTCTCTATTGCTGGGAGGCGCGAATAGGAAGGAACCCCAATCCCTAGGGGCTGAATTAGAATTTGAGCCCCACAGCGCCACGTGAATAATTCTAAGACCTCTTGTGAGTTTGTATGGGAGTGAGATGAAACGGAATATGCCTGAAATGGGAGTCTCCAGATGCGTGTATGGAAAGATCGTATACATTTACAGCATTGGGACTTAATTTATGCGAAATAAAATCGATAAATCGAAAGAAAGAATAAATATCGATACATCGAAATTTGGATTATAAATATAAGTCGACGCATATCACAAGATCGAAACTCGCGATCAAATTAGAATTCCAGCTATTCGACCGTATTATTTTTTAGCGTTTTAATTGTCTCCCGTTCCTCTTCGGGCCGTTGTCAACATCAGCGAGTCCTCTTCAATTGTTTCGGTATCGTTCGAAAATCGAAGTTCGATATTTTCTTGACGGAGTGTCGAAAACAAAGTGTAATTCACGTCGTTTTGCCTGGCGTATCGAAGTTGTGAACCCCATGTCGTGTCGATATGGCGTGGGCATCGCGGTCGGAGCATCGCACATCGCCCCCGCCCCCCCTCCCCAACCTGCCCTCTTAAAGCCTTATTCTGAGCTCCCCCAACTTCCACTTCCTTCCCCCCGCGCATCTGCCTTTTCTCTCCCCCTCCCCCCGTTTTGTAATCTCCCCTCCCTCCCTGTCAGTCTCATCGCCCGCCCCCATTTTCTCGATGCCGCCATCACGCTCCATTCCGTGTGAGTCCCGCGCACGTATGCCCGGGAAAGGTGCCCCCGTGAGCAGTGCCGTGGCCTATCGGGGATATAATCGCATTTCTCGAAATGGAGATGATTTGTACAATGTTTTCCTGAATTTTGATGAATATTATCTTCGTCGTTATCAAGATATAAATATATCTGTTCTGTCGTCAACTATGTAATATGCATATTAGTAGATGAATTTCCCTTAAATATTTGGTTATTATATTTCACTTGATGAAAAACCTGTTTTTTTTTAATTTTGACGCACTATCGCTTCATCTTCTTTCTTATAGACATGGCATGTAATATGTGACAGTGAAAACATTGGCGTGCCGCTGAACTGTTTGTACTACTGCATACCTCGATCATGTTCACCACACCGGACAACAAACATGTCATTTACAAAGTTTTCAGCCTACCCATTTTCACCTTAATAATAAAATGAAATTTGCTAAGCCTGTCGACTACTGACCTGGGGTATCCGAGTTCGATTCCCGGTGACACTATGGACACCCTCAACTCCACCGAACCTATAAAAAGAGACGTTTCAGGCGTGTTATGGTTTAATTAATCCACCGAACCTGTTTGATTTTTCATAACAACCTGCGGGGTTGACATTGGTCTATTGATCTATATTTGTTACGCCTTTATTAAAAGAATTAATATAATTACTTATAATTTATTCCAAAAATCTCTTAACTAGGATATGTAATTGCTACGAAAAGAAATAACGAATAATAATGCTGTTCTATGCGGCAGAATTATGAATAATTCTACTGTTTATATATATATATATATATATATATATATATATATATATAACCATAAACACAGTAATCAACCCGAAGGTCGGTTTGGTAGGTGATGGTAGAGTTCACACAGTACTAAGCCCGACGGCGTGTGAAATTCATACACCAGGGTAGGGGGGCCAGTTCCTTTCCCTGTTCCAGTTATGGTTTCCCATGAAGATCTGGTACACGAAAAACCACGTAACTTGGGTGGAGCTGCAGGTGCCCAGAGTGGCTTGCCCGGGAATCGAACTCTGGTCAGTAGTCCAACGCTCTACCCCTGGACTATCGCGACCTATCTTTATGTATATGAATGGAGGACTGCATTAAACCGATCTTGGGATTTAAATACCGATGATGATGATATAAATATAAAAAAAATATATATATATATATATATATATATATATATATATATATATGTATACACACACATGTATACATATATTATCAAGTTGTTTATTTACAATTCATCTACGACGCCTTTGGTAGTTCATTGTCTCTGCGAAATCAAGGTGACTCGGAGCTTTTTCCTCTCTCGACTAATGACCGTTATTTCGTCTATTTGACGTGAAAATGGGAACATATCAGACATCAAAAAGTGAAAGAATATTCGTATCCGTCCCCTCAGCCATTTCGAAACAACTGGACGATGGTATATTCCAAATCATTATTGTTCACAGAAGTAACATACTATTCACGTAACGTGTGCGAAGCCAGGGTTTCACTTTATTTGTCCTAGCGATTGCCGAACATCTTTTAAATGTTTCGACTAGTTTAAAATGGCTCAATGCCGTGAGAATAGTATGAACGATCTTTTGAGGGAAAAAATCCTGTTATTCCTAGGTTGAAAACTGAAAAAGGTAACCAAATCGTTATTATTCGCCGTAGTATGTAACGTTGAGTATCACCAGAACTGGGAATAGCCACCACATCAGTAAAGGTAATGGAAAAGAAACTCCTCTCTCAGTTTTTGCTGAAGAATGATTTGCTTATATCAGGATGTATTCCTGTTTTATGCAGCGGCTGCGGTGGCATCCACTTGCTTAATAATGTGATCATACTTACCTTACTGATCAGTCTAAGCAAGGATCGTCTCGGGAAAGTTTCCTCTAGTAGTAAACTCGACAAAAGTCAACACAAACTAGGAGCAACTTAGGCAAGCGTCACCCACCCATTCATGAGTGAAACCGGTCGGGGAATTCCAGCGTGAAGTTAACAAAAAAAAAGTTTTCACTTGGCAGAGGGAATCGAGGGACTCCCCCCGCTCCCCGGTCGCAGCTCTCAGCCTTTTTTCCGCTCGTTTGTTTTCCTAGGCGAGAGAGGTGACGTGACGCAAGACTGGGAGATTGCTTTCCTTTACTCTATCGACTGGTGATGTGGTGACCGCATTAACGCCGAAACGTTTGTGCGAAATGCCGACATCGACATGCTCCGTGTACTCGTGGAGTTCGATATCTCGGGATGGAGAGGGCACATGTCGTTTGGTAACGATCCGCTTAGCGTTCTGTATTCCCGGCGCATACGAGTCGACATCAGTTGGCGACTTCGACTTTGCTTTTCGAGAATTGGTTTGAGCCTACCAGGATAAAATATGATCATCCTTTGCACCCTCAAAATATAGATGCATAGAGAGTTTATTTTCAGACAGCGTATGAGTAAATGCCTTCCGTCCTCGTGTAATTAGTTTATTGCAAGGTATTCAACGGAGTACTTGTAATGAATTATTCCGTCGTTTGCAATGTCGCGCCCTCGTGAGGTAAAGCAGAGCTCAATCAATAGCCATCGGAAAATGCCAATCCAAAATTGGCATGGTTAGCATGTTGTGGTTTTGGTTTACCTGGCCACTATTTGTTACACTTGTTGTTGTTTTTAGTAATCGGCCCTTAGCTAAAGTATCATGAATTGTATCTGGAAGAAGTGTGAGATGGGATCCGAAGAAAATGAAAACGTTGAAAGTCATTCAATGTGAACAAGGGAGGGCTCGCAGAATTTCTTTCCAGTGCCGTAATTTTTAAGCAGATCTCTCTTAAATCAGTTATCGCTTTCTGGTGAAGAATACCTAATATTAGGTTATTTAAGGTTAAGGTTTAGGTTAATAGTTATTTTTTCGATGGGAGGATGAAATTCCTGAGCAAAGACCACGTAAAAAGTCAGTATATAATTAATATGTAACAAGCAAAACCAAAATATTGCATAATACCCTATACGAACCCCCCTGCGTAGCCGATTTCCAGATGAAATGGGTAAGATCGCTGCTATTGGGTACAATGCCACAATAACTTGAGAGAGGTTATCGGCAACGCCAGTGTACGAACTCAAATTGAAGAAGTCGATAAATGGTTAAACTCGTATGATAAACTGCGTGAAGGGAATGTCGTGGTGTATCGCACGTGGGTGGGACGAGATAAAAGTATCACCGAAGTCCGCCCACCGGCTAAGGAAACTCTTCTCTCATGGGTTACTGACATTACCGACTGGACAAGGCCATTATCTTTCCGAATTTATTTCTCTAAATGGAAACGGTGGTGCATAATTTGTGCTTAATTTTATACGTTTGCGCTGACTGGTACAATCGTCGTAAATTATTGCACCGCCGTAAATCAACGCCCTTGACCCGAGCCGGCGTTAAAAACTATAGTATGTAGTCGCGGAGTTGTTATCCGGCGTAAGTGGCCTCCTCGTGGAGATTCTGACCCTGAAAATGCCGCAGGAAACGTGTTGCCAACTGCTGTGTGTCCGTGTTTAACGAAAATCAAGACGTAAGGGATGTTTTTTCATGCGTGTGGGGCGTTGTCATGTTAATGGGACTAGCCGATTGCCGCAAGATTGCAGTTGAGAATTTCGGAAGCCTGAACCCCACCTTTTCGCCCGCATTGATGCATTAGTCCCTCGAAAACTACACCTCTTTCCACCCACCGCAATGCGTCAAACCCCTCATCAAATTTTCTTCTTGTTTGTCTACAGATGAAGGTGCCATCAGTTATCTTCTCCGCCGATTGTTAGTGAAAGTTTTTTTTATCACGTAAATAATGGAAGCTCAGACTGCCCCTGATCCATAGTGCTTCTTATGATTTTTCAGCTCATGGAATATTATCCATCTTCAAAGCGAGATTATTTCAAGCAAAGAAAGCATTCAGCTGTACGCTTGGAACACGTCGATCACGATGTACACGACGCAGCCGATGGGTTTCTTAGACTCCATTTCCTGCTCCCTTCGACTGTATCTTTGCTATGACGTCCCATTCATAGTATTCCCATTAATCAGGTTTTATGTACTCCAGTAGGAAGTTGATTTTCACGTTTCTTGGTGAAATATAATACCATAGTCGATGGGTAGCGAGAGTAGAGTACGTCTCGTCTGGAGGAAATAGTTTGCGAGTCTCTTTAATTCTCGAGTGTATAGCAGGCAAGACATTCCTCCTCACGATACGCATTCATAATAAACTCGACCCCAAGAACTTGAATAAATTTAAATCTTGAAAAATAACATTTAAATTATCAGGCAAACGGAATAGTTACTGAATGATGCATATAGGCATGTATGCACGCGAGAGTTTTAGTATACGAGCGAAGATGTATTTAATTAATTAATATGCATGTATTTCTGGTTCCCCAACTACCCTTGTGGAGTATTGTGTAGGCGTAGTAAGCCTTTGGAGTCAAATTGTGAGATTCATACTTCAAGTTGGAGGGTCAGTTCCTTTTTCTCATTCCCCCCACGTCTTAAAAGAAAGATCCGCCACCATGAAGATCACAGCGCGGGTTTAACTCGACGTGCCAGCAGACGTCACTAGGTTTTGATGCGATCGCCCTTTTCTAGCAGTCGAATGCTCTTCCCACAAGGCTACCAAGGCATATGAGAAGGGGAACGTAACTCTGTAGATTGTGTGGGATCCGACCTAGTGGACTAAATTCTCCTTCTCTTGTCTCAGACGGGTTTATCGTCTCCACAATGAAGGGCGGAATGTATTTCACGAATTATGTAATTTCGGAGGTGACGTCGGTTGGGATAGGGTTCCGACCTTCGGAGCTTTTTCCTTCAACATAATGCTCTGGCGTATTCCGCCGCCTCGGGATCGTGTAGCCATCAAAATTCGGGCTCTGTAATCAAATTACCTCTTCGCTCCGTTCGCGCGAATTTTAAGAGCGTTCGACCGCACAAAACCCTCTCTGGTAGTCGCTCAAGGCTCTCTCTCTCTTTTTCTCTTGCGTCGTATTTTAGGCAAAGGGTATTAAAGTAACATGGTTTGCGTCATATCGCATTACGGGGGCAAGCAGGGCGTGCTCTTAGTTGCGTTCGGTACGCACGCCTTAAATTGGGTTTGAAAGGTGCCTGCATGCCACCGAGAAGTGGATCGATTAACCACCCCTGTCGTAACCAAGTTGGGGCTGGGACCTCGGTTGAATATTATCCTTACGGCTTCAATGGTCAGGGTTCACTAATTAAATTCAATGGCCGCTGGTCGGGTTGACTCTATTCGAGTAGAACTTAATGCGACAATTTGAATTGCTTAGAGTTTTTTTGCAATCGGATGGTTTGGCAGTTTTTTCCAAACGTCTTTAGAGCTCCCGTTAGGGTCGCCTTGCGGGTTTGAGCTGACTGGTAACTGAACTTATCCGTCGCCGTTCAATGATACGTCTTTGACGGTCGTCGAGAGTTGACGGGCGTGGGGGCACCGATGAAAGTGGCTTCTCGTCGCTTCGTCATGTCATCCGTCTTCCTTTTGTTTTCATTTTCTCTCCCAGAAACCGCAGACGTGTATCCCGTATGAGGAAGTAGGAAGTCGCAGTGAAAGCTGCGACATGGTCGCTGTGCGTCGTCTACTCGTGTACATGAAACTGATTTGTGGTATCGCAAGAGCCACAGAGGACGGAGGAACGAACACGGAACACTCGTGGCTCATTCATGAAATCGACGTGTCGGAAGGCGGGGTTAGCAACGAGTGGAAATGGATGTTCGATCGGGAGCAGCGAAATTTACGCGTATTTCTTTCGTTTGCTACTTAGTTGGAAGTGAAACGGAAGCAAAGTTTAGTTGTTAAGCAGCGAAAAAAAAGGGAATCTGTCGCAGAAGTTGACATTTTCTGCTAAATTACTGTTATCCTCTGGTAGTAAATGTTCCCAGTTATTTCGCTACGTATGTAAGGAATGAGAAGAAAGTTATTCTCCAAAGATGATGGCCTAGGACAACAACCAACCAACCAACCTAGGCCATCCTAAATAGGCAAGTGTATGAGCCCCATCAGATCCTGGAGAAAAACTTTATTCAGGCCAAGAATTTTTCTAAACGGGTTAACAATTAACGGATCCGTTGCACGATTAAGAAACGGTTGTGTCCGGGTTCGAATTTTCACCCTGCAGTTGTAACGGCAAATGCACGCATCGCTAACCGAATTCTAGCGAAAGAAAACTGATTGCATTTTTTCTCGATGTAACTTCGTCGATTCCAGTGATTGTAGCCTGATTAGCACTGTGGATTTTTCTTAATCAGTCATGACGCATGTGATGCTATCGCCTTTTGTGTTCGTATCTGTTGAACTTGACGATTTTTCTTAGTACGAGGCAACGTAATATATGTTTACCTTGAGCAGCTGATAAATTTCGGGAGATCCGACATTTCGATATAATGAACCCCGGGGGAATTTGGAGGTAAACCCAGCACCCTACAAGTCCATGGAAACCGGCCCCGTTCAACCCCCTTCTTCTTCAGGGTATAAAAAAAAACTTCTGTGGTTAGTGTTTTGCCTCCAGGGACCTTTTTTCTCTGCTCGCAACCCGGAGGTAATTCGGATTCGGGCTCCGGGGATGGATCGTTCAGGTGTGCATTAATCCCCCCCCCATTCCCTCCTTTCTCCTCGGGAAACCCCTGACTGCTGGTCTCCGGAAAGAGAGGATAGATAAGGTCGTACCTAATGATTAGGCACGACGGATGATGTAGGCAGAGAGGCGAATTTAATAAAAAGACGAAGGTGGTGTTTGATCCGATGCAGCGTGCCGTGTTCGCCACGCGCTCCCCCCCTTGTATTTTCCTCATCCTTCAACTCCCTGAGACGACCGTCCCTCTTTCTCTCGTATCGTTCGTACAGCCTAGTCGTCGGGGAAGGGCGGGCATAGGCTTCGAACAGGCTGCTCCCTCGAACCGGCTGGCCACTCTTCCGACCACACACCTGTTCCCCCTTTTTTCCCGATGCCACCTGTTCCCCCCCGTTCTAACTACCCTACGCAGCAGCACCATATCCAACCCATCGCATTGCCCGCTCCCCATTTCTCTCCTTCATACTCCTCCTCCCCCCCTCCTCCTAACCCTCCACCCTCTATGTACATTTCCTCGGGCCTTATTAACCACGTTGTTATTAACGCGGGCGCTGTGTCGCGCCCTCACATCTCTTCATGAAATTCAAGTTGCGTGGACCTCCTGTGGTGCCCTCGTTCACCGCAGCGTGCGGGAGGTGCTTTTGCGACTGTGTAGTTTACAACGATGTCAACTCGCCCTGATGCGAGCAAAGTTACTGCATATGATGTTAAATGTCCTGGATTACATCTGAGATGTGCTTGTAGACCTTGGCTGGGTATCGCTAGATAAACGAAGGTATGGCGTCAGAAGAATTAAAAAAAATAGTAGCGAGTCGGTTCATTTCACCAGCTAATTAAGTGCAAAATGTAATGAGTTGTAATTTCCTACTGAACCTCGCATTAATAGTAGCTCATCGAGTATGAGCAGAGGAGAATTAACGACTTAAGAAAATGTGCCTGTTTCAAAAAGTATCTTTGTCATATGGATAATTTAGCTTCTCTATTAGAAACCCTTATTTAATATTAATTTCTAGTTTTGAATTACCCCCTGACACACATCTTATCAGTGCCATCCAATTAACCAGAGAGTTGAATGTAGATACATTTAATATCAGAGAACCGACATTCTAAAGGACTTTTTATTTTTCAGGATATGAATGATTACGTATATTGTGTGGGTAACAAGGTCGCTACTCCTGATTTTATCCCAAATTTCCACAAGGGGTGGCTTGTAGATTGTGCTTTTCGATTTGGTCAGTCAGATCCTCAACCGCGCGATAAATATTTCAATTTGGTTCTCCACGCGTTTAATTTCTCTTGACAACTCACCATCGTTTTACTTCCCGTAGTATCAGTGCAGTTTGAAATTTTTGGGAACGACTCCGTTTATTGATTAAGATCACCTTCCGTGAACCGTGCAGTTTTGTCCATTTCGATTCTCAGCTTTTGCGATCACGCTTGTCAACTCGCCGATGTTTTGGCTACGCTCTCGAGCTAATAATCCGCTCGTGAAATCGGTATGTTTTGTCTCTCGTCGGCATAGTCCTTTCACACTTCCCTCTTTGTTTTTACACTTCGCAGCGACGCGTCCCCAAGAGATGCATAGTGGTATTTTGGCCTAGTTTCGTTCGGCCATGCGGAGACGTCGAACCGCCGCCGCGTGGCGTCTAATTCGACAGTCGCTGTCGCCGAGTCCCTTTTCGCCCCTCCACGGCGATCGATGCTCGACACTCGACACTCCTTCGCGGTCGAACGTTCCCGAGACCCAATTTTTGCTTCCCCGAACCCATTTCGACATGCGTGCCGACGGCGGGGCAGCGGTCTCGCATAAAAATACTGGAAATGAGAAGGGGGCATGCCGAGGAGTTGTGTGCGGCTCTGTGAAGGGGTCACGCGACGTAGATGAAGACTAGATAGCAAGGTCGCCGCTCTCCCAAGTACAATTTCCTCCACTCCGGCTGGTCTTGTTACTTCATCCTGTCTCATTTTATTTACTCTGATTGGCGTGCATTTTAGGGTCACCCCAGGGGCTTTACGTTCCATTAGCATGAAATCGAAGGCTTCCTCGAGGAGTTTGTGGCGTTCTTCTTTATTATTCCTGGAAGTTCGTCTATTCGTTCCTTTGTTGGTCATTCCTGTGGCGATCCTACAAATGTGCGCTTGCTGTAACCGAATGTATAATGCCGCTGATATTTATGCAAGATAAAATCTTGCAGCCACCACTAAAGTTCTTTTATTCTCTCATTGAATTGCCCGTGGGGATGGAGTTAAAACCCTGGTTTGCATGACCATTAATTCAATTTTATCAGATAAAAGTAGAGCACTATCTGTCTGTCGAGGTGTAATATATAATTGAAACACTTCCGAGGAATAAGTGACTCTTGCTGTATGAATTTTCTAAATATCAACCTCATGATTCTTCCCGGAAATTTATCTGATCAAGACTTACCTTAAGTACTCTTTATGAAAAGTTGACGTTAAAATTTGAGAGTCCCGAAGCCGTGGTGGCTCTCGTTATTAGTCGTACTGTTTTTTCGGTGATGGTAAGGGAATCATTGTCATCTTCGTCTTCTTACATGGATTTGCGAAATTCGCTTAGGTTGATGACCAACCCTACCTCGGTATCCCTGGAAATCGCCGTCTGCCATAATTTTTAAGTCGCCAATCGAATGCGTGATTCTTGTCTTTTTCTCCTAGCGGAACTGATTTTTTTCCAGTCTCTTAGTACGAGTTGCCATTTCCCAAAACTTGTGATTCGCAATTCTTATTCGATCTTTCTTTTTGGTTCGTCCCATCCATGCCTCCTCTCAGGAAAATAGCTCCTGGCTAGCGTTCGTCCTATTTTCGGATTCAAGTTTCCTCCACCCCATAGCTCACATCGTAGAAGAATAGAGAACTCACCGCCGTTGGCCAACCGTTAAAAAAAATTTCCAGTCCATCGGAAATATTGCTAATTTCATTTTCTCCTATTTTTCAGCAGCAACACATTTTTTCCTTTAACCTCCATTTCTAGTTTTAGTGCGGTTCCTGTTTCACAATTGTAGAAAATAATACTAGACACATGCATTTCGTGAATCGTTGCCTTTTGTTATGTCTACAATTGTCGTCGTTAAATGCTGCTTCAATGAAAAGATTGAAAATAGCGTGCACTAGTCGACGTACCGTCGTTTCATGTTCTCTCAATGCTAGCTGCTTCATGTGTAACAAAATTATTTTGCTTAAAAACTCGTTTTATAATGTTAATTGAACCTCATTTCTCTCACCTATTTGCTAATTGTAGTCTCGCCTTCCATATTTTCTGATTCAGATGTCCTTCACTTTTCAGCCAGTTGGAACTCATCAGGCGTTCCCACTTAAAATCACAGCATAATATATACTCATACTTTTTCAGTTATGGAATCTAGCGGAATTTAGTTATTACCCTTGAGTCGACTAAGCGAAGTACTTAAAAAGATTATCGCTCCAATACTTTCTATATTCATTTACCTTATCCCTTTCAGTAATTATGTCTCGTTTAATTTATTTTGATATTAATTGGTCCCTAAGCCAGTGTTATCTGTTCGCCCTTCGACTGCGACAAAATTATTTTGACAAAATTTATATAATAGACAAATGCGATGCATATGTTGGCGAAGCGTCTTAATGCAGCTGGGATTGAGACTACCGGATGAGTTTCCTATTAACCCTTCATTTTGAATGCCATGCTCTCCTAGCCTTCGTCAAAATTATGAAATGTTATCATAATGTGATTAAAGTATAAAAATATTTATGCGTATTCTATCCTTTAATTATTAAATAAATTAGTCAAGGCAGCCACTCGGAAAAGCTTTCGGAGATTCCACGTATCTCGGTAAAATCCTGTCATAAAAAACCACCGGTGGGTGAAAAAATAATGAAAAATCTCCCAAGGAGCGTCGAGTTAAAAGCACTGAGACTTGCAGCTGATATATTTTTGCCTAAGTTGGTGAATTGGTGAAATTAGCCGAGGTAGAAAATATTAATACGGGAAAATGAAGCTTTCCTGAGAAAAAGAATGGCGAATCACTGGACCAAATAAAGTAAGAACAGATTAAAGGGTTTTAATGTTAAATTAAATCGACGAGGAAGGAAGTCAGAAAACTGTCGGTACAAACTTGATACTTTTCTGCAGGTTTGAGAACATCTTCGAAAATATTTATCACCGTCTTGCCCGTAGGCTCTCCACATTCTGTCACAAAAATGATCTTATCGAAATGTCATGTATTTCCTATCCACCGTGGTCGAGGCCATTCTAATTTGAGCGAGAGTTATTCCATCTTAGCACCATTGAATTCGGGGTCCCACACAAAGCGATCGTTTGCCCTTCCTGTGAAACTCCGGTAGGCACAAAAGATTTATCGGGGGATCTAGTCGTTAACGTTCCGGAAATGGTCTTAGATGACATCACGTTCAAACGACATAATGATACATCTGTCTATTCCCTTCTCCTGGGGCTTCTTTTCTGCAGATTGCCTTCGGCTTTTGCGTTTTCGGTCTCCTCAAAAGTACCTTTTCATTAGTCGGTTTCCCCGTCCGAAATCTCGATCAGCCCGTGGGAATTAATCTTAGTTATCTCACCTTAGGACCTTCCGTCTAGCGTATCCACATTGGCCGTCGGCATATCAGGGGGAAGGGGAGTTGGGCGTTCAGTTCATCCCTCACGTTTTCCCACTGGTATGATCGTGGATCCTCCCCTTATACATTTCGTTTCAACACGAGGAGTGACGGTAAACCACATACGCATAAGAGGCTCCCCGCCGTTTAACTTATAATTTTCTCCTTAAAGTTTCGTTTGTGTTGATTCTTAAGTCATCGAAGCTGCTTTTCCTTTGGCGCAGAAGACTTTTTCGCGGGCATGGGCACAAAAAAAAAGGACCCTCCAAGCATTTTGTGTATGGTTAAAATGTATCCCATCTGCTTGATCGCTCTCGAAATCGATAAATTTTGAGTGCGACTTCGAATCGACCGCACATTGCCTCCCCTGTCACCTGTCACGTTGTGCAAGTGTTATCGCTTTCGGAAACTACCAGGTGCAAAGCTTCAAGAAAACTCTTGAGCATAATTAACCAGTTGTGGTTATTGCACGAATGGGATCGGGTCCGCAATCCCCTCTTTCACAGAACCTTCCATGTCCGCTAAAATTCAGTGTTAAGAGGACTTAATTTATTAAGATAAAGACGAATTATTTCGTGAACATTAAATGTCTACGCATTTATTGATTTGTGTAACGCGTTCACAATATATTTATTTTAATGATAGCTAGCTCATTTAGAATAATGTTTTGACAACCCAGATTTTTCCTCAAGTCACCAATGTCACAGTAGGTTAACATAGGTAACGTTAAGTGAATTCAGAATAATAATTTAATATAGCTTTATTAATTCGTAAGACTGAAGTTTATTTGGAGTCAATTTGTTTTTATGAACCGTTTAACATATTGCAGTGAAACTGTAACGGACTGTAATTGGAGTAAACTTTTTTACTGGTGGAATATCACATAGCAAACCGTCGACGTTGTTTTTCAATCGTGGGCAACCACGTTTAAATTGGCCAACGGCGGGGATGCATTTGAGAGGGGGTATCCAAACCACGAATCCTTGGCATAACTGGGGGAAACACCAGTATAATTGAACCTTCAATTGCAATGACGGTATTCGACCATATTGATGGATCACCATCTAGTTTTTCACAAATAGGTAATCCAGAAAATGCGAAAATTTCGACGGGCACAACAGTAGCTTGCTATTCCCACATTTTTCCGTCAGGAATGGGGTACTGGATCCTTGAGCCCCTTCTCCATTCCATTCCTACTTTGGCTAGGATCCTGAAAGATGATTGATTAAGAACGAAGGACAAGATAGCCAAGTATTATTTCCCCAACTACTTTTTTTAGTCGTGCACAAGAATCAATACCTGGAGTTTGCTCGTGTTTTGCGAAATTATTTGGGATGGAATAGTCCAGGTTATTGCTTACCTCATGGCAGAATGTGGTGGTTTTCCTCAATTTTCGATGAGATGCTTTTTCAATGGAAAATGTAGACTAGAAATGGATGTAGCGTATAGACGGAATTTATGCCGCGGATTGGCCGTGTCTTGCGCCAGTAGCCAACGAGGTTACGTCGTTTGAGTGACACCAAAAGGCTCTAAAAAATGAAAATTCACACTCCCGCTCGTGCACACTGCGGACCCTCACGGGGGGAGGGGGGGGCGAGGTTGTGTGACCGCCGTATTTTTGTCGGCCGACTGGGCGCCGTCGCTTTCCCGCCGAGCCGGGGTGATCGAAGCTGTCGTAGGGGGAAAAATTGTTTTGTGAACCCGAAGGGATCGTTGGTGAGAGGGGAGGGCGAGGGGGAGGGGGTCGGGATTCGACCCGCTCCTGTCTGTCGATGGTGCCTGGGGTGACGGTGGTGGTGTCGTTGGTGCCGGCGCCCAAGTCTCCCCCTTCCCCACCACCCCCCCCTCCTTCTCGTATCTCCACGCGGGGCGATAAGAGCAGGGGGTGGGTGGAGTGAGTGAGCGCCGCTCTCGGCATTACTCACTCTCCTCTCTGTGGGGCACAGTGTGGTTATCCGTCTCTTCCTTCCCCCCCGCCCGTGCTCCACCCTTGGAGTGGGGGTGGTCCCATCTGTCCCTCCTCCTCCCGACCCCACCCGCTTCCGTCTCTCTCTTTCTCTCTCTCTTCCCCCCCCCCGTGTGGATGTTTGTGATGAAACACTGCTTCGGGAGCCCTGCAGCGTCCCATTCCCCCGTCGCCGCCTTCTTCCCCCGCACTGCGTCTCCCACACAAGCTCACGCACTCCTGAGAGCTTTCGTCCCCCCCCCCACCATGCTCTCACCCCCCGTGCTCCGATCGTCCGCACATCTGCTCCTTCACCTTTTCTGAAAGGCGATCGTGTTCGGGGGGAGGGGGGTGCAGGCTGCTCCCCAAGGAGGTTGTCTTCCTCCTCTTATGTGTTTTTTATACTTCTTCATTTCGGTTGTTATAATAAGATGGTGGTGCGATGTCCGGTGGACGCCAGTTGCCATGTAAAACCGGCGTGTCAGATCCTCCCGCCCGCCCCACGATCCACTCTCCGCGACTCGGAGGGTGGTAGAGCCGGCAATACTTATGAGGTAATTTATCGGAAGCGATGTAAACGGATGGCGGGATCATTTTGTTGCCATGGTAATTTTATCTCCGAGAGTCAACGTATCTTGTTTGGGTCGAAGCGTTGAAATTGCTGGCCTAACTTGGAAGTAGCCCAGCATGTTGTGCTCTTCGGAGCAAAATATGATGAAAGGTCCCACCAGAAAGAAATGAGGATATGGAAAAGATACGTGAATGGACACGTTAAAACGGAAGATTCATCAGGGTATAAGGGGGTTGTAATTGGAAGAGGAAGAATTGGACTGGTTGGAAGAATTACTGCTGAAGTCGAAGCAAAATCCTCGGGCTGTGTGTGAAACATGAATTTTTTTCTGGGTAGCCGACTCGGAATCCAAAACACAAATCCACGTAAACATGAACGTAGGGTAGTAATCGTCTTGAGCTGTTTTCATTCGCTTGCGTTCTGTGGCGTACCTCGAACCTTGTCCGCAATAATCACTCTGCAATTTCGTCGCGAAGACTTCCAATACAGCTCCAGGCTTCGAATTTTTCGGACGTTGTTTATTTTGTTCTTTCGCTTGATTTTCCTGTGGATCATGTCTCTCCTCCATAAGAGTTCCCACAACCCACACGGATAATGACTTCATTAAATAACGTTCACCGTGGCCTAATCATCAAGGAGTACAGCGATCTAAATTGTTTTTCCTCTTCTGAATTCTGGATGCAATACGTTCTTCCCTTCGTCCTTGTAGTGTTATATATTAAAGTAAGTGTTATCACGAATGCATGCGGTGGCCTTATGATGTTAGGTTAATTCCATGAGGTGATTTCGGTCTGCAGCAATCAGACTTTTAAGATTGTGCATTGATTACTGTCGTTTGTTAATCATTGCTTAATACCTCGGTTAACCCTTAAAAGCATTTCATTGTTAGTGATAAATTGTTCTGTAGGTAGCTTTTTTTTAATTTGCCGGAGCAACTTTTACGTTATAGTTAACCCAAGAAAATGAGCAGACACGGAAGATTGTTCAAGTTATGACTCGCCTCTTATTAACGGATGACGAAATGTTGCGAGTATGCGATGGTTTCTTTTCGCATGCTGGGTATTAAAAAAAGAGTATGGTTATTCGTTTCAAACGGATGTTTTATTGGCGAACCGAGTGTTGAGTGACACGACAGCATTCCAAGCAAAGCGAGATGAATTCATAATGGGGTTATCCGTGAATAACCCATCACTTTGATCGGGACGGAGAAATCATTAAGACCTGACTGCCACCTTGGGTGTGTCGCCGAAAGCTTTTCGCGTAGTAATGGCTCTGACCTATCCCTGTGATGGGAAGTAGCCTCGCGTTCCGAAAACGCCTTCATTTCGCAAGTATTGTCCAGGTCATGGTGTGCTCACTTCTCTCTCGTCGGATCACTACGTCAGGAGCTCTGAAATCCTCGGAAAATGTCAGCGCCTCTCGAGGGCACTTGTTGAACTACTAGCGCTGTGCACTTTTCGAACTAGGAAGGGAAAGGGGTTTCCTTTCGAAAATCCAATCTGCCGTTTCTTCGCGGAAGAGGAAAAAAACGATCGCGGAGGACTGGAGTTGAGATTTCGGAATGCGTTCCTAATTAGTGGTGCGAATGTGAATCCGGTTACGAAAAGAATGCAAACCCCGAGTTCGGAGGAGGGAAACTCTATAAGAATCTATGCGTGAATGGAAAATTGGTTGCAAGTGTTGTTTCATCAAACTTTTTCTCAGATATTCGATGAATGAGCGCAGTCACTGCAACCGTGCCGATAGGTTCCCGTTGGTAGTCAATGTTAAATTCATGTGGATGAGCCTCAATCTATGTTGTTATTTTTTTCCGCTAAGAGTAAACTTCGGGTGCTCTGGGCGTGCGAAATTTCATATAACCACTGCATTTTTTTTCGGAAAACGTCATTTCTTCGGGCATTGCGCCAAGAGATAACAGGTGTATGCCAAATGAGCCCGCCAACGGACTGAGGCGACCGTAGTCTGTTCACTGGGGCAGGTGCCACGCATGGAAAAAAATGGTATTTCGGTTCACTTAAAGTTATTTAAAGGGGCCGGGGGAAATGTTTCGTTTGATGGGTAAAATTTCTCGTGAAAGCTCCAGTAATGACGGCCGCGGACGAAGATCTTTTTTTGGGTTCAAGAATGAAATTTGGCGGTGGCGAATGTATCGGGGAAAGGGCAGGAATATGCTCTGGGCAACGTGCGAGGAAATCCGCGCCGCTGATGAGTTATCGTGAAAAATTACAGGGGAGTTTTTTTACACTGGGAAACTGACGAGTTTGTGCCTACTTCAAATTACTTTTTGACGTGCACCAATTCCCGTTTGGATGGGATGATAAGAAGAAATTGGCCCCTGGCGTACGTGGTAATGTGTGCGTGCATTCTCTTATGGTTCCGAGTATACCAACCTCATCGGAGTCCATCGACATTTTTCGTAGCTGAAATAACTGCGCACGTGTATTCGTAAAACGTCAGCGTCGATTATATTTAGGACGAGGAACATTTTAGGATATTCGCCGTGACGAAGGGACTTAAGTGGAGCTGTTTTCAAAGTTTCCTTCAAAGTGTCTCTCTCTCGAATGGTCCTGAACTTCGGACTGGCTTTTTTTCTTTTTTTTTGTCGTTTCCCTCACATGACTCGACACCTTCATTCATATTTACAAAACGCCGATTTCCGACGTGTCATAACGCTTTGAGGAAATTGTTACATCGCGTCGGAGTGGTTATGGAGTCGTCTAGAACTTGCTCGAAAAAAATTCCGTTTTTGTCGGCATTGAGAGGAAATTTAGAAAATTAAGGAAAACTCAGAAGAGGAATTTCACAGTACAGAAAAAGGAATGACAACACATTATAATGGCATTCATTAAAATGTAAAAAAGATCGATGACGATGGTTAATGTGAAAAAAGACTCAAGTGGTGAAAAAGAACACGAGTCCTGTCACCCGGTTTCATTGATTGCACTAGGTTTATTTTTCTCCTGTTTTCCTCTTATTTAACTTAGAAACCTTGATAGTTTCTTCAGACACGAACTTGGAATGCATCGTATATCATATTCACAACAGTTAAACATGTATTTATTTGAATATTACCCTGTAAATCATCGCTAGGGTGTCTGGTAGAGGGTGGTTACACACCAGACTGCTTTTAACCAAAAATGCATCAGAGCAATCTATTGAATTTCCTTGATTTATAGGGGATGCATTTTGTGTTTTGACGTCGAATAAGTTTTAAAAAGTGATGGTATTGTTTGCAGGCCCGGTAGTCCTTTAAACTCAAGGGTAAAACTAATAATTATACCGTAAAAGATCATATTTGTTAAGCGCACGAAAGTAGCGTTCATTCGCGTTCCCGGGTGTTTCTCCAGGTGCCGCTGTTTACAGAAAATCGAGTCGGGTAGGAGTTCGTTAAGTTCCGGCGGTGTCACATTTAGGCACAGTAGCCATCTCGGTCGGCCGCAAGTTTTCATCAGGCATCCAGAAACGCCGAGGTCTGGTTCTCGCATATGTCTGTTCCCGAGATCCCTCCCTCCCTCCTTGCGTTGCACCCTCCTCTCCCACACTTCTGGTACCAGTCAGCCACCACAGCCGGCCTTTGGAGTGTCGAAGGCTTATCACGGTGCCGCTCTAGTTTCGCAGGCCTTCCCTTGAGAGCCGAGAGGCGTTTGGAAGTGGATGTCGATGTAAACGCGAGGATAGTTTAAAGGGAGCCATTTTGTTTCATTTATGTGTACTCGATTCCCGTGAAGTGAAATTTACCTGCGAGTAAAATTATGAGGAACAAAAAAAAAACAATTTCATTAGTCTGGGACAAGTCAATCGAAGTGGTTTATCTTATCTCATTCTTAGTATCTTACAGATTTTGTGTCGGTGTATCTTAATTATATCAGAATCAACACTGTCGTGTCCACATTATTGCCAGCAGAAGTTTTGCCTCAGTGATACAGCTTATAAAACTGGATTTCCTTCATCTGAGTTACCAAGTTCGGGTTCCGGGACCGACGGATTTTCCATTCGGGTGAATGGAAAATCTTGAGTGAAGAATTTGCCCAAAAGGAATAGTTGAGCTGTCTCGTAATAAGGAAGAAGAATATGATACAAGTATTTTTGGATTTCCGCAGCGGAGTTAAAATTTCACGTGCGTTTTTTTTACTCCTCTGCTGGAGACTTCGTCACGGTATGAATCGGTTATCTGCGGTTCATCATAGCTTTCTATAATAACCATGTAAAGCTTTTAATCAGTTCATAAAAGAAGGATAGTTTTCAATTGATGGCAAAACTCCGCTTGGCCGTACTTAGGACGATTGATCATGTTGGGATTTAAGGGTTTTTTTTCCTTCAGAGGCCGTTTCAGAAGTAAGTGCATGTTGAAAATACTTGTATGTAACCGTCAGCATTCACTCCGTTCGTGTGGTAGTCGACTGGTTAGAGGAAATCTTTATCTTCTTGTAGATCTCCCATGAGAAACCGCTTGCGGCACTGGGCAAGGAACTGCCTTGCCCCCTTACACCGATGCGTGAGTTTAAAGTGCTAATGTGGACGGGTTTAGTGCGCTGTTTAAAACCCTCACGCCTACGTTAAACCAGCCTTGTGGTTTTTTAGTTAGCGTGGTTGCTCCGTTCACTTTGCACCCCCGCGGCGAATCTGGGTTACTGTCACCACCGAACGCAGTTCATATCTGGGGAAAGGGGAAGGAGGAGCAAGGAATGTCGAATTATGCCAAGAAGGGCTTCCCGTCAAATGTTTTGGCACCGAGAAAGCTCGGGATATCGCCGGAAAACTTGGGTCGAGTGCGTTCACCCCTTCCCCACGAAGCGCGCTCTCTTCATCAAAAGATAACATCGACGTTGCATTGTTTGAAGAATGTTTTTTTCCCCCAAGTTTCCTCCCCGGCCCGGTTATTTAATCGTCTCCCGGGGCGTCGCGTGCGTATCCGCCCCTGTTTACCAGGGGTGGGATCTCGCTGCTTTCCGTCCGTTGAACCGAGTACACCTCCCAATCCGCCTCAATTTCTTGATGCCATACTCGACAATACTCGCTTCTCCCCCCCTACTTATTTTCTTTTGAAAGGATTACGAGCAAAATAAAGTTGGCGGAAGATGCTTTGGAGCGAGAATTGCTCTTCTCCGTCGCCTCGGGCTTACCGTCCGCGAGAGAAATGAGTGAGACCTGCTCTAATGCTAAAACAGTGCCGCGCAAAGTAAAGGGTGGGATTAAATTATGTACATTCTCACTGGTGTTTTTTTTAATGCGATGAAGACACGAACTCTGGTACCATGGAGTTGATAATTTATTCCCGATAACGTCACCCCTCACCCTTCATTCCCGTAATAACGCCCGTGTGTGTGCTGTGGAGTGATCCGCCATGCGTGTCCTTGGCATTTCATTCATAGTGGAAGGTCTGTTATCGTAATTTCATCTAGGCGGCATAATCAAATCCGTCAGGCGAAATCCTACTATAGGCATTAATGGCATTACTTTTTGATTCGTTTCGGATTCGCAATTTCTCTTGCGGCAGGGTAAAGGGTTTTGCAGACTTAATTTTGCAACCTCAATTAGGATCTCAACAATCGCTGGGAGTTGGGTGTCTCCCCTCCCTCCGCTACATGCCGGCCATTTTGGTTCACCGCTGAAGAATTTCGTCTCGCTTCTGTGACACCGGTAATGCATTAAAGACCTTCAAGGTTCGCTTATGTGCAAAATTGCCAATCATGCGAAAGTTAAATGCCGCGTAAGCGAACAAATTTAGTCGCCTGTGCTGCTGCATGTCGGGGTGCAAGTGAAATGGAGGCCTCCGACAGATAAATATTTTTCAGGGTCCATTTAAGTTTTATTGTATTTCTTTCCACTCGCATTTGTTAAGTAGCTTTATTCATTGCCATTTCGTCGAAAAAGACGGACTTGGTTCATAAATATTCATGATTCCTTTGCAGTTTAGCCGAAATAGCTTCATCCGAATTAGCATGCCGTTGCATGTGCTTGCTTGCCCGTCTGATCCATCACATTATTCCCGCTAGAGGGTCGAGGGCATGGAGTCCTTAGTTCAAGGCTTCACGCTCAAGGCTATTGCAGGAGCAGAGTAGTAAATTTGACGGTTTCCCCTCTCTCTACCTCCCCCCCCCATGTTGAATAGCTTCACAGGTTGCTGATGAATAATGCTAAATGACTCCCCGCGTATTTAATGCTAATTTGGATACATGTCATTTAGTTCCCATATGCCGCATGTAAATCTCGAAGGTTTTCAATCTCAATGGTCGAATTGTATTGGCGTGGTAGTTTACGGGGTAGGGCGGTGTTCTACCGACCGGAAGGGGAGGACCTTGGTTCGGTCATCGGGGACGCCTCTGTGCACCCTCAAGCCTCACCCAAGCTGTGTGCTTTTTCGGGTACCCGATCAACCAAGGAAATCATAGGTATTTCAGGTGAAGGAACTAGCCCCCCTACCCTAAAGTAAGAATTTCACACTCCGTTGGGCGTAGTACTATGTGAGCTGTTTTCTATTGTTTCAGGCTCAACTTTGTGGAAGTTTATGTTCATTAAATGAAGAACACAGTGTATATATCCACTGTTATTCATTCTCGTTCAACTAGTTTCAACGCTTAGGCGTCATCATCAGGTACAAATTAAACAAGCTACGGTCCATATTTAATTGATAGCTGACTATGACGCCCAAGCGTTGAAACTAGTTGTACGAGAATAAAGAAGTGGATATATACACTGTGTTCTTCACTTAATGAACTAGATGAGCTCTTACCCTCACCTCTCGTGATTACTGTGGATTGGTTTGGAAATAAAACTATTACCTTGTGAATCCACGTAAAAATTTTTCAACTATAAAATGCGTAATGGAAGCTCGAGGTCTTTCGTGTGCCTACCTAACATCCTGGAAATGTACATGACTGATTGCAGTGCTCATTTTGCTCTTGCTCAAATCCCGAATTACAAAAAAAACTAAAGTAAAACGCCCATCCATGCATGGATGCCGTCATCTTTTTTTTCTCTTCCCAACGCTCACGAATCCACTATTCATGAATAAAGGATGTTGTTCCATCTGCCACAAGCCCATTAGGCGGAACTGTGCGATACAAATGAGTAGTTCATATTTCTCTACTGCGTGGGTAGACGAGATGTCAGTGAAAAATTATCAGGAATAGACCACCCTTAACAATTAAAGTCCTATCTTAATTCCTGCAGTAGTTCCATATAAGCAAGCTTACGAAATAATTGTTGGCGAAACTACCCCACGTCCCCCTGTACTCTTGTACCGGTTAGTGCTCAAATATCTCATGCCCCACGTCCATGTAGTCAAGGGGCTTTGTTGGAAAGTGCAAATATAAATTCGGCGTGTCAACTTTTTAAACTGATTTCCCGGACGCTATATTTTACCGGGAAACAATTGTTTAGAACCATAGCTGATGTCGTTGGTACGATAACGAGCGGCGTTAGGGATGTAGGGTGCTTACTTAGCCATAGCCGACACTTGACCTACCAACCACGCCAAAGCTAACTTTAATAGAGAATCACAATGAAACTACGTCTAGGCAATGCCCACATCCGCTACGATGGTGTGTGGCGGGGGGTGTTAGGACGCCGGCCCGACAAGCATAAATATCAGTTCACTTTACTGTATTTTTAGCTCGCATACAGCTCTGTTGCACTCGCGCGTCTGTATACATCACAATTGCAAGCAATAATTGCTGCGCTTGTCCAATTCATCAGATTCTAGTATTCCATTTAATTTAATTTTTTCGTGCTCTTGGAATCGATCTAGTTGTGTTTACGTTTATCTCAGTGTCGTAATGGAACTCGGTTGTCCTTTACCTTTCTAGAAGTCGTAAGTCTTGCCTGCTCTATTCGAGAGCCAACAGGATCCCAACCTAACTCATGCAGCACACCTGAAGTTCGTTCACTTTGTCATCTTATCGTAATCTTTATATGTTGAAAAGAATTACCCTTTCCTATGCAACCTGAACATTTTGTCTACACATTTACCACTAATAGTGTTTTCTTTGTGTCGTAGCCTCGTAGCCATGCACTCCAAAAAGATTGTTCCTGTTTTCTCTTTGCAATTCCTTCGAGCCTGAAGCCTCACAAGGCCAAGTCCTAATACAGTTCTTTCTTATTCCACGTGGCCACTCGCGGGTTGCTCTGTGGGTAGATGTCTCGGAGGTTATGTGGACGAAGGTGTAAAGTAGTTTGGGAGGAGCACTTCCGGTGGGGCGGCCCCAGCGAAATTCCGTTTCTTTTCAGTCGCTCGCCTGCGGCCGGGAAAACGCGTAAACTTGAATGGCGATTATCGCTCAGTGAAAAATAGCCGAAAATATCCCTTCCCCTCCCTCCGCACCAATTTATTCAGAAATCGAAAGGGAAGGGGGGGAGGAGGGGAGGGAAGAGGGCGCGCTCGGCGCACGAGAGACCCGTTCCAGTTTATCATCATTGGCCAAATTCCCGCAGTGCTCACGACAACTGAGGGGGGGGGGGTGTCAGGATGGGGCGAACGTAGAAAATATTATAATTTATCGCGAAAGGAAGATGTATTCCGTACCCGATAATTACTTCATCGCCAAAATAAGCAAGGAGCGAAACCTTACCCCTGGGATAGCCGGGGGAGGGAAGGGAGGGTTGCCTGATGTTATTCGCGTACGAAACAAATGCGTTCATAAGTTTCAGGTGAATTAAATGGTTTGGCATTTTTCGCCTTCGGCCTAACGTTAGTGATTTTTTAGGGAGGGGATATGACTATCGCTGTCCGTGTTCGCACATTTTATTTTCGTAGCTTTCTTTTTCGTTCTATCGATCGAAGGGTGGTGAACGATGACTGCATGTGCGTATCGGCATTCTCGACCCAACGTCGGTTTGAATTCTTTTGTGGTGACGAGGTTTTCATCCTGAAATAAATCTAAAATGGCATCTATAACGTTACAAATGGCTATTGTGCGAGCATGGTTAGTTCACTAGTCGAAGAATCAGTCGCACTCCCATTTTTAGCTCATTACTCTCATTCCAGTCGGTTGTATAACTCTCTCGGTCAAATTGGATTTTTTTTTAGCTAAGCCCTTTGTGGCGCCTCGGAATTTTTCCTGTAGTGTCGTAATATTGACGTTGGAGTTTTTTTTAGCTTCTCGAGGACGCCGTTTTTCAAAGTAACCAATCCTCAAATTTCAAAGATTCATGGAAAAACAATACATAATCAGTACGAGCAAGGTACGTGGTCTTAAGTGCTAAAATAAAGTGCACCTTTGGGAATTATATCTCCAATATGGCATATGAGACAAGGAGTATCCTGTTCGAATCCAAGACTTTTATCAATAGCTTCTGAGCACGGAGTTATCGGTTTTGAAACCCAGGTTGAGCAGACACTTACTCTTATTAGACAGATCCTATACGTGTGTAAGATTGAGGGGAACAGACCCCTACTCTGCGAATCATTATGTCAGTCGCCTTATTATTTTAAATGCTTGGTTGTCTAAGATCCTTCCTTCTTCTTAATAGTACTATGCCTTGGAAGAAAGGAGGCCCTTCGCCTTGGGCCACTACCAATCCCAAAAAGATCCCCTCCCCCTCCTCTCTTCCTTCTCGAGTGGCCCAGCCTATTTACGATTTCTGACCATGCCCGGTTTTTCTTTAATTTCCGACTTAACAATGCCATCATATTTATATCGTGGTAACCAGAAGAGTATTAAAATGACCTCCCATTATCTTCACTTGAAAAATTTCCAAGCGTGGGGAAGGGGGCTTCTGGGGGGTAGGGCCGAAAACCATTGGATTGGATGGGCCATTGGATAACCAAATGGCCCGACTCGTGTTAGTTTGAAGCGAATGGCTGGTAGAAAATTCCCCACCCACTGGGACACCCATAATGGCTTTCCTACTACACGTGTACGGGATCGCTCCTGGGGAAAGAATCGAATCACCGCGCGCCGCGAATGCGTTTATTTCGCATTGAAATGGGCGGGAGGTGGAGGGAAGAGAGAGGGAGGGAGAGTGATTGCGAGAGAGGGAGGGAGGGGAAAGGGAAGGTTTGAACGGTGGGACTTCAACATCGATCGCTTTTAGGATTCGAAGTAGCCGTAAGCGTTTTGGGACGGCGTGACTTATGGTCGAGGATTCCTCTCCCGGCCCCCTCACCACACCCTCGCGCTCTCCCACCTTCCACTTCCGCCGGAAGAGCCTTCCCAAATCCCTCCACACCCTCGGATGTGAGCTCCATTTGGCGGCAGAGCGCACCGATGGCCGTGTGATAAAAGCATCGCGTAGGAACGTCGAGAAAAAAAACATAAAGAAGAAATTGTTTTAACTGCAATGTCTTCGTCGTCGTTCACTATCTGTCGTTGGTTAGTGCTATAAAGCCAGATTATGAAAAATGTTAAGAGAAATTTATCTAGCGACTGTTTCAAATCATTGTATTCTTAAAGTATTATCGATAGAAATTAAAATTATGCCATGACAACACCCATCGGCCAGAGCTATGCGATTGATTGCGGGTGATAATTTCTTGGTTCTTTGGTGAACTAATTGATAATATTGCGTTGGTTTTCAATTTATCCGCTTCTGCCTTATTTCATCCCGGTTAATTTCACGTCGAGCCAAAGGTAACCGAATCCCGCGTCATTTTCATTTAGTGGCACTTCTCAAAATCTGGTTGTAAGTGGGGTGATAGTTATGGGGTTTTAACTGAAATTAATTGTCGATTTCCGATGTTAAAATTTTTTTGCCTCATTAGGTGACTGGATCGATTTTTTTTAAAGCTTATGGATCCGTTAGAAATTTGATAATGTTTGTGAAGACCTTAAATATGTATGCATGAGAAACATTGTTTATCGCCGGTATATTTTTACTCTTCGTTATTTTTTTTGTTAAAGTAACTAACGTAATCGTAGGACTGATGGTGATAGACTTTTGGTTTAATTCCATCCTTGAATTTAAGATTTAATTTAAAGTGAGATATAAGATTTCATCACACCTTAAAGGTCATATTTCTGTCTTAATCGGTGCTCACCGTGAGCCTTATTTTTAAAATATAAATTCGGTCAAAGCTTGAAATGAGCGCATAAAAATAACATGGGATGTAAAATCCTGCACAGTTATTTAAAAGCACGGATAAAACAAATGCAGATTTTTCACGTCCCCCGGGTTGTAACTATTATTGAAATCGGTAAAACTCAAAGTTGACGCTTTGGTCACCCCCAACGAAATGAAAATTACCACTTGAATGGGGAATAAAATTATTTAAATCCGAGAGGCCATCCATTAGTTCCCCTCAAACCTCTCCCGGCTGAGCCCTCGTGAAATAATGGCTGGAGTTTTCTATCTCCGTCCCTTGCCGTACACGCGATTCACACACGGGGTCTGGGTCGTCGGCCGCTGGCTGGCTGGTCGCCGGGCACTCCTCCCCGTTCTGGGCAGGTGAACGCGCTCGGCCCCTACCATCCCCTCTCACCTGCCTCCTCCTCCGCAACCCCCCTCCTCCTCCTCCCACCCAAACGTCTTCGTCGGCTGTGGCTCCGCCTCAAGGTCGCCTTCCATCCTCTCGCCCGCCCACCGAACATCGCCCCGCTCTCAATTTTTTTTTGGTCTTCTCTCCCTCCCAACCTGCCCCTCCCTCCTGATTGCACCCTCCCCTTTCCTCTACCCTTCGGTCTTCTAAAATCTCCCACCCCCCTCACCCTCAGTCTACATCTCTCTACCCGTCTCTCCATCTCTCTCTCTCTCTCTCCCTCGTCTCAACCTCTTCCCGCCGCAGACTGCCAATCGGTCTCGCTTGCCCCCAGACGCCGCGGTTGTCAAACCGATTTTTGGAACGTCGCCCGGTCCACCCACTAAAAGTTGCTGTTTAAAAAAAAAATGAAACGCCCTCAGGTGGGCGCAGGTCTCGGGAAGGATCGAGCGTGTCTTCGTTGCAAACCTTAGGCACACTACTGTAGGATATTTCGCTCGATAGATATTGTCAACTGTAAGGTTTTTCTTGGTCAGCGCAATGCGAATGCCACATCTTTCCGTTTCATTGTCTCCTCTTAGGTGTTTGAGGTTGTGTACCTTTCCACGCGCGAGTTTGACGCTCAAGGTCATTCCATAAAGGAACCGGCCGTCGGAGAAATCCACAATGGGGCAACCGGATGACCAGGTCCCAGGACGAGTGTCGAACCCGTTTTTGGTTTAGCCGTAAAGTGTATACTGTCTACCACCGTGGGTTGTTGTGCCGCTTCAGTGTCGGGCAACTCGTGTCGAAAAGGTGGAAATTGTGTCCATTTAGCCTCGAGAAAGTTAGGAACAGTGCGAATGCGGAATGCTTTTCATTCGTAGCACTGGTTGTACTCGTACGTATAATTTGTCGGGTTAGTACAGATTGTCGAAAACTGATTTTTTTTCGATCGAACACACCTTAGAAACTGCCCCCCTTGGTCATGTGCAAGATATTCGTAGGAGCCCTCTTTAATATGTGGGTGTAAACAGTTGGTGGTTTGTTATGATTATTGCAACCCATAAAAAAATGAGTCCCCATCATTTTTGTCTTCTTAAGGAGAACGTGTCATTTGAGCGTTCGTCTTTTATGAGCCTACGCAGCTGAGATATAGGTATCCATCCCTCGGGGAAGTTTCCTTTGTTGTACCCGGGCGAGCCATAAAAAGCCTCGTTCGCCTTCGAGGGATGGCCGAAAGTCTAAGTGCTCCTTCGGGGCCATCCTTGGTGTGTTGTCGAAGAAGGTACGACAGGCTACACTTCGGACTGCGGTGTACCGCTGCCAGCTTACAATTAAAACTTTTGGGCTCGCCAGTCGTTTCTGATGCCATCTTTCGAGGCGTGCAATTAAGGTTGCATCTCCACTAGTTTATGACCCCATTTTTGGGCCCTTCAAGTATTTAATATACGCCCTTTAAAAAAAATCTCCGGAACTTAAAAAAAAACTCGCATTGGGGCAAGCTCTCTTTTCAGTCGATCAGGTACTCGTAAAAGAAGACCGCCTAAGAAGAAAGTAGTTTGTACGATGGAGGAAAGAGGTATTCTTGGAAGATGCACCCTCGGTTTCTTTTTATTTTTGTGCATCGGTGTACTTCCAAAAGGCTTTATATTGCGTGTCCCTGCATTAAGTACGAGTACAGAAGACTTCATGGTTGTGTGGGTGGTGATGTTTTACGCTCATCTAGTGTTTTGGAGTCCGTGTTTAAATAATTCAGTTGCAGATTTTCCATCCGTCAACGGGACCTAGAAAACTCAAATTAAAGAGGAGGGGAACAAAAGCACTTAAAGACGCTCTCCTTCTTTCGCCGTTCTGCTATTTTCCCAAAACAGCTGTTCGATCCGTGTTGGTTGGTTTTTAAAGTATTAACTGGCTTTTAATCTAATTTAAATTCTTTTAATCGAAATTTATTCTGACATTAAAAAAATGTCGAATGCCGTTAATTGCATGCTCGTATTGCATAAAGTCCCATTGTCGGCACAGGAAATGTTCTCTCCGAGATTGTTTAAAGCAGAGAATATACGTACGTATGGTTTCCCATTGCGTATCGAATGTGTGAAGAAGTGAATAACAGTTAAACGTTAATTGCTGAGAATTTCTCAATATCAATTTATCCTCAAGTTATATTTAGCCAATCGTTCGCCGATAGTTTTCACCAAAATGTTCGACGAATGCTCTTTAGTCAGTGCAACTTAATGTTAGCTAGTTGGTTAGTGAATGGCGGTTGAATCCTTAAAAAAATGAAGGTTTAGCATGAGCGGCAGTAAAATTGAAGGTCGCCCTTACCTAGTGAATATTTTTCCTTTGAGACTCGCGTTCCAGGGAACTTTTTCTGGTGGAAAGTAAGAAACCACATCCTGGCCATGATTTGCATGCCGACAGGAAGTGGGAGGCTCTCATGAGTTGATGGGAGTGGCTCATTCATTCATAGTGAATTCTTATGAATTCGAGTAGTCGAAAGGTGACCCTACCTATCAGAGAACTATTGAGTTATTTTAGTCCTGAATTCTAGGCACTTATGAGTCGCCCAGTATGTCAAAAAACTTGACAAACATTGTGGACGTGGTTTTCCATCGTCTTTACGCATTCATTGCGGAAGCGTAGGTTTTCCTGGACAGAAGACGTTTTGGTCGGAGATAGGGGAAGGTTGTTGTGATGTTTTTTTATAAATGATTCGTCACCGTCCCATTGAATGTAACGACTGGAGGAGATAAAGTGAATGGGACACTCGCTCACGGCTCGCCCAGGATCAACCACGTGTGGGCAGCAGTAACTCCCGGGTGAGGGAAGCCCCCCTCCTCCTCGCGAACTTACTCCGGGCGTAGTGGCACGAAGTGAAAGTGGTCTCTGGAATTCCAGGCGTCGAAGATCGTCTCTTTAAATGTGACTCTGGTGTAATCGCCCCTCGTCCGTGCATATGATTCCCGGTTTCTGATCGCGGAATTTGTGCGATGTACTTGAAATTGAGGAACGTCGTCCTCAAGGCGAATTTGCCTGTTCGTGTCAAGCATAAGAGGCGCGGTCAGACACACATGTCGCCGGTTGGATTCGGGAAGTGACGCCCACGCCTCCACCGATCGCCTCGCGTTGGAAAGTTAATGGGCCCACGATCTTTTTCGAGAGTCGTGATGATATGTGGGCGTGGTTACTTAACGAGTGTTTCCTTGGATGTTGACTGTAGGGTTCCAGGTTTTAATCCTGGTAATGCTTCTAGCTTAGTTCGGTTGAGGGCTATTATTTTTTGGACAACCATCCGGAGAACTAGTTACTGAAAGGAACTGCTTCTCCAATTATGTTAATTTCACGCGTAGGGGTTCTTTTTACTGGGGAACTCACCCCATCTTTCAGCGACCTTCAGGGAATGGATCTTGGTTTGGCTTTGGTTCCATTGGTAAACCCGCCATGTTCCAAAGGTGATGACTCTGGTACGACAGTGAATCTATTCATACCCCATAACCTGACATGACGCACGAGCAAGTCTGCCCCAAGGGCCCAGAATTTATTCCTGAAATCTGCAAACCTATGAATGATGGATTTATTGTGTCTGGAAGGCATATAATGAACGATGTAATTCTAAAGCCTCATACTATATGTATGAGAAGAATATTACAATCAAGTAGGGCAATCACTTTTCGAATTTATTCTAAAGGAATAAGTCCATGCATTCACATCTAAAGGAATACAGCTGCTGAATTAATTTACAGGAGACTTATGTAAGGGCAGTTAAAATATTTAAAGAAGAGATTTTTTTATTAGCTACAAAACAATATTACATATTACTTTAAAAATCTTACAGTTAAATTTTTCTTCTTCTTTTAATGTACATTAAACTTATCGGAGAATGAAAAACATAATTTTAGTATTTCTTCCTTGTTGATTTATTTTCTCTGACACTGTATTATGGAAATAAAATATTTCATGTTTGAAAGCCATGGCTTTAATTCTCGATTTACACTGAACTATCATAATTTTTTTTAAATTTGTGATTGTTAAGTGTAAATCGAGAATTTGGGATTCATTAACATCATGCTAAAATTGTGATTGTTTGTTTGTTGCCTGAAGTACTTTATTAAAAGCTGATTTATTTTATTCATTCTAGGGCGGTGAAGGCATTCCAACAAGTGCTGTATGTGGAGGCTGGCTTCAGCAGGGCTAATGAAGTCCATCTGAGGCTTGGTTTGATGCACAAGGCGAATGGCGACTGGGATTCTTCTTTGAAACACCTCCAGTTGGCCCTTATAGACGCCTCTCCCTCATCGTTCCCCAAACTAGAAAGTAAGTGAATATTTAAATTTTATTTGGAAATACAAAAGAGACTTTTTGTGACTGCTTAGTAAATTAATAGAGTGCTTCCAATATACTTGAGATAAGAGCAGTAATATATATATATAGATGATGCGGAAGTACTCACGAGAGCAATATAACTTTTGGACGGCACAATAGAACACAGAATAAAACAGATAACACGTAGAAGGACACTCACACTGTAGATGATTTAAGCTTTCGGCCTACTCCGAGGCCTTCTTCAGGTCAGACTGACCTGAAGAAGGCCTCGGAGAAATATATATATATATATTTTCAAGGACTCAGGGATATTCGGAACATGTTTATTAAAGAATGCTACATTTCCCATTTTAATTTTTGCACTTTGTGCCCCGATGGTTGTTCGATGTTGAATTATATATGGTTGAATATGGTTATATATGGTTGAATATATATGTGTATTATTACGGCTAGCCACACTTAATTCCAAGTATTGACCAAGATCTTGTCTGTTCAATTCTATGTTGTCATCTCAGCTGGGCATGGGATTAAAACCACTAGGTTGATCAGAGATACTGGTCATTCCTTGTTTTTGAAGTAAATTGCCAAAAATAGTTACTCGTTGAGTGTATGCATCGCTGCCCTCTTCAATGTCCTCTCGCTGGAATGAATTCCAAGAGGGCTTATATTACCCCTTGGTTTTGTGCAATAAAAACTGTTGCAAGATAAGATACACAATTTTACACTTAATTTTTTATGATGAGCCCTACATGCTATATGTATGGCCAAATATTCAGTTTAGAGTACATCTTAGAATGGCATGTACAGCAATATGCAGTGTGAAAAGACTATTTTTTTTCTCCAGGCACTGGATACAAGTAAAATGTTCATCATTATGGAATTACCATTATCTTGCATGTTCATTAAATTACTATGGTGGGGGTGCTGTATATTCAAGTTGAATTATTTGCCTGGAAATGCAGTATAGTTTTTTATAAGTGTAAGAATGTCATATATCCAGCTAGAGGAGAGGAGCTTAGGAAAAAAGATAATAATATAAAATATCCTTGCAATATGAACTGCTTGTTACTGTTCTTTTTCCTTCACTGAAAGCAGTTTTCCAGAAATTCTCAGTTCCAACAAAATCAATTTGGGATATACTTAGATGGGGGTGTTTAGGAACAATGCCCAGAATTTAAACCTGAGGTCCGTCATTGATCTGAGATCTGGTCAGTGACCTTCCCCTTGAGGTTTTTCTGCATCACCTCACCAAGTGTTGACCAGGAATATAAGCTATCTTCTCTTGAAACCTTAAATATCTTTTTTCAATATGCACATGTACTATGGCCTTGTACTTTTTTTTATTCCAACTCTTTGTTTCATGAGTTAATTCAGATGAGTGGATGTTTAGTAACTCCATTCCAATTTCATGATTATAAAATTAAATTAACTCAAGAAGTCCATGCTTGAATTTTACATGTGTTCCCCTCAACTCTTACAGTACGTTTCCATATTGCACATCTATATGAAGTGCAGGGAAAATACAAGACAGCCAAGGAGAGTTACGAGCAGCTCCTGAGAGAGAAAGATCTCCCAACCCACCTCAAGGCAGACATATGTCGCCAGTTAGGTAAGCTTTGGTTTTCAATTTCTAAGTGTTGCCTGCCATAGTGGTTACTTATTATGTCTATTTTTAAGAATTGCTCAGGGATCTGCATTAAAAGGTAATAGGCAGCTATTAAATTCGTGTGTATAACTGTCATCACGATCAGAATAAGAAAAAAAATTACATAAAAATAGTCGACAGTGCTTTCAATTTAGATGTTGTAAACATGTACATTTCTGATGTATTTTATAGCACCCAAGGTGTCGAATTTTTCTTTGGAATTTTTTGTTTCATTAAATACTACACTAATTGTTTTGTTTTAATGTATATTTTCCCACAATAACACCATATAGAACCTCAAGTAGCTGACTAGTAAATTGTACACTTGTTTGTATTATTTGTGTGATGCATATAAACCAAATGAGTCATATTGACGATTCAAGATATGCTACTGTGAACACAATAATAAATACTCCATTTAATACAGTAAATATACTCCAAATTACATACAGTTTGTTATATTAATTTTATCTGCAAAATACCCTAGTTGAGGATTTGGGTATTTTTCATTTATACCATGAATGACATTTATTGGTAGAGAATTTTCCATTTTAGTTTAATTGATGTATTAGCAACTATTCCACTCAACAGAACAACAGAAATATTTGATTTTTTGTGATTGTTTTAGATGTATATTTAATGAATTAAAATTCAAAAGGACATAACATGTATGGTAAAGCGACACTTCATTGTAAATTAATTATAAATTTTAATTGAGATGTTTGAAGAAAATGAATTGTTGGCATCAGAGTTAAAGGAGATTAAATTTTAGTTCTCTGCTTTATCATTAACTAATCTAAAATATGTACTAAAGTTTAATATCATGAATGTAGTAGCACTTGCATTAGATAAACATTATTTTGGTCAAGTTACATCTTATGATGGCATGAAGATTGTGTTAAGTGGCCATATGTTAATGTTTCATTTGTATTTTTGTGTAGGATGGATGTATCACAGCGTTGAGTCCCTTGGAGATAAATCACAAAGGGAAAGTGTGGCCATCCACTGTCTCCAGAAGTCAATAGAGGCAGATCCCAAGTCAGGCCAATCTCTTTACCTTCTGGGAAGGTGTTACGCAAGCGCAGGGAAGGTGCATGATGCATTCATAGCATACCGCAACTCTGTTGAGAAGTCTGAAGGAAATGCAGACACATGGTGCTCCATAGGGTGAGTTAGCTCCATCGATTCATGTTGTTGCTTTATTATGCCTAATGTTGTTCACTATCTAAAGCCATTTCTTTGGATAATTATATATATACCTCTCCTTAAGTTCTGTATTATACTGATTTAGATAAAATGAAATGCCTCTATTATCTATATATTACGTTATGTGTGTGACTCTGTGATCTAATAATGGAATTTAGGTTTGTGAAAAGTGAATAAATCCTGCACTACTCTGCTTTACTTTGATCTCTAGCATATGACTAACAATTAATTTATTTAATGTTGGAGTCATCTCAAAATAAGTGATATTTTTGGAGTAAAAGTGGTAGTATGAGAAATGTGCACGACAAATTACATCCAAGGTCTTCATAATTTTTTATATTATGTAAGTGTTTTTTCTTACAAAGTTCACATTAACACATCACCCTTATCTCTACCCCTCTCGATACATTACTAGATTGAGAGGAAGAATTATGTGGTCTGTTTCTTGATGTCATATTCCAGAAAGTAGAACATTTTTGTCATCTTTTTAGCTATAATTCAGACTATCTTTAGCCAACACTGGTTGTGGCAGTGGTATCAGTCCCAAAACTTAAGACTAAGCCAATTGAAGTGGATTGTAATAGTATTTATTGATGAATTCACATCTTGTACGATCTAGGGTTCTGTACCAGCAGCAGAACCAGCCTATGGATGCACTGCAGGCCTACATATGTGCCGTTCAACTTGATAAAAGCCATACAGCAGCATGGACTAATTTAGGTAACATCCCAGAAAGTTTCTCTTACATATATTTTTGTATTATGTGGACATTGGTCTTGCATGAAAATTACTAGCATAATCGGTTCATCTTGAGATAACTTTCCTGTTGATTTGTAAAGTAACACAATGTAAAAAAAGTCATCATTGCGTTAATTTTGTATACATTAATTTTAGGTATATTGTACGAGAGTTGCAGTCAACCGAGAGACGCTTTTGCTTGTTACGTGAATGCCACACGTGGCACCAACAAGCCGATGAACCCAAATCTGAGTCAACGCATTAAGTTCCTTCAAAGTCACCTCAGCAACGCCCCAATGCCCAGCGTTACCAGCAAGTGAGTGGTATCTTAAGTGATTTATGCATGTTCACGGGTAAATAGGTAGCATGGCTTCCTAAAAAAAGTAACTGAACAATTCAGTGTTTGCATGGTAATTGAATAAATCATTGCATTCCACTAGAGTCTCTTCAATTTGCTGTCCAGTTTAGGGGAAGTTCCAGTTCTGGAACAAGGGATGATGGAAATACCTGGAAATGAAACGGGAATGAAATTGTCGAATTAGAATTTGACAAGTTCTTTTGGAAATTTGTGGAAATGGCAGTAATACATTTCAATCGAACAAATTGATCATGGATTTCTTCTAGAGTATTTATTAGTGGGAACAAAATCTACAATAGTAGGATAAAATTACCTTTAACGCATCGCTCCAAAATAATTTATTTTGCGTTTCCCATCGATGTTTTTTCATCAAAATGTTTATTATTTTTCTTAATTTGTTTTATGCATAGAATGACTAATAAAGGATTTCTTCAGGATTTTTTTTAAAACCAAATTATCATGCGGTTATTTCTCATTCATTAACAATGACTGAAAAATTCAATTTACAAAACTAGAAACTCAGTTGGCCAAGAAAATAATCTACAAAAATTCATCCAAGAGAATCTTTTATTTATCAGAATTTGGATATTTTTAACTGATATCATGAGATTGTTTAAGGTTCACCTATTATATTACTCTAAAACAAGTCACTACCATTACTGCTAGCACGCTAAAGTAAATCATGCTAGCTTTATTGTTAAAACTTCATAAAAAATGTTTTTATTGATATAATAGTTGTGGTGTTTAACAGATGCCATATTTATATGAATGTGTATTCATAATCATTTGTTTTGTAAACACCCAAAGTAGATGAGATGGTATTTAAGTGTATTGCATAGATGACATTGAAACAACTGAAATCAGATGAATAATTGAGATGTATAGGGAAGAACATGTGTGTGATATTCTATTATAAAACTGGCAAATGTGCACATTCAAGAATTCAATGGTTTGAGGGTTGACTATGTGAAAACTCATGGTCGATGAATAAATAAACTTAGTATTTTTTACCCAAAAAAAATATTGTTTATTTATTCAATAAAGTGCATGTTTCTTAATGAGCTATTAAGAGTGTCCACATTCTCCTTTTGTGTTTTTATACATCCTTAATTATATGCGCATCTGTTGAAATTTCTTCCCTTATCAAATGTTTTCAACATAACTTTGCCTGCTTAAACTTAATAGCATTTTTTCAAGTGGCTTGCCATATATGTTCTCATTAATGTGAGTTGCTTTACATTTTAATCTATATAATTCAATGGCCTTAAGTCGGGATTATTTTCCCATGTTGCCATTCCTAGGAAAGTGTGGTAAGTTAGTTTACAATCAAGAAAAATGATAATTTGTCTGTGATCATTTGAATGCCCAGCTCGTTTGCTATTTGATATGAAATTTAAAAGCGATTAATTCCCTTTGTAATCCAAATTCAAGTCCAAAGGTTTATCTTAAATGGGTCTAATGATAATTTCTTGCTCTCTTTTAAGTGTTAACTGAATTTTATTAGTTGAGAGCATGAATTAGTTCAAGCTTCTTCATGTACAAATTTGTTATATTTTTAAAGATGTTTATTTGGCTAAATATTTGTTGAATTGTTTTGTTTGAACCAAGATGATAGTAAGATTTCATTTTGCATTGCATATTTGAGGCTCTCAGTAATAATGGCTTCCTTTGTGACTCTGAACAGACGGCGGCAGCTGCCCTCCATAGAGGAAGCGTGGAACCTGCCCATATCTGCTGAGATGACATCGAGACAGCAGCAGCAGGTGCACCAGCAGCACCATGCGCATGGGCAGCAGCAGCAACAGCAGGGCATGATGGTGGGTGCATCGATGGGTCACCACCATCACCCACACACCCACCATCCTCAGCACCCACACCAGCAGGGGCAGCACCAGAGGATGACATCGGGCGTCGCCCAGCAGACTTCCCCTTCTGCTTTTCACAAAGGGTATCAGCAGGTGAGGGTTGAGGAACCGGCAGTTAAGTAACAGTTTGATCATCTTAGGAATAAGCTAGCTGTGGCTGTCCAGCGCTTAATGCATAAGCATGCCCCTTTAGGTGTTTATCTCCATACCATCATATAAGCTCTGCACAAAGGTAAAGTCCCTAATTTAGTGAACGCCATGGGGAGATTCTGTGGCACATGTACTTTTCTCAAAAGTATTCGCACTAGGGTCAATAGTGAGAGAAATATCCAAATGCTGTGGTAATATTTAATGAGGAATGAAGCCTCTCTCATGAAATGTAATTAGGCTGTTGAAATATGTAACAAGTAACTTACTTAGGTGATATGAATGACCTAATGAGAGGGAAAAGTGCTTCATTAATTTCTCAGCACAGTTTTAATGTTTCGAAGTAAAAGTCATTTTGATCTTTGTGGTGTGCTTTTTCAATTTTAACACAGTGTAAATTTTTCATAAGGCAAATGAGGAATTCCTTATTATAAGTTCATTTACTTATGAGGTATTTTCCTCCTGGCTTGCATTAGGTACAACTTAAAAACCTCTGTGAATCTTATATGCGTATGTCTTTTTCTGACTTTAATTATTCCCTAGGACAGTGTAGTCGTGTTTTCTCTCCGTTATTATGCATGGATTGTATGTAGAATGTGTACAAGAAATATCAGGGAGTTATCGTGAATTGAATGGATTCAACTGAGAATTCTAAAATAGTTTTTTTTTATTTTCAAGTTCAATGATTTTTGCTGAAAAGAAATGAGCTTCACTATACAAGTAAAAAAAAAGGTTTTCATGGTAGTGGACTATGTCATTACTTCAAATGCATTTTCAATACAAAATATCTGAGAAAATATTCCCAAGAACTGGCACATACTGTGGCCTCTTGTGTGAAAAGGAATATTGCATTCATGAATCACAATTTGAACCAACTAATAGAGAAAATGTGGAACTTAGAAAGCAAACTGCAATTTTCATGGGAATTATTATTATAAGGTAATCTACCAGTTAGGTAGGTTTTAGATCGACTTGACTACCAAATAAATATTTTGTGACTCCTAACAAAACGCAATCCAGAAACCTACTCTACGTCAAATCCTTCTTCATCTCTGGGTACTTCTTTCCTCCCTTCATCCCGCCCAACATCCCTATCCTGTTCCTGCCCTTTCCTCATTCGCCTAACATTCTCCCCTCTATTACCTTCTTCAACATTCCACTACCTCTCAATACGCCTTTCATCCATTTTTTCTGCCTCAATAGGATTTCTCTCAACAAACCCCTCTCCTCACCCACCATCTCCATTACTTCCTCATTTGTTTTTCCTTTCGGTCCATTTTACCTTCTCCATTCTTTTCCACACCCACATTTCAAAAGCCTCCAATCTACATCTATCCTCCTACTTCAGCAACCACGTTTCCGCACCGTACATAGCTATGCTCCATATCAGAGTTTTTACGAGTCTTGTCTTAACATCCCTACTCAACGTCCCCTTCATCAACTCCCTCCTCCTCGAGAAAACCTCCTTGCCTAGCGCAATTCTTCTCCTTACGTCCCCAATACTTTGACCATGTTGGTCCAAAATACTTCCAAGATACGTAAACTGTTCTACCAGCTCTATTTTTTCCCCTCCTATTTTAATGTTTAGCTTAGCCTTTCTCTTTCTGGAAAATCGCATAACCTTTGTTTTATTATTATTGATTATCATCCCATATCTATTGCTCTTAATTTCCAATTCACTCAGCAATGCTTACAACCCCTTGGCTGACTGAGCAAGTAATGCTTGGTCATCAGCAAACCTAACCGATTTTACGAATTCCCCTCTGAAATGCATTCCTACCTCCATTTCTCCCTATGCCTCTTTAATCATTTCCTCCACATATACGTTGAACAGTACCAGTGATAATGGGCAACCCTGCCTTACCCCTCTTCCTAACACTGCCCAACCGGACTCCCTCTCTCTCAGGTAAACGTATACATAAAGGTACGCCCATACGTAAACTCTGCCCTCACCTATCCTACCCAGCCTTCAGAGTTGATTTCTGTGGATGGTGATGTTTTCTGTGAGCTTATTATTTGCTGCTTACCTAACCAGCATTCATTGGTGTATGGTTTTGAAAATCCAATTGCTCAGATTTTGAAAATTCATTCTAGCTCATTTTATCTTCAACATAATTTTTGATCACATTTTATTTTGTAGCCACTAATAATTTCAAGCTTCAATTGTAAAATGGGGTATGAGAAAAGAGCAATTGAATGGTTTTTAGATTCGTAATATTTAAGTAAACAAGAATAAACTGAATATTTTTTCAAATGACTGTCCCGTGTCCATTCCAGTTTCATTTTCAAATCCCATTTCTCTCTGTATTTTTTAGCATGATACATTGTGTGAATATTGTCAAGCATTATCTTTCATGTCAAAGTCAAGGTCGGTGTAAAAAAAATCTTAGGTGGGTTAATCAAGTTTGTAGTTATTCAGTTCATAATGAAATAGTTCCACAAAGTAATTTCAGTTTCAGCATATTCTCACTGTCAAAAAAATACTACCTGTTTGCTGTATTTAATGAGCCCTCAATTTTTCTGGTACAACTGAAGCACATGCAATGTAATGTCCATATGGGCTTACTTTTTGATGGAAAATTGATTTATAATTGCACGAAACAAGTCACATTTTTCCAATTCATGTCAAAATACAGTTAAATATACATTGCTTTGGCTGCCATATGTTTGACCACAAGTAAATAGGCAATGAGCCCTACTTCTCTTATATGCCTTAAAAATTCTTTTATCACATGCACCAATATCAAAAGCACATCCTTTTTCACCAATTGTAACAAAGGAAAACTCTAAAATACTGTAACGTCGACAAATATTTTAAGTTCTAATGAAAGTAAACATTTGTGAAAGCTAACATCTGAATTTTTTTTAAAAGTATGTAAATTCATAAACGTATATTTGCAAAAATATGGTTCAATAATGAAATAATTGCCCCAATCCTGCATATTTTGGCATTACTCAGTGGTAGAAGAATTGATATTCAATTTGAAAATCAAGCAATTCAAAAGAGAAGAAAGCAGCAGTTAATATAAAGGGGAGATTTTTTTAATATCTTTTACTGTAGTCACTCATGCGATTGCACTCTTTGGTGACATTAGCATTTGGCATAAAAGGCTATTAACTTCTCCAGCCGTTGTTGTTTTAGGCCTGGGCATACTTTGGGTTTGCTTAAATGTTGCCAAAACCTTGGAATATAATGTATTGGAAGACATTATGAATGAAGGGAATAAAATTTTCCCCCTTGAAAGACGCATGGGTAAGAACCTATAAAAATGTTATGCAATGATAAGAAAAGCAGTTGTTGGAGAGCAAATTTGATTGCCTGATGATCTTGGAACTAGGATGCATCTTCCTTCGACAACATAGTTATTGGCCCTTAAGGCAGACAGAAGAGGAGGGTGAGAATGTCTTATCTTCCCATGTGCCCTCTAAGTAGGCCTGAGATATCAAGAAACTGCGGGAGATGCCGCAACAGTAACTTTAATGGAGTCATCCGCTACATGTGCATTACAATTCAACAATTTCAGAGAGTAAAAATCATTTGCCTTGATCGGGATCCCTGTCAAGGCGAATGATTTTTACTCTGAAATTGTTGCATTGTAGGCCTGAGATATTTGGGGAACCTGAACCAAAACATAATAGGGATTGTCAAAAATCATCCCGACTCCAAAGTTAATGTGAACTGTTTCCATGCCAATTTCAGGACACTGTAGAAAACCACTAAACTTCATCAAAAAAGGGCTAAATAGACTGCTTTGATCCTTTTTAGTGAGACAAAAATGATTATTAGACAATGGAATACGTAGACAGTTATTTATCATGCCATTTAAAGAGAGCAATTTTATGAAGCCTATTTATTAATATTTTATTGACCTACTGCATCTATGTTTTTTTTTAAATTTTACTAATAACATGGTTTCTTCTGTTGTTCCAGGGAGCCCAGGGCCAATATGCTGTTTCAGGGACTGTAATAGGTGGTAGTGGGAATCCACAAGGTCCTCCACCTCCGTATCCATCAAATCAGCAGGGACCTCAGCAACGTCAACCTGGACAAACGTCACACATTATCCAACAACAAGTGGGAAGTAATCAGCAAGCCATCTCAAATGCAAATAAAAGGTTTAAGGTGAGTCTTAACTGAAAATGGTGAAAAGGTCTCCCTCAATTTACTGCGTTCATATTTTTTGTAGTTTAGAAGTTCATTTTTGTATTAAGTGTGCACAAACATATCAAAACTTTTGCCAAATATAATAGTAGTATATGAAGTTAAGTCTTGAGCCAGTAAAAATACCATTAGGTGAGACACCATTAGATAGCAATGTTCATATATTGGTTAATTTTCACAAACAGACCAGGGGTCAAAGCAATTTATAATTGGCAAACAGCTTGTTCTTGCAACTTTTCAATTTCATATTTTATTGTTAATGAGGTAGGGAAAGCCACAAGTTTATTGGCCAGCTTGATTGTATTCATTTTTAGGAATGTAATTAGTATAATCACAAATACCCTACGAGTATACTCAACTACATTAATTTTTTTACAGATTTGGGTTTTACATCTCTTTGTTTATGTTCCCTTGTGCTGTCACTTAATTCCTCTTACTTGGTTGTTAAAGTTATCCAGTAACTCTTGCTTCTGTGGTAACTTCAATTATTCCATTCATTAAGCTATTGTGCATAAGGAAATGTCAATTTAGTCTCCACCTTCTTCTTTTTCATACTGTATAAGACTCCTTTTTTCTGAGTTGTTCCAAGTACAGTGAGCTCCTAATCATCCTGAGTGACGATGGAGATAGAACATACAACTAATCAGAAAACACATAATTAAACCTTTTGCTTTGTTATTTTACTGTCTTCATTTAAGGCAAATAAAGTTTTTTTTTCCTTTAGATCATTTTCTTAGATTTTTTATATGAAGTTTCAGTTGTAAATGTCTGCATGGCATTTATTGATTCTCTCAATTTGGAGGTTTTTACAGTTATTCACTTGGTTCCTGAAAATCACTTGCATTCATTTTTAAAGTCAATGAAAAGTTTCCTCCCAGAAGATTGGTGTGATATACTTATCTGAAGACCAGACCTGTGACACACCATGAATTGATGAAATATTTCATTTCTTCCTAAAGTTCATTTAATCGTCATATTTGTTGGCTATAAATGGAGAAGCCTAGTACATCAGTGTGCCAAACAATGCTATGGTACCTTAATCCATTGGTTGAAGCATGGAGGTGACCTTTGAGTTAAATCTCTGTGCCATAATTCGATAGGTGTTCTCCCATTCCTTTGGGAAGGAGCTTTGTTTAATTTTTACCACTGCTTTCTGAGTTAATTAATTGTCTTATGAGGGAGAATAAACCTGAAGAACAAACTTGAGAATTAATTTTCCAAAGGGTCTCATTCTATTCACTCTTCATTTTTATTGTAATAATGAACAGGCGGTGTATGCTTTTGCGCTCCAAAATGATCTGGGGCTTTTTTTTGTGTTTTTAGTGATCGCTAGTTACAATTGATGTTGCTTGAGAAGCATTTCCCTTGCATAAAACTTAATTTCCCCTTAGTAACTGGGAGGGTGGTATTCTCGCATAAACAAAGGGTTATTGAGAGTGGTAATTTCCTATGTAACCTAGTCTTGTTGCCATGGGAAATATAGCTAGTTTTTAAAGTGGTTACCAGTCACAAATGTTTGGAATTCTTCTCAAAATTCATTCACAGTAGAAGTATCTACACATAGACGTTCCCTTTTGAAGAGTACAAATACCATGTCTGTTGAAATCCAAATGATCACCCAAGTGAAGCATGGAACTATTTTTCTGAATCCAGTTCTTTGTGAATAAACTTGACTTTATCGACAACGATTGAACCAGAGTGTGCCTTCAGCATATCCCTGGGAAAACTATTAGGAGCTAAATTAGTCCAACTCCCTCCCTATGAATTCTTATTAGAATTGTACTTTAAAGGTCTTGCATAACTGTCACAATATGTAAGTTTATCCCTTAATCCCTAGTGATGCAGTTTTGAGAAAACTCTTGTTATAGCCATCAGTGATGGTATTTTAGGAAAGTGGCCTCGATGTTGGTTTTCATTTCCCTCTTGAATTTCAGTCAGGGGATGGCATGGATGGCGTGAGTGTCTCCGCAAGCACCTTGCGGCTAGCGCAACCCCAACAGCAGCAGATGGTGTCCAGCCAGCAACAGCAGCAGGTCGGCCTCATCCAGCAACAGCAGCAAACTACGCAACAGCCACAGCAGCCACAGCAGCAGCAGCAACAACAACAACAACAGCAGCAGCAACAACAACAGCAACAGCGAGTCACTGTGCCACCTTACTACCTGAACCAGCAGCAATTACAAATGCTGCATTACCTCCAGCAGCAGCACCAATTGCACCAGCAGCAACAGCAGGCAGGTGGTGCAGCTGGTGCCGCTGGTGGGGGTGCAGGTGGACAGGGTGGAGGAGGGTTGAGTGCCCAACAACTTGCATTGCTGCAACAGCTGCAGCATCAGTACCGACTGATGCAGCAGCACCAGCAACAGCTAAGACTGCAGCAGCAACAACAGCAGCAGGCTGCTGCCCAGATGCAGGGCCAACAGCAACAACAACAACAGCAGCAACAACAGCAGCAACAGTTGCAGCAGCAGCAACAACAGGTAGGACTGAGAATTCCTGTGAAATGAATCATTCAAGCTTGAATGGAACTCAAACCCAGATTCCCAAATTGTCAGCTGAGTGCTTGAGCCAGTTAAGACTACCAAGATGTTCTCTTCCACTGAGGGTTCCTCAAAATAAGGGATTTTTTTTCTAAACTTGAGGGTTGACGTCTTCCGCTGGAGTGGAATTTCTTTCTTAAGGGGTTCCCCCTGATTTTTAGCCTTTTGTGGGTCAAGGTTCAATATTTTCTTTGGTAACAAATATAAAAAATGCTCTGTTTTACGGTTTAAATGAAAAATTCATCCCTAACAGCAAGTATGATCAACTATCTACCACTCGATTACTCATCTATATAAATTTCATATGAGTCATCTTAAAGAACATTTTTGTTCCTGATGGTAAAGTTGAAACTCAAGGCTGAATTGTTTTTACCTTTCCGGCAGCAATAGGAGGAAATAGCATAGTGGAAGAGTACAGTGAATATTAATGGTGGTTAAACTGGCTAAATCACTGCCTGCCAGCTGGAAATTGGAGAATCCAGTTTGGAGTCCCAGTCAAGATGAATGACTTCTTGAAATATTTGCTGGAAACAACACCCATCCCTAGACCTCTGTTTTTAAGTAAAATTCATTTCAGGTATACAAGATTGATGAACCAATGCATGGGTGTTATTTTCTGATATTAACATCAACAGAGAAAATACTTTTATGCTAATAAATACCTAGGGAAAATACACAATTGCTAGTATTTTTGATACTTGGTGGTAGCCATATTTGGTGAGGGAATAACTGTTGGGAATATTAAACATTCTTTAATACCAGTGAGGAGGCTTCTATGCCTAAGCACGACTCAAAGGTTAATGGACGAGACATCATTTGTGCCCGCAAAAATATCTTCATTGAAAATGGCCAATTGGGAGCTGAAATAGTAATAATAATAATAATAAATTTATTTGTCCGGAGATTTGTTGCATATTCATACATACACAAATATAGGACACGTCAAATATAATTTTCACAATTTCACAATAGAAGAGATACAATATATAAATATATATATATATATATACATACCAATACACTAGTATAATTATATATCAATTGTTTAAGCCGGAATTGATGCATTGCGACAATTCAAGGTATTCATTTACAGAATAGAACATATTATTTTTTAAAAGGTTAAACAGCTTTTTCTTGAAAACAGGTACTTTTGTTTCATATTTGATTTCATGGGGAAGTTTATTGAATAACCTTAAGCCCATTGCTTTGGGCCCATGGGCAGTATTGTATGTCCTGACAAATGGTTGGTGCAGGTCATTGCAGGTCCTTGTGTAGTGACTATGGTAATTGTGGTTGGACTTATAATGGGAAATATTACCCTTTGCATGTAAGATGACATTAAATATATATATGCAAGGTACCGGTAATAAACCAAGTCTTTTGAAGAGAGGTTTACATGGTGCATCGCAAGGAGCATTGCTCATAATGCGTATAATCCTCTTTTGGATTTTGAAGATTATGCCCGCATGGGGAGAGGAACCCCAGAAGAGGATACTGAAAGTAACACGAGAGTAAAATTCACCATAGTAAATGGATAGAAGGACCTCTAAATTTACAGAATACCTAATATTTCTAATAAGGAAGCATAGGGAGCTTAACTTGCTGTGTAATTTGAAAATATGTTCCTCCCAAGACATGTTTTTCTGTAGGATTACTCCCAGGAATTGGGTACTGGAATTTTGGGGAATGCTCACACCTTCAATATCTACTGAGATTGCAGATGAAACTTTCTTTTTATTCGAAAAATAAATCAGGCTGGACTTATTTAAATTGGGCTTTAGAAAGTTATGAAGACACCATGCATTGAAAATCTGAGCTACTTCGGCTGCTCTTTCTGTCAAGCTGTCTACTGAGGAGGCTGATACAATGATATTTGTATCATCAGCATACAGTATTGGGTCTATCCCCTTAATGAGCTTAAGATTGTCTGGGAGATCATTGATATAGATTAAAAATAAAATAGGACCAAGTACAGAACCCTGGGGAACACCCAGTGTTACTTCTCTACCAGGGGAAACAAATTTAGAGCCATTACTTGAGAGCTCAACATACTGATGCCGTTCACTTAGATAAGATTCAATCCATTTGTAGGGCGTGCCTCTTATACCATAGCATTTCAGTTTATATAGGAGTAACTGATGATTGACGAAGTCAAAAGCTTTACTGAAATCGAAAAATAATCCTAGAGTTTCAGTTCTATTATCCAATCCTTAAAGTATTTGATTTACCATGTGATATGTGGCTGTTGTAGTGGACCTTGTTTTCCTAAATCCATGTTGAGATGTGGATAATAGCTTATATGTCTCAAGATATGATACAAGACGTTGATAAAAAACTATTTCAAATATTTTCCCCAGCTGGTTTAACAGGGATATTGGTCTATAAGAATTCATTGCCATTTTGCAACCTTTCCCTTTGTATATTGGCACAATTTTTGCTGATTTAAGAGGGCTCGGGAAAATTCCAGTTTTTAAGGATTCATTAATTAAGAACAGCAGCTGATCCTTAATAGCATTAAACGACCTTTTTATGACTATCCCTGGGATGTCATCTAATCCAGGACTAAATTTGTTAGGTAATTTATTGATTACGTTGGTCAGTTCCCTGGCTGAACATGGGAGTATATATAATGAATTGCATGAGTTAGGAATATGAGAATAATTTGCTGAGTTGACTGAAACTGTGGGATTTTGATGGGATAGATAGAAATCATTCAGGATGGAGGCCATTTTAGAGTAATCTGATATAGCATTACCAGCGGAGTCCTGCAGTTGAAGATCTTGTACATGATGTCGACCCTTTGATTCGTTAATAATTTTCCAAATCTCTCTAGATTTATTGTCTGCATTGGTAAGTCTAAGGTTGTTGAAAGATTTTTTGGCATGCTGTAAGGTTTGGCGATAACTTTTCTTGAGTACTGAGTATTCTTGGCGATCTGCTGGATTTGATTTACTTTTGTAATACACTGCGGCATCTTTCATTTTCTTTGAAAGCCAACGAATTTCATCAGAGACCCACTGACTTTTGTAGTTAACAGAAGAGCTTTTGTTTTTTGTATGCTTCAGGACACGGGGAAAGCAGATTTCAAAGTAATGTAGATAGGTGGAATAGAAATATTCAAAGCTAAGGTCGAAGGACTTAAAGGAAAACAAATCGGACCAGTCATGGGAATTTAATAAGTCACAAAAGGCGATCATATTCTGATCAGAGAAATACCTTTTGTAGTATTTTTTACTTTCTTTGGATGTAGACACAGCAATTGTAGAAAGAAGTGGGTAGTGATCAGATATGTGGGCATTAATGGTATTTGTTTGTACTAGATCAAGGTCGATATTAGTTAGTACATTATCTAAAACTGTTTGCGAACTAGCACTCACTCTAGTAGGTTCACTGTTGGTAGCATTGATGTTGAATGACGTCAGTAAATCCATGAATTCCTTTTTAGCTTTAGAATCGGCCATCAAATTACAATTAAAGTCACCTGTAATTATTATGCAAGGCTCATGGATTGACCTATGGATTATTTCCAAGAGTTTCGTCAGTTTGGTCAGGAAAACGCAAAAGTCACTCTTCGGCGAACGATAAATAGACAGTACATAAAAAACAGTAGTATCCATTTTGAAGCAGGAAACACAGCATTCAAATGATTGTTCTTCATTGAGAAATTCGTATGGGTAACCAATGGGAATATGGGAAAAACATTCAGACAATAGGATTAAAACACCACCATTTTTGTGAACAGTCCGGCAAAAGGCACTAGCCATGACATACCCAGGCACATGAAGAGAGTCTAGTTCACTCGCATTTAACCAATGTTCGTTGACACAGATCACATGGGGTTGGTACTCGTTTACTAGAACCTCGAGGTCCAGTAATTTATTACGTATGCACTGAATGTTTATGTGCAAGAGCTTCAAATAACGTGTTATCCTTCCGGCGCTGGAGGGAGGCGTGGCTTCAAAAAAGAAAAATTTCCCACGAACACATTTTTAGGCCAAAAGGCGGCATTACTGAGGGTATCGCGAAGAATTTGGCGTATGGATACTCGAAACGATGTATAATTTCCGCGCGTTACCTTAAGTTGTTCGATCACCAGTTCCGTTGAGGTATCAATCTCCGGGATTTCATCTTTTACATAGTTTCTCAACTGGGTAACTGTTGTATCGGAGGTGAAGTTCCACACATGGAGATGGGAAAGACGAGGGATCCCCGAAAGAGAGCATTCTTTCGTAGATGTTCCGATGATTGGCGATTTACGGCGCCTATGTTTGTGGCTCACAGTAACAAATCCATCGTCTCCTTCAGCAGAAAGTTCTTCTACACCACCTTTCTCACATTTCTCGTCAGCAATATGAGGTAGCACGGTAGTGATTGAGGGAGTAACACAAACATTTTTCGAGATCGGCACCTGTTGCCCTATCAAGTCACTGCTAAATTTAGTCCGATTGGAGGTCGATTTATCTGAAGCAAAGTCTTTCTCTGGGTTGACTTTTACGGTTTTCGCAAATGATACACCCTTACACACGTTAGTAGCCTTTTTCGTTGCGAGAGAATCTTTTAAAATGCTCATTTCCTGTTTCAGCATGTCGATATCAGACGCCATGTTAGATAGTGCAAGCTTATTAGCACGACAGGAAAAACATTTCCAAAAAATATCTCTACATTCAAATACGGCTTTCAAAAAGAGATCATTCAGATTAGTGCATTTGGAATGAAAAAAGCGTGAACATAAGTCGCAATTAATTACTTTATCTGTAGAATTAAGGGAAATATTGCAGGAGCTACACTGGCTTGCAAAGTAAGCGGCCGCCATCTTGCGAAGCAAGATCAAGTGGTGTATGTTTGAGTATTTTTGTGCATGATTTAAATGCATATTCTATTAATTTCACAAAGATGTTGTGTGCAAATTATGTCAATGTTTTAAAATTGTTAGTTGAATGCAAGGATCTATGAAATCCTATTAACAGTGACAGTGTGCTATGTGAATGAGATACGTGGGTGGGCAGGAGGACATGGGAGCAGGGTGACTGGTTGGTGAGCAAGCAAGGCTAATCATTTCCTTTTGGTCAATGGTTCTAGGGATGTACTGTCTGAGACCATGTGGTTGCTTAATCTGATGAAGGTTGGTCATGTTTAATCTTAATAAAGGAACATAAACTTTCCCTATAATAATATAAGAATTAGGAATAATTAAAGAAACGTTGTTGACTGAAATCTTTTTCTTAGTTTGTCAGAGAACTTTTGGCTCTTCTACAATTGTTTTGTTTCATTAATATGGAGTGGAAGAGGTATTCTTTGTACCAATTTTGAAATATTTCTGAATCCTCATCCAAACCCTTCCCAAACACTTAATTGTAGGTATCCATCCAAAATATATGAAATCCACAGAAACAGACTAGGTTTTGGGAGTGATAAAAGAAAACCACAAGGTAAATTTCCATGGTCGGACCTGAAGTTGTCCAGTGTCTTAATGCACAAAATGTACCATGAACGATAAAATAAATGAAGTGTGAAAACTACCTATAGAGTTAAGGAAGTTAATTGTTGAAGTTAGTTTAGTCAATGAAATGTGATATTTGAAACTGAGTAATAATTAATTAATTAAACCCTGTTAAAAATGGTCAGTTAAATGAATTGACTTTTAAGTTAATTCAACTAAACTAGTTTTACTGCTATGAAATCTCATGACAAAGCTTAGTCTGTTTTCCAAAGAAAAGCTTTATGCACTTATCCCAGTGTTTCTCCCAACTTTTTTAAGCCATCCAAAAATTAGGATTTTGGAAGTTCCTCAAAATAGGCATCACCTCCTCATTCAATGTGGTTAGTTTTCTGCCGAGCTATTTTTTCAAGTTTGGAAATAAGAAAAAAGTCATTGGGGACAATCTGGTGAATACAGTAGATTTTGTAATAACTTGAACCTTTTCCGATTCCATAATTTTCACAATTGAAACTGTGAAGATGTGCATCCTTGCATTATCCTCATGGAAGAGAATTTTTTCTTTGCCAACTGGTGAGTTACTGACTACAGCACTTGGCCAGACATCATGGGATCTGGGTTTGAATCCCAGACAAGGTGTAAGACTTTTACACTTTGTTATTGCTGCATTTTAAGATTAAGATGACTCTGTTAAAAGTTATTGTCACAGCATCTCCTGCAGTTTCTTTAAACTCGTCAAATAAAAGTTTGTTGCTTCAATTAACAATGAAACTTTTCCAATATTATGAGTGCCATCTCTTGGGTTTTCTAAGTAATTACTGAACAACCCACATAACAGTTAATGCATTACTACCTATGCATGCCAAATGTGGAGCGTAGCTATGTACGGCGCGGAAACATGGTCGTTGAAGCAGGAGGATAGACGTAGATTGGAGGCTTTTGAAATGTGGTTGTGGAGAAGAATGGAGAAGGTGAAATGGACCGAAAGGAAAACAAATGAGGAAGTACTGGAGATGGTGGGTGAGGAGAGAGGTTTGTTGAGAGAAATCCTGGATTCCCTGGAGGCAGGAAAAATGGATGAAAGGCGTATTAAGAGGTAGTGGAATGTTGAAGAAGGTAATAGAGGGGAGAATGTTAGGCAAACGAGGAAAGGGCAGGAACAGGATAGGGATGTTGGAAGGGATGAAGGGAGGAAAGAAGTACACAGAGATGAAGAGGGATCTGATATAGAGTAGGTTTCTGGATTGGGTTTTGTTTGGAGTTACAAAAAAAATATTTATTTGATTGTTGTGTCCATCCAAAAACCTACCTTAACCGGTAGATTACCTAACAATAATGCCAATCATTAAGCAGTAATAAGTGCCCTGGGCTACCATTTTTTTGCATAATAAATGGGAACTTGCACATTTATTAATAAAATCAAAATATTCATTTAATTTTTTCTATTTAAACATTATACTACCCACTTTAAGATCCTAAAGAACTCTAATAGTTAATGAAAATCTATTAGGATATTATTAATTTTCAACTAATGTCAGGCAGTCACTGTTGAAAAGTGTGCTCCTTTCACATTTTGTAAATTTGTAGAAACCCATACCTACCCCTAAAATTTAACATGATTCCCTCAATCTTTCTGTAAGATTTTTCAACTTATAAATGGAAAATTTCATTTGATGCATACACCACTGCTGTGTTTTAACTGCCATACACCTTAAACTGCAATTAAATATCCGGGGAAGCAGTGGAATGGTTCTGATAAAGTGATGTAGAGTAAGTACTCCTGGACTGATTGCATTCATAATTTTGGAGATTCGTAATAAAAATGGGGAATCACAAGAAAGTTGTTGGAGGTAATAAGTGTTTATGTATATTTTTTCTGCCCTTTTTCTTCATGTATATATCTCAATTTTTTGTGAAAACTTTAAAAACAATACTATTATGTTATTTTATAGTTTATCAACATTTACTTGCCTTTGTGGAATCCCTATAGTTCCTTCATTATTTTCTTTGTCAATTCTTCACATTTTTACCTCCTTTCCTGGTGTCTAAAAAGTTATTATCTTCATTATTTTTCTGTTTTGCCAGCAATATTCCTTCCATGAATACATTTAATATCCCCCCAGTTTTTTGAAAAATTCATTTTTTTGCCATGTTTTAATTTTTCTCTTGCTTCCATCTCTTCCCACACTTGTTTTCACAACTTCATTGTCTTTAGATTTCCTTTGAAATTGTCAGGTTTACGGTCTATTTAAAATAAATACGTATGCATTTGAAGGTGAAATAAATGCAAGGTGTTCTGGAGAAATATTCCGAGCAAGTGATATTTCCCTTAATTTCACATTGAATGAAATAAATAGTTATTAACCCCTTTGGAGAACCCCATCTGAAACCAATGGGGGTTACCTTTTGCAAGACTAAATGGTCTTACAGGGAAAGTTATTGACTCCCCTGAGTGAAATACATGAATTTTTTATGCCTCTAAAAAGTCTTGTTTTGGAGTGAATCTCACCATCACCTTTTGTTGCTCAAATTTAGTTTGTTGAATATGGTGATGCTGTAAAAGTTGTTTGCCTTTTTCCATGCGAAATATGTTGTAGGAGGGAGTATCATTTAAAATCGAATAATTTTCACCACCTCTGCTAAGAAAATTGTGTTTCGATGTCATGTATCATTCTTTGACCCGTTGACCACTTAGGCCCTGCTGATGCAGCAGCAAAGGTCTAGGACTCCTACTTCTGGATCAAGGCCGGCTTACCCGCAGATGGTGGTGAGGCCACCAGTGGCTGGCGGATTTGCAGGCCAGCCAGCGCAGGGTGTCATCAAGAGTCACCAGGGGTACCAGCCAGGTCAGGCAGATGGGGCACCGGCCCCGGGGCACACAGCTGGGCAGCAATCACAGCAGCAGATTGCCGTGAGTGGGGCCCAGGGTCAGACGACGGCTGTGTACAGGCAAGGCTTCCAACCAACAGCCCCTGGTCAACAGCAGCAGCAGAGGACACCCTCACCCATGCAGCAGCAGTCAACACCCCAGCAGCAGTTTATCTATGGGAGTTCACCAAGGGCTGCCCTCGAGAGCCCATGCAGTGTGGGGGCATCTTTCCCTCAGGCTGCCCGTGGGCACCAAGAGGTGGATGGGGTGGGCATGACAGGTACAGTCCCAACTTGCATGATTGTTCTGAATGTGCATATTTCCTTTGGGACCATTTAGGCTCCCATTCACCAGCACTATTTGTTTGACGGGTTGAGCACACATTGAAGAACTATTTCATTATTTCTTCTGTTGTGGCATAAAAAGCTTTGTGCTGGTTCCAAAAGAAGATAAGAGTTTGAATTAATTGCCGAGCGAAAGCAGACAGCTGTGTAAATAATTTGATGGTTATGTACCCACAACATTTTTTGTGTTTAAGATTGATTTTTGTTTTTCAATATAGTGCCTAACATTACTTAGGATTTAAAATATAATCTTGCCAAAGAAGCAGGCAGAGACAGTAACACTTCCGTGTTATAAGGCATTTATCTCAGAATTTATTCAAGGTTTGAATTTCCTGAATTTAATATTTTCCTGTAATTTTTAAATCTATTCTTTTACCTCCCGTGAAAGTGTTAAAAACTTCACAGCAATTTTTTAATATGTTATTAGTAGATTACTTTTTGCTAAGGAAAATTTTCTTTCAAAGTTCAGCATCAGACTTTAATGTTAAAATATGTTTATGGAAATTTAGTATTGTTGTGTTGAACAATCACAAAAATAAAATTCTTTCTCTCCTTTGAATTTCACTTTCTTATTATAAGATATTCATGTTTTGCAATGAAACTTCTCCATTTACAATTTCCATGATGAGCCAATTCATTTGTATCAGTATGCAAGTAAATTAATCATCTCTTCTCTGTTTATAGGTGATAGAAATACATTTTCACCTACAACCCAGCAGCATTCAAAGATGACATCATCCACAACTAGCGACTTAGGAGTCAGTGATCAGGAACTTCAGGCCCTTCTTTCGCAAAAGGACATAGCAGCATCATTGGCTGAAGATCTCCTGAAGCACTTTGGACAAGGGGGTAACCTGGTGGAAGTATTGGTGTCGTCATCACCACCACCCACAACACCAACATCATTGGCCCCTCCCACACAAACGACTCCAAAGTCCGCATGCAGCTCTCCAGGGCTGCCTGCAATTGGCAACGTGAAGGTAATTAATGCAGACCATTTTCTCATTTCCTTCTTGTATGTGAGTCATAACACACAAAATGAGTGATTTGATGCAAACTGACAGTGAGTGAATCTTTAAGATGGTTAATTATGGCTCGCAAAGAGGAATTTTGCTTTGAGAACACAGTTTTCTTAATCTGAAGGTGATTCATGAGAAATAGTTTGCAGTTTGTGTTTGAAATTCATCTTTGTCTTGAAGAATTATCTGAGGTAACTAGAGGTGGTGAACATCAATCCATACTCAGTAATTGTTTGCATTTATTTTATTTAATTTTGCTACAATTCAACATTGAATGTCTTGAAAACATAGGAATTTCATGGGAAGGTTGCATGTTAAATTGGAAAATTATGTTGATTTTCGTTTATTGTTTACCTAATTATGTTTTTATGGAGTGAAACATGCAAAAAAAACCTACTGTTGATATGATGTTTTAGAAACCATAATTGCTGGAATAATTTCTAAAGAACTATGTTCTTTGTATCGGTTGTGTATATGTTGTATAGGTTTATTCTTTGTATATATGTTGTATGTATATTCCATATTTTAAAATTACAGCAATACTCAAGCTAAGTGTAAGCATTCAAGTAATTCCATGTAATTTCACTCCTAATGAGCCACCTTCACTGAAATGGTGTGTCTTGTGGCAAATTTGGTCCTAATGGCATGGTGTTCATAAGAAAAATGTGGTATAAATGCCCTTTGTGTTCATTCTTAGGTGAAAGTAGAGGATGAGGCGCCCGTGACAAAGCAGTCGATGGCAACATCCTCGTCCATGGTGGAGCCAAAGGCGGAGGAGGATGATGATGAGGAGGAGGAAGAAGAGGAGGAAGAGGATGAGGAGGAGGACGATGAGGAGGAGAAAGATGGGAGGGGTGGTGTAGCACCGAGCAGCATCTCATCAGGGAGCCCGAGGGTGTCGAGGCCTCGCATCCATGGCGATGGGGAGATGGAGTACTCAATTGACATGAGCGCTGAGGAGATAATCGAGATGTGCAGAGGACGTGGGTTGCGTGGCAAGGGTAACTGCAGCATCCTTTCGGACAGGGCCCCGCCCCCTCAGCCCCCAGAGCCCCCAAATGCACGCCTCAACCACGAGCAGCTTCTTCCACCCACACCGTCAGTGTACCTGGAGAACAAGAAGGATGCGTTTAGCCCACAGCTACAAGAGTTCTGCCTTAAGCACCCAATAGCTGTCGTCCGTGGTCTTGCAGCTGCCCTCAAGCTGGGTGAGTCGGCATTGTTTGTAATGTTCCTGGTCTTAGTCAACTGCTTATTTCAATCAAATAAAATGTTGGCATGATAGCACATTCAGTTGTGGACCAATGGCATATTCACACACCAGGGTCGAGTGGTGGGGCTTGTCCCTTTCCCTGTGGCACCTGTGGTTTCCCATGGAGATCTGGTACCTGATAAATCACTAACTTGAGTGAAATTGAGAATGCCAAGGTGCATCCCCAGGAATCAAACCTGGTCTATTCAGTCTATAGCCCAGGGCCCTGCCTCCTGGACCATGCCTTTGGAGAACACCATTTAAAATCCAAGCTGTGTGATTTTCTTCTGACCATAACTTAATGGGAAACTACAAGTAGCGGGATTAATGTAACATCATTTACCTTAAATGTATGAATTCTAAATGACTGTGGCATTAGTTCAGGATATATTCTACTCTTTGTCAATCAAAACCATCCCTTGAGTTGATTAATATGGTTTTTATATACTTATCAAATCTTCTCCTTCATATTCATCATTGATCAAAAGAATAGCCATGTTGGTCTAACTTAAATGAAGAAATATGACTATCTGTAGTGTATAAACAGCACTTTTTATGTATTATTTTTTAGATTTGTTAAATGCTCACCATACTAATTCATATTTACTATCTTCTAATTCAGCATATTGTTAGTAGTCATTGTTTACCTGAAATAACCAATCGACCATTCCTCATAGCTGCATCGCTTTTATATTCTCTGGCTATGCTTAAATGTGCATCATCAATTTAATTAGACAATTCACTTTTTTCTCTCTAATCATTTTGTGTTAAGTTCAATTGAATGTGGAAGTTCGACGTGTGCACTTTGACCAATGTTCATGATTAACTGAATATACATTTTTCGTTAATGGCTTCATGCAATGTAGAAACTATGGAAATTGTATGGTAACTCTTTTTTTTTAGATTGAATGGGTTCAATAGAAACCTATGCATTTTTCAAAAAAAAAAAGGGTGCCAACATGAACTGAAATTAATGTTTGATGAATAAAATGAGTACATTTTTTTGCCACTTCAGAATTGGATAGGTAGAGATATGTATTATCACATATTTTGGCAAATAGGTAATTATAATTTGGAAACAGTACTTTATTAATGCAGCAATCTCTCCTAATTTATTTATCTTGTGGTTTCAATGAATTTAAAAAAAGTTGTCGCCATTTTATATGTGTAAATGATTTATGTTAGGATAACTCTGGCATTTCATTTTGAAACTGGTGATAGTTTAAGAAACAAATTTTCACTGATTTGTTTTATTTTTATACAGACTTGGGCCTCTTCTCAACAAAAACATTAGTTGAAGCCAACCCTGACCATACTGTGGAAGTGAGAACGCAAATTCAGCAAACATCGGATGAAAACTGGGATCCCCAACTTGGACGTAGAGTATGGGCATGTGCTTCGCATCGATCTCACACCACCATTGCCAAATATGCCCAGTACCAAGCATCCAGCTTTCAGGAAAGTCTTAAGGTTTGTGGTTAGACCCTTCCTACATTTTGAAGCGTGGGTTTCTTGTATATGTAAGTTTTATTTTATGGTTGGTTAAATATTACCTGAAGAAAAGACTGCCAATTATTAAATCCTGCAACAATTTAATTGAAATTAATTTCATATTTTCATTTGCTTTGAAAATTCAATATTGAATTTTTAACAATATTTTTATGAGTAGTTAAGGATCTGTGTATGTATCTTCCAGTTTTATTTAACAGCTAAAATGAAGGAAAGCATTGGTATTTAATATATGATTTGAATATTGCACCTCTATCTGATTACAAAACTAGTTTTGTTGCCAATTCTTGAGATTTGTTCGTATTTCCTTAATTTGTTATTCAAACTACCACAGTAAAACCTCTCCTCACCAATCTTTGAACAATGGAAACTTATTTTAAAGAAATTCTTGTCCTGGTCCTTGCCCTATGGTATGTAAATTGCATATGAAAAACCTACATACAGTAAACCAGAATTGCATCCTCCTCTGAGTCAATAACCCTGTGGTTTTTTTTAAAATGGAAGCATATTTCCACTTGCATCTGCAATAGAAAGGTGAAAAAATCATTTTTAGCAAAATGATATAGCTTTTATGGTGATGGGAAGGAAGGCAGTGAAATGAACTTTTAAAAACAGTTAAATGATATAACTGACCATACAGTTTCTAATTATTCCCTCAGAAGTTCCCATTATGAAGTAGCAGCATGCAAAAAATTGTCATGGTTTGCACACTTTCCAGATTCCATCTGGGCTGAGTGGCCGGTGATCTTTGTTATGTTTGATCCCTGGAAGGGATTTTATTTTATCTCTATGGTAGTCATATTTACTGCATTAACCTGAATATAATGCAAACCTGTGTGTAGTTTGACCGCAAGTATTTCCAAGTGAATGGCAAAGAAAAAGTCCATTTAATTTTCTATTCTGAAGAATTATTCTTTTCTCTATATGAGTGTATCATGCAGGCCCGACTAATTAAAATTTTCTCGAGGTTCTGTAAACAATTTTTGAAAATTTTAAAGTGATAACGTAGGAATACCATTTGCAACTAATTGCTGAAACTGCCTTCCAAGATTTAATCGTATTATTTCCCTCCTGTTTCCTCATCTTTGGAAGTTGAAACAATTTGAGTCATTACTAACCTCTCTTCATCCAACAAAACATCATCTTCGCTGTTATCAGTGCTGCTCGACATACAACATTTCTTAAATTTGTGCACTATAGCCTCGGTGATGATTTTGCCCCTGGCTGTTTTGGTCCACGCCACTTGTACATCGACAGAGTTTCTTTATTTTTCCCAAAGTATTAAAATCATGATCTCCAACTGGTAGCCACTCATAATATTCTGTTCTCAAAAAATCTTTGAAAGAGTTGTCAACTATGACATCTAATATTTGCAATTGCAATGCCATTCCTCAGGAAGTGATGTCTAGGTCCATATGAATTCCGGCCATACTATTTTTCACAGTTTCGATTAGGTGTCCCTGGAACGGGCACCTTATCCCAGACTATATTCAGCCAATCCAGCATAAGCTCTATAAGTTATGCACCCCTTCTCCTCGCACTTGCGATCACCCACAATGGCAACCTTTCCTTTGGCATTTCTTATGCTTTAAAATTTTTTTTTGTGTTAGTTTTCACCGATTGGCGACAACTGCAAGTATTACAGTGACATTTGATACATCAAAACACCAAAGCAAACTGGAGTTTGATCAGCATTCCCCTTTATTTTTCCATTACAAAACCTTATGCATAATATTTTATGATTTCATGTTGTCCTTTTGAAGGTCATCTAAATGCATTCTAAGGGTTAAGGGCCAAATTAGCCCATTTGAAAGTATCTAAATGCCTCTGCCATAGATAGTTGCTTCTGGTGCCCCGTACTTCTCAAACCCATGCTTCTAGTTCACGAATGGAGATTAACGCTATGTATCTTACTTATTATATATCAGGATTCCACTGCTATTATTGTGCTATGATAATGTTCCCTATTGTGTAATGTATAATCCTTCATAAAGGCAATAGTAGCAAGATTTTTTAAGGAAAATAGTAATTCACAGTCTTGATCATTATATTTAAAATAGCTTGCTGTTTTTTCATAAACATTTGGGGTTCGTATTATATCCTTGATGTCATCGAAAAAGGGCCCATCTTTAAATGTTTTTAATAAGTTTAATCTATATTGTAAACGCCGCTGTGTAAGAGAATCCCATCCTAAATTGTCTAGCAAAGTGGATACGCTGCTGCGTTGGTCATAACAATGTTTGACAAATCTAGCCCCCTCTGCTGAACTCGATCTAATTCTGAAATCAAATTTATATTTCGAGGATCCCATATACTGGCAGCATACTCTAGGTGGGGCCTGACCAAGGCAAGGAAACATCATTCTTTCACTTTTTCGTCATATTTACCTAGCACTCTTTTCACAAATCCCAATTTTTTATTAGCACGACAATTAGCACATAAATATATTGTATTCCACCAACGAATCAGTCTTAATTAGCTGTATATGGAAGTAGTTGTGACTCATGTGCTCATGGATGGCTTTCTTCACAGGAGGAGCGCGAGAAGGCACAAGGAATCTCAAGCCATGGGAGTGGCTCTGGTGGGGCCAGTAACACAGCTGGGAGTGCAACACCATCTGCAGGAAACACAAACCTCTCTGACTCTGATTCCAAAGATTCGACTGGAAATGTGGTGAAACGCAAGCGGAAGGGAGGTGCCACTCTCCTGTCAATGCCGCAGAGTGGGCCCACACACAAGACCATTAGGTTTGGAACAAATGTGGACCTCTCAGATGAGAGGCGCTGGAGGTCGCAGCTTCAGGAGCTGACAAAACTTCCAGCATTTGCACGGGTTGTGTCCGCTGGGAACATGCTCTCCCACGTGGGCCATGTGATCCTTGGAATGAACACAGTCCAGCTGTACATGAAGGTGAGTTTCCCAAACAAGGTTGATGTACTCGAGTATCACAAAACAAATGAATTAAGGAATTGTTAGTGAAGATTATAGAATGTTTTATGGCTTCTTAGTGTTAATTTATTCAAACAAAATAAATCAATGCAGAGAAGCTTTGAAAAGGTTCTTTAATAAATATAAATAGGGTATATAAATATAAAATAAAAATAAAAAGGGTTGTTTTTAAAGACCTTAAGAATAACATCATCTTTTAATATATTTGTCAAAAGGTAATTAGACAGTATTAACAGGATGTGATGATGTTATAGATTCTTTATGGAACTCTTGTCGTTGTTTTGATTTAAATGCATAGGATGTACTGATGTACTCAAGCCTTTTTCCTCAATTATGCTTCTAGGTCCCTGGCAGTAGAACACCAGGACATCAAGAGAACAACAACTTCTGTTCAATAAACATAAATATTGGCCCAGGTGACTGTGAATGGTTTGCAGTTCCTGATGCATATTGGGGTGTTATCCATGCTCTTTGTGAAAGGTAAGCCTTGCAGTGGAAGTTGTAACAAAAATATCATTCAATTGAAAAAAATCATATTTTCCTTTCTTTCCAAATGTCAATATCATATAATGAATGTCCAATATAATATAAGTTTATTTAATGGTACTTGGTAATGGTAATGATTCTTTCAGGAATAACATAAGTTACTTACACGGTTCATGGTGGCCTGCAATGGAAGATCTTTATGAAGAAAATATACCAGTGTACCGTTTCTTACAAAGACCTGGTGACTTGGTATGGGTGAATGCAGGTTAGTTTTCATTTCAAAGCATTCCTTGCTCATGACTCCCTGGATGAATTTTTTAAAGGAAACATCAGTAGATGTTTAAATTATTTATTATCAGTCACATCAAGAGAGTCGTAATCAATTGTTCATTTTTGTCAATTATTGAAAGAGTAAATTTAAGTATTTCTAATTATCCCCTTGGTTTTCATTTCACCAGGCTGTGTTCATTGGGTTCAAGCTATTGGGTGGTGTAATAATATCGCTTGGAATGTGGGCCCGTTGACAGCAAGGCAGTATCAGTTGGCAATTGAGCGCTATGAGTGGAATAAGTTGCAGAGTTTCAAGAGCATTGTTCCCATGGTGCACCTCTCATGGAATTTGGCCCGCAACATCAAAGTGTCGGATCCACGTCTCTTCAAGCTCATTAAGTTAGTGTCTAAATCTATATTATGATTAAGTTAAATAATAGACTGTATACTTTTTCAAGTTCTCTCTTGTTTATTTCTATGTGGCCCATAATTCTTTTATTAAGCTCCTAAATGTCAAGCCATCCGAATCAGTTTAAAGTTTTGGAGGGTAAAGATCTATTATGATAATAATTTGTTGAAAATGAATAACTATGTTCAATTCTTTCTTTATCTTGTACTGATGTTGCATTTATGTTTTCTAATGCTAGTTTTCTAGTGCTAATTTTCATTTATTGTTTGCTTTAATAATATCTAGTAGCAGCCCAAGATATTTTAGCACCCTTAAGTAATCTAAAAGCCTAATTACTAATTCCCCAAAATGTAATAAATTAATGAGACGTGTGTTTTAGGAATATTCTGAACTTAAAAATAATGCTAAATGTATACCAGGTAATGTCCTTTAAGCATTGTTATATTTAGTAGATACTTATTATAAATGTTTATCTTGTCAAGATTATATCATTTAAAATTTTTCTTTATATTCAGAAAATGTGAACATGATTTGTTGTTCTATAAATATTTCAGAATTACTGGAAATTTAATTATTCCCAATTTTCAGTGAGAGCTGAGAATTCACTTCTTGCCTTCTTTAAATGTTCTGCCTCCATTTCTCATTGCAGAAATTGCCTGTTGTGCACTCTTCGTCATTGTGCCATGACACTCGAGTTTGTGAAGGCGAAGGGTGTGGAAGTGCGTTTCCATGGAAGGGCCAAGAATGAGGCATCCCACTATTGTGGACAGTGTGAGGTAAGAGAGATTCATGTTGGCATGCACTTGCCATATGCCAATGTGGATTGGCTAACTGCCCTTCCTACATTTATTGGAAGGAGGATTAATTTTCAATGTGAACAGATGACTTGCAGTCAACTTGTTTGTTTATACCAAGCCACCTGCAAGTTTTCTCATTGCAGCCAAGGGCATATTTCCTCATTTCTGCCCCATTTTTGTCATGATATATTTTTAATTGATCATTTTGGATAAAAGTGTAGTCCTAAAAGAAGTAATTTATTAATAATGCTATAATTTTTGTCTAGTATTTCACTGTTCTGAATAATTGGCTGTAATACGTGAACTCTCCCCTCAATGGCTTCGTATTTGCAAGATTTCACTGCGCTCATTAAGATGAAGAATGTCATATTTTGCATCAATGTGTTCAGTAGTCGGTTGTTCACAAGAATCTGTGATCATAGTCTAAAGGGGTCAAACGGATTGGCTTTGAAGTGTTCAGTTGAGATAAGTTGAATGTGCCCCCTGACTGATCAATCTCTCTCCCCTTTTTATTTATTCCAGATTGAGGTGTTCAATGTGCTCTTTGTCCGGGAGCAAGAGAAGCGACACGTGGTGCATTGCATGGAGTGTGCTCGCAAGCAGTCGCCCTCCCTCGAAGGATTTGTCTGCCTTGAGGAGTATCGCATTGGGGAGCTGATGAATGTGTTCGACAACTTCTCTCTCCATTCGGGGCCGACTCCATCACAGACCCCCCCTTCATCATCACCCTACCACTCCTCAGCAATGGACTCATCCATGGGGGTATGTGGTTTTTTTCATTCATGCAGGAAGGGTCATGGTTGTCTCATTTGATTATTGATGATGCTAATTTCCATGGTAAAGGAAACTAGCATTGTCTAGTCATGAAGAGATTGTGCCTGCGGTTTCAAGGTCATGTGAAAGACCAAATTAGAATTCATTCAGAGATCAAGGAGGGAGATGCTAATTGATGTTTGCTTTTATTTTCTTCAGGCTCGGCAGAGTCCCGTCCAGAATCAACACGCCATCACCACAAATGGCTCTTGATGCCAGTCAGTCAGCTTATTGTATGATCATAAATTTCTCCCCGATGACATGGGTGCCCTCTCCACCTGCAAGGACCTGTGCCCCGGAGTCTGACTGTGATTTTTCAAGAGAGAGACTATCTCTCATGAGATCATGAGAGGAAAGGCTCACCAGGAGGCACGGTTCCAATTCAGTGGGTGCAGTGGACCATCTTATTTTTAGATGATCAAATGTTTTTTTTTTTGTGATTTAGTTAAGAATTTGAGATGGACAACGGTGCTTTGCCTGTGCAGCCGTTTCCCCCCTACCCCCTTTCCCCTGACTCCCAATGCTGTGCGCTAGCGTAGTACAAAAAAATATGCGACACTGTGTTTAGCATTACAGGTTGGGTGTAGTTAAGAAGTAGTGCTGCCCAGAGTTTCGGCTGGAGCACACTTAGGGTCTGCAGGAGGGGCCAATGATCTGCATGCAGCTTCCCTCTTTTGTGCCAGGGTACCAAAATATATGTACTTCGTTGCCCATTCTCCTTCTTGTGGTGGCGATTTTTAAGTTCAAAATGCAGGGAAACCGCCTGGGCGTAGTGCACGTAGTGATTTGCTCTTGCATAGTGATAATCTGCGCTCTGGGTTTTTTTTAGATGTGTTGCCTGCCAAATTCATCAATGAGATCTCTTTGGGAGTGGATTCGTCAAAATATCCGGGAATCCGAACTCGGTGAGCAGTTTTTTGCGATGGTGGGAGTGTGGTCATGTTTTGTCACCCACCATCCATGCTGCTTCGATGAGCACCTCCGCAAGTTAATCCTAAACCCCCTCCCACTGTGCAAATTGAGAAAGCAAAGGCACACCAATCTGTAATGGAGTCTTTAATATTTTTGTTTCCGGAGTTTTGATAATCTTATCATCACTCCCGTGATTTGCTGTGTCCAGCTATCTATCATTCACTGCCCATTGTGATTGCCTTTTAAAAGAATGATGTCACTACCAGAAAATGATGATGAAGTCGTCGCGATACAGTAGATAACAGCAGCGAGATGCAATATTATGTGATTTTTAATAAGACTGAAGTCTTCAACATTTTCTGTTCTGTGTTGCGTTCCCACGTGAATCAGTGTGCGAGTGCGTGTATTCTTGAGACACCAAGAGACCTGCTGCAAAGAAAATTGGAAACATTCCCTTTTTGCAGGCTTGTATAGGATGTTGTCATAAATTAAAAAAAAAGTGTAGGCTGACGCAAAGAGTGTAGTGTAAACTGTAAATAGTGTTTTTTTGTGTGCGTATGTGTGTGTGTGTGTGTGTGTGTGTGGAGAGCTGATGATGTGTAAAAATAGATCCAATTAAAAAAAATAATAAAAATAAACTTTGTCGAGGAGCGTTGTGCCAGGGCATTGGGGAGGGCAGTAGGGCAAAAGGAGAATGACCTTGAGGGGTGCCAATGTGTCGTGAGCATGTCCCAAGTGCGGAACTTGAAAGCGGTATGGCACGTACACATTAAGGATTCTGCCGTGAGGGCAGCATGCCCTTCACCCATCTGTCTAGTGGAAAAAATTGAAAAAAAAAAGTGTGTGGTGAAATCATGGATGCTAAGATGTTTTGAGAATGGCCAAATTGAAGTAGTTTGGTTGGGAGGGTAGGAGGAGGGGGGGGAGGGAGAGCTTACTCAAGTTCCATGAACTGTTGTGCATGTCAGTGCCAAACAAGTGGGGTAATGGTATTCGATGAGAAAAAAAAGTGGTGCAAAGTGTGGGAGGGGAGGGTTTTTGGCTATGGAGCCTCTTCAGTTGCTGTCGTGGTCTCCACTACCCCTCCCGCCCCCATACCGAATCCCAAAAGGATTCCCACCCCCTCGCCTTCCCTAACCGCACCAACCCACCTCTGCAGAACCCAGCGAGTGGGACAGTTTCTGCGTATTGCCATCGACAGCTCAGACAAAAGGAAGGTAAGCCACTTGGAATGAGTCAGGGAAAAGTGCCCAAAGGTCCCCAAAAAATGAAGCAAAGAGCCTTTAAAGAGGCTGATATTTCTACCTCAAGATGCCGTGTTTTTTTTTGTTTTTAAAGGAAATAAACTTTTTGGCCATCGGCACTTAGCTCAGATTCAGGTTGGCTGCACCAGCCTTAAAAGAGGTGTCTTTTTTTTGCCCAGCACTTCCTCTCACCCACCCCGAACCCTCCCCACCCACCACTTCTCCTCTTCCCTCAATCCTACCCCCTGCCATGCCAACCTCTCGTCCATCTCTGTCCCATATTCCTTTCACAAGTAGTGGTATGCAATCAGCCCTCTCCTTTCGAGCGAGAGAGAGAAAGAGGGGGGCAGTGTTATTTGTAGGTGTAAATAAATTTATAATATTCATATATATGTATACCATATATATATATGAAACATATAATTCTATATATAATATATATAGGAAAGGAAATTGAAAAAAAAAAACAGCGCATCACTGCCAATAGTGTTCGTTTCCACCTTAAAACTCCTCTGTCCTTATTCCATGGTCCTCTGTTATCGTTGCAGTCAATGTTGAGATGGGAATGGTGACTTGTTGTGACTTTTTAACACTGCCAGGTGATATCTTATCCTTCCCCATGCCTTTGTCAAATACTCCTCACTTTCTTTTTCCAGTTCAATCTGTTCCAATGCCAATCAGTCATCTTGAGAATAGAAATCATTTCTTCCATAAGGATGTGTAGGTGGTATTGTCCAATGCGCTTTCTAGTGTTTCTAAATTTTGCATTTTTGTCTCATGTACCCCTGTTGTGGATTTCCAGGATAACATTTAAAATCGAATTTTGACATTTTTAATCAAATCATTGTTGAATAGCATATATGAAATTTTTAAATTGCATAGCAATAATTAAAGGCTTAAGGGGTCATGTGGTATTTGTGGTCAAATGAAATCTAGGGTATAATATTTTTCTTCATTTTGTTTTATGTAACTTTTACTTGCAACCTGCCATTAGTTTAAGTTCTCTTTGACTTCTGCTTTTGTTTGCACTGAGAATATTTTGCTCTGAATTTTGATCATGTGAATTAGGAGAGATTTGTCTTTTCTCCAGCATTTGTAATAAGAAGTTTTAATCAATGACGGAAAGAAATGATTCAAATTGTGTAACATTATTACTTCAGTAATTTAAATCTATGAGTGCCAACCCAGTCGGTCAGGTGATGAAAGCACTTCCACCAATTATGTGAATCATAGCTTTAAACCCCATTTTGGGCTTATATGTCATGTGATTTCATGGAATGGATTTTTTTGTAATTTTGAGCTTGCGCTACAGTATGACCACAGCCATTGGAATGCACACGAATAATGGTCAACCCCTGTAATTTAGTGGGTCTGATGCAATGAACTGATAACAGCAAACACAAAACGTCGTATTGTTTCCATCAGCTTTCTATAATTCCCAAGTTGCAGCGAAATCACATGGCTTGAAAGGCTTGGTCATCAAAACTTCCTGTGCCATATTTGGAAATTTGTAGGTCTGAATTCGAGGCTTAAGTTAGGACAGGGTGAAGCCATGTTTGAACATGATCCACTATTTTGAATGTTTGTAACATCTCTCAGGTAATTCTCTGGGTTGCCAATCAGAGAAATTTAGTTTTGGAGATATTAACTTTAATTTTGCTGATAATGCCTTTTTATTTTTCATGAATGTTGTTGTTTTTTTTTTAAGTTCTCTCCTATTTATTAAGTAATCTCTCTAATACCATGAATTAATTTCCCGTGGCATTTTTGGGTTCGCTTTTTTTGTTCCCCAACTTATTGTGTGCTTTCTTTTCGATGTCTGTGAATATTGTGGTTAGGCCTTTGAAAGTAAATGCAAGGAGTTAGCCTGTATTCTGTCATCTGCCTCAAAAGTGCCTGTATCAGATGTAAGCTCAATTGTGAAAGTTAACTCACACATCTTCAGACAGCAGTTTTGCTACTCACACTGCCGTGTAAGCCATTCCTGAAAAAAATAATAGCACGGAAAGTAGATATGTCTAAAGTTTTCACCAAGGTACGTTCCTTGCACTCGGTTCACTTCTGTGATGATTGTATATTGGATGTAATCACAAATTTTGTGAATTACATACACAAGTTTTACTTGAGTCATTGTGCGAGAATATAATTTGATTGCCATCTTTTTCCATTTCATTAGTATTTTGAGGTTTGTTTCAGTCGTTGTTTTGGTTTGTAGATATTTGTTAATTGTTGTTTTTTTTTCTCTTCCCTTTGAGTTTTTGTAAATAACATGTGATCATTGATGTTAAATGAATCCTTTCACGATAGTTTCAAGTGATGGCTAGGATTGAAATTTAAGTTAGAATGGGAAATTCTGTGGAGACTCGATCATTATCTGTTATTGGGATAATATATGTGGACATTTTCAATGCCACTCATTTGTATAGAATGACCAGATTTGACTGCCATTTTTACAATTGTCCACCTTGATTTAGACTGTCACCATGTGTATGCCTGCCAGGCACTGCCCCAGCCAAGCTAGGTCCTTCCAGCTTGCATTTTTATCATCAGCATGCTGGGTTTTTTGTATCGTTATTGATGTTGCTATGTCCCCAGTGGGAAAGTAGACCACTTATGCAGGTACTAAAACAGCTGCCTTTAAGATGAACCAACTATAGTGATTTATAAGTTTAACCAAGACTGACCATGGGGTTTTGGCTACAAAGTCGCTTCCTTGGGCAAAAATGTGTTGACCAAGCGAGGTTATGTGATCTCATCTATTAACGTTTGAATTAATATGGCTGTGCTTATATATAATATAAATAAATATACATGTACGTATGCATTATTATATCTTATGCTGTCTTTGTCAAAGTGGTTCGCAAGCAATATCATTGTTCTCACCCTCTTTTGGCTGTTAATAACTTTTACACTGCCGACATGCCTTTTGGTAATCACGTACTGCCAGCACAACAGCCATTTGAAGTGCCGAACGCATTCGTTTTCATTGCCATGTTTTGCCATTTGGCATATTATATCTACATTTCCATTTTTGTTAAATGGTACGTATCCGCGTAAATTTAAATGGTAAATATCCGCCTCATCGAATTCCAATCATTAGGGGGAAATGTGTCTGAAAGTAAATTATATATATATATATTAAAATGAAACTATTATTGACTTAAGGTATTGCCTTGAGTGGTGTAAATAATGTGAATGCATGAAATATGACATCAATGGAGTTCATTTGAGTGTTTTCACTTCGTTATTATTAATGGAGGAGTCTGCTGAAGTCTCAAACTATTGTCTGTGACTCTTGGCTTAATAACAAATTCAATTACCTGATTTATCAATGAAGCAGTTTCCCCTTTTAGGAAACAAATGATGTAATGGATAGTTTTGTTTATGGTATCGTCTATTCTTTTTCTCATTCTTTCCATTCTGCCGCACTTGTTAGTGTAATTAATTATTTTTTGTACTTTTCACATCCGATTTTATACAGCCTCATTAAATTTACTCATGTTTTCTCTGGCTGTGATATTCCAACCTTGAACAGACTTGACTTAAAAAAAAAAGAAACCTTTGCCGCATTAGGTGAATAAATAGGTAGGGAGGTTTCACGCAACCCTAAATGAAGATGCTTGGCCATGAAAAATTTAAAAGACTACAGTTACACTCCAAAATGCACTGCCGAATGAGAAGCCATTTTCCTCACTCAGTAGAGCATGGCTTTTGCCAATGTGGAGTCGTCACCTTTGTTGTTAGCAATTGTATAGTTGTGCACCATTCTCATCTTGGCAGTGAGTTGCTGACCCTGTTTTCCCCTCACCTCCTCTTCCCCCGTTTCTGTGAACCTTTGAAGAAAAAAAAACACTTTTTGAAGCTGTCACTTAAGTTCCCCTTGGTAACTCAGCAGTGGAGGTATGTTTATGTACAGGATGTCCCATTGTGGAATTGGAAAGGGATTTGAATGACTATTCAAACGAGAGACGGCAACAGTTCAGTAAAAAATATTTCCCTTTCAAAATGGAATTTTCTTGCAATAAATGTGCACTGAGATTCCCTTAGCTTACAGAAGATTCAATACCTCTTCTCCACCAAAGAAACAATGAGGTGTTCATTGTTTTAACGGGAATCTTAGTGGCCCACCTTCCTGACAATTGTTATTCCCGTGATCATGGATTTCATTTGAAACTGTGCAGCAGGCACTGTTGGTCTTAAAAAAGTCATGTGGGGATTCGGCTGGATCAATTGAATTACTTGTAAATATGTCGAGGGAAGAAATGGTTTCGAAAAGTATTATTTTTGTTCATGGAATCAATTTCGTGAGCCATAACGAATTTTCGGGGAGTTTTTTTCGGTTTTTGCTTCTGTTGCCATCTCGAGGTGTGGAAATGTTATTTGAATTTCTTCAATCGATGAATCAATTGGGATGCTTGTTTACAGGATGTATGTTTCTAAGTAGAAAGCATTTTCCATGCTGAAGGCCACTCTTGCCTTACAGTCTAACACCTGCCAACCCTTTTTGGGAACCAGGGCGATAAAATTTAGTATTGTTCTCAGAAATAAATTCGTGTAAAAAAGAAATATATTATATACATATAAATATATATTAAGATGAACGATATAGAATCCAGCAGGTCTTGAAACAAAAAAAAAAGTATGGATCCATAATTTTTTCGTGGGCACCAGTTAATGTAAACGACGTCGTCAAGGAGTTTTAGCTGTGAAATTTTTCTTTGAATACCTTATGCGACTTCTTGATTGATATAAATGAAATATTATGTGAAATTTATTTTAATGTTTTTTTTGTTTAAAAATAATTGGGTTCCATGTCACATCCAAAGATATTCTTATGTCCTCTGGAGGTTATTAAAATGGAGGTTATTAACTCTGTTAAAAAATGTTACTGTCTATTGTGTGAGAATGTTGGCAATTTGGGCTCATTTTGAAAATTGTTTATAGTTTTTTCACTGTTGTGAAGAACTTGAGAACACCCCTCATTTTATCATGAATAGTCTTCTTCTTGAGAATCTTTTATGTAACAAATATTATAAAGAGTAAAACTGTACATTCTTTATTGCATTGTTTTTTCTGACAATTAAATCCATCAATAGAATCCAATGTTTTTTATTTCATTTAATTGAGCTTTGTGTTTACTACAGTATCCTGGTGTGTGTTGTGTAAACAGTGTTGTTTTAAGGCAATAGAAGAATTGGGAGTGTTGTGAATGTTAAAAGTTGAGTCGAGTGAAGCCTCAAAATTTTTCAGAGCTTCAATCCTGAAATTTGTATAATTTTTTTGTTTTCCTGAAACCTGGAATGATGTAAAATGACACTGCCTCAAGTAGACCATGAGTTGATTTTAATATTTTTTCCCAAGTTTTTGAGATAATTTAGTTTTTTGTGTGTATTGGTTCTTTAATGTTAGTGCTAGCTGACAACCTGGCTATTAAGGTTATTGTCAATCAATTTTTGAAATTCTGCTCTGTTTGATGATCTGCCAACAGATTAATCTGAACTGTTTGAAGTATTATTATTATTCCCCGCAGAAATTGTTTTCTAAATCATTGAAGATAACTCCAAAGATGTTGCCTGATCTAATGTGAGGTGCATGTTATTTCATGTAAATTAATATTGATTATTACTACTTCTAAGAAATTGGGAGAGGGAATATAAAAAACAATGAATATGAAGAAGATGGAGATTCTGTAAAAAATGTAGTGGAACCTCAGAATACAACTGTTGGTTGAAACAATTCAAGTGCATGAATGTGTCTTTTGAAGTTGTATTTCCTCCAAACTGTAAAAAAAAGTTTGGAACACTTTTTGCCATGGAGAGGGATTTACATAATGGAGTTCCTTTTGTATTGTGTAATTTTGTTCCATTGTCTACCCCATTTCTCTGGCTCCCTTTCTTAATTTGTACACATTTTCATCAACCAGTGTGATTACCCACTTCCTTATCTCTTTTCTGTAATGTGTCTCATCTTAGTGTAAACAAAAAATACCGGGAACGTAAATTTGAAAGTTTACGGTCAAGGTATTTTTTAAATGAAACAGTTTCTGGCGTAACTTGGTTGAAAATCTTCATACTGACTTTTAATAATCAAACCACTTTACTTTTCCACATAAACTTTTTAATTTTTACAACCCAGGTTTCATTATAGCATAAAATCATCAGGATGGTATGCTATAACGAAACCTGGGTTTTAAATTAAAAAGTTTATGTGGAAAAGTAAAGTGGTTTGATTATTAAAAACCGGTATTTTTTGTTTACATTTATTCACGACCGTAGCTACGTTCCTTGTATATTTAAATCTCATCTTAGTGTTGATGTGCGTGTGTGTAAGTCTGCTTATTCCTGTCGCAGATATCCTGATTTAAAGGAATATGAGCACTTTTCTGTCATATATTTTTGGCTTTTTCCTGCTGAAATTAATTACTATGGCCCCCAAGAAAATTATAATTAATTGGGAACTAAGTGAAGAGGAAGCTCAGGTGAAAAATAAAATTGTAGTGAAGTATGGAAGTGGTGCTCATGCAAAGGTGATTGCAGAAAAGAATGGCTTGGCAAAAAAGTCCACAATATGGACCTTTTTGAAAAATAATTGAAGTTGTTGGTGTTAAAGTGTGCATTATTGAAAGAGTGTGTGTCAGTTATTGAAGAAGTAGAAATGGTGCTGTTGGTATGTATTCACCAGAAACGTCGGGAGGCAACAATTCTAAGGACATCATTCATGAAAAGTCAAGATTGAAACATCCACATTTGTTGAAGAAAAACCCTGGATACAGGTAGTTTAAGTGAGTTTAAGGCATCAGGAGGGGGTGGTTGGGAAAATTCCTTAACAGAAGAGGCTTTCGCAGTGTTGTCCATGAGATGGGGAAGCTGGGAGTGCTGATGAATATACTATTGATAATATTATACTTGAGTTTCAGGAATGCAAAGATTCTCTAAGTTTCCTTTCCCTCCAAATGTTTAATTTTGGTGAGACTGCCCTTTTTATGAAAAAATGCCGAAGAGGCGATGGTGGAGGAGATGAAAAAGAGCATAAGTATGTGAATGACAAGTTAAATAATGATGAGGGTCAATAGAAGAGTTTTATTTAGTGGATCCATGAAGTGTTTACTCACTCTGTAAAGAGATATTTTCAAGACAAGAAGCTGCCATTCAGCTTGTAATGGATTATATTCCAGCTGATCCTCAATGGTTGGAGGGAAAATAGTTGAATTTTGGTGAAGTTCTTGACCCCAAACACCATGTCTATCATCTAACCCAGGTAGGTGATATCAAATTTTTTTTCATGTATATAAGGCATTGTCTTGTCACTGTTTTGATGCAATAATTGATATAATGCTAACACAGGAATTTTGGCCAAACTAACTATATCCTCTTCTGCCTTGGTAGATTCTGAATAAGCATGGAATGAAATTCCTAATTGGACCATTCAATCTACTTTAAGGAAATTATGGCCAAAGAGCATTCCAAATTGGGAATTTGAAAGATTTGAGGCAGAACATTTTCTGGCTAAAGGAGGATATTGTTTTTCAGTGTACGTTGATGGGTTTGGAGGTCAATGCTGAAAACAATGAGCTAAATCATATGGTTTTTACTGAGGAAAGTGCAACATTTTGTGAGAAGCTGTCATCCAGATTAATTTGCCTATTTCAGGTAAGCTTAAAAGGATAGCAAATATCATATAATTCTTGATGGTTATCTTGTACCAGTCATGAACTAATGCCCAGTATGCCAGGAGAGACAAAGAAACCAACCCTAGAAGGGAATATTGAAATGAAATAAGTAACTTTGTAATTCCACGCACACTTAATTTAGAATGTGACCTAGATTTCAACGTTGGACGTCATCATCAGGTGGTCCTCACAGAAGACAACTTTGTATATATATACACCTTCAGAGTAGGAGGAGAGAGGGGGTTGGTCAGAGCAGAAGGGTGGAGGGGTAAAAAGAAGGTTAAAATGTAGATGAAAGGGAAGTGGGGATCGGGATGGAGCGGTGGCTAACGTACGGGCTTCCCACCGAGAGGGCCCGGGTTCGAATCCCGGCGGCGACAGATATTTTTCAGTGGTATTCCGATCCCTACTTAAGGTGCTTCTTGAGGTGCTTTGTGGAGGGCACTTTGAGTGAGTACGCTGTCCGTCAGATGGGACGTTAAGCTGCGGACCCCTTGGCGCCTTTCGTTAAGAGCAGGCTAATGCCGACGCCGGGTTTCTCTCCACCCTTCATCCTTTCCCATCCATCCCTAATGACGCAAATGACCTGAGCCTGTCGGTTACCTCCCCAACAATACTACTACTAGGAGTGGGAAGTACAGACTTCGGTGGTATCAATCATTAGCTGTTAATGGGGGTTTTTTTGGGAGGGTGAGCACTGGACATGAAAGAGTGGTAGATCTAGGAGGGGGGTAGTGGCTGGGATACAAAATTTTACTAGCAAGTTCATCCTTGCAACTTTTATGATTTCTAATTGCTCCAATTCATCAAGTCTTTGGCCTTAATTTTTGGAATGAAGAATTTCTCTCAAAGTCACTTTTGTGGTCACATTTGATAAGGTGCTTTGCAAAGAGGGATGTTATATTCCTACTCTTTAACACTCTGACCACTTTAATTCATACGCCACTCCTATTGTCTTTGAGGACTTTGTCTTTTTTCAAGAAACTGTAATAGTAACTTTAACGGAGTCACCCGCTATGTGTGCATTATAATGCAACCATTTCAGAGAGTAAAAATCATTCGCCTTGACCGGGATTCGAACCCGGATCCCTCGATATCCGGCCGAGTGCTTTAACCAGTTTTCGAATCCCGGTCAAGGCGAATGATTTTTACTCTCTGAAATGGTTGCATTATAATGCACACATAGCGGGTGACTCCGTTAAAGTTACTATTACAGTTTCTTGAAATTTGTCTAAGGTATGAACAGCCTAAGTGTTTGAAATTGGCTTTATTAACATCGTGGACTGTGGCGCGTCGCGCACGACTACGAATGCCTGTGACATTGTATGTACAGTATTTCGTCATAACATCTTGTTCCTTTAAAGCCCCCAAAATTTCAGAGTGTAATAGTACGTCTCGGTAGTTTAAGTGGTTAAAGCACTCGGCCGAATATCGAGGGATCCGGGTTCGAATCCCGGTCAAGGCGAATGATTTTTACTCTCTGAAATGGGTGACTTTGTCTTTAGCGTGTGAGATCAGGTTCTTAAGGCATGAATTATCATAAATGGCACATTTAATTTTTTCTTTTGGTAAATTCTTGATTAATTTACGAGAAATATCATCTAGATAGGGAATTTGTCACCATTTGGCAGTGATATATCTTATATATTCAGGGTTGTAAATGTTGCTTACAGCTATTTTAGTAAGTTTGTTCTGGTAAAGTTTACTTATTAACTTCCAGTAACTTGTATTACAACCGGTAAAGTTTATTTATTACTTCCTCTGGATAGCCATTGTTCACTGCTATCTTTCTAATTATGCTAAGTTCCTTATTTGTAAGTATGATCTGGTGCTTTCTCAGTATATCAGCTTAATTATCTCTGGTCTTCCAACATGGAACCCCTGAACTGGTGAAAAACCCAAGAAAACTTCATTAAGCTAAATTCCATGTTTATATTTGAAACGGACATAGGAACAGAGGCTAAACAGTAGATTACTACATGAAATGTCAAAAGTTTTGGGCGAAGCAATGCCTTGAAGTAGATTTAATTATTTGGTCCGTATACGTTTCCATCCAAAAAATGGAGTACTGTAACCCATCTTTGTCTTAAAGACACACCGAAGACAGCAAATTCAGCAACAAAAGTTATGCCATTTCCTAGAAGGGTGGTTAGTTACTCAATGCCTTTTTGGAATTTGACTCCCCCCTTAAAACGGTAATCTCTCCTCTTAACACTTTCAGCCTGCCATCAGCTTCCCTTAATACTGGTAATGTACAGTTAAACTATCATATATTTCATCTCTCAATTAGTTATATATATATATATATTGGTTGCACATACAAGTAGATTACCTGTAATAATGATATTTTATTATTGCTTTTCATAATTATTTAAGCACACATATATATCTAAGTTAGGGAAAATCTATTCATAGCTACCATAATTTCACTTTGAATAAGAGCTAGGTTTATGATTAATTAGTTTAAATCTGTAACACAGAGTTTTAATTCTGGTGTCAAACAAGAACTGGTACTTTCCTAAAAATTATGATATTAATTATTATGATTCCTCACTGCCACTAGTTCAATACAATGGTCTCCTTGCCCTTGAGGGAGGAGACCATTATGTGTTGCATGTCCACGTGGTAGTGGAATTTCACCTTTTTATTTTTCATATCCTAGCTTCCAAGTTAATGGATAAATATTTACTACATTGTGAGGTGCATTTGTTTATTAGTTGATAGTATATGTATTTGCATGCATGTAAGTTGAAAGGGTGTTTGCATGAGTGTATATGCCTCTATTGGTGTAGATTTGCATGGATGTATTAATTTCTCATGTGGTTTTGTTCTCTTTTACAGGTGGTGACCTAACACACCCCACTTCACACCCTTGCATCAACTTTCAGAGTATTATGTAGATGTAATAAGCTATGTTTCATAAATGATACATGGTATGGAAGTTACATGAAATTGTTAAACAGCATTGAGAAGAGTGTGTTAAAGTTTGGGAAGCCTAGGGTCCAATGTTTGTGAAGTCAATGCAATCAATGTTGAGATTTTCCAGCATTTCTTAAATATTAGTGCAATGGTAAGAAATAATCCTACCAGAGATGTATAGTCAACAGCAGGGAATGTAAATTATTATTTTTTGGAAATTTAAAGATAATTGATGTATAATAGTGACGATGAAAATGAATCCTGTAAATAATTCTCTCCAGTGTTAATGTCCTTACTAACTTTCTTTTATTATAGAAGAAGAAAGGATTTGAACAACAGTTGATCATCATGACAGCGCGGATATATATGGTAACGTCTCTTGAAAAAAATGGAAATCCAAATAGGCAATAATGGAAAATGAGGACAAGTGGGAAAAATAATTTCAGCCTTATATCATATTATTAAGGTACTTCTATTTTATTTTTATAAATATGATAATAAATAATGATAACAACAAGACAGGGAACAGTAAGTTGGAATTTCAGTTCGTTGGAAAAACAATAATAATAAAATTGACACAAATACAATTCACAAGGTTTAAATTTTATCATTATGCATATTAAGGTAAAATTTACACATTTGGAAATAAGGTAAGTAATTGATCTGATGCTCGCAACTAACATGGTTGTTCTGTGATCAAATAGTATTTTTAGAATTAGTAATGCATTTTTCTCTCTGGGTTATATTAAAACAAACTCCCAAGTAATTTGTGTGGTTACATTAAAAATATATCACAGCATTTTTAATTTTTAACCACTTTGGGATTATTATTATGGTGCAATATCAATTGGTTTTTACTGAATGTACCTTTTAATGGTCATGTTTTAGAATCAACCACATCAGAGAAATGGGTTTTACATGGGACAATATGTACAGAATTTTCTAAATTTTCCCTTCCAAGGATTTTTCTTGGGCATATATACTCGGATTTACAGTACTCTTTGCTGAAGTGAAACAGCAAAGTCGATTCACAAGATCAATAAAACATGTGTCTACATTAGCATCTTATATACAAACTTCAATATTTTACAAGGATGTGTGCCATAATCTTAACTAATGTAGGGAAATTTAATGCATGTATTACATAATTGCTGGAATAATTTCATAAGGAATCCTGATATTATATATATATCTATCTTGAATTTTTGGTGGTGCAACCACCTTTCTCAAGAGGAATTAGGAACAGAACTGAACCGAAAATTTGAGAACCAGTGAGTCCCTCTTTTATATGTTTTAGTTTCTGTGTTTGTTATGACTATTAGTGAATTTACATTATTGTGCACATTCGTGATATAACCATAAACTCAGTAATCAACCCTAAGATCGGTTTGGTAGGTGATGGTAGAGTTCACCCAGTACCAAGCCCAATGGCGTGTGAAATTCACACATCAGGGTAGGGGGGCCAGTTCGTTTCCCTGTGCCAGTTATGGTTTCCCAGGAAGATTTGGTTCCCGAAAAAAATATATACAAATAATTATTATTATTACGTATATAAAACATATGAACTGCAAAGTAGAACAAAAAAATATAATTAGAAAATATGTGAAAGAGCACTCACATTTCAGAAAGTTCATTAAGAAGAAAGTTCAGAAGCTTTCGGCCTTCTCCAGGCCTGAGAAAGCTGAAAGGCTAGACTTCCTGTAATGTGTCCTTTTATGTGTTATCTCTTTATATTTTTTTGTTCTCTTGTGCTGTCCAAGAGTTATATTGCTCTTGTCAGTGCTTCTACATGATTTATATGGGTGTGTGCATATTAGAATGTGTGTACAGAACATTTTTTAATAAAAAACAGCTGCTCGGTACTTCATTGCATTCCAAATTGTAGTCCATTGAATGCATTATCGGTTTTAATATCAATTTTGGAAAACTAAATTGTAGTAATGCTTTCATATGATGAAAAATGCATATCTTTGCTTTAACACTTAGGTTTTAAAACAAAAGCACAATGGAGCACACAAAAGGATGAATGTTCTTAATGTGTATGGTGATTAGCAGAAATTTCTTCATAAAACATTCAATATTCGTTTAACACACGGCTTCATGGTACAGGACTCCATCCATACAATGCCATTCTCAGAGTTACGTCTTGTGATGTATGCTACTTATGCTACTGCTTGCCTTGGTGCCAAATTCAATAGTTCCATTATTTCCCCATCATCACTTTCATCTTCATCGTTCTCCAGGTCTATCGGGGGTCCATTTTCCGAGTAGTCATCCAAGTCATCTCTCGTCGTTACTCCTTCCACAAAACTATCATAGTAGTAATAGTAATAGTAATCCTCATCTGAGTCATCCTTGTGGACTTTTCTGCAAAGGAAAAGAGGATTGATCTATATAATGGGTCCATAGGAGGTTGGTGATGAAGAGAGAAAAGTTCACCATGACCAACTTTAGCCAATGATGAAGAATCCAGATGATGGTCATAGGTTTACCCTTGTTACGCAGAAGGAGAAATGGAAACCCCAGTGAGGGGTGTAGCTTACCCTCGACCCCAGCCCTGTTGGTGCACCCCTCCATTGCTGTCCCTAGCTTGTGACAGTGACAGAAAATGAAATACTTGAAGGAGTGCCCTGTTAATGGAAGCAGCATATGTATGTGAAATGACAGAGCTCGGACTAGGGTCAGCTGCCCCTGGTGACGCATACCGTAGGGGAGGTTTATTTTTCCTGAGTGTAGTATCGTAAAAATTAAAACAAGTCGAAAGTAGGTAGTTTGAAGGTTTTATGCTATGAGCTAAGAGAGATAACGAGGAGAAACGAGTTACTACTCTTCTGGTTTTTCATGCTGAGGAATGGCTAGTAAGAGGAAAAATTTAAGTAGTTGCCGTGGGTAGTACCCTTAAGTAGAGGTGTCATAGTTATTAACTGAGGAACAAGTGAGGCGGAGGTTTCTTCGGAAACATTCTCATCCTTTCCGACGGGAATTGATTAAGCGCCAATCTTGCGACTCTTCTCTCTGAACGCGGAAAGGACCGGAACGCTTCCCCTCTTGGGAAGCGTAGAGTCATCTCCTCTTTCGATTAAGTGCCTTTCGGGGCCTGTGGGTCCCAACGCTAAAATTGAGAGGGAAAAAAGAGGCTCTCGGAGGGGGTGGCTGAGAAAGTACCACGTTCTCACGTCCGAGTGTTGCTCGCCGCCTTCATTAGGTTTTCTCGCTCGGGGATCTGAGGAAGAGGGCTTGCAGCTCCTTTCACTCCTCTGGAAACCAAGTGGGTGCACTCAATAGGGATTAATTAGGGTCTGGGATAGTGAGGTGGAACCTGGGCAAAGACCTGCTGTGCCCGCACTGCTTGCAGTCGGATCGGTGGGATTGCCTTGGGGACCCATCGCTACCCTGATTTAGAGAGTAGGGGAACGAGTGCGAAAGCAAACGATCAAGAAGCAACGGCGGGAGCGAGCCTCTCTCCGGAGATGATTCGCTCCCACGTATAAAAGACGGAGGCGGCCAAGGTGATAAAAATGGCTGCTCAGGAAGGCAACACTGAAAGGAGACATATTCCGCTTTCACCGGAATTTACTAAACTCCTTATCAGAAGAGAAACCAACAAGAACAAGGACCCAAGGCTCGAAACAAAAAGAGTCGAAGGATCAAAAGATTAACGATTCGTCAGCCCCCGTAGAAGGGGGGTCAGGGAAAGCCAGCAAGACCAGGAGGAAATGGAGATTGCCATCGACGTGGGAGGAATATTCACCACAGTCGTTGAGAATAAAAATAAAAGGAAAACAATTTTCCTTACACCCCCAAAAGCCACAGGTTATAAACCGTTACGAACCCCTAATAGGCCAGGATACAGAAGGAAGAAAAACTTCAGTTCTAGAGAAAGACACGTCATACGCTGCCTCAGAAAAGGGAAAACGACCTCCCCCGATTATAATGTGTGAAATAAAAGATCAGGCGGCCTTTCTCAAGGCAATAAAGGGTTTTTGCAAGTTGGTGAAAGATCAAATGTCTTACCTGAGGAAAGGCAAGGAGGGTTGTCGCCTTCAAGTAACAAACGAGGCCGATTACCTCTCAATAAAAAAAGTTTTTAGACCAATCAGGGGCACATTACTCAACCTGACCTATTAAGGAGAATAAAATACATAATGCACCGGCTGATTCCCAAAATGAACCTAGACTACACTGTAGAAAATTTAAAAGAGCAGGGAATTCCAGCTCTGAAGGTTCTCCCACTTGAAAAGAGGGAAGACGTATATAGTATGCAGTCACTGTGCATATGGGAAACAGCTTTCTAGCGAGCAAAATAGGCCAAATTAAATGGGTATGCCACAACGGGGCTCGACTGAAAGTGTATCGTTACAACACACCACTAATGTGCTACCGATGCAATAGTTATGGGCACGGATCGAAGGGATGCACGGCAGCCCCGAGATGTTATAGTAAGTGCGCAGGGCCACATGAAGAACGCGATTGCCACAAAAGTAAGGAGGTAAAAGCCACCAGTTGTAATTGCGGAGGGGAGCATGTCTCATTCGCAAATGTATGTCCATTAAGACAGGAGAAAGTTGGGGCCTTTCAGGAGGCAAAAATACCAGAAGTCCCTCCAGGCAGCGCCTCCACCTACAGTAAATGCATGGAATAAAAAACCAAGCATGATAAAAGAAAACATTACCAAATAGACAAAACTCCATATCCGAACCCACGACCATAATCTCCACGAGCTCTGAGGAAAAAACTACAGACACAAGCCCACCACACCTGTGGTCGAAAAAGGAAATGAGCAGTTAAAGGCCATGATGACGGCCCTCGCAGAGCTCGTGAAGATGATACAGACCCAAATTTCCGCCGCCACCACCTTGCTAATGAGGCTACTATCCGCAAACCCACAATGGCAAAGAAGCTAATTCTAAAAAATGCAATGACGGTAACCAATTGGAACGCAAATGGAGGACTATGAGAGAAAACCAACGAACTAGTGGATTTTCTCGACAGGAAGAGAAGTACCCTCTGTCTCTCCAATGAGACACACTTAACACCAAAGCATAGGTGGACCGTCCCTGGATAGACAATCATTAGAAAGGACCGTAACGACACCGGGAAAAAGGGAGGTGGTGTCGCAATCATGATAAAGACGGACCAGAGTACGACTTCATCGAACTTCTACAAACAAAGACGATAGAGACAGCGGGGACGAGAATAGCAGGTTGCAAAATCTACAGCTGCAATCTTCCGCCCTCAAAAACACTGACAAAAGACCATCCTAAAGAAATATTCTCTGGAGAGCCTACAATAGCATGCGGGGGATTTCAGTACAAAAAGTCTGGACTGGAACTGTAGGACAGAACGAGAGGGGAAGGTCGCTAAGACTCGGGGCCAATAACATCGGGGCAAGAATAATAGCGCCAATAAATAGCACGAAACCATCGAGATATGGGGAAGGAGACTTAATTGACTTGACCAGGGTATCTCGTACTAAGAGCCAAGGAAACTACTGCTATGGAGCTGCCCAGCGACCACCTGGCAGTTGTTTTACAATTAGGAAAAGGGCCAATAATGCCCAAGAACAGACAGATTTATTTACGGAAAAGCCAATTGGGAACTTTTCCGGAAACGAGGAGCCGACGCGCTCCCGGGCAAAGACATTATACCAAAAACTCCCATCGAATTAGACGTGATGGCGGACACTATTACGTCCACCATTCAGAAAAGGATTGCAGGCGCGGTCCCCCGCGGGACAAAGAGAAACCCTGACTACCTCTCCATGCCAATGGACATAATCCAAATGATTAGAGAGAGAAATCGTCTTTGGAAACAATATACACAATTAGGTACCATTGACTTGAGACCAGAGTATAGCAAATTAAAACATCGAGTGCGTGATAACATTCGTGAGCTAAGAACAAAAAGGTGGGATGACAAACTGGCCTCTACAAGTCTTCAGGACGGCAGTATTTGGAAGCTCGCTCGCGATGTTAGAACGCACTCATCAGGTAAGGAAAAGAACACAACCCTCCGTGCATCAGGTGGGACACAAACACCGCTGAAGAGAATCACATGGCAGCACACCTAGAAAATGTATTCACGACGACGAAATAACCAATCATTTCCCGAGATTATGGAAAAAAATCAGTGGTGGTCTGCATCCCAAAACCCACTCACTACCGAGAAGTTTCGACCAATCTCTCTCCTTCCTGGTCTTAGAAAGATATTAGAAAGGCTGATTCTGCCGTTTTTCCCGAGGACAACGCAGGATATGGGCATTCTTCCGCCGGAGTAATTCTGTTTCCGGGAGGGAACGAAACAGCAGTCACATCGTGTTGTGGAATTCATCGCGGAGAGCTTCAACAGGGGAGCTCACTTTGTCGCGGCGTTCTTTGATATTTCAAAGGCGTTCGAAAGGGTGAGGTATGACGGTCTCATTGGGAAGATGTCTGCGATGGGTTTCTCTCGCTGGTAGGTTAGACTGATTAAGTCATACCTCAAGGATCGCCTCTTCCGAGTTAGGTGGAACCATGAACTTGGTTGGAGGGGCGGATCTGTTCGGGGGTCCCACAGGAATTTGTTTGGACCGTTCCTCTTTAACCTATTCGCGGCAGACCTCCCTAAGGTTGGCGAAAATGGGAATACCATTCTCGCCCTGTATGCTGATGATGCGGCCATCATTTGCCGCAGTCTTCGAGTAGAACTCGCGGCAAAATATCTGCAAAACGCAGCTGGAAAGCTAGCGGAGTGGTATAGGAAGTGGAGGATGGATTTAAATCTTGGAAAAAGGCGATAAGTTTCTCCCGAAGGCATATAGTAGAGCCAAATCTCCTAAAAATAGAGGGAGAAAATATCCAATGGAAAGACATAGCACACACACTCGGAGTGACATTAGATGCGCTTCGCCCCACAAATTAGAAAAACATTACTAAAAGCAGCAGGAAACAGAGCAGGCCTCTTGTTTTTACTTAGGTCACGAGATATAGACAGACAGCTAAAACTATACATGTACACCGCATGCATTAGACCTGTCGTCTTATACGCCAGCACATCATGGGCAGGAATGGCGAATGTGTGCGGCAGATTGCATATCAGTACCTTTGAGAGGAAGACTTTGAGAATGATACTCCGTCTCCGCAAAAATTACTCCGAGGAGCAATTTTATTCCCTAGCTAAGATATCTAGAATAACGGAACACATGAATGATCGAGGAATACATTTATATAAGGAACACGAAGCATTGGAGGAAGAAATACTCGGAAATATTGGGAAAAACACAGTAGTTAGGAAATGGGATAGGCACAAAAGACCTAGAGCTGTCATAGAAGAAGAAATACACCAACCACTTCCAAAACGTAAACGGAGATACAATTAAAACGCTGAAAGGCATATCAGCACAGCAAATGTAGATTCGAAAAACACACTCATAAGGAGGGGTAGGCCACACCGGAGGTAATCCTTTACAAATGAACTTACACACTCAAGAGATGTCGTGAGGTATCCTTCACCAACCTAACTTCATTCATTTACTTCCTTTCCTACCAAAATGTCTTAAAATTTAATTTATTGGTCCAGTTTTGACAGACACGGTAATTGTTTCCTTTCAATACAATGGTTAATGGAAATATAGGGTACCCCACTGGTTAATAAAAATCCATCCCACCTCCCCTGGGAGGGGTAGCCACCCCCTCGGACAGCACACCCCCCTACCCTCTTTCCGGGAGAGCGCTGCCCCTCGTGGAACAGCACTCTGCCTCTTTATCACGCTTCGTCGAGGAGCCATGCATCACCACTTATGACGTATTTGCCACCACCCGGGTGAACGGATTACGTCATGGATACCCGCCCCACGATATCAGTACTGTACCAACTTCACGGATTAGATCCTTGTACAGCGCACTGGGCCAGTAAATGGCATTTTATAGAAAAAACTAGGAATATTCATAAAATAAGGGCCGTTTGCTTATATTTAAATACTGGCGCTTCAGAAGTTGTTTGTTTGTCAGTGCATGCAAACAACAATGTCCGTGACAATCGTTTATCCCGCCAGCTGTGAAGTGCGTTCTGTCATACGATTCTTGTATGCAAAAGGATTGTCGGCTGCTGAAATTCATCAGAAGTTATGCCTAGTTTATGGATCTACGGTTGTAGGTGAAGGAAAGTTTAGACAATGGTACCGTGATTTTAAAAATGGACGAAC